>CM063284.1:7812500-8469285 GCA_032173965.1 Sitta carolinensis | reverse complement strand
TCCCAGTTGGAATTCTGTTCCCTGAAGATCAGTCTTTATTAGCTATTTCTTTAATTCTGACAAGGCAACTTTAGAAAAAGAATGCTTAGGAGTGGAGCTCCAGAATAAGTACATGGGAAGGCTTGAACTCAACAAGCAAATTCCCTAAACTTAGCAGGTACTGTTACTTTGTTAAAGTCACCTTTTACCTGTTTGTTTGTTTATTTACTTATAAGAGTGAAGACAGTGACAAGAATACATGCTGTGCCACTGACACAGAAGCAGTGGCAGCATTAGCAGTGTGCAGTGCTACTGTTCATCCCCTGTCTCTAGTACATGGTGTAAGGTGATCGTTTCCAGAGACAATCTCCAGCAGCTTTTTCAGCTTAGTGTGGTGCTCCTAGCTATTAACAAAAGTCTTACTGCATTTTCCCTGAGGCTTTGCTAAACATGCACAATATGGTGTGTGTCTGAGCCAAATACAATGAAGCATTTGGAGATCTCTCCGGGGTGTCAGCAACCTTGTACTGAAACCATTGTATCAATTTATACATTTTGGCTGCCATTCTATATTTTAATCCCAGTTCTTATAAAGCATGATGTTATTATGTATAATATAGTATTATAATATATATGTATAATATAGTATTAGTTCCTGATCAGGAGTTCTACTTACATGACCATAAGCAGAGTGCAGCAGTGGACTGTGCCTGCCACATCTCCAGTTACAGACCCTTCTCTTAAAGTACTTTGAAACAGCCACACTGATCTAAGCCTGACCGACAACAGAGTTCTTCTCCCTCCGTTCAGACAGACATCTACAGCTGAGCCGGTCTCCTTGCTCTCTGTTTATAGTCAAACAGAGAGAAAGAATGACTTTTAGAGAAAAAAACCCTCATCTAATTCATCTCAGGCTTCTGCATCAGGACAAGATGATCAGCGCCCTAGACCCCCTTAGCCCAAGGTGAGAAGGCTGCCTTCCGGGACTGGCTTAGCTGCAGGCAATAGTCTTGGAGATACCTCGTTAGGTGACTCATGCAAAGGGCATGGCAGCAAAACAAAACCATACTCACATGACCTTAAGTAATCCCGTGTTTACACAGTTTGTGTCTGGCAGTATCTAAAACTAGATACCACCCTAATCTACTCCTTCACTTGATGACTTCCCCTTCAAGTGATTGCCACCTTTCAAACCTGCAGTTTTGCAGCTACTTTAAGTCAACCTCAATCTGCCACGAATTTGTCCAGGTAATGCATTTCCGCATGTTAACACCAGAAGTCATGGCATACACCAAATTCAAGATTTGATCAGAATGATAGTAAAATGTTTTTAAATTGTTATTTATGTTATTTATGGCTTAATACTGTGATTCAGCCACAAAAAAAAAGGTAGTTAGCTATCGGAAAGGGAAGATAACTTCTTCCAGTAGCAGCACAGAGCAAGGTCACGCAAAATCAGTTATGAAACTACACTATTTGCAGATTACAGAAATTACTGTCAGAGTTATTTGCCATGCTGCTTTAAGGGAGAATTCATTATTCAGCAGCTACAGCTGGCCCTTCTGTTGCCCAATCTGTAACAGGTTTTGAAACACAGGTGAAAACAGGAACAGTTACAAAATCCTTTTTTGTGTAATTACATTGTCATGAAAAGGTTTGTCTTTGCTCTCCTGGATAATTTTCTAAAAAGCAAAGCATGCTAACAAGTAAGTTAATGTTAGGAATAAAGCCTGCCCAACTGTATATGTGTGCCTAGAGAGCTGGCTGAGTCTGTACAGCTTGAATTTTTGTTTCCTCAGTGGAAATTTCCTCCTTGTTTACTGACGCAAAGGTAAGAAATCTATTTTTAGGACAACCCACATTTGTCTGGATGCACTTCCAGAATGACAGTGTTAAGCTTACTGCATCCTATTCCTCTAAGTAATCATGGGAAAACACATACTTAAAATGAGGCACATGTTAGTATCATTTAGAATTTTATGATTACAGAAATCAACTGAACAGACACTTTTATTCTTCATCTTATAATTGCAGCTGTAAATTCTTAACTGCAGGTGTGATATTTTCAATAAGTATTTAAATAAGTCCTCACAATGTGGGGCCTTGATCCCTGATGGGGGACTCCTGCAGCCCCATAATGAAGAAGAAACAACAATAACAAATAACTGTGCCCTTGCTTCTAAGGCATGTCAAGGTGTCAGTTTGAATTCTGAGCTCTTTAATTAGTCCTGAATCCTACACGAGTGGTTCCAGTTCTGAGATCTGTTACCACTGAGGTGACACTTCTGCCTGGTTTTGAGCTCTATAGATGGAAGAGGAAGCTTGAAAGGAAGAGAAGCATATCAGCAATTTAACCATATATATTTTTTTCCTTTTTCTTTTCCTAGTAGACAAGATAGTTAATGCATAGCACTACTAGTGATGATGTTATCTGTCTATGGATGAGCTCCCTATATTCAGGACTTGTTTTCTTCTCTGGCATTCACAGGAGAACCACACCAGCTATGTGATCTCAATGTTCCTTTTCTTGGTAAATTGATCGTGGCTTCTTTCTCTTTCAGCTTGTGTGTTGAAAGAAACTTGATCTACACAGGACCAAAGACTAGATGTAACTGAGTTTCAGTTCTGATGTAGTAACATCCTTTTTGTAGCCTTGGGCAGGTTACTTGATCTTTGAATTTTACACCTTCATATTTTGTTTTGTAAATTAATTATACAGTTATTGTGTTGTTAACTTGAGCCACATTAGTGGTGGGAGAATTGTTTAGATGTTCTTCATACACGATGATGAAGAGGAAGTTGTGCTAGGCAGGAAGTGTTATTAGAGATATATCTGAGTAGCAAAATTCAGATACTGAACCTAGTCTGGGTGTCCTAAAGATGAGAGAGTACTGGGATTTAGGGTTCAATATGACAAGGACTATTTTTTAACTCACATGGTTCAAGCAGTAGCCCTGTTTTGTTAAAGAGTTGGAATTCATATTTTCCATACCTTTTGCATGCCTAATTTCAATTGCTTTTTCCTATCAGCAGGAAAGGTCATTCTCATTAGGAGACAAATAACGCAAATTGGATGCATTCGATTTGCATGTTTGAATATGCGAATGAACACACTTCCCCATTTTTCTTCCCAAGGACTTAGCTCTCAGTCAAACAGAATTCATTCTACTCTTAGCTGAAAGTGAACTTCTATACAATAAAGATGGCTGAGAGTCACAGGGCATCTGACATATTTTAGCTAATTATGATTCCAGATATTTGATGGCAGACAGAAAACCTGTGGCCGGATTTCACAAGAATGAAAAATTAGAAGTCAGCCTGGATTCCAGTTTTTGTGTAGAAACAGAGGTGATTAAGTGAAATTATTAGACTTGTTCAAGGCCAACATCAAAAATAGTTTTAGAGACTCGTGTATAAGATTGATGTTATCAGCAGTCTCTTGATGCAGACTGGGAACATAGCCATGGAACAATCCCAACCTCCAGCAGTAAGGAAGCAGATTCAAGGTCACTTGCAAGCTGAGATGCTTTATATAGCACATCTTAATGCTTGCTTACATTCTGCACTGACCAGAGGTTCTTGCAGTACCAGGGATTGTCCTTTTATTAGGTAATCACTATGAGTGATTATCAGATGAGAAAAACCTTGCCATCATTATCTGTGATGGACAATACACCATTATTCTGCAATAGAATCTAAAAGTATCACCACACTTTATTCTTTAGTAACTAGATTGAATAAGGGTGTGATCCAGTATTACTCTCCAGTTCCTTCAAAAATAATTACGCACTAAAAATTGTAATACATCAAAAATTTAATTACACTAAAAGTGCTTACTAATGTTTTGTTATTACTCTGTTTAATCTTGGTATCTACATGCCATCCATTAATTTATTTTAGCTAAAACTGTAGGTCACATTGTGGAATTCTTATTATATTTCTATGTAGTCAAAACTCCCATTTTTTTCCAAGCAGAGTTTAAGTGAAGACATTGATTTGAGCTACATGACTTTGTGCATGCAAGGATACATCTAACAGGGGAAGATAACTAAGATAATGCTTTAGTTTGTGTATATTTCAGATTTGCCTATAATAATTTTTTCAGTTTATAACACTTTACCTTATTAGTTCTTGTATTATATTAAGCAACCATTTAAATATTTTGTCCATTTTTATATAAAGAATTTATTTGGGGCACAAACTTCCATGCTCCTCTTAAGGAAATAAAATATAAACTGCAGAATAAAATGATAAGCTAAAGTGGCCCTCCAACAGTAATTAACCTATATTTTTCTTTCATATATATATACTCACACAAACTCACATGAAAGAATAATATAAGCTGCTGCTTCATTGTAAAGGCAAAAATACCATTTTCAGAAAAGTCGCTAGACCATGATTTTGTAAAAAAACCAAAAAATGCTCGTACCCATACCTTTCTTGATGTTAACTCTGTTAACTCAACATACAAACTTGTCTCTTGTAAAGAAGTTGTCTAGAGGACACTACCCAATGATCTCTTCTGTACAAGCTTATTTTAGTACTATAGCAGAGTAACTATATTTTGGAGAATTTTACATAAAAATAAGCACACACACCACACACAGACACATAAATACACAGACTCACACTATATGTAAGTATGTATATGTGGGAACCAGGATGTCCTTCTGACTGTCCTGGGGAAATTTATAAGTCACAAGAATTTAGATAGAATGATGATTAGCATGTCACAGTGTGAAAAGGTAGAATTTTGGGGTTTTAGAATGTGGGATCAGGGGGCAAAGATGGAGGAAATGGGGTCTGTCTCTGTCTTTCCTCTTCGTCTATTGTTCTCCATCTTCTGTGGTGGTGTGGCACATTTTCCTTGGTCTAGAACAAAAGTACACTGTACAATGTAGTTAATAGATATTGGAGAATTGTTGTAAATGAAGCATATGTAATTTTTAGTATAAAAGATAACACTGTCCCAAGAGGCAGAGAGTTCAGCACAACCTGGCCTGCAGAGAACACCGTGGCAGGCCAGAGCCACAAATATAAGATAACAAAGAATAAACAAATTCCTGAACACGAGAACAGATCTCGACCTCTTCTTCAGATGCAGGGCTGGGGGAAAACAAAAAACCTTCACAGAAACAGAGACAAGTAAAGTCAGGTGGAAGCCAAGTTTAGAAACCCTGGGAAACAAAACAACAAGAAAAAAGTATTTTTTTAATGTATTTATATTTTAAAAACCTGACATGCATACAATATAGAAATTCATTCAATTATTTGAAAATGTGCACTTTAAAATCTACAGCAGGAGTGAATCTTTGAACAAACTCTTAAAAAATGAAATAAACTTGTCCTGCTGGCATTCTGCATATGTATTTCTTATTCCATAGCCCAGGGCAGGAAGAACTGTCTGTAAGTTATTGGTCCATAGTTATATCTTGACTCATAAATCCTTTATTTATGAGGATTGTGATTACAGAGCAATAGGACAGCATAGTTTCTCATGTTTTCTGTTACTCTCAGTACTACAAATGGCATTGGCCAAACAGAAAAACATATTTGTGATTGTTTTACATGTGCACTGTAGCTCTCAAGCATTTCTCTCTCCGCAACAGTGATGGCTGGAGTAGTTCCCTCTGCTCAGTTTACATCATTCCTTCTATTGCGTGAATGAGAATTCATTCTGATTATTTTTTTTTATTTTTGCTCAGTTATTTTCCCCTGGTCTGTCAGTGCAGCTGCGGGGTAGTGGGAATAAATTGAACAAGAACAGAGCTGGACAGGATCAGCACTACAGCCCAAAAAGTACTTGCTTGAGTACTTTTACAAAGTGCTCAAATTAAATCCTCACTTGGGTTTTTCAGAGGCTCTATGGAGATTATTAGCCTGCAGAAATATAAAAATCAATTAGATGTAGGGAACTTGGAGTTGTACAATGTCTGATGCAGGATTAATTCACAAGTGCCAAATTATGTGAAAATTATAGAACTTGGATAGATGAAATAGTTTTTGATTCAGATATTCCATAAAGTGCTTTAGGCCATGGAGGAGGAATCCGAGACTTCCTGCAGAGCTGTTTCACAAGAAAGCTAATGTTCCCTCCTGCCTGGCATGACCCAAGGTACATCAAGAACATATGAAGGGATGCATCAGCAGATCCTGCTGCGTGGTGATGGTGTTAAGTATGGGAGTCAGTGGTGGGGCTGCAACACAGAGGAAGGTGAAGAGTACAGCTGGAATTTCATCTCACCAGGGTGCTGTAGTGTTTTACTGTGGGCTGTGAGGTGAAGAGAACCTGGAAAGATGATGTGCTCACTGGTGAGCTCACTGGCATGCTATCTCTGTCACTACAACACATTATCCAAATGTATGTCACTGCCCATAGTGCTATTTAGGACAAGAGCAATGTTCAATAATTAATTCCCTAACAGGTTTGCTAGCAGCCTAAATGAATTCCAGACTAAATACCACTTTGGTAACAGAGTTGAAGTAGGGAGAAGATCTGTCTGAGAGAGGTGGATTGTTTTCTTACTTTGTTGATGATACTCAGGTGTTAATACACAAATACAGCAAATAGGTCTCAAAGTATATTCTAATTATGCTAATTTTGGGGCAGGTGACTATAAATGGATCAAAGGGTGCTGTGGGCTAGGTTTTAAAGGTGGGAATGATGTCAGGTTAGCATATGCCCAGAGAACTGGCACTTGGATACCCCCAGTGATGACAGGATAGAGTGTGGGGTAGGGAGAGGGGCTGTCAGGCTACAGAAACAGCTCAGACATGACTGCACAAATAGCAAAGCTGTCATATGCAGTGCAGCATTAATGGTACTGCAATAAAACTACATCCTCTGCAATACTTTACCAATGAATACAAACTGCAGTTATTTCCCATGGTTTGTTTTTTTTAATATTGAGGATGAAGTGACCCTTTTGTATTCAGGTTTTCCCATGTGCCTTATAGTGACTTTTAATGTACTCTTTTAATTTATGTTTAGCTATTGGCAAATTAAAAACAATGCAAAAATATTGTTTCTGTAAAAACAAGTAAGTTTTAAGGTATCAACACACATGAGTAAAAGTATGAATATATCCTACGAAAATTTATTGGCTTTGTACTATTTCTACAGTTTAAATAGGTGATTACTCAGAGAGTAAGATGAAATATCTGGACAGTAGTCTTTAGACAAACCTTGGATTCAGAGATTTTGTAGGACAGCCACATGCTCTTCTGTATGTTGTGTAGATTGACCTTTCCTCTTCCCCAGGCCTTGGGCTACAACTCAATAAAATGGGAAACAAAATAAAGGGGCACAGTGTTATAGTGATTTTCAAAGGGGGGCCTTATGGAATGGAATGAGGCTGTGTCAGGGAAGTTCAGACTGGACTTCCTAGTTAGGAAAAGGTTTTCTGCTGAAGGGTGGTTAGTCAGTGGAACAGGCTGCCCAGAGAAGTGGTCATGGCACTAAGCTTGTCAGAGTTTAGAGAATATCTGGACATTGCTCTTGGTCACTTTGTCACTTGGTTTAGTTCCAGGTAGTCCTGTAAGGAGGAGGCAATTTGGTTTGACAATCCCTATGGGTGCCTTTCAGCTCAAAGGATTCTGGGATTCTGTGTGAGACACCGTGTGTAAAACGTGGTCACATATCCCGTATGTGCCTTGTAGCATAGACAGAGATGGAGTATCAGCATGCAGTATCTCTGCAGTTGCAATCACTGGCAGGGTAGGTATCATCTGAGTTTAATGTATGGTGTACAGGACCTAAAATTAGAAAGAGGAAAATATTTTAAAGAGTTGGATGAATCACAACCTATTCCTTTTTCTGTCCTCCCACCTTCAAGTGAAATGAAATCTCTGGAGTCCTCTGTTCAAATACTTAGATATACCCAAGTGACTAGAGATGGCTTTTGCTTTTATATGAGGGCCAGAGGAATATATATCATCCCAAGGACTGAGGATCCTGCCATTATTTTTTTTTTTTACTTTCAGGTGTAATTACTGTAATGTAACATCTACTCGAGAAAGGAAATTAAACTCTCAAGAACAAATTAGCTAATTTCACATTAATGGCATGATTTTTGTTAAAAGGGCTGCTAGAGCTGAGTCCAGTTTCTGAAAATAAGTATTGTCTTATGTTATAAAATAACTTGCTCTCTTGATGTCAGCATTTTCTGATGGACCACTGGTTGAATGGATGAGTGCCATGTCTTCTGTGGATCAATTACTGGACACTGGAGCTCTATGAGAGCTGTAGTCTTTGAGGGATAACTGCATATAGTTCTCCTAGTCAGGAGATAAAACCTGACAGACCTTTTTGGTTTTCCAGCCTTTGGTGGCTTTTACAATGGCAATAATCTTATACAGCAATGAGCAACTGGCAGATGCTGTAAAAGTGCATTTTATATATGACTGTTGCAGGAAGGAATACCTGCTGAAATTTATTTGCTGTGTCCTTGAACAACATTGAATTCTCCAGATTAGGTGGTGCCTGTGGAGCAAACCTATTCATTTTGCTAATGAGACAAAGGAGGAAGAGAAAGATGTAAAAAATGCCTGGCATCATATTTTATTAGTCACCCAATATAATTATTGACAGGGATCGAGGATGTTAAGTTCCAGAAAAGGACTACTTATTATCTTAACACTCCTGAAATGCATTAAACACATTTGAATTTAATTAGAAAGGAGTATCCATGATTTAAGAATAAATCTTGCACCTATTAATTTAAGAAATTAAGATGATTAATTTCCTTTAAAATTTCTAGCATTTTGGATAAAAGTCCTTCATAAAAGGTGCATGGCTTACTTTCAAAGACTAAATTTATACGATGTAATTTTTGTCACCCAAACTGAAAAACGGTTGTAGTTAATACCAGATAGATTCTTGAAATGCCTTCTGGTGTGTATTTAACAGTACAAGCATCTTAGTCATGATGAGTCAGATGCTGAATTTAGAGAGAAAAAATGAAATTATTTAACTAATACCAAATCTTTTTTTATTATTGTTTAGGGATTTCGCAGTGCAACCTCTTTCTCTAAAATGGTAAAATTCCATTTCTCATAAGTGTGTAACTAACAAAAAAATAGCTTGAGGATAGTTCAGAGTAACAACTGAACTATAGTTCAGATGGCCCAGCAGATTAATGATTTAATTTTTTTTAAAGGACGATGATTACAGCCACGTTAAGTAGTCAGGAGCTGATCATATGGGTGGATATTTGCAATTTTGTCATTTATAATACAGCTAATGCATGATCACATCTTTTAGAATCAATAGTAGATTGGCAGACTCAGATATCTAATGCAAAATGTTGACTGGCCCACAAATCAAAGGAGAATATTCTGAAAGGACAGAGAAACACTGTAAAGTAACAAGGCAAATGATCAGCAAAGCTTGTGGAGAAAGCACAGGGCAGACTCTGCTCGTGTTGGGTAGATGTACACAACAACCCAAAGTGCAGCAGGGCCTGGGTCACCTCTTCAAGAGTGGGAACTAAACAGAGGCTGAAGAGAGAGCACAGGAGTGAAGAGGGCATCAAACAGAAGAATTGTTTGTGACACTTGGGTTTCAGAGACACATTTGGTGCTACTGTTGAGACTGTGGTAAAACAACATTAAAGCTTCTAATGATTATTTGCTAACACAAATAATATTGACTTCACTCTCGGATAACTCTTTTAATCCCTTTATGGTGTTGCCATGGAACCAACCCATGATATTGGCAAGCTCCTATTACATATGGGCAAACATAACACTTGCAACCAGTAAAATAATTATTTTATGTACTTAGTACATCAGGAACTTTCCAAAGATGAGAAAAAAAAAAAGTAAGAAAAACTTTAAAAAACCCCACAGAGATGTAATGACATTTTCTTAAAGGATGTATTTATTCTGGTCGACAAATCACTGCTAATGGTGCTGGCACATAACAAAAAAAACCATGGCAAATACTGGAAGTGGGAGTGGTAAATTATAAAGATGAGCTAATCATACAGAGCAATCTAAAATGTTTGGGAAGCAGAAAACAAAAGAGCCTTGAAGTCAGTCAACAGCCCATGAATGCACCAGGAACAAGGGACTGAGGTCCTTTCTACAGAACCATGCTGTGTCTGCAGGGCAGTGATTCAGAAGAGAAATTACAGATTGCTGCTGGTTCATGAGTGAAGTTCAGAGGTAACCACGATTTTCTATGTCAAGGAAATGATTTCTATAGCATTTGGATTAAAATATCCCTAAAATTGGCTTTACTCTCTGTAAGGAAGAAAGTGGACATGGCAATCAAAACCTACAGCCAGGAAGACAGGAGTAGATACAAGTGTCTGCAACTGCACATTCCATTTGCTTCTGGGAAGTAGTCATGTTTTTCATCTCTAATCTGTGTGCTGTTTTCCTCTGTAATGATTAAATGGTCTGTAACAAAGAGCATAAAATAAGAAGGTGATTTTACATCTGTTCACAGAATGAAACTAAGCCTAGAATACTGCTTTCAGTTTTTGTGTCTGCATTTTAATAAGTAGGTTAAAAGTTTGGAGACAATTCAGGGATGAGAGAAAAAAAAGAGTTCACGGTTGAGAAAAATCTTCAAAGGGTAAATTTACTTAGAGTAAATCTTTTTAACTGACTGTAAAGGAGATTTTGAGGAGAATTGTGATTAGAGGGAATTAAATATTGAGCACACCATAAGGAGAAGTAATCAATTTTCACTCTCACTCTAGCTGAACCCCTTTCAGAGGCTGATTGAGTGTAACACTAATTTCTGGGCAAAAACCAGACATATACTGGTAAAAGGGACGCTTGGTTTTTTTTTTTTTTTAAGTTATTTAGTTCTTTGGTTCTTCTGTAACGATATTGACTCGGACAGTCATTCCAGAATTTTACCAATAAATACCTACTTGAAGAATCAGCCCAAACAGCCACAGGTACACAGCATGGAGCAGATGACCCTGTTCCATGACCCTAAGGCCTCGTTCATATCCACATAACAAGTGAACTTTGACTTGCAGATGCAGCTGCATATCCTTGAATATTACTTCTCATTTTATTCCTAATCAAGTTTAAGCTGCAATGTGGTGTGAGTTTTACTTTGTTTTGATTTGAGGAGTGCTTTGAACGCTCCCAATGGGACATGAAAGAGCCATTAAGAGTGAATGGTGGCAAAATGAGCTTTCAGTCACTTCATGCTGCCTAGATATGGAAGAGAAACTGTTCCAGCCTCATGATGTGACTTATGTTTCCTTTTCCTGACAGCACTGAACTCTTGCAGAGTTTATGCCTCTGACTGTAATAAACTCTGCAGCGTTTTGGACTCAAGGCTTCTATCAGTGAAGGAAACATAAGGATTAGAAGGGGTTTTATTCATTACTAAATCGAGTTCCTTGTTATTGAAAGCAATCTCACTTAATTTTTTCAATGTGTACCAAGCTTTAAGTTAGAAATAGTGCAGATTTTTACTAAAATGTTTATTTTAAAAGCTTGTTCAAAACGGTAGTACTTTGATTGTGCTTTTTTCTTCTTTTTGTGGGGAGTATATATTCATCAATACATTTTTGACCATATACATATATATAAAATCCAGCACATACCTATGTGAGTCTATACTAAACTAGTTTATAGCCTCTTTTATTTTTGTGCTGACATTGTAATTTTTAATTTAAATTTCTTTCCCTTGGCTGTTTCAAAAAGTTTATATGTATATACTGTACAATAATACTATAATACAGCATTTAGCTTGGGAGTTATTGTAACTGGGTTGACACAATGAAAATATGGGCTGGAAGTATTTGGAACCAAAAACCCCTTCTTTATGATCTTAAAAAAAAAAAAAAAAAAAAAAAAGAAAGCGCAAAGAAGTAAAAAGTATAAGTTATGAATATAAAGAATATAAATGAAATGTCAGTCAGCAGTATTTCAATATTTTAAGCCAAATCCAGATCTAAGACTGATTGAGCTGGATTACTAAAGTTATAATGCAATTCTTGCTATGCTTTAGCTTACCAAATATAAGACACTGGAAAAATAACCCAATAAATAAACTTAATGTCCCTAATTATGAAAGCATTATGTATCTTTTATACCACGATCAAGATATTTTAACTTTTGAATCTTTCTTTTTGTCTTCCATAATTGGCTTTTGAGTATGCTGGGTCTCATCCGTGGCATGTGTGTACCCAAAGTTCTCTTAAAAGTCAGTGGTCATTCTTGGAACCATATTAAAATGGGCTTTGGGCTTCAATCTGACCAATTCTTAGGTAACATCTTGAATATAAGTATGTAAGTAGTCATATTAACTGAGAGAATAACTTCCTATTTTCTGTTTAGTCCAAGCTTCATTTGGCTGAAGGATGATTTGAAAAGAAGGTATCGCCTATTCAAATGCTGAGAGATAAATTTATATTTAAAGGCATGGTGCCAATTTCACATTTACAGTTAAAGAGTGCTTTAAAATCCATTGGCAAATTCTGAGGAACCCTTCCTAGACAAAAAGTTCCAACTTTAGAAACTTCCATTTTTGACAATTCATATCACTTGGATTAGCTTGAATATCCAAACATTTTTGTCTGAAAAGTCTCAGAGGTAACCCCATGTATATAAAACTCTCCTTGGGCATTCAGGGTACCAGATACTTACTTGGTCATTCTGGAGCTCAAAAATGGTGTTAAAACTATGCTGAAAAGCAATAAACTGAGCAAAATCTCTTAAATCTTCTAAGCTTTTAGGCTGAGGGGTTAGGCACCACCAAATGTAAGTTTGAAGGAAGTCTGATTTTTATTACTGTTTCTGTGTTTGTGTGTATCTGTCCATTAGCAGTATGAGAAAGTTTTCTATTTACACCTACATCACACATAGCTTACACCTAGACCCTTAGGGTTACTGAGGAGGTCCTAAGAATGGCTGAGGATGGTCCCTCCAGCACTGTCTCATTTTGTCTGGGATATGGATGAAAAACACCCAGAGGTCTTTTAACCACTCTCTGGTGCAAAGTGCCACAGACTTGCTTTGGTAGTTTTACATCTAGTATGCTTCAAACTATTACTTTTGTACTCCCATCAGATCAATGCATGCATCTGTCTCTCATCAGTTTGCAAGAGCTGCCTACTTTGGACTGAATTTCCTTTGGTATAAATAGATTTTGCTGTGGTGGTTACTCTGACCTTCCTTTGTGATGTAGATACCTCAGAACTGAGCAGCAACTTCTGCCTGAGAAAGGATCGAAGCTATTTCCACCCCTCCCCTGCCTTTTCAGCAAATATAAATGTATATGTTGTTTCTGATGATTCATCTGCTAGAACTGAAAGAAAAAAGACTCATACAGTCTGCAGTATGAGACAAATTACGTACTATATCTCATCCTCAGGTTTACTTCAAATTCAATAGATTATAATGAACCCATATTGCCCAAGTGAGAGTGGAAGTTTCAGGTCTTCTAAATCTTAATTTCTATAAGATACAAAAATACAGTTAATTTTCCTTACAATCTTCCATTGTTTAATGTCTGCAGATAAAGTTAGCAATGCTTGAAATGCTGTTTCTTGACAGTGGGTGAGTCATTTCCCAGGTAGCTCAGGAACTAATCCTCACCTCAGGCTCGGTCTGCTGGCTGAATGTCTGGTTGTTCCTGTCTTTCCTCTTTGATTGGGCCATCTGGTCTCCCTAGTTCTTAGAGTGGGTTTGCTCTGATGACAGCATTTCTCTCTTCATCACAAGTCCAGTGAAGGCCTAACACTCAGTTCCTAACAGCTTGGCCCCAATACCATTGTCATTTATTGTGTGGGTCTTCTATATAAGATGATGAAAATTGGGATCCTATCTGTTCTATTCCAATATTTCTATGGGCAGCTCTAAGAGAATTTGGTGTCCCTGGGGTCAGGTTTGCACATGCCAGACAGTAATTTGTTCTTTCCAGCTGTGTTTGTTATAATAAAAGATGTTTTGTCTACCTACAACCTTGCCTTCAGTTACACTGTTCAGTCTGGACCAGCTCCTGAGCAGAGAACAGCACTAGCCTAATTTTAGTCAAAATTAGACCTAGGCTTCAACTAGAAGCCTAATTCTTTGTCAAATTCATCTTGGAAACTAGGGATGCTTTCATCACTTTCAGCATCTGAAGAAGAAAAGGAGATTGAAGATAAATGGGAATAGGCAAAGAAAAAAACCTCAGACAAGTAATAATATCAGACAGAATCAAGTGCTGTGCAGAAAACAACTATAAAGTAGCTTTAGTAGAAAAGACAGCTTTTCCCAAGAAGCAGCTCAAAGACTGTGCTCCCTGCTCCTTCAACTCTACTTTTAATGGTATTCTGTTCCTACAACCTCAGGGAACACCTCAAGTCTCCCTCCTTGAGCAGTGGGCTTCAAGAGGAGAGAGCATGGAACATTTCTGGCCACTCACACCCATGGTGTGATTGTGCCTGCAAATACCTTGTCTGTATCTTCACAAGTATCAAGGGTGGAACTGTGGCCATACTGAAGCTGCAGGACCTTCTGCATCCATTCAGGGCTACAAGGCATACATCAATCAAAGATTACTTTTTCTAACTCTGAAATTTCATAAATACTTTACCATCTGCTTTTAACCAAGAAAATGCGTGAGAGGGTGGGGAATTAATATAATCGTCATTATAACTGGCATTGACAACATACACAGTATATCAATAGTTGTAAATAAGCAGAAAATGATGATTCTCATTTTTTAAACTTCTTTAGACTAATATATACTGGGATTGAAATAGAAGTTTGATTTGCTAAACCACAATCTATCATTTATAGTGTGTCCGATATTAATAGTCTTCCGTGTATATTTAGGCAATTGATCTTGCAAACCTCAGAGAAAAAGAAGATTGCTCTTGCATGTAGAGGAAACAGGGAACAATGGGGAGATTGTTCCTTCTCACCACAGCTCTTGGGCAAAAACAAGAAAAAGCAGAAATCACTCAGTGACCAACACCTGCTCCAGGGAAGAGGAACACAAGTTGTGACTGAAGTTATAAGAACAGCCTTTCAAACTAGAAATTGTGATGCGTTTACGTTGTTGAGTTTGAGGAGGATCCGCTGGAGGCGAACAGCCCCTCGTGTTGCCCTGACGGGTTCAGTGACAGTGGCGGCTGTCCCGCTCCCCGAGGGGGCAGCTGAACCCCGGGGCCCTCCTGTGTCTCCGGGGGACTCCGAGGGCTGCTCGGGGGACTCTTGCAAGTGACCCCCGGGGTCCTGACTGCTCTGCCGACCCATTCACTGGGGAGCTCCCTGTAGGGCCCTGGTTTGCAGCTCTGCCCACGCCCAGCACTGCCTCCTGTCCCGCCGCTCAGTGTCCCTTCTCCCGCGCCCCCCGCTCCCCAGCCCCCGCACACACAGGGGCTCTCTGTCCCCGCCAGTCCCCGCACGGGCACAAACAGCTGGCCTGTTTTCCACAGGACGAGAGGACACAGACTTAAGGCGCGCCACGGGAACTTCAGGTTGGACGTTAGGAGGAAATTCCTTACTGAAGAGAGCGATCAGACATTGGAATGGGCTGCCCAGGGAGGTGGGGGAATCACCATTCCTGGAAGTGTTTAAGGAAAGACGACGTGCTACTTTAACGCCACGGTCTAGTCGACGCGGTGGTGTTCTGCCACAGGCTGGACCCGATGATCCCGGGGGGCTCTCCCGCCTAAACAATTCCGTGATTCCGGCCCCCGCCCGTGCCGCTAAACCCAGCCTCGCTCCCAAGCCCCGCCCCTTCGTGCGCGGCCCTGGCCCCGCCCCATCTCGGCCCCGCCCCTGGGCGTGCCTGCCCGGCTCTCCCCTTCCCCGAAGCCACGCCTCCCGCCTGGCCCCGCCCTCCCTTCCCCGCCGCTGCCGGGGTCGCTGCGCGCTGACGCAGCAGGAGGAGCTGAGGCGGCGCTTCCCGCCCTTCCTCCTCCTCCGCGCCCGCCGGACGGGCACAGAGCGGCGGAGCCGGGGCCCCTCAGCCGCTGCCGGGGCGCGGGGGAGCAGCCGGGCTGCCTCCGGCCATGGTGGCCCGCTCGTCGCCGGCGGGGCAGGAGCAGGCGCGGCGGCGGCGGCCGCCATTGCTCGCGGGGGCCGCGGTACTATGAAGGATGGAAGCGGACGAGGTGACGATCCGGGAGCAGAACTTCCACAGCCAAGTGCGGGAGTACACGGTAGGTGCCTCGGTGCCTCGCGGACCCTCCCTGACCTGTCACTGCTCTCTGCCCCATCTCTGTCCCCGGGCACCGGCGGGTTGTCCTGCTCTCTCCCGCTGCCCTTGCCTAACCCTCTTCCCGGTGTCCGGAGGGACTCGGGGCCTGTCTCGGGTGGGCAGAGAGGTGAGTGCACCTTCTCTGAGGCGCCACGAGAGCTGGAGGATCCAGCGCTCCCCCCCTGGAGGGTTTTCCTCTCCTTGTGCCTTCAGCGGAAGATGGAGATGCTGTGTATGCACGCAGGGCATCGGTGCGCTCCGTAGGAGTGCTCTCGGAAGAGGTGCAGGTGCCACCGCCTCGAGAGCAGTGCTCGGCTTCGCTGAGAGAGCGGACATCACTTGTGTGTACAAGTATCTAAAGGGGGGGTGCCGGGAGGATGGACCGGGCTCTGCTTGGTGGTGCCAGCCACCAGGAGATGAGGCACTGGGCAGAAACTGGTGCACAGGAAGCTCCACCTGAACATGGGGAGGAACTTTACTGTGCAAGTGACCGTGCACTGGAACAGCTTGCCCAGAGAGACTGTGGAGTCTCCCTTCCTGGAGATATTCAAGAACGTCTGGGTGCAACCCTGTGCCATGTACTCTGGGATGACCCTGTTTGATCAGGGAGGTTGGACCAGATGACCCACTGTGGTCCCTTCCAACTGTGACCCATTCTGGGATTCTGTGAACGCTTCAGCCCTCAGGTTCAGCCTTGTTGCTGTCAGGTGTGCATGGGGTTTCATGGTAGCGCTTGTCGTACAGGGACTCTCCTGCCTCGCTGGGCTCTTGCAGTGCTGTGTGTAGCTTTCGTGTTTTCCCTGAGCCCTCGTGCCCCGTGCTCTGCCGGTGGAGCACACGGCAGTGCCTGTGCTGTCCCATCTCGCTCAGCCCTCCGTAGGCAGGTGCAGCGCTGCGTGCAGACAGAGCAGTTGCAGTTTCCTCTCTGACAGCCTCGTAATTGTTCTCAGGACTATTCGAAGTTGAGGGAGGTGTTTTGATGGGGCTCATGTCTCTCCTACTACAATTCCAGGAAGGAAATACAGGCTGCACAAGGAGACATGCAGCACTGTGTCCTGTGAACGTGCTGCCCTGGCTCAGCAAGGGAATCATGCTTTTGTTGCCGTCCCACTTATCTGGGGGAAAAAGTTGATTTCTTGAATTAAAATAAGATTTCATAAATTAGCTTTAAGTGTTTTTCAGACTTGTTGTGAGACTCTACCATGGTTAACTGATTTATGTAGTGCTGTGGCTAGGTTGCTTGATAGCAGACTTGCTTGGAATGTGTTAATTACTCTTCTATAGTATAGGAAACCATGTTAGGACCTTTCTTGCAAAATATTCTGGGATTTTTTTTTCTGAAGAGTGTGAAACAAGCCTGTATGTGGAGAAGAGCTACTTTATGGGATTTTTTTGAATGTTTCTGCTTTGGGCATGGATGTAGTGTATGTCCTGGAAGCCATGACTAGTGGAGGGGCACAAAAAGTAAAATACTTATTTATAAAGAAGGCTCTAAGTATTATCTTAATCACCTTTATGGTATGAAAACATGAATATATAGACAAATCTTTCATTTCCCTCATGTCTGTTTTTTCATTTGTTTTCCTTTGTGTGCTAATTATCTCCTACTTACCTTTACCAGAGACTTATTCTGATAAATTGGATGCTACATATTGTGGTTTCATTCAGTAGGAAACAGATTTTTGAGTGTGAAGGAATGGCTGTGTGCAACCTCTCTGGGTACCATTACAAATAGTGAAGTCTATTAAATTCTTAAAGAACTAGTTCATCTATACTGCAGGTACTCCTCCAAAGTTAGAGGGACTTTTTCAGCCCCTCCAGAGCAATTGGTAATCTTTCTACTGGTGTAGTCAACTCACATTTTAGAGGTGCAGTGTTGTTTTGTTTGGACAGTGGCCTCAGAACATTCTTGCTCTTGAAACTTTACTTTGATCTTAACATTGATCACAGGCCACCTTTGTTATTGTTTAATCAGTGGGAATAATAACAACAATGTTGCCTTTTAAATCATACCTTGGTATAGTTGTGATCTTGTCTTTAATTTATGTTGGAACACCACAAGGTTTCATGAGTGCATAAAGTGCTGCCACCCCCAGCTGAGTGTGCAGCCTCCTGTGGCTCCCACACGGCTCCAGGAGAATATTGCAAATAAGAGTGCATTTGTGGTTAGTCTGAGCATGCTGGAGCACAGAGTGTGTTGCTTACATATGCAATTATGTTAACATCCTCTCCTTACCATTCCTGCCCTAGCTGCTCATGAAGTTATATGGTGAATAGAATTTCTTAAAATATGCAAATAGGCAGTTGTTATGTGGGTAGTGGGTGTAATCATCAGCCCCTCAGCTGGAGCAGGGAACATATTCCACTCTGACACATGCATTAAACCTAGATTCCAGCTGCAGTGGGCTGGGGGCAGCAGAGCAGTTAAAAGAAGCATTTGACATTACAAGATGTAGTGGCTTTAAATTGGGATAGGGTAGGATTAGATTAGGTATTAGGTAGAAATTTTCTGCTGTGAGGGTGGTGAGGCGCTGGCACAGGTTGCCCAGAGAAGTTGTGGGTGCCCCATTCCCTGGCAGTGTTCCAGGCCAGTTTGGATGGGGCTCTGAGGTACCTGGTGTAGTGGAAGGTGTCCCTGCCCATGGCTGGGGGTTGGGAACAGATGATATTTAAGGTCCCTTCCAACCCAAACCATTCCATTCCAGTTTGTTGTGGAGTATTACAGTGGAGGAGACGTCTCTATGCCTGTTAGGAGCAAGAGAAAATTATGTTGTCTGTTAAAGTATCTTTGAAGAGCTTCTTCTGTGGCACAGTCTTTACTGGAAGCTAAAAATGATACATTCATCAGAGAAGAGAAATCAAAGTAAACTGATGTAGCTGAAAAGAAAGTCCTTTTTTCTTTCCTCATACAAATTTTTTTTTAATACATAGGGAATTTCTGTAGTGCTTTCTGATGGAATCCTAAGGGCACACTGAGTTTAGCTTCAGTGTAATGCTTTATTTCTGTTTCATCTGTTCTCTGAACTGGCAAGCTACAAAGTTTTCCATAAAGTTGTGTAACATAAAAGAAAAAAAAATACAAGGCTTGTTATCCTTTTGCCTGTGGTGCCTGTCTCTTTCTGCAGGTGCCAACTTCTGCTAATTCCACCTTCAAAAAAATATTTCTGACACATGTTTACAGATTGAGCAAGGGCAGTAAAAGATTATTTTTTACAAAATACATCCTTCATCTGCTTTTGGGGTGACTCAATGGTTTAATGCTTAATTTAATTCAGGCCTGTTTGCTCTTGACATCATTTGGAGTATCTGTATGGCACCTGTCTTTCTAGAGGGTGCACGTTTGCAAGAAAATCATCTGCCTTGGATTTTGTTGCTTCATGAGGATGATCTGTGCTTACTAGAAGGTGGTTAACTCCCTAGTCAGTCATGGCTCTAGTTTTGGCATGGCTCTTCAAACATGAATCTGCTCTATAGAGGATTTGTTGTTTTGAACAGTTGGTGAAAACACTAAGACTCAGACTTGGTCTGAGTCTGAGCTTTAAAATTCAGATGCAGTGAAGTAAATGGGAGACTGTGAACTGGTGACCCTGTATAAGAGATGGGGCACAGCCAGGAGTTTTCTTGAGTCAGTGAGATACTTGACTTCAACAAAGCCAGAGTCATCCTCAATTCTGGCTAAAAGGGGCATATTTTTTAAAAGCAGCTTTAGTTGATTGCAGACTGCAGAAAGGGGTTTGTTTCTGTGCTTGTCAGTATTTGTATGAAACAGTTGTAAAGGCAGGACAATAATTCTGTTAGTTTACCCTTCTTGGTCCTTTAGATTCATTTATAATTTGCTGAGATCTTGCACATCCATGGAAAATATTGGAACTTCTAGGGAATTGCTTTTCCCTTAGGTTCTGTTATTATGCCTGTTTATAAAGTGTTCCATGTATGGCTGGGTATTGTTGTGAACTGTTTATTTCAAATGGAAATGGAGCAAGTGCAATGGTTGAACCTCTTCATGCTCCCCTGGGTTTGCTTTTTTGGAACATTAACTTCCTTTTTTTTCCAATTTGCATCTTCTATTCTGCAGTATTAGCTTGTATTTTTAAAAGTGCAAGCTAAATTTTTTGTTCTTTTTCCATTTAAAAAATGTAGAATTTTGAGTATGTAAAAATATACGTGTACACCTGGTTATGAGGGTTCCTTGGCAAAAGAAATACACTGTGCTTGCATTTGTAGCGTGGGGAAAACTGTGGAAGAACACAACAGAACTACTGGGTTCTATTATTAGCACCATAACACTATTAGTTAGGAAGCTTAAGTTATAAGCTTAAGAATAAACATAGTATATTTGGAAAATAGTTTATTATATTAAATATGTAATAAAAAAATCAGTCCTGGTAGAATAAATTCAAATATAAAGGTGCTATTATAACTTTTAAGTGTTTCATGGAAGTTCAGGTAGATATTGAGACTTGTGTAATATGGAGTTTTATGTTAAATTTGATACGCTTCCATTTGAAGGACTAAATATTTTCATTGGTGCAGGCTTCAGATGCTAAATATTCTGAGATACTTATTTTCTTTATTTCTTCTATTAATTCAGCATGGCTATTGCTGGTGTTTGTCCTCTGTAAGGCTGTAGAATGAGGGAGCTGGTTTGAGCACTTGACTTCTGTTGGTAGTGGGCTCTTGTTTGTGGCCAGCTGTGCATCCTTAAAAACTGAGATTTTCACAGACCCTTTTTTTCTGCCAGCAGTGATGATATTCTGGTAGTGGGCCAGGAGGAAAGTGCTGATTAGAAGCGTGGATGATTTGTAAGAACAAACTTACTGCAAATACTGAAATGTTTTTGTTTGAATGCTTATGTAAGTTTATCTTTTATTAAAAAAAATGCCTTTCAATTTTTACCTGTACTGAAAACTTGAGGACTACTGTATATCTTAAACGGCTTCCTGTATTTCAGAAAATAACTTCATCCAGATTTCTCAGTATTGCTTCTTTTTTCTCTTAAATATTTTGTGAAAGATTTGTGACTGAATAAAGGAGTATTTGTAGCAGTGATGCAAGACATAAAGCTGAAAGATTGGTGCACATTTAATATAGTTAAATGTATAAAATATTGGCATAATTCTGTCACCCTAAAAGTGTACCTTTATTTGTAAACATGGGTGCTGTACTGAACTTTGAGAAGTGATGAATCATTTTCTGGCTGTTGGTCCTGGGGATCAGCACTGAGGATCCATCTGGAATCAATAGGCTTCTCAAAATACTTGGCATAGACAAGTGGAGAGAGATACTTATTCCCAAAACAGAAGCAGCTTTTGGAGTGCTCCACTATTTCTGTTTACATAAAATAAGCATGAAAGGCTGAAGTGTAAAAATTTGCGACTAGTTACAGTTCAGAATAATTCCTTTTGAGTTACTGGTGTGTTTCTTTGGAGGAACAGTTGACCAAAAGGGCTACACACTTCATGGAGGGTACCAGGCATATGTTTAAGAACATTTTTTTATTAAGGTGGAATTAGACTTGAGAAAATCTAATGGAAAGCAGAACTGACAGCAAACAAACCCAGCTTTTCATACTGTGACCAAAACCAAGCTTATCTATCGTGGGTTTTGTTTGAGGGGCTGGGTAAGATGGCAGGGTGTAACTGAGAGATGGGAGGGTTGTAATAACAGCTCAGTCTTTGCTGTGAGGGGGTGGCTGAGTGTTCCTGAGTTTATTAGCTCAAGACCCTCTGGAAATAGGGGTTTTCAGAGAGGTTAAACAGAGTTGAGAGATGGGTGAACAGGTGACCAGAGTAGCAGAGGAGATGGTGGTAAACTGAGGGTAGAGACAGAATCTGAAGGACATTGCTGGTGACATTGATTCAAAATTCAGAGCTCAGTTCTGTAGACATAGATGGAATTTTTGTGTTAAGAAAGACTAGAGAAAACATTCCATTCAGTCTAAGTTTACTGGTTGTATTTGAAGATTATTTTTTTTTTCTTTTCTTGCTTCTAAACTGAAGTGCTGTCTTTCTCCTTTCCTGTCTTTCAGCCTTTACTATCTAATTTGGTATTTATCCTCATTTAGGAGCGCAGTGATAACTTCTGGTGAGAACGTCTTAACTTCTCCATCACTCTCTGCTCCCACACTTTCCCCCTTACCTTGAAAATCACTGACTCTTTCATGTCCCCATGTGCTGTCAAATGGCTCCGGGCACTGCCTTGTTAGGAACAATCACGCTCGAGAGTTTATACAACATCTAACACAGGAAGACGAGAGACTTTCAGAGTCGTGACTGGAGTTTGTTTTTATGCATCTAATGACAAACAGCCTTGGTTGTTGCCTCACCCTGGGGGATGAGCATAGAGCAGGTAGAGGTGACCTGGAACAAGCTGCTGCTCTAACCCTGGATTAGGCATTCATGTGACAGGTGAGATTGCTTCACACATTCAGCAGCTTTGACCTGTGCTCTTTGGGACTCAATTGACTCTCAGAAAGATGATTTCAAAACTCACGTTGATGCTTTATCAGCTGGGTGTTGAATTTTCATGTATAATGATGTTGTTCCCCACAGAGAGCTTTCTAGTATTTTGATTAGCTGGATATGTTAAAAGTTGTTTCCAACTACCACCATTGTGATTTCAAGAGAGAGCCCTGTGCTTTGTACTGTTTTAATATTTGAAGACTTGGATAATTTTTGAAAATTTTGATTAACTGGAAAATACAGAACTATGTTTCAGTTTCTCTATTTCCAAATCATGTGTGCTCCTATACCAGGTAGTATGTGCATTGATGGCATCAAAGTCTGTATATGGCTGGGTTAATATATGTTATATTAATATATAATAATTATTATAATTATAATAATAAAATATTAATATAATAATAAAAGGTTAATATATATGTACAGAGGATAGGAGCAGTGTAATATGTGTGTGGTATATTTTCTCCTTTTACTTTCTTTTGTGGTTTCCAGGATAGGCTTCACAATTGTCATCAAAACATGGTGCTTCAGTTTTACTGTTGATTTTAAGTGCCTTTTTAGGCCTTGATTACCAATGTTTTTCCATTATCTAACTGTAATTTCTATTTTTAATGTATTTATGGGAAAAATTGATGCTGGTGAGTTTTAGTTGAGTTTGGCAATGTCATCGTGTCTAAAATATTTGCTGAGTTTCAGACTGTGGTAACTTATATCCTGTAGAGAGTCTGCATAATTGGTGAGAATTATGAAAACATACAGCTATTGCTAAGTATGTTTGTGTTTTGGGAATGAGGGTGCCACTTAAAAATGCTCCAGGATATATGTGTGAGAAGACAAGGAAGAGTATTTTTATGTATTAGGATGAGAAAGTTTATTAGCTCTGTCTGCTAAGATCTTTTGCATCTTGCCCTGAAATTTAATATTAGTCAAAGAAGCGGTCTTAAATAAATTGTTTACCAAGTCTGTATTAATGTGACTTTTGGGGTTATTTTTTCAGAAATGAATTTTTAATGTTATGACTCTGGAGTTTTAATATAACTGATTATTACAGCCTGACTTTCCAGTGTTGAATATGCCTCATTCAGAATGTTACATGGTGTAGGCTGGTGCTATTGGTGTTAATTCTAGAGAGGGTTTTTAAATCTTGTGCCTATGCTGAAAAACATTTTTTGGCTGAAGGGCTGTAGAAGCTAGATTTTATCTTCAGCAAAATTTCTAGCACACAGAGTATATTTTTGAGTTTCTTACTTTCTGTTGGCTTTTCTATATGAGCAAATCTAGGCACCTGCCTCTGAACCATTTTTAATTTCTTCATGACCTAGGAACCAAAAAAAGTGGGTCAACCACTTGCAATTGTTTTAAGCCAGGGAGGAGTCCTGAGAAGAGACCGTATATGGAGGGGAATCATAGGTATGGAGGGCAGTGTTAATGAGCAAAATTAATCTGTAGTCATAGACAGTCTTACGACATACTTGATATTTTCTCGTAAGATTAAATTTAGTGTGTCAGCCGAGTGTATGAGGCTGGCTGGTTTAGAGTGAAGCTAATCTCACCACAGCAGAGTTAATGTCTCATTTGAGAAAAATGAGATTACCAGAGCAGATGATACAATGAATGCCAAGGTCAAACTGAGACCATAGATAAAATTTTCAGTTCCTTAATGTGCTTTGTTGGTTGTAGGTCACTTACTTTTGACATATCCAAAACAGGTGGAACGTCTTGTTTGCTTTTTAGATGTCAGTGGGATAATTGAGTTATTAGAAATAGACTAAGCAGAGCTGCTTGTCTTCACCTGTATTTTCTTACTGTTTATTCCTGCCATCTTTTCTATGAGTAAACAAAAGCAGTTGCCAAATGGGATAGTAGGAGGAAGCTTTTTAGTTGTGTTGTGGTATTTTAATGCACATTAAAATACTTCAGCAGCATTAGGGAAGTAAGAGATGGATGTATAATGCTGTGTTTGTTGTTTTCTATTACAGAAATTAAAACGAAGAAGTGCAACCCTATTATTTTCTGTATATAGTAATCACAGGCAAAATACTGCCTGTTTCATTTTCAACACTTTAACATGTAAATAGACATATTCTACATGGTGATATTACCCGTAGTGATCTCTGCCTTCTCTTTTCTCTGTGATGTTTTTTCTGTTTAGGGAAAAGGACACATTCTGTAAAGTAGCAGCTAGAAGTGGACATGTTCTTTGTTGTTTCTCTAGCCTTGTTTTGTGTATCATTTACATAGAAATGCTTGTGGATGTAATAGCAGTAACTTTATTTTAATACTGACACAGCCACTTGATTTTAAAGTTATTTTCTTTCTTCCTTTACTCTTTGGAGTTACTTTTTGGAGCTTCTTGATCTTTCATTTAGTACATGGCATGGTAAAATGCGGTTTGCTGCTTGTCTTTTGCTCCTCCAGATTTTCCTTGTTCTATGAATGTAGCATGCAGTCAGATTGGAGGAAACAATCACTTGCTTTGTTGCTTTTCAAGTGGAAGTAAACTCGTATTCAATATGTGTTTCATGCTTGGAAGTGTGTTAGGTTAAAGACCATTACTAAGGTGTGGGATTTCTCTCTGTGAAGGAGTTCTGTGGTGGTTTCTTGCTGCTAAAAGTTGTTCTGCAAGCTGTCTGGCTCTATCACAGAGGCCATCCCTGGGAGGACATCCCTGACACAGTCCTACAGGGGCCTGTGCTTACACTTGATAAACGCTTTCATGACTGACCTGGAGAAGGGTATAAATTATGAAGTGGCTAAGTTTGCAATGATGCTTATTTAATCAAGAAAGTAGAAAGTAAGGCTGAGTGGACTCCATGCTCCTGCTCAGGGGAGGCTCAGCTATGGTATCAGACTACTTAAGGCTTAAAAACCTCCAGGAATGGAGATTTTGTAGGCTTGCTGGGCAACTGGTTCCATTGCTTGGCTCTCTTTATGGAGGGGATTTCTTCCTACCTCCAGTCTCATCCTCCTGCTGATGACACCATGGTGAAGAGCTCAGCTCTGTCTTTTTAATGACCTCCTCATAGGTACAGGCAAGCTGCTGTCAGGTCCTCCTGAAGCCTTGTTGTCCTCAGGCTGAACATGCTGATGTTCTTCACCCTGTCTGCACAGGCCAGTGTTCAGCCTCCTGACCGTTGGTGATCATCCTTTCTGCAATTACTAACATCTCTCCTATACTGGTGGCATAAAACTAGACACAGCAATTGCATGTGACAGGGTGAATGGTGCTTGGAGAGAGTGAATTCCTTCCCATGATTATTTGCTTTGCTTCAGGTAATATAGCCAGGGATGCTCTTTAAGGTGTTTGCTAGCAGGGCACACTCACTGAGAGGTAAGGAACTGGACAAGGCATCTATATGGTCTTTTCCTAGTGTAAAATACAGCTCCTAGCTCCCTCACAACAGTTGGGAATAATTCCATGCCATATAAATAGAATCCTGTACATAAAAATGCAGCTTTTAATGTGCGCACACACAAATTTCAGTTGTAAAAGATGGTTGAATCTTGTTTGTAAGAGGGGGAAATAAAGAGAATTCAACACATTTTGAGCATAGTCTTTCTTTGTATGAAAGTGTAGCCCTTACACTTGTAAGAAAAGATGATGCTTTCCCAACCTGAGGCATGAATTTTAGTGCCAGTTTCAAAGATCATCCACATGGACAAATTAGTGTCAGCTGATCTTTACTGTTTGTCAGTGGGATGACTACAGTGTAGTTTGACCTAGTTCAGTGTGTTACTGCACGTGTTTAATGCTGGACCCGTCGGTGCTGGCCCCTTAGAGGCACATGGTATGCAGGTAATCTTCAGCTCCATTCTCACAGGAGCTGGGAGACATGCGGTACAGATCCAAAAGCATGATGTGGATCATACTTAGATGACTTTGGATGAGAGATCCAGAGGGATGACGCTGTGCAAGAGCTGGTTACAAGAGACATAAGAGTATAGTGCAGCATGTCTCCAGAAACAGCCTCTCCTGGCGTGACTGGTGTGTAATCTAAGCAGGAGCAGAAGGCACTTCTTTTCTTGCATAAAGATTAAAGGTTTCAGGGGAAGACAGATTTCTTCTTGCTTGTCGTACCAGAGGTTGTATTTAGTCTGTGAGAAGAGATGTAACTGAATTACATGCTTGAGATTTGAAGGTTTCTTAATGTGCCATCTGTTAAACAGGAGCCCTGGGATGTGGCACAGAATCCACGTGTCTTGTTTTCAATTACTGAGTCGGGGGGACAGGCACACAAAGACATGAAAAATTATTGAGAATTGCTTTGGTTGATTGGCTGTAACCATAGACAAGTTTTGGGCTCCTTGAAATTTCCTTTATGTTTTGATCCACCTGGTCAAACGTGGACTGAGTGTATTTCCCCTATGAGGTCAGAATGTACCCTAGGTTTGTTTAAAGTATCTTCTCAGTCTAATTATGGCAACAGATCAACAACTACTTTGTCCCTCAGATTTGTAATGAATTTAAGGAAATAAAGTTTAACATTGAAAGGTATTATTGTGAAGTGGGGGAAATCCTTATTCATCCCTGTTGGGTACATCCTCTGTACAGACTGTCCCCCAAGTAAAACCTAGAAACGCTTCATTTGAGCTCCAGTGAAAAAATTGCAGAGAACTTGGGGTTCTGCGGAATCCAGCTTGTCCTAGATTTGCTGTATTTGCAGCATCCTTTTGTCAGCTGTTATTGTAGAGATGGGTGATGACATAAATCACTGCTTTTTGTTTGGAAACAACTTGCAATATAGTTTGGATTTAAAGTTGTATTCCAAAGTCACCTCCAATACTGACACATACAGTAGTTTCTAAAGGAAAGATGGAATTTACAGAATATAGGCTCTTTTAAATTTATTGTTTTTACTGAAGGTATCAATGTAGTTTTGTGTATGGTGTTCTTTTGTGAAATACAGTCATACTATTTCAGTATGACTACCTGTGCTTTTTAGTAAGTGATTAGAAATGGAATTGACAGCTGATTGTATGTAGTGTGACATTAAGGTGTGGTTTCAAAAAAAAGACAAGACATGGTGACGAACCTGATTCCTAAAACCAAGTTTCTACTGAAACTTGAGAGCTACTCTGCTGTAAGCACTTGGGGAGGACAGTGCTGATGGACCCAGTGACAGGAGGTTAATGCTGAGTTACCAGTGTGATTCTCAGGCGAGAGTGTGGAGCAGCATTTTCAGTGCAGCAAGAAGGGCTTAGTGCTGTTACAGCTGTAAAATCTTACCTGGAGTGCTGCATACAAGCCCAGCCACTCACAGTTGAGAAACATGAGCTGCAACTACAGCAAATACAAACAAGGCCGGATGGTTCTTTTTCCTAATACAAAAATATCCTGAAACAAACAGCAGTCTGAGGAATAACACTGCAACTGGGGTTGCAGTGCTGACAGGCCAGTGGAGCCTATTCTTCAGCTATCATAAGCAACACATTCCTTTTCCCCAGCTTAACTGAGTCCTGCTCTAAAAATAGTTGGGATGCTGACTTGAGCTGTTTCCTTTAAAAAGTTATTCAGAAGGCATGGTTAGAAACAGTTCAGGATGAGAGGTTTCACTGAGTATAAATTGAGACTGTAGTAATATTTCTGAGTTTATTGTTTAACTTGTTTTTGGTCAGTATGAAGGACTTTTAATCTGAGTTCTTTTTTAGTATCACAAAGCTGTCACATACTAGAGTTTATTTATTTTCTTGCCAATAATTTCAAAGTTTTGTAAATTTGCAGTAGTAAACAGCTTTATCAAACATTTACAAAGTTGTTCTCAAATCTGACAGAAGTAGAGGGAGAATTACACCAGGATGTAGAGTTACCCCTTATTGCTGGGTTGCAGAGTAGCTAAAACCAGAAATCTAACATTTGACACTACAATGTTACCAGACAGCTTTCATTGGCTCTGCCCTCAAAATACCTCAGTTATCTCAGTGGTACCTTGAAAGTACAGACCCACATTTTCATTGTAACCTTGCTATCATGGATAGAATAAAGGTCATTTGTTCTATTTGAAGGTGTAAACAAGATTGCAGTAATTTTTATTCTTGTTTTAAATAAAATTAAACCAAAAATGAACTTGGCTATATGTTTCTTTTACACAGGTTACAACATGTTATTCGCATCTGACAGACTTTTACGGAATTCACTTACCCTGTATATGTGATACCTGATTTTCAAAAGTGGGTGCCTAAAATTAGATGTCTCTAGCAGTATCCTTGGTCTAGTTTTCAGAGGAACTGGAAGCTTAGAGAAGGATTCTCTTTCAGCACTGGCATTGCGTTTTCCAGTGCTGACAGGACGAGGTGTGTCAGAGTACTCTGAAAAACCAAGGCTGTTCTCAGTTTTTGTTCTTCCTGTTTCAAAAATATACCAACTTTTTAAAATCAAATCTTAATAACATTCTTTAGAATTACTTATTTAAAGGACTGAATTCTTTATCAAATCCTTTTCTTTGAGGCATTTTAAAGAAAGTTGGAGTGGTAAGCTCTATTCAGATTAAAGATTGGAATTCAGAGATCTAGTTATGAAATCTCATTTTCAGTGCCTGTATTTTGGGTGTAGCTTCTGTGTGTTTCCTGCACAGAGAACGAGCTGGGTTGCCACTTTCAGACTTACAGCACTGTTGTACTTCTGGGGGGCGCCTGGAAGTCACCCAAATGCCATACTCAGACACTTGGTTATACTTGGGTTTTTTAAATCTAAAATGTCTGACTACACCAGAAAAATAACCCTTTCAGTTTAGATTTATCAGTATTTCTTAGAAGGTCTGTCTTACATTAATAATACATTATTCCCCACTATGATTTACTGATTTGGATGCAGTATTATTATTTAGATGCAGATTTATCAGGGCTATCATCACTACCTTCACTTTCACTCTTCCGTTTCTCTAAGGGTAGCCTTTCTGCTCTTAATTTTTTTAAGACAGTGAGTCTTAAAGGCAACAAATCTACAAATGATAGCTTAAAGAAATAGGTCAGCTATTGGCTCATGAAGTAAATTTCCAAAACAGAATGGCATGCTTGATTCTTGCTGCATTTCTGACTGACTCACGTTTTTAATAGGCATAGGCACCCAGGATTAAGGAAGCAGTGTTGAGCCACTGATGCCTTATTTAGGAGCAAATAAAATGTGGGATTGTTTTTTGGTTTTTTTTTTTTTTTTTTTTTTTTTTTTTTTTTAACCCCACAAAAGCTTGGAGGGTTAAAATTTTCAATTCCTTTCCTGTAAGATTTCCAGCATTTTTGTAGGTGTTTTGGCCTTATCTTACTGTATTGTAATTGTAGTGCTAAATCTTATAAACAACTTGATCCAAGGCACTGTGGGTTGAAGGTACATCTGACCTAAATAAACCAACTTTATGAGAAGAGTTGTGCCCTTGGCTTCTGACTGAAGGAAACATTGTGTTGTTTGAGCTCATGCTTGGACATCCACTGTAGGCACAAGTCTCTTGGGTGTGTTGTCACCTGGAATTTGTTTGATTCAAGGCAGGATGCTAATAGTAAACATGTTTGTTCCTTTCCACATGTGTTGACAGCATAGTCCAAAATAGATAAGAGCCTGTTATATAAAATACAATTACCCTTAGGGTACGTGTGAAGGGGATACAAAGCCTGATAACTTTTACAAATCAAGTAGATTGAAACTTCAACAAACATTCTGCTCTACTCACCCCTCCCTCAAACAAAAAAAAATCACACTGAATAAGGCTTCTCTCGTAATTTTAGAGTAAAACCTGCTGACCATATAATTGATGCAATACCTATTACTTGAATCAAGCTGTTTTAATGGGTTTAACTTTTTGTTAATAAGATATAAAACATAACAGTCTTGAAATTTACATAAAATATGCTCCTGTTGATCTGAATTCAGTTTTAAATTGTTGAGACTAGATTTACTGCTTATTATAATCCAGGCATTTCTTCATGATTTAATAAATGCAATTTGTTTTTCAGATCTGTTTTCTCCTGTTTGCTGTTCTCTACATAGTTTCCTACTTTATAATCACAAGATACAAAAGGAAAGCAGGTAAGCATAAAATTTTTAATATGTCAAAAAAATTTTGTTTTTTAAATAAATAGATGATTCTATTCCTGTTCATCTCTGCCAGGAAAGTGGAAGAGACAAAACTGTTTGTTAGGCTGCTGGTCTGTGGCAGGCTGGATTGACCTGATTGTGTGTGGCAGCCTAAGTGTTAACTGCTTTGAGATGGAAGAAGGTGGTTAATGTCAAAGTAGGTGCTTCTGCCTCCCTTGCCTTCAAATCCTGTTGTTCTCCTTTCACATCAGATTTTCCACAATAAGTATCTTCAGCTGTGTTTTAGCAGCAAAACCAGATTCTGAGCTTTTGCTAGTAAAGTGAAAGGTTGCCAGTGCTACAGAAGGGAAGTAGCATTACTTTTGAAAAGTCCTGCTCTGATCTACCAGGTACTGTTATTATTTCTGTTATCTTAACCTGTTTCTTTTGACTTCATGCCTGAAGTTTAGAAAATACTCAGAGATAATACTCTATTTTTTTTCCCTTTGGAAACATTCTCTAGTTTCAATTTTAAAACTAAAATTTAGGAAGTCCTGTTATTTTCTTCCATATTTTTAAAGACAAATATAAAAATTGGTATAAAATCACAGAATCTTTGACTCTTGACAGCTTATCTGGGACCTTGGTGCTTGGTAATAGTCAGGCTGTAGGAATATTCTTGTGTATGGTGATATTGGTGCTTTGAACTTTATTGGAAATTGTTTATTGAGTATGATAGAGCTGATTTCATGAATGGATTCATGTTTTATAAAGTAAACTTTTTGTGGAATTTAATTCCTTGAAAGAAAGGTACATCTTTGTAAACATGGGAAGTAAGATGCTGTCTTCTGATCCTGATATGTGTTTGGACATTAGAAAGCTGCTACCATATGAAGATGGAGAACAGGAAGGGAAAACTTGTTTGGCAATGCTGTTGGATGCAAAGACACTTTTATTACCTTTTGTTGCCAGTTTTCCTCAGCTAGAAAGAGGAACTGCTTTGCATCTGTCCTGACTTTATGAAAGCCTTGTGAGCATGTACTTAGGCATGCTTTGTAGCCTGCTAGGATCTTCCTGATGAGAAATGTTTGAAGAGTTAACACATCTGGAACTCTTTCAGGACAAGTTGTTCGCTGCTTTTCCAAGAAGCTTTTTAGCCAAAATGATTCATAAGAGACCTTGACTAAGTCTTTCAAAACACCATGAGGTATCCATCAAAAAACCAACAACTCTAAGTCCTTTCACAGAAGAGTTTCAAAATAGCATGAGGTTGTTTGTTGTGTGTTTATTTCAACTGTGTGCATGAAGAAGTTAAGAATTTAAATCAAATTTATTTTAAAATTTAAGAATAAATAAAGCCAGGTGTTTTATCTCTTATGGAAAATAGCAAAAACTTTAGAATGCTGAGTGTAAAATTATTTAAAATTCAGAAATTTGTATTTCAAAATGCTTGCATTATTTAAAATTTAGAAATGCTTACATTTGTGTAGTGATGTGCATAGAGAAGGGTGTAAAGAATAAATGTAGGATGTGCACGTGATTCATCTGAGTTAAATGTTGATATTGTTTCAAAAAGATTGGTTTAGTGAAGTATTAAGTGAGGAGTAATTGAATAAAAATGGTATAAAGTGTGAAGTATCAGAAGGAAGTATGGTATCTTAAATCCAAACCAAATAATAAGAATATAACCACCTCTCCTTCCTTCCCTCCCCCAAATCCCCAGGAGCTGGGAAGAGGGGTAAGTAAAGGGAAGCACCTGTGTAGTCATCACTATTGTTCTGGGTACGCTTTCTTGTTTTAAAGGACATTCATACTGCAGATGATTTCTGGCAGTAGTTAGTACAGACTCTTAGACTTTCACAGAGCTTGCCTGCTCTCTGTGGTTCCAGAGGTGCCCAAAGGGGCAGTTTCTAGCAGTAGCCTTGGCTGCAGCAGTCTGACAGTATGTTTGCCACAGAGCCCTCTGGAAGATGACTCCAAGGAGTTTTGATCTGCATATTCAAGTAAAGTGAAATAACTTTCTTGTTGCATTGGTTGAAAAGAGTTTGACTAGTGAAAAAACAGGGTGAGAGTATTCATTTTTGGAAGGAACCTCCTTAAAATATTGATGCTCATAAATTGTATCAGTATGTCTGAATTTTAATTGTAAATTAAAATTATTCCTATCTATGTACATTTTAGCCTGAAGAGAGACAAGTGAGTATTGAGTATAATCTGATGTCATTTAATTTTCAGATGAGCAAGAGGATGAAGATGCCATCGTTAACAGAATATCGTATGTATAGCTCTTCTTGGCAGAACTTCTTTTCCTGAATGTATTGTTATGATAGGAATCTTCTGTGCTTCCAAGTAGATAAGAATCTGTTTGAAATATTTAGCTGTATTAAATAGATTGCTAGAGGGTCAGGGAAAAAGATTTGGTCTAACCTTGAGTTAGGAAAAGTGTTATGAAAGTTTGGTCTAGGCCTTTTTTCATCTGTAGTCTGCTGGTAGGTATGAAGTTGGCCAGAATGAGGACCTGATGCAAGAGATGGAATTGAGTGCAAGGGCTGCATTTAGGTCTGTGAAATGTAGGTGTTTAGATGGGAGGGGTTGTAAGTTGCCACAGCAGTTGATGGAAGGCCTGTGAAGGGTCACAGTGGAACCTGTGAAGAAAGTTAGCTCTCTCTGAAGAAGAGATCTTTGTTGTAAAAAAGCTGCCGAAAGGTACTAAGTGGAAGAACAAGCACTTGCCAGACCTACTGGTCTGCCAGCAGCTCTGTCCTTATCCTCTTCCTGTGGGAAGTTAGATATGGATATCTCCTGTTTGAGAGTGCCTCAGGGTGTGCAGAACCTCCGTGGCTGCTGCTGCCCTCCCCATTACAGCATTGGCTGAACCACGTGAATGGCTCCCCTGTGTTACAGTGTTCTTGGCTCTTCCCTGGTGGTGCTGTCATCCCCTTGGAAAGAGAGCTCAGAGAAAAGTGGTGTTGTAAATATAAAATGTTCTTTTTTTTCTTTCAGCCTAAGCTTCTTTAAATGTGGATGTTATTTCCTAAAAGCAATAACTCTCAAATGTATGTAAATAGATTTTTCTTTACATGGCATAATTTTCAGGACTTGAGGTGTGGAGGGATGACAAAAAAAAGCCAAGGTGCTGTAGCACTTTCTTGTGGTTTCCCAGGTTTCCCAGTTCTGGCTTAGAATACTTAAACATCCTTAAATAAAAGAAAGAAATCTCAGAAGCCAACAACAATAACATAAAAATATTTTTAAAGTTAAAATTATGTATTCACACTGTCTTTTCTAAGTATTGCATGAATTAAAAATGGATTTGTATACTATTAAGAAAAAGTAAGAGTTCTGTAAGCAGCTTACTGATGCTTTTGTTGTAGGGATGTTCTATTTATTTGTCATGCAATTTTGAATTGAGAATTATTTCTAATTTTATTATAGCATTAGATTAGTTCTGTAAGAATGTTTTGTTGATATTATTTTTTTAAGGACACAGTTCTTTTTAATGCCACAAGATGGCATTTGGTGTAAGTTGTATTTGGGATCTAAAAAGAATAAACTTAAATATTTGAAACATTTCTGAAAATTTCTGTTTATTGACTTTACATCTATAAGATAGTAACTTGAATAACTCCTTTGTGAAAAAAGCCCATTTTTTTTTTCAGTTCGATGTACAAATATTTATGTATAATTGTATTCACTCTTCAGTTGTTAGAATGTTGCTCCACTTTTAAAAATTGTACTAAGAATATAGAAATTGAATCTTTTTTTCATTGTGTATGTGTCTATGTGGGAAATTAACACCGACAGAGGAGACTTGTGAAAAGATATTTAATGAACTCCAGTAGTTTAACTTTTGTGTTACAATGGAATTGAATGCACGTATGTGCCAAGAGAGTAATTGTAGTAGTCGGTAAAAACTAATTATTTATACTTGGTTCAGTAAACTATTTTAAATTTGCTTTTTGGAAGTCAAATGTTTTGGAAGTCCCAGTTTCTCCTTCTCATTTACAGTGTAAGATTGTGTTGTCTTTAGACACTGATTAACAGGTAGTTTAATTACTTTTTTCCCTGCTGTTCAGCGCATGTTGGTGGTAACAGTGGTACATTTCTTTAAATTTCAGGCTGTTCTTGAGCACCTTCACTCTAGCAGTTTCAGCTGGTGCAGTCCTGCTTCTACCTTTCTCAATAATCAGCAATGAGATCCTGCTTTCTTTTCCACAAAACTACTATATTCAGTGGTTAAATGGCTCACTAATTCATGGTTAGTACTCAGCATAATGTGATTAAAATGTATGTCTTCATTGTATGTGCACAGATATGTTCTTATTTTCAAACTGATAACTCATTTTCATTTAATATGCTAATTGTTAATGTGCTGTTGGCTAGTTGGTTTTGCTGCTGTGTGATATATCACAAAAGTCTGTCTTAACTGTTCTGTTCCTTTTTTAAAGAATTATGCAGACTTGATGGAATTAAACCAAATTCACTGCTTTGAATATTAATGTAAATAGGAGCTACTAGAAGCTAACTTGAAACATGCTGGTCACACTTCTTTATATTAATGCAATATTCACATGCCTTTCTCTTTATGATGATACCTATAAATTTATTCTCAAAATAAAAACATGCTTTAAGAAGCTTGCTAGCCGTGGGCAGCTTGGACTAGATAGTTAAATTCAGCTGTTAGTGATTTTTGTGCAAAAAAGGAAAATTGTGGAACATGAGTATCATGATAAAGATGTGCAGTAAAATAACTGGTGGAACCAGGACGTTCTTTTCCAGGTTTGTCTGTGGAAAGTATGTTCACTATGTGAAACTATTTATTTAATCTGGTACAAATAATTTACAGGTTAACTGTGGTGTCCTCTTTAGTCTTGTGAAGAGAGAGCAATTTGGCTTTTGAAGCTTTTTCTCTGAGAACTGTATGCTTTTTGCTGAATGTCTGGTAATATTCACACATAGCAAATTCATGAATTTCCAGATCCCTGACATGCAAGGATTTTTTAAAATTTGTTTTGTTTTGTTTATTTGTGAAGTGAGAGGTGAGAGATGATGTTTGTAGGACATAAAGGAATAATTCTTCACAGCAGGGATGTTTGAACAGTGAAAAAGCTTGTCCAAAGGCACTGGGAGATCTTGAACGTTTTCCAGAGCTCAGGTGGCCAAAGCCCTGAGCAGCCCAATGGCACCTGCAGTTTGGCTTTATACAGGCAGATCAGACTATGTGACTTTACAGGCTCTTTCTAGTTGAGTTTTATGATGTGTTTTGTGACACGTTGTGCAGAATTGCTAATTTGGTATGTCTCCTACATGGGAGGAAAAATCAATTTTTCACATGGATTTAGCTGCTCAGGCATTTATATTCTGTAATCTCAAACATGAGAAAAAAATTATTGGAAGATAATCCTTCCTTCTGTGTTTGAATAGTCTTTGGAAAAAGGGCAATAAAATCCATCAGAGACTGAAAATTATATAATAACCACTTCAGAATTTTTTACTGTCACTTGTTGCTTCAGAAAATTTGGGTTAGTAGGAAATCTGCTGGAATAGTTCTGTTAAATAGGAAAGCCTTTGAATTTGCCAGTGTCCATCTTTTAATGTGACGATGTTTGAAAATAGCACTTTTTGGATGCAGGGTATAATTTATATTTTGCAAGTCTAGCGGCCGTGGCTGACCTGGAGGGCAGCTGAGCCTCTCGGTGCTGCCCGGGCGGCCGGGGACCCCGGGCGGTCGGGCCGGAGCCCCGGGCGGGTCGGGGGCCGGGGGAGCCCCGGGCGGTCGGGGGCCGGGGAGCCCCGGGCTGGGTGCGGGGCCGGGGGAGCCCCGGGCGGGTCGGGGGCCGGGGGAGCCCCGGTGCGGGGCCCCGCGGGGGCCGGGGGAGCCCCGGCTTTGCGGGCCGGGGGAGCCCCGGGCGGGTCGGGGCCGGGGGAGCCCCGGGCTTTGCGGGCCGGGGAGCCCCGGGCGGGTCGGGGCCGGGGGAGCCCCGGGCTTTGCGGGCCGGGGAGCCCCGGGCGGGTCGGGGGCCGGGGGAGCCCCGGGCTTTGCGGGCCGGGGAGCCCCGGGCGGGTCGGGGACCGGGGGAGCCCCGGGCTTTGCGGGCCGGGGAGCCCCGGGCGGGTCGGGCCGGGGGACCCCCGGCGGGGAGCCCCGGGCGGGTCGGGGCCGGGGGAGCCCCGGGCGGGTCGGGGGCCGGGGGAGCCCCGGGCTTTGCGGGCCCGGGCGGAGCCCCGGGCGGGTCGGGACCGGGGGAGCCCGGGCTTTGCGGGCCGGGAGCCCCGGGCTTTGCGGGCCGCGGGCTGGGGGAGCCCCGGCTCGCTTCCCGGGGCTCCTGCCCTCCCTTCCCGGGCCGAGCGCTCCCCGCGGCGCTCCGGATCGCCGCTCCCGCGGATCCGTGCCGTGCCGGCAGCGGCGGAGCCTGCGCGGCTTGGGCGCTCCTGCTCTGCCGGCGCGTCTGCCTAATGTACGGCTTTGCGGGCGCTGTGAAATCGGAGCACTCGTGCTGCTTTAAAGCACTTTATTTTTTTTTCTAGATTTATGATTTACAGCTATCATCTGACGTGCTTGAACCCATCACTGAGGGGTTTTATTCTATAGATTGTTGCATTACATCTGGCAAATAAAAAAGCAGAAAATATATGCCTCAAACTTTTGAAACTAAGCAGAAAGGCCAAACTTGGATCCAGTATAAACTCTCTTACCTAACTAATACATGCTGAACTAATCCAGAACTAGTTCTGACAGCGGTGTTCTCTTCTGCTGCTTTTGGCTACAACCACCAGGTGGGAGTAAAACGTAACAAAACTGCCATGAATAAGAAAAATGGGAGTTTGCTCAGGGTCTAATCTGTTTGCCATAGACTGAGAAATTTTAATTTTTATGTTTTGTTAATTTGTTTTATTGGGGACAGTCTTAGGTCACTAGCAATGCAAAGGAAAAAATTCTAATTGACTGATTAAAGCTTTTCTATACGTTGATGTTTGCAAGTGTCTTAAGCAATTTTATGATGCAGTCAGTATTGTAAAAAATAATTACTTTTCTGGGTCTATTTTAATTTAATTTCTGAACTATCAGATTAGGATAGGAAATGGAGAAGATCTTTACTCTGAGGAAGGTGCATGTATCTGTCAGGAGAAGAACAGCACTGTCCTTTCCTCTCCTATGTACATATTGTAGTTCTGTAGTTTAATATTCTTTAAATGTGGTTCCTATATGCTACTAATGTGTAAATTTCTGGATTTTAACCTTTTAAAAATCACCCTGGAGGTGCACCAGTCTCCCCTCCCTTAAAATGCTCAGTGTACTCTGCAGCTCCTAAGCACTGTTTTATGTAAGATACTCATGTAACAGAGCTGCTGAAATCAGGACAAGCAAGTATTCAGCTTTGCATTACTGAATGCACTCTGTCTTCAGATAGAGAAAACTGCTGAAATAAGGCTCTTACCCCCATCAAGTTATATTTCTGCTCTTCCTCTGGTGTCTTTTTTGGAGGGAAAGAAAAAAAAGTGCAGGCTGCTGGAGTTAATGTCCCCTTGTAAGGGCTGTTAATGACATTCCTGCTGACATTGCTATGCCTGAATGTTTCTCGAATGGTAACAGGAGCTTCCTGGCAAAGCAAATTCAAAAGGAAAAATCCCCTTCTTTGTTAACTGGAGTTTAGCCACCTTTAGGCAGTCTGTTTTCTTTAGCAAATGAGTGTTATATTTCACGCATCTTTTGGAATTTTCTTGTTTTGTTTTCTGTGGCCTCCTTGGCTGAGTTTGGTTGCTGGTGTCCTGCTGCTGTCAATTGCTGAAGAAGTGCTCTTGGCCCCCTGTCCTTCTCTCCTCTAGCTTTTATTTCTTCTTCAAATTTGAATTCTGTCCTTTAAGGAAAAAGGGAGTATATGGTAGAAGAATTTTTTGAGAGAGTATAGGCAAAAATCACTGATAACTTTTTTACATTTGGATCTAATGCAGAAATTTCTCTTGATAATGAGTGCCCAAGACATCCAGTAAATGTCTTTCCTTCTCTTTTCTTTACAAAATGGCCAGTTTCAAAGAGGAAAAAGAACAAGCCTATGCATGGGTAGAAGGCAACAACCAAAGCTGTTAGTTCAAAATTTTTTATCATGAGGAATAATATTTGTTTATGAGTGATATTCAGTGAGTATGAGCGATATAACATAGTCCTGCAGAATTATGGAAATGTGTGTGCTTTGGGGAAGGTGGGGAAGGAAACCTGTTTTTCTCTACAGACTTTTTTTTTTAGGACGTAGAACATGTGACAGAAGTTTGACCTGTTAGCTACTAAATTGCAGATAAGCTTCTGCTTTTATAAAGAAGAAACACTGCATCATGCACAGCTTCTGATAGGATGATTGATGATGGCTGATTGATGATGGATTCATGGCACCAGAAACAGGCTGTTCAGTTTAGAAAATCTTAATAGAGCAGATACCTTACTAGAGATTAGTTATCACTTCAGGTTGTTTTCTAAACCCTTTCTCTTCCTGCAGATGTCACATATGTCTTACAGATGTCCTTGTTGTAGTCAGTTGTTGATTTTTCACATAGAACACAGAATGGTTGAGGTTGGAAAGACCTCTGGAAATAACCTGCTCCAAGCAGGGGCAGTCAGAGAAGGCTGCTCAAGGCACTCTCCTTTTAGGTTTGAGTATGTTAAGGATAGAGATTACAAAACCTATGGGCAACCTGTTGCACTGCTTGAGTACAGTGGCAGTGGAAAATGTTTGGGATTTGTAGTTTGGGTTTTTTTTTTTTTTTTATTTCCTTTTATGAGTAAGTAGATTTTCCAGTTTTTCATTTCATGCTCATTGCTTCTCCTCAATTCAGTGGATACCACTGTGAAGATCTGACTCTGTTTTTCTTTCTTCCTTCCTCATCAGATATTTATATACATGGATAAAACTTCTCTAAGTCCTCCCTGCTCTGCTCTCTATTTGTCTGGCCTGTTGAGGTGCATCAGAGTTGCAAGACACTGCTGCTCCCCATTTTGCCTCTTGAGCAGATTTGCTGGGGATGTGCCCTCTCCCATCCCCCAGGTCACTAATGAAGGTGTTTAACCCACCATCAACCCCCTGGGCTGTCCATAACACTGGTGACACAGCTCTGGGAGCCCAGAAGCTCAGCCAGTGTTCAGTCCACCTCAGAGTTCACTTACCTTGCCCATACCTCATTAATTAAGCTATGATGGGGGTTCATGGGAGATAATGTTGAAAGCCTTATAAAGTTAGAGAACAAATGCTGCTCTCCTCTTGCCTACTGAGCCAGTCATCCCATTGTGGAAGGGATGACTTCTGATTTGGATGTGATGATGGTATTTGTGTACTGCTTATATTAAAATCCATGGGTTGCTTGAAAAAATATGGGAGAAAGGGCATGTACAGAACTGGATTTTGTGTGATTCACTGAGAGTAGTAAAACACTTCTGTCCTGAGACCTTCTGCAGTGGTTCTCTACAGAACCTTCAATGAGATTGTGCAAGTGGTACTCCTGAGCTTGCAGTCTGTCTCCCAGGGTTTCAGACACTTGCTGTTGGAAGGTAAGTTGTATCCAGGTTTTGTTTGAAGATCATTATGCAGAGAAAAGGGTATTTTTCAGCAATGACCTGTAAATAACTACATCCATAAACCCCTGGCACTTGTACATATATTATTATGTTGTTATTTGTAAGGGAGGAAAATGTAATGTATTTAACTGTGAAACCTATAATGTACACTTCTTGTTTGTTGCAGGTTTGTGGAATCTTGCCTCTCTCTTTTCAAATCTATGTTTGTTTGTGTTGATGCCCTTTGCATTTTTCTTCCTGGAATCAGAAGGATTTGCTGGCTTAAAAAAGGTAGGAAAGCACTTATTAAATGCAGAGTAATTGCAGTGTACATTTCATTTTTGGCCCTTGTTTCTGATGAGACTGAAATTGCAGATTGGGGAGGATTTGGTGCTGGCATGTTGTGTGCTTATGTGAAGGTGGATATGCAGCTGCACACTCTGGCACAGGCCAGGTATACAGGGGAGAAAGGACTCCTTAAAAGCCATGTGTACTGAAATAAAGAAAATTACTTTTTTAAAAAATGAAATGATTCAATCGAGATTTTATTTTTTTGGAAGATGATTCTGTTGGAATGTTAGAAGGAGAGAAGGTTCGAGAAATGCACTAGAAATAAAATAACAAGGAAAAGAAGGACAAGCTTCTTGCTAGTGGGAAGGGTGATTAAATGACAGATAACCGTGAGAAAACAAGCTTGATTTGTGATTTTAAAGATTACAGATATCCCAAAAAGGGTTCAAATATGGTCAATATTAACAATAATACGTTAAAAAAACATGTCTTAAAGTAGTCAACTCGGCTGAATATATTCAGGTTGAGAGGGATGAGTATTTCAGTGAAGCAGGGAATTTGTCAAAGTAGTTTTTGAACAATAAGATGATAATGATAGTATTAATACATGAACTAAAGAAATACAGTGAAAGATTACTATAATGGGAAGCACATCAAAATTAATTTCAAATCATAAATATAAAACAGATTAAACTGGAATGACTCTCTGGAGACCAATTGTAGTGCTTTTCCATTAATCTTTATCATCCAAATGATTACACTTTTGTTTTTAATGATACTACACTTGAGGGAATTCTGCTCCCTTTGGATGACAATTGTCAGAAAGCAGAGAGTCTTGGAAAGTGATCTTGAAATCTGGAGAATTAAAATGAATTAAAGATGGATGTACAAGGCTATGAGTCATTGAAGCATGGCATGTAATGTAAAGCTACAAGGGGATAATTGTGTTTGGAAGGAAAACCTCATTCCTGGTTGCATTGACAGGAAATGGCATGGAAGCAGTGAAGTTGCCATTTTTGTTCTTGGTGGGATTAGGGAAAACTCAACTGAAGTGCTGCATTCAAGTTGGGATTTTTGGGCTCACTTGAGAAGAAACAGGACAGCAAAACAAATAAACAAAAAGTAACTTAGGAACTGTTGTATGAAGGAAAATTTTATATCAGAGAGGATAATGTGGAGAAACAGAGACTTTATTCCACAGCAGACGGTACTGGTGGATTACAGCAATGCAGCTGTGTTGGGAAATACCTGGCCCAGGTGGTGTGTAAGTGTTGTCTGGTGTCACCTGTGCTGAGTTAATGCTGCTGCAGCATTGCTGTGCTTTGACCAAAGTGCACAAGTGGCCATGTCACTTCAGTTACGAGTTTGGGTGACCAAACTAATGCATTCAGCATCCAAGGAGTTTGGTGATGGGCTGCTGTGTTTAACTCCTCCATCTTGGCTGGAAAACACTTGGTTCTTCTTCAATCACTTCAGGTATCCTACAGGGCTGAGAGCTTTTAGCAACTCTGTTTGTCCTTCCAGTTTTCATGTGGAGGTCACTCCATTTTCCTTTTTACTCTTAAGTGTCTAGCTATAGCTAATACTTATTTTTTCTTCTAAAAAATATGTTCACTGATTTCAGTGGGGTTTGTGTTTCCTGCAATCCTTCAGAACCAAGGATTCTCTCCATTAGCATACCGGAGAAGGTACTTCTGCTGCTAGATTCTGTTGGCTCCCTGATGCTTTGTGTATCCCAGCTACATGAAACCTGCACTTTACATGAAACTTCTAATAGTCAATGTGTAACTTCCTGAAGTAGTAGCTATCAATAAATCCCATTCAAGATAAATCAGATCACCATTGCATGTTTATGCTTCAAAGCATTTGTGAGATGAGATGGATAAGATAGAACAATAATCTTCTGCACATGCCAGGGAAAAGATGATTGTTGGTGCTTTATAGTTTGCTTCTTCATGGGGGCAGATGAGATCAGATTTTAGTGTCAAACTCCACCTATTGGAGGGGAGGAAATTCCGTTTTGCAGTTTTTGTTTTTTACTTTGAGTTCTGGATGGTTTTGCAATATCCAGAAGCCAAGTGTGGTTCCTGGCCACAAATACTCCAGGCCTTTATGCAATGTCTGTTCTACCTCACTGCTCTCTTTAAAATTGTCCAAAATGAATGGAATTGTTTTGAGCAAGCCTTAAAGCTGCTGGTCAAGCTTCAGGAATTGTTGGATGTTGTAATATGAACATACTTGTCTTTGATTGCTTTTCTGGAAAGTAAGTGGCAGATGGCAGTTCTGGACTAAGGTGATAGTTAAAATTAAATGTGCTGTTCTTTTCAGATGCTGATGTAATAATGTCTACTTGTAATAATTGTTATATATATTTTAAAGAATTACATCACAATTGGGTGATTAGAATCTGGGAAAATTAATGATTAATCAAACTCATGATTACATGTAAGGTTTTCAGTTCTAGCTTCTGCGAAGGAAGGGTATTTCCCATCAATTTTTACTTTCTGTGGAATTTTGTCATGTTTCTTACTTCTTTTCCAAGAAGATTTTGAGACCATGATTACCTTGTAGAATTTTGGTATTTGAACAAATTATTTTGTGTAAATTTTTAAAAATGTCATATTTTGTCATTCATCACATCAAACTAATGGACCAGAGAGATAAAACATGCTATTACTGTTCACTGGAAAAATCAGATTTTAGTAATCTCAATTTAAAAGAACATTTCATATATTTGGCAAAAATTGAGGCATTTAAGAGAAGAATGATCTACTGTTAATGTTAAGACATTCAGTAAAGAGGTTTGGCATGGATCTTTAATCTCTCAGTTGGGAGATGGGAAAGCAGTTGGTTTAGATACCCAGCTCAGATTAAAATTTGGATAAAAAGACTGTTCCAGTGGAAGCTTTTATGCAGGTCCTTTTGTCATTGAATTTCCTTCATCATAATGACTAAATAGGTCACTTGGGATATAGGTGTGTACAGTGAAGATGTCTATTTGAAGGTCTTCATATATGAATTACTTGTTGGACTTTTATTAACGTCCTGAAAATGCAGAATTAAAAGGGATTCATTCCTGAAATTGAAATGATTTTTTCATGGATGTCTTTGTTCAGATCAAATAGCAACAGTAATTTTAGTCATTATTATGGGTCTGACTCCTGAAGATTTTAGCCATCTGTTTGTTTATCACAGACTGCTGTAAAAGTTGATTTTATGTATTGACTGTAATGTGATTTTTGTTTTTTGTAAGCGCTGATATTTCAGATAGCTCATAAATTACTGTTGTGAGCTTTGTATAACTTTTCATTCCATGTTCCTGAGTGATAACATTGCTTCCTTAACTGTTCTGAATCAGAATGGGTTTGATTAACCATCTTCCAGTTTCCTGTGGCCCTTTCCCTGGCTGCTGGTGTTCCTTCTAAATGGCACATGGCCCCTTTTAGAAACTCACTTGGCTTCCCCAGGGCAGCAGTTTAAAGCAACCAAGGGCTTGCATATTGTGCAGAGGAGAGAATAGGGAAATGAGTCACCGGCCATGGATGGATGCAGTGCTGCGCTGGAATTCAGACTGGTTCTCTGCTAGTTTTTCATGAAATCCACAGTGTGAATTCAGAAAGGACATTTTAGGCCTGAGGGGGCTGACCATGCCCTTCTAAAGAGCTTAAATGCTACTCTTTGCTTTTGTTTGTTTCCATTGAATAGCACTTCCACAATTCTGATGTCAGGACTATGATTATAATAATCCAGCCAATGCTGGAGGTGTGTAATATACATATATATGTCTGTATGTATCTGCCCTGTGTGTATATATGCACACACATATTTTTGTGTGCACATGTGAATTGGATTTTTCAAGACTTTGAATCAAAACACATTGCAGCTTAGTCAGTGCTGTTAACTGAGCTGTTGGTGTACCTGATACCACTTTAATCTCTTGCATTGGTATTAAAAACTGTTTCATATCTTTCTCTGTTCTTCTTGCCTTCCTTTCTAGAGACTGTGCATAAAGTTATGTTTCTTGTATAATCTTTTACTTCTTTTTCGCTGCTGTGCTCAGATTGTAGTTATGAATCAAAGTTGTCAACATCTTAATGTCATATTAACCTCGTTCTTTATCATTCTCTCCAAAAAAGAAAATTGTGCTATTTGCAGTTGAGTGGGTCACAGTGCTGATGTTTCCACGTGTGATAACAGACTGCATAGAAAATTACATGTGGGCTGCTGTGTGAAGGAGGCAAACATTTTTGAGGAGATAATTGCTATACCTTTTCTTGACCTTTAAAATATGGCCTTTCTCTTGATGTAATTGTAATGGAAATTTGTATTTATTTGAAGTCGCCAAAGAGAAGGATATTTTGGAGTAATTTCCTTGTAAGAAAATACAAATAGTGCAATTTACTACTACGAGAAACTGGAAAAACTAGGTATTGCATAATCACAAGTGTAGAGTTTTGAAAAGGCTTTATGAAGTATATTACCTTAATACTGATCTTTGAACTTGTAGTCATAGCATAAAATTTAACATGAGCGACAGCAACATCCTGACCAATTATCCAAATTATCCAGACATCCCAAAATGTTCAGAACACAACACACAGAGTCTGTGGATTAAGAGGTTAACTCCTGGAACATCAAAAGAAGTGCATGATAATAAAAACAAATAGTACAAAAATTTGAGGTAACTTCCTTGCTTAATTAATTAGGTAGACCAGGTGGAAGCGAAGAGGCCAGAGCTGGTGCTCAGAATGTCTATAAAGCTGAGCAACATGACAGCACAATGGAGGAGGAACAAAGATTTTTTTAATATACTTCTATCCTGTGTCACAGTTTGAAATTGTCCTGGTTTATGTCCCTTTTGGCAAACTTACATAAAAGTGACCCTGTACTGTATTTTATGACCAGATGACTTTTTTCCCAGTGGCTAATTTGTATCAGACCCCCATCTTAAAGAGACACAGAAATGAGTAGGAAGTCCAAGCCGGTTTGTCTCAACGAGCTTTCATTGCATGCTTTCATTATTTTTGCTCGTTTTTGCCACTGATCATCCATAAATTGTTGGAAATGAGTGATTAAGGAAGTGCTGCTTAGTGTTAGTGGCACATGCACATTCTTGGTATGTTTTTTGTGGGTGAGAGGAAATCGCGTACTGCACAAACAAAAAGGAAAACTCCTGCTGGGAACCTTTCAAGGAAATTTAACTTGCGTAATGTTTTGATCTTGGTGTTTATTACAGAAAATAAGAGTAATATTTCACCAGCTATTGTTATGTGTCAGCTAGTCTCTCCATCTGCTTGCCTTTCCTTGATGGCTCTTCCCAAATTCTCAGCTTATTTTAGTAGAAACACCACTTAAAAATGTAGCAGTTTATTCATATGCTGAAGGCAGGTGAGCTGGGCCAGTGGTCAGAACATTTATTGTGTTGTGCTTGCTACTGTATAAAGATTTGGCTGTTGTGGCTGCAAAGCCCTGCTTGTGTTAGCAGCTGCAGCTTAACCCATGCAAGTAAAACATGGGGTGTAGGTTCCTCACAAAAAAGTGAGGATTTCTGCTCAAATGCAGGGATTTCTGCTTTTAAAGGCAGATTTCTTCCCTTTAACTCTTTTAAAAATATGTTTTGTAAGTAAAATTCCTTATTTGGGGAGAGGGTGAAAGTTGAAGCTTTGCAAAAATACTATTATTAGCAATTTTGAAACAGCTTCTTTTGCTGTACTCTGTTGTTAGCTTGCTGAACAACCATAGTGTATATATGTTCTCCTGTCTACTCAGTATTTTATTTGATCCACTTTATTAATAGCAATGACTTCCTAGTCATTGCTCTATGAAACGGGACTGAACTAAGCTTAAGTTTCCAATGAATTGTGTTGCAGTGCACTGTATTTGCAAATTCCAAGTAACTAAACACAGTAATAAATATAGTGAAAAGTGAATCTGCTGCTTTTTTATTTCTTGGTGGGTATGGAAATTCTAATTTCTGTATTTTTCCTTACAGAAAATCTGTGCTCCCAGCTTTGCTGTTTGTACCAGTAGAGCTGTGGTACAAGCTATAGGTGTAGTCTGCTGTAAAAGACGTTTTACAGTGTTTGATGACATTGTAGGAAGTATGTTCAAAGTTTGTTTTGAAGTATTTACTTTTAGAAACTTTTTCACTTATCTCAAGCAGATTTCCATGGAAAGAATATTGCAAAATACTGGCAAAAGTGGCTTCAAAATCTTTTGTAATATGAAGTGATTTCTAAGATCAGTTTGTAAAATTTGCCTTGGTTTTTCTGTAAAATGGATTTTGGGAGTTCAAGAATCTTGAACATTGTTTGCAAACAGCATTTGACAGTGCTTTATGCTTACTTCTAGCCCTGACTGCAGTACCCACAGGCCACTGTGTGTATGGCTCACCAAATAGTCTTGAGGTTCCCTGTTAACAGTGGATGTTTATTTAGCATTTAAGCTCATATTTATTTGTCTATAAAATCATTTAGCATGAGCTGAGACTTTAGTGCTCTGATCTCTATGAAATGTTTATTAGTATGCAACTGAATTACTGTACATTATATTACAACCCATTTACTCATTCCATTAGTAATACCAGAGACAAAGTTGTTTAATCAGTCACTTCAAAGGCAGCTGTTTGGGTTTGTATTTTTGACATAAACTAACAGGTTAAGTTCAGATATGAAGTCCAGTTTTTAAACTGGAGTCCTTTAAAATGACAGCACCTAAAATTTATTAGAGTTTGTTGTTGTTTAGAAGCAGATTCTGATGATTATGGAATTTTGATTTGACAAGTAGCTTGATCATGGTTTTTCCTTCTCCTAATGAAAATAAAAGTATTCTTAGCTGACAGTTGTACAAACCCATAACATAATCTGTAGGATGTAAGGTGCAGAGTTAAGGACTATTTCCTTGTAAATCTTGCATAAAGTGTGGTGCCTATCCTGAACCTTTGTGTGCTTGCTGCTTCCACTGAAGTCTCAGAAACAGCTTGTACATGGCTAAATGTAGAATATGTTTGTAATTTGTAATGTAGAGGATAGCCCCATCTAATATTAACTATGAGAAGAGCTTATGAAATAGCTGGAAAGGGAAGATGAGAAGGTTAGTATAACTTGTTAGCATGTAGCATTGACAAGTATTACACTAAACACTGAAAACATGTTAAAATTACAGCTTTACACTGCCAAATACTTCACTTGCACTTCTGCAGAGGAAAATATTCTTACCTTACAGGTATATATTCGCAAATTAGACTGATGAGTGTTTGGTCTGCTTTTGTGAATCTGTGACTGGAATCTGTAACTCTTCTGTAGATTAGTAAAAGTAATGTCAGTTTGTAGTGATGTCTGCTGTCCCTTCACAATGACTGTAAGAGTATGAAAATTAATACAGGCAAGTCAAAAGACATTGGGAATCCTGATTGTAATATTGTTTTTTTGTATTTCAAAATCTTGACTTCAAAACACACAATTTTTTCCCCCCTAAGTATTTAGACCTTTAGGATCAAAGGCTGTGCAGGACAGGTAAATAACATCCATGTATTTATCAGCTTAAGGCCATGCCATGTTTCCCTGAGAGTGAGATAAAAAGAAATTCAAGAATCAGTGGCCAGGAGAGAGAAACTTGCCAGATGAGGAATAATGGCTTAATGTGAATTTGGTTTTGTAGATATATAAAGTATTTTATCAGGTTTTTATAAGACTTCTTGCTTAAGTCAGTTGGGGACATTATATGCAAAAATCTGCCTTTTTTACATTAACATAAGGAGAATCTGTGGTTTGCTGAACATAAGTAACAGTTCTGTATCTGGGGACAGCTGAGGGGGAAATAAGGGAATGTTGGTTGTTGCACACATTGGATCAAGATGTGATGAGATGTGATCTGTGCTCCGTTTCATTGAAGTAGTTAAATGTCAGTTGGTTGCTTCCATAAATTAGATGGTACTTCGTTTAAAGAGGCCTCTGCGTAAGGTACAAAAAAGAAGGCTACCAGGAGATAAGCTGATGGTAAAGTTTATTTGGTACAGGTTTTCTGCACTGGCTGCCTCACTGCCACTTTGTTATTTGAGTAGGGGTTCAGCCTTTCTGCAGCTGTGGATGGAGTTGAGGTTATAATTACTTTTTCTGACCAGTTCTGTAATGTAGATAGAAAATCAAAATGCTTCAGGTTAGTTTGTGTTCATGTATTTGAGCTATGAACATTTGTAGAGTAACAAGATGAACTGAGTGTTGCTATTAATATTGGGATAAAAATACTGGACAAAGAAAATGGTGTTATTTTGAAATGCGGTTTTCTGAGTGACTTCTCTAGCACACTGTGAGAAACTGCATTAGGTGACACATTATGAGTAGGTAGAGGCATCTGTAAAACTACTCAGTTTTGGAAGCTAGCACTGGAGCATTAGTTATTCCACCTCACCCCAGCCAGGAGTGGGCTGCATTGCTGAACTTTTGTGCTTTCCCCACTCCTACGTTGCCCTGAACTTGCACGTTTGTGCTGTATGTAGCATGCTTATGCTTTGTAGAATTTCCACAGTTTCTGCTAAGAGCCTTAACACGTAGCTGGAAGCCTGCAAATGGAATAAGAGGAGAATATTTTCCTCTGCTGTACTCTTAGTGGATACATTGAGTTCCCCCCATTTTTTTAACAGTTTTTATTTAGTTTTAAGATAGCTAGCAGAGTTCTGCATGAGCAAAAATGTTAAACATGTTAAATACTTCTACTGCTTGTAAAGCGTATAGATGGTACAGCTACCAATGCCAAGCTTGAATCTCTTAGTTTATCACTGATGTAAACTGAAGCACTGGCTTCTAAAATGTTTTTTTTTTTTTTTCCTAAGACACTTATTTTAAAGCAGAAATTAGTAGCTTTTAAATTGTGTTTGGATGGAGCATTCTTAAAGCCCTCTGTAGACCCTTCTGTTTGTGGTAGATGATAGCTGTGTATCTAAAAACTATGAGATGAATTTATTTTTTTTTTAATTTTTTTTCCTTTTACTTGTCAGCTTATAATAGAATTCATATAACAATTTAATTTAAAACGGAAATGTTTCATGGAAAATTTGACATTCTTTGGGAAGAAAGCATTCATACATGGAAGATCCCTGAAATGGCTCTGATTCAGATCCCTTCCTTAGTCAATGGAAGCAGGCAGATGCCTCTAAGAATTTGGCATATGAGTTAGAAGCTTCAAGAGACAATGTAAGCATCTTCCCATCTCAGTGTGTTTGGATTTATTTCAATAAATGGTCAGAAACATTAAATTGATTTGCTGATAGTTTTATTTGGAGGATTTGATTTGTTTTATAAAAATGGCTGGTTTATGCATGAGGAATATCTTACTGAGATTAGAATATTTTAATATTTCTGCATTAGTCAGTGTCTCCATTTGAGTCTCCATTGACATCAAGTAGTGACTGTTCAGAGCAAGCAAAACTTTTCTCAATTTTTAGTCTGTTTATGTGCTTTTGTTGCTTTATAATACAATTGAAAAATACTGTACAAATTTAATGTAATTTTAATTCAGAGAAGAAAATTTACACAGAATTTTATATTGATACTGGAAAGGTTTAATATAATTGTCTTAACTGTAGCAACGCAGTAAACATTTTTCTAATGGGTTTTCATGTAGTAAATGAAACTTTACTAGACAGATACCACTTTTCATTCCTTCTCTGAAAGCAGTGGGTTTTTGATGCTGATAACCATGTGATATTTAGATCTATAGTCTATGTTACTTACTTAGTATTTATAGAAATACTTTTCATTATGGATTACTCTGTATTAGGAATCTATATTCTATTCTTGGAAAACCTAACTGACAAGGAGCTTACACATCTGTAGTGAAAATTTGTGAGGCAGACAACAATTTTTTTACAAAGGAGGGGAGGAGGGAAAACCAAAGACTTTCTCCATCCTTGTCCATATTTTTTTTCTTTTGGTAGCTTTTTCTAGAGTTTCCAATCTTAATAATAGGAACTAACAACATTCTGGTGCTTTGACCAGTTCCTAGAATTCTGCTTTCTTCTTGGGCTTATTCACCCTATCAGGGCATTAGTAATAGACATGACTTCAGGGGATTTACTTTTGTTTTCTTATTTTAGAATTTTAAAAGTGACCTGTGTGCTTGTGCATGTCATTTGCTTTTGGTAACTGTCTTCACGGTTTCATTCTGCCAGAAAGACAATCACAAATTCCAAGTCTTTCTTTATACTTAGTGTTACTTATCTTAATGCTCTGCCAAGCTACAAAAAAGTTGGAAAATATCTATTTATCTTCCTATCTGGACAGTCTAGCAGGAAAGATTGTATCTATCTGATCCAACAATAAATGATTAGACGGAGACTCATAGTGTCAGAAATCCCACAACTCCCATGTTGTTGTTGCAGGTGGCATTGGAAAGTCTGGGAAACTTGGTAAAGTGGAGGGAGTGGATCATCTGAGAGCTCATTAGTGAGAGCTGGGCTAGTAAATGGAACAACAGAGCAAACTTGTGGGGGAAAGGGGTAACAGTGGGACAGTGACCTTTACTGCGATTATCCTTTCATTTCTCCTTTCCCTTCTCCCCTGAAGGGTTGGGTTGGATGTCCACAGATCTGCATACATCCCTTTTAGGGCGAGCTGCAGCAGGGTAATTGTGTGCATCTGACAGCAGTAGGCTGTAATTATTTTATTCCAGTTAGTGTGTGCTTGCATTTTGGCTGCTGTTCTGTCTAGCTTTTCCTGATTTTAAGTAAGTGGTATGTATTCTGTATTCTGTTATGTATTCTGATACAAAAGTTTTAAGGAATTATACTTCTAATGTACTGTTTCTATGTTAAATTTACAAGAATGTGGAAGAGCCATGGGTATGCTCTTTGCTTGAGTAATTTCAATCCATGTGTTTGAAAGAGCACCTTAACTGCTAGGCAATAAATGAATCCTTATTGTTCTCACTGGAGTCGATCTTGCATTGGATAATTAAATAGATCCTAGGAAAAAACGTGAGAAAGAACTTCTTTTTATCCTGGTCACAAGGACTCAAGTCTGCAAGGAGTCCATCTTGGTTCTTAGGTTATTTCACTGAGTTATTTGTGTCAGTGTCACAGGTGTCAACAGGAATGTTTGATGGGTATGCTATAACGTTTTTTGGATGCTCCTCTGGGACACTGAAGAAGGGAGCATAAGTTTTCTTTGGCAGAGGAGTCACTTCTGTGGATGCACTGCATTCTGAACAGAGGGCTTCCTCACCAGGCTATTAAGTAAAGACATCTTTTTCTTCAGCTCTACTTGAGGGATTTTGGTCCTTCACTTCCAACTTGTCAGGCATAACTCTAATGCTTGTTGTTACATGTCTTCAGCCAGTACCCAAAGAAATAATTTGGGTTTTTTTCCCAACAAAACTTCAATTTTTCTGGATTTCATTACTTATCCTATGTTGCTGTTAAGTTTAATTATTCAGTATTTTGGCTGCCTACTCTTGCTCCGTTGACAGCATGGTATCAACTGTGAAACCATTTGAGAAAAGATACTAACAGAAAAAATCAGCTGAAAGTTGCTGGGAATGTTTTATGACTGAATTTTTCATGTTTGTATTGCATAGAAAATAAATATAAACTTTAAAATATACTTGTGATCACAAGTGCTCATTTTAATCTTAAAATCCCTATAGGCTGTGAAGATTCTGTGAGGAAAGAGGTGGTGTGGGAGAAGACACAGTCAGTGCTAGTTATAGTCTAAAGTATTTGATTCTTTTATGGGCAAGGAAATTTTTTTTTTCCTACTTACTTGAATCTGATGCTTGAATATATTACTGCTTGATTAAATTTTTCTTAACTTGCTTCATGAGGATTCTGAGTCATTAGCAGCTACATTTTTAAAATGAACTGAGTTTTCCTAAAACTACAGCATCTGTTTTTGACTTAGTAATTTGTGTAGTCTCATGAGGTAATGACCCCTTGACTAAATATCAGCTTACTATTATAGTATGTGTTTAATGTTGGCTGATGCAAAATTGTTCTCCTTTACTTATTAAAAACTTGTTTGTGGACTGCCTTGAATAGGTCAAAGCAAGGATTGCTCCAAGTCTGGTGTTAAACCATAGAAATGGGTGACATGCTTGACACTCATCTCTTCACTAATGCTAACAAATTGAGAAAGAGGGGGTGTCACATGCTAAAAATGTAATTGGGGTTAATATATAACATCCCCAAACTCATACCCAGTGTAATTCTCCCTTTTTTAGTGCCTCTACTTCTCCTGCAGATGTTATCATGTGTGTTTGTTGCTGTCAGCCCCTCACTGAACAAATCTTGAGGTTACCAAGACTCCTTTCTGTCACATGAGAACAATGGGCGTCATGTGTACTTTAAATGTGCCATGATTGCAGAAATGTTTCCCAGGCTTTCCCCGTGGGTCAGGGCATGGTGTAAAAAGTGATGTTTACCTACCTTGCAAAAGGTCAAGATGTCCAAGCAGAACTGTGTTCCCATATTCACACCATAGAAACTTAGCACTCTCTGGTTTTGTGTGTAATGTGTAATTTTTATTTCATTGATGATAGGGTGTTTTTTTTTTTTTTGTGGTTTTTTTTTTTTTTTTTTTTTTTTTTGGCACAGTTTTAAACCAGATTACAATATGGAATTAATAAAAGCCATTCCATGTCCCACATTGGCAATGTAGCTCCAAAAATGCCCATTTTATAGGCGCTAATAATATGTTTATCAAAATCCCTATAGCCAGGTAATGTTTCAACAAAGAAATGTTTTTGCTTAAGCTAAGGATGGGGCTGTAGTTCTTTCACTTTACCATGAATTTTTCTTCTGGCAAAGAGACAATAACATACTGAAAGCTTTTCTAATCATTCATCGGCATTAAAACAAAAGAACTCCTGGTAAATATCTCTGCATAGATGTTAAAATCCATATAGCATTAGACAGCATTAAGAACTATGCTTAAATTTCTGAAGAATAATATTTGTGTTTCTCATCACAACTGTCAGAGCAAAAAATCAGCAACAGCTGGCTCGATTACTTTCATTTTTTTAATAATTCTTTCCCAAAAAATAACAACTTGTGATTTTCTGGCCCAGGGTTGTGCCACTGCTCGGAAGATAACATTATCTTCCCCAGTGTCTTACCTTAGCGTTGCTAGAATGGCATTGTCAGAGATTTCCTTTTAAACTTTCCAGAGTTTACATGCAGCTCTAAGTGGAGAGAGGAACGGGCAGGTTCTTGCCTGTGCACTGTCCTTGTGAGTCAGGAGAGATCCCTGTGCCAGCTGCTGGTTACGTGAGAGGCCTGAAACTTGGTGGACAGCCGTGTGTGCAGAGCAAGGGCTTCACTTGTTACTGGTGCCACATTAGTGACCAAGCATTTTGCATTGTTAGGTTTGTATAATTCCAAGTAGTTACAGATTTTTATATGGGGGAAAACACCCCCAATGCTTTTGTCTCCATTATCAAGAAATTTTTCCTTATTGAAAAGCTGTAAGGACCAATCACCACACGTTGTCTCCTAAAGTAAAACCAGTCTTTAGGTGTTACATCTGAACACACATAGCAGGAAAAGTCTAAATGTGTTGTAAGTGGCATAGTAGACATCCCTCAATACAAATGTACTGTAGGGGAGAGGTGGTTTTCTTGGTAATTATGCTGAGTTGTTTGTATGACATCTGTTATCCCTTTGGGACTGTTGCTGCCATTTGTACTTCATTGGGTTTTTCGGATTAAGGGTTACCTTTTTGGCCATGTGCTGTTTTTTAATGTCTTTTGGCTATTTGTCATCTGGGATGACTTATTTGTGTTAATCATAATAGAAAAGAAACATGGTAAGATTTTGATGATGCTTTCCAGAGTAGCAATTAAAAATTTGTCAGAACACTTCTAAAATAATTAAAACCTTTCCTGCTAAAATTAGGCTTTTCTGGAAACATGAACCCTTAGGCCTGGTGCTCCAGGCAGCATAAGTAGCTCAGGATTAAGCTATATAAACTCCTGAATGTCTTGACAATTGAATTTTAAAGAATTAGAAGTCTGAGAGTCAGATATCTCTTAAGGCTGTACAAACCACAAGATCCTTAGAATGTGTTTGTAGGACAGCTTTTATTTGTAGGCAGGCCTTGAGAGCTTCAAATGCGCTTTTTTTTTCCACTTCCCCCATTAGTGCAGAGAGAAGATGACAGGTATTACTGGGCTTCTGGCAAGTTGTAGACTGCTGGGATTGATGTGTTAAATATCTTTCTTTTAAAATACTTCACTTGGTTAAGTGCTCATATTAAAGAACTAGGTGGATTTTTAAAATATGCTGAGAGTGAAAGTGTAGGTGAGCTGTGGACTCATAAGCTGTGAAACTTTGAAGTTAAAATAAAAAAGATGGGAGTTTTGAGGGTATGATCTGTCAGTTCTTTTCCCCAATTTTCTTGATAAACAGTTAAATTACAGTTTGTATTGGATTATAGTAATTTGCTTGGAAAAGTTTTTGTTTATAATTTTTTTTCTTCCACAAGAGACTCTTTTAATGTGTCAGTCAGCCTATAAGATGTCAGACTTCTGCTTAGGGACATTAGGGAACCACTTAAGGCATTGACTTTCAGGAGTTGCTTTTGCTTTATGGATAATCTGAAACTCAGCTGGAAGAATTTGTAAGGTGTTGGGTGTGTTTTGTTTTCCTGTTCAGCAGTTACCAGAGATGTTGTTGTGGACTTGTAGCACAATGACAGTTGATGTTTTATTCTAGATACCTTCATGGAAAAAGGCTTTAAAGTGGAGAGCTACTAAACCCAAAATCACTGTTGAGGAAGAGAAGTACCTTCCTTCAAACTGGCGGGTGTTTATGCTTCCTAAACACTGATCCTGGGTCCATTTTGGGAACGTGTCCCTCTCGCTTACTGACATGCAGAGAAATTCATGTACGAATTGAAGACCAAAGATCAGACTCTTTTTAACACTCTGCCTTTCTTTTTAGCTTGCATTAGTTTTATCATTTTGCTCTTTGTGTTTTGGTTCATCTCTTTCTCTTTCTTAGTGAACACAGCCTTCCCTCTTTTTTGCATGTCCCCAGAGACCTGCAATAACCCTAGTGTGTACAAAAGTGAGGGTGCTCTCTGAGCCCCCTCTCTCTGTTCATGTCTTTCTTGTGTTTTGTTTTTTCTGATATCTTCAGGGAGTGTTTGAAGAACCAACCCTATTGCTTCATCTGTTTCTATTGATGAAAATATTTCCTAGTTACAAATTCAAATTTTCTAATCTTTGAGTGGCAAGTAGTCTTTCTGACTGTAGGCTTTGTGTTAGACAAAGTTTTTTAAAAAGAAATATATTTTCCAGGTCTTCCTATTACCCATATTTTTTTCCACCCCTTTCTGCTCATGCACAGAAGTCATAGCATTATTCTTAGTGTATAGCAGTGAGTGTATGAAAGCCCACCACCTTAATATGCATTTCACTTGTCCACTTAATTTTATAATGTCATGTTTAATTACATTTTTGTGCATTTCATGACTTATTTTTTATTTTTTTTTTACGCCTTCAATTTAATCAGGATCCCAGCATTATTTGGCCAATGAAAAGTAAATGTCAAATGAAAAATTGACTGCTTTAAAATAGAAGTACTCCAGGGAATGGCTTGTCTTTCTGAAAATTTAGCCAGAGGTTGTCCAGAGAGGTTTTGGAGTCTCCAGGGTCAGAAGTACTTAAAAGATTCCTGGGCAACCAGCTCTAGGTGTCTGTGCTTGAGCAGGGAGTGGACTGGGTGACCTCTGAAGGTCTTTGCCAACCTCAATCACTCCGTGATTCTCCAGAGGTTTTCTGTGTGCACAGGGGGTGAATTCTGTACTTTTCATTCCTTTCAAATAGCAGCTATTTGGCAGGTATTCTAATGTATGTAAGTATGAACTAATGTGCCTGGAACATTAATGTTTTCATAGGGCACAGTCTTATAGGTGCCTAATTGAGATTAAGGATTTACCTATGTGCTTTAAGTGTCTTAATTTCTTTTTTATCCTGGACCATTACCAAGTATTCATTAGTATTCTATGACAGAATATTTCTATCACTTCACCAAAGTTCTTAAAAATATTATTATTTCACTATATTTAAATGAGTGTGAATCCTAGTCTCTGTGTACTGTGCAATATAAACATTTTTCTGCCCTGAGCAGAATGGAGTGAATTGTCAGTGGTAATCTTACTGTTCTGCAGAGGATTGGTGCAGGAGTGGAACTGATGTGCTACAAGAGATCAGTGCTCATGGTTAGGATGTCTGGGATCCTCTTTCATGGTTGGATGCAGTGATTATGTAGAGAGCATAATTTCCAGGGTAAATGTCATATAAAGATTACCCTTAAGTAATCCTGTAGTTAAGCAGTGAAGGAAGATATGATTAAAAAAGAAAAAAATAATAAAACAAATTTTCTGCTTTTAACTATCTAGTAGTCTTTGCAATGAAATATCCCCAAGCTGGGGTGAATCTGTATGACAAACAAGTTGGATTTGCTTCTGGAGATGTATTGATGCCTTCTGGAGGCTGACCTGGTATAGAAATTAGACAGAGCAATAGGATAAAGCAGGGATTTATTAAAAGGCCTCACTGGGCACACCTGGGCTGCACGAGAGCCCGGCTGGGCCACACCCAAGATACACCCCAGGATGGTCGCAAAATGGACTACTGATCGCGAGGTCTCACACTTTTATAAGTTCTGGTCCATTGGCATATTAGAATCAACTGTCCAACCACAGCTTCAGGTTATGAAGCTCCATCCTCTTTGTTTTTCTTCTCACTTCACCGTTGTTTTCCTTCTAGGGTCTGAAAGTTGTCCTTGGTATCCAACTAGACAAGGAATTGTCTATCTTCTTTGAGAAGGGAGCATAGTAGCACTTCATATGAAACACAAAACTACCCACCAAAACAGCACAGATTCTAAAAAATATAAAAGCTAAAACTTAAGGCATTAGTATGCTAGCAAACAAAATAAAAATAAAGTAAAAAAGTGTTATTTGAGTATCAGTCTGGGTGGTTCCTTAATGGCCTTGGATGCCTGAAGAAAGCATCCCAATCACTAGTGCTCAAAATCAGTTAACTGGGTGATAGCAGTAAAAAGTAAATCTGTTTTTTTGTGTGTTATTTGGGGCCTGCATCCCGGCGAGCGTCTCCCCGGGCTGCGGGAGCGCTGTCCGTGCCGGCCGTGCCGCGCTCCGAGTGCCCGCGGTTCCGCGGCCGGGCGCTGGAGGGCTCCGCAGACTGCCGGCTGCCGAGCGCTTGGGGGGAATCGCGGCATCCAGCGTGCCGGCGCGGGGCTTAATGCTTGCCGGGCCATTTGGCTATTTGCCATAATTGGCCTTCCATTCCCTTGATTGGAATCATAGATAAAAATTTGCTAATCCACTTTCTTTGCTGAAAGTATTAGAAAAGTAATCCATCTTTTAAAAACGCTTGAACAAAATCGTGCGGTATAAAGAGTACTTTATGGAATAATGAGATTAATGAGAATTGTAAGGCATATGCAATTTAAAACGTTTTTCTATGGGTTTAAGGGGAAAAATGCAATCTGGGCACTATAAAGCCATAAGTACTTCCTTTTTTTATGCACTACCTTTTAAATGTGCATTACGTGTTATGCTTTTGTCACATCATAAAATGTGAGTATATATTTAGGAAGAAGGATCTTTTATTTATTTGTAATTTTAAAAACGTTTGAAAATGCCTGATTCAAACTTCTTGGCTGTTTTTTTTCCTCCCTCTCCCCTCTTCTGACCATAGGGCATCAGAGCACGGATTTTGGAAACCCTTGTAATGCTCATTCTTCTTGCACTGCTTATCCTTGGGATAGTATGGGTGGCTTCAGCGCTCATAGACAATGATGCTGCCAGTATGGAGTCTTTATATGGTATGGAATGCTAAAGAACCTTCACCCAGTTTCATTGTAAATACAGAAATGCAGGTTTCCAGTTAAATATATTTCTAGTACATGCTATGTGAGTATTGCACAGGTTGTGTCTTAATTTAGTCAGCACAAATTTGATGTTAAATTCTGTGACATAAGTTGCCTCTTGGTAATAAACTAAAGCTATGCTCAATGTTTTCCTTACAGACCTCTGGGAATTCTACCTCCCATATTTATATTCCTGTATATCACTGATGGGATGCTTATTACTTCTGTGTAAGTGTTTGCCTCATTATTCCAAAAGATGAATGATATTACAGTGGGGGATTTTTTTTGTGTATTGCATTCTTTTTTTTTTTTTTTTTTTATGGTTAAAGGAAAGTTTTTGATTGTGAAAGTTGAGTGGGATTTTCTTTTTCTGATTATATTTAAATTTAGGCATCAATTCGTTAGGTTTGGGTTCTGAAGTTTAAATAAAATGGTACCTTACATTTTCAATTTTTGAGAAACTTTGCACCTCACCCAAAACAATTTTGACTTCTAACTTGTTAAAGCAGGTGTTTGAAAAACAGGGACTCCATTCTGCAAAGAAAAGCACAATTTTTAAACGAAATATCTGCAGGAGGCCGGTAGTATGGTGAGAAAATTATTTTGGAACATTTTGTCCTATATTCAGTAAACTACCGTTCATCCTTTTATAATTGGAAATGTTGCTGTATAGGCAGGAGTTGGAAGACAGTGCAGCCAGCTTTCATAATCACACAGCTGGTCTCTGGCCAGTCTGCAGGTCAGTTACACAATTGCATTTGAAACAAATGCAGTAAAATCCCAACCTTACATGGACTGCTCCTAACCAGAGTTCAGCCATCTATGTTTAGGGGAATAAGAAACACAAATAGGAGGCTCCAAATCCCACATTTAATCTCAGTCTCCTCCTTGAATAATTTCTAGAAAATTGCTGAGAGGGACAGAACATCTCCCTTTCTAGATTGCTGTGGATTCATCTCTTCTCCAAGCTCGACAGGTTCAAAGCTTACATGGGGCTGTCACTGTGGAGAAAGGGTGGAGAATGATAATTTGTGATATCCTTTAAACAGATCTGTGAAAGAGACCTTAGTGGTTCTGTGTATGTGCAGATTCTCAGATCCACTCTGGAGGAAGGTGGGAGGATTAAACAGTGTCTCGTGCAGGCTGTTCCAGAGTGGCTTTCACAGAGGTGCTGAGCACTTTAATGGGAAGTTGGTTTACAGAACTTCAAATCTGCCCTGCAGTTTGCTTCAGCAGAGCTGAAAACTCAGCCTGTCTTCTGGGGCTGTTGTAAACCAGTTAACTGAAATTATTGTGACTAAATGCCAGGTTATGGAAATGTGTAACATACTCTCATCTCTGAGGTGAGGACCCTCCAAGCTGTTAGATCTGTGTAGCTGAAAGGGCAGTGTACAGTAGTGGGGCAGCTGCTGGGGTAGAGCTTTAGATCCTCAGCTGGTTTAATTGCTGAAACAGTGTTTGAGCAAAGCCTATTGAAGTAGTGGTTTGGAGCATCACTTCAGTTTTCTTTTCACCTTTTCCTGCAGGATTCTTCTGCAGTAAAGACAGAGTAGCTTAAGTTACATTTTTGAATGCTCTTGTATTTTTCCTGTACTGTAATATGCAGTAGCTACAGTCAAACACTAGTTAATAAAAAGAAATGCAATCCTCACAATAACATCTTGTCTCCTTTTTTTGGTAACTATGTTTTATTATAATGGAGACTCTAGGTGTACATGCTCATCCATGTCCTTCATCTCAGACACGTTTCGTATTTGAAGGCTGTTTTCCCTAAACTGTTGTTTTCTACTAATAATTTTCTGTTATCATGGTTGAGCCTTTCTCCCAAGAAGCATACATGCATCATTCTTGAAAACCATCACAGGCTAGGATCAGAAAGGGCCTGTTGTGATTTCATAGAAAATAACCTGAAGTCTGGTAGCTGAGCCTACTATCAATGAAAGTTGAAAGATAACTTTCAGAAAAAAAGCAGCTTCAGGATCTCTTGGCCTTGCAGCTACACCTGTGCTAAAAGCTGAAATGTACCTGAGATGTTCTCCAGTGCTCTGGCCAGCCAATGTCACTCCATCCAGGATATTGCACTTGGCAGGTGTCTGTGCAGCTTTGGTTCATGATAATGGTCCCTGGGCTGCCTGAACTCCAGAACTGCACTGAGAATCATTTGGGAAAGTGTTAACTGGCCCAGGGCAAATAATGCCAGGAACAGTTCTAACAATTTACTGGTGTAGGCAATCCAGTCTTAAAGGCCAGGAATGCATCGTGGCACTGCTGAATTTATTAGTGAAGAGTAGCCTCTGGTGCCACATGCTTTGAATAAATAATTAATTAGTTGAGCAAGTTTAAAGTCTCTGATTATATGGTGCTCCTCGCTGACAAAAAAAAAGTCACAGTTAAGCTCTTGGAGGGGGGAGATGCTTGCCTTGTTCAAAATTCATGTGATTGCAATGTGCTTAAAAGTTCTTATTGGAACTTTAAGCTCTTGCAGTCCTTTTCGAAACCAAAAAATAGTTGTATGTGGAATAGCACACTGTGCATCCAAATAAAAAACTGTTCTTTGACTTACAAATGACTGTTTTGCATGCTCTTCCTTCCCCTGCAGTGTGCACGCCGGTGGGGCTCTCGCGGATGTTTACAGTAATGGGTCAGTTGCTGGTGAAGCCGACAGTAAGTGCTACACAATTCTGTCCTCCTGTGCTACCTGTGAGAAGGTACAATGATATTTGGGCACTTTCTTCTAGAATGCTTACACTTCTACAGAAGTCCTCAGTTCATCTATAACCACTGTTTATGTACTTGTTTCACGTTTTTTGTATAGCACAAAAGCCTGTTTTTTCCAAAGTTTTCTTATAGTAATAGAGACTTCCTCTGATTTTTCAATTTATGTCAATGCTACTAGTATTATTTATTGCCAGTATTTCCTGCTATGTTTTACCAGTGCCTGAAACGTGTGAGCATATTCTGAGTTCAGGAGCAAAGAATACAAGAGCAAACAAAGTCTGGTTAACAAGAAGGGTACCTGGGGGTGCACACGGATTGGTGAAATGTGGATACTTGTCATCTTTAAGAGCTTGTTACACACAGATGCTTTTTGGTTCATGTTATGAATGCTGTGAAGGAAGGGAGAAGTTTGTACCACAATCAAGTTCTCTAGTGACTTGGGTGTCACATGTTGTCCTAGTTTGTATTTACTAAAATTTGGGTGCACTTAGATCTTGCATTCCTTTTCATTAGTCAGTTCAACCCTGGAAATACAAAGAAAATACCTACTGTTTTTATCTTTAGTCTCAAAACACCTGGTAGCTGAGGTAGATTGACTTAATTTATTTGGTTTTTAGCTTCCAATGGCAACTTATATTTGCATGAAATACTGGCTTATGTGAAAAGTTTCTTTTTACTATGATTTTTCAAAATCTTTAGTTGTTTTTGTTTAAATTGGGTGCGAAGGTTGATACAGTTTGAATGTAGGTCAGACATACTGTTATGTCTCTTTAGATTGAAACTGAACATAGAAGACTTGAAATAAAAACTTTGAAGTAACTTTGCTTAGAGATACAACTGTATAACAGAATAGAATAATCTTCTGTGAAGTTCTTACTTGTGTCAGAATTGTAAAGTTGTAGATTTTATATTTCAAGTCCAGGTTACAGGAGCAAAGTGAACCTGATTATGTAAGTGCAGCCAGGAAAACAAGTGTCTTTGAGACTCAGTTCACATTTCTATTTCCAAATACAGATCCTGGAAGACCTAGATGAGCAGATGTATATCATCACTTTAGAGGAAGAAGCAATTCAGAGGAAGCTTAATGGTATGTATGCTATTCCTGTAATGGTACTGCTTCAGATACAGTATTTAGAGTTGAGTGGTTCTGGTCAGGAGTATTGGTCTCACTGTTGTGCAGCCTCTTTTCTCAAAACAGAAAATTTCAACATCTTAGTCTGCAACAAATGTTGCAGGTATATATTTCCTCACTGGTTTTCCAAGATTGGCTCTTGAGTATGTGTGGTTTGGTTTTGTTTTTGAATTGTTCATCAGCTCTTTAATGTGGAAGGGTTCTGAGCATGAGAGAGCAACTGAGTAGTTGTCCAGACCCACCACCCTCACTGCAAAATAGCTTGGATTGGTAAATGACTCTATTTCAGCCTTGTTTGGAGGACAATGAACTTACATTAGCAAGGGGCTTGACTTCCTGCCTTTTGAGTTTTGTTTTTAATTTGGAAGACTTTTTGTGTTTAAGTTGATTGTTATTTAAAGTCTTAGGTAGTAATCCATTAAAAATCAGAGCACTCCTTTATATTCTTGGAGTTACTTGCTGAATTTAATAATTAAAAACATTTTATTAGTAAGTAATGAAAATAATTACAAAAATGTTGTTAGACTTACTGTATTTAGTCTTAGAATTTTGCATTTCTTGATAAGATGTTTCTGTTATGACATATTTAAAAAACAGAGGGAAGTTTTGGCTTTAGAATAGAATGGAGTGTTGCAACATGGCAGGCACCAATTATGGAAAATGTATTGGTTCTATAAACCTGGAAATCATGTTGTACAACTCTTCTGATTTGCTCTTAACTGCATGGATAAGCCATCCATCCATAATTTATGCAATCTGGAAAACCAAGGAATTTTTATGTAAGACAGCACAACAATGTATGTGTTATGATGACTTATTTTAGCCTTAATTTTTAAAATTTCCTGTTTTTTCTCTCCTGCTTTTCAGTTTTTTGTCATAGTGTTAGTTTGTCCAGGATCTCAATCTTTTCCTCTCTGAGTCATTAAGTCTCATTTTGAATTTGCTTGGTCAGGGGAAGTACCTTCGATAGTAGAGATCATGGTGGTCATCTTTATTCCAGTGCTTAAAATTTGTGGAGGAGTAGTGGCTTCTTTGTGCTGAAGACAGCCATTGCTTCAGTTTAAACGTAACATTCACTTTTTCAGGTGTTTATAGTGTCACACGTTTGTATGTGCATTCACACACAGGCACACAAAAAGGTGCATGCAGTGAGTGTCTTTGAAGCTGTGATGGGGCAATGATAATCATTCCATGTGTTTGATGTTAGCTGGGAGCTGTAAAATATTTGTTACTGAATATTTTATGTTGTCATGGTGATTCTGCTTGTGTACAATACAGAGCTATGATCCAATAGTTATTCAGGAATCTATTGGAAGTAATGCAGAGAGGGATCAGCTATTGAGATGGGGAATGTGATTATTTAGGTGATGCTTGGCTGCTCTTTTTCTTGCTCAACCGTTGCTTATATTGCAGTTTAGTATCACTTGTGGAGTGGACCTAGGCTGTTTGTAGGTGTCTGCTAACTGGGTATAGATTTAGGATGTGTGCCAGGAGCTCCCCTGACACCAGCCAAGAGACTGGATTGGTTTTCAGCACATGGCTTGGTACTCAGTGAAAAGTGGAACTGCAGCCCACCCATATTCCATGGAACGCTTAGCAGCCTGCTCATGAGCAGTGAAAGATGTGGGGCTTAAATGTCCTGGGACAGAAGAAGAACTGAATTCCCTCCATTTCCAATGCTGAGGGAATGGCATTGACCCCCCCATCTAAAGGAATGCTCTGTACACCCTATGCTGGTGTACAGAGAAAATGAATAGACTTAAACTGAAAAATAAACAAAAATCTAAACTTGCATATAGCATGTAGTTGGGGCAAGATGTTATATGTGCAAGAAGATACTCTGCAGGGTTTTTGTGAGCGGTTACTTTAGTAAATTTAAGCATGGTTTTCATTATGGCAAGCATGGAAACCTCTTCCAGAAGTCTTTCTCATACATGAAAATTGTGCCAGAAACATTGACATTGTTATTGCCAGAACCATGAGGGGTCATGTTTACTATGTTTATTGCATTTTAAAAAGTGTGTATAAACGTGGGTGGTGCTAATTACATCAGTAAATGTCATGGTGTGCTGTTAGAGGCCATAATCTGTGTTTTAGCACACAGATTCTCTTTGTTGCTGTATCACAGCGGATGTATTCAGCTGCACACTTCCTCTGCCATGGCTGTTGCAACACTTCCCTAGTGTTGGTGGTGGAAATCCATGGTGCTTAAGTAACCCTGCTGGACAGGTTTACAGTAAAGTGCTCTGAAATATATATATATACTTTATTTATCTGTATAACTAAAAGAGTTGAATTTTTATTAAAATGAAGAGAACCAGAGCAGAGGCTTAAGTGATACTTGATGATTGTAAAGCTTTTCATATTTGAAAATAAATCTATCTGTGAAACTGTAGATCTTCTTTGTGGGAACTAATTTTCTTCCTCCTCAGGTGTCTGCAGTGTCTAACTGAAAATCAGAGGAGGAGGGAGGGGAAAGTTTGATTGTGTTATCTACCCTAGTATTTTTATCTATTGAAGAGATACTGGGCTTTGGGAAAATGTTTGTATCCAGTGTATTATATTTCAGTACCCACATCACTCCTACAGTTGAAGAATAAAGCTGGGACTTTTTTATATTAAAAGAAAAAAAGTTGCCTTTAGCTATTAGTTTTCCTGAATCCAAAGAGACGGGTGGGGTAGGATCAAAAATACTTACTTGATCAAAGTTATTGGCTCTGAAGGTATCTTTACCTATGTAAGAAAGATGAAAGGTGTTGTTTTTATTGCACACTAGTAACAGTGTAATTTTGAACTAATTGGTGGTGAACTGCCAATCACCTTGGGGGAATGCAAATAGATACTCTTACAATTTCCTTTGAGGTACTGAAATCTTATGTCGGGGCTGGAAGAAAAACAGAATAATACCGTTAAATTGACCTTAAATGAGCTGCTTTGTGGCTTTCTTGGAGAATCCCTTCTAACTTTTCATTGCTAGTCCAAACAAGTCTCGTCTACCAATTTGATTTATTGGCTAGACAGCGCTGACATTGAACTTTGTGCGTGTTTGAAATAAAGCTAATGTTAGAGAGCTTTTAAGAATTTAGCTGCATCCTTTTCAAATACTCTTTTGACTGATCTGAAACTTCACCTCTCATAAAATATCCTTTTGTGTAGCAACCTGTTGTTTGCAACTTTTTTTAAGGAGGAACTGCAACAGCACTTAGATATGATTCAGAATTTCCACTGACCTGTGTCTTAGGGACCTGCTGTGATGACGCTGATTTGTTGGATACACTCTCGTGAAATCAGTGTTTTGTGCTCTGGATTTTTATATTGAGGGAAATAAAAAGCAAGGATATATAGTGAACTGAGGTCTTTCTCAGAGTCTCCTAAATCAGTTACAGAGAAGAAAACATCAGATGCTGACTTGAGTTTTCCTTCTTGTTCAGCTGCTTCCATGAAAGTTCTTTTCACACTGAGCTCTATAGCTATCCTTTTTCCCACCTAACAGTATTTAGTCATTCCATAAAACAGATGTTTTAGGCTTTTTTGGGGGGAATGCATCATCACAAAAGCTTATTTTTATAGAGATAATTAGCTTGGGGTTTTTTTAAGACTTTTTCTGAAAACCTGTGTATTATGATTAATTTTTAAAAAAACACTGAGAAATGAAACTGCCATTTATATTTCAGGCACTTCAAGTGATAAGACATTGTAATGGAACAGTGTCCGTAGGTCATACTGGATAGTCCTGCGATTAGAGATATTTATATATTTGAAGCCCTGTAAATATTACCCCATACTCATTATGTCACTGATATCCAAGATAAATGTTTAGATTGTAGTGTAGGAGTTATGTGTTATATGCAAAAATGTGTGTGAAAGAAACATTCAGTTAATTCGATTGAACATTTAAAATTTTAAACAGTTGGATGGTTCATTGATGATTTGACTGTGTCAAACAAATCAGTATTTAATAGTCTGCAGTAAAAAGAGTTACCTTTTTTCTTGTATTGAGGCTGCTGGAGGGATGGGGAGACAACAGAAAATAAGGAAATAATGAGGCTGGACTACAAAATAGTGTTGCTGTGCCAGCAGCTTAAGTCCTGTGTAGATTTATTTTTTTTAAGTGATCAAGGTATGAGATAAAAGCCTGGACCAGAATATTAATCTCATATAAATTTATTAGAGACTGTTTATAAAAGTACGTGGAGCATGATGCTCTTGCAGGTTAGCCCATAGGCAAAGGTGGGGCCGAGGGCAGGGAATGGCCAGGAGGTGAAGGGTGTGAATGTAAATCAGCAAAACAACACCAGAGAGGACTTTGGGTTTAAGAACTTGAACTGTCACTGCCATGATGTGGTATTGCAGAGGGAAATTGGCCTGGAATAGACAGGGAAAATATGAGCCCTGTGAGATTTCTGAACAAAGGTGAGTGGAGAGTGTTTTTAACTTATCCCAGGCAGGATATTTCCAGGTTGTGATTGCAGAGAGTGAAAGCTAAAGCAGAAATAATGGAATGGGAACTGAAACAATAGATCTCTAGTCAGCATTGCAGAGCTGGTCAGTGCCTGAACACTGTGCAGGGTTTGTAGAGGAACTGGCATCCAGGAGGGAAACCCCAGTGTGCTTGCACTGGGAAAGAGGAGTGGTTGGAAGAGAATGGAAGATTGAAGAGAAAATGGATGGAGAGATAAAATGGGCTAGGTTTCCTCAAGGCTGCATAGGGATAGGAAGAAAAGTTGATGAGCAACTTTTAGGCAGAAAATTAGTAGGAAGAAAGGAATTAATATGGTTGTCAGGGCTAAGCTGATGTACAGGAGAAAGTATGAGGAGCTGCACAACAGTGATACGTGTATGTTGTAAACTGGAAAGTGGAGGAGGTTGATCTCATGAGTGGTCGTGGGAATGGCTGATTGTGGCATGGAGGCAAACTGCTGTGAGCAGAGGATCCATCAGCAAGCAGGTCAGCAGTATGAAAATTGAGCTTGTTGAGATGAGGGAGGGAGGGGCAGAAGCTGAATCTGGAGCTCTGGCCTCTTTAAAGGCAAAGGTACACTTGCTGAATAATAATGCTCCTGAAGGGTATCCGGGGATTCTTTACCTCTTGGTACAAGAATCATGTAGGGATTTAAAGAATGAGGCATTTGAGACATCCTGTCTGTCACACCATGTCTGGTCTTTGGACTTGTGTGAAAGTTCAGCATCAGCAGAACAGGCTGGGAGATGATGCTGAAGCCTCTGTGTTGAACTCTTCTGGGTAGACAATGCTGTTTTTGAAAAGTATTTGAAGAAACTCTTGCAGTTTAAAGTCACAAGTGCTAACGTGATGCTTCCTAAATCTGAGTTGTCACTGTGTGCCTTGCAGTCACATCCAAAAGAAGATCATGTCTTTTGTTTTAAAAGGTGTATCTTCCACAGTGGAATACCAGGTGGTAGAGTTGGAACGTGAACTTGAAAAAGTGAAAAACAAGAAAACAAATCTAGGTAATGAACTTTCTAGTGTTTCATGTAGTTTACTAAGTGACCTTGAGGTGCTGTGTTTAGTTTGGAGCAGTTGCTTGGTTGCTTCCAGTTTGTTCTTAACCAAATTTGTGCATTTGCAAATATATTACATGGAATCATTACACCCCTCCAAAAAAATTTAAGGAAGGAGTCTCATTTGGTTCTTATTTTTAACATTGTTTTAGAGAAATTGTAACACTGCTTTGCATGGAGCTTTTAATGGATAATATGCTTATGAATATTTGGGCTAATCTAGGACATTACTTTCCTTTTTGTGTTTGAATTATTTCTGTAAAATTCAAAGAGTCTTTTCTTTTCTTGCACAAGCTAATTATGTCTGGTGAAGTTAGTTCTGTCTTTCCTACCTTACAAGAGGAAAATATTATTTAAATATCTGCAATTCCGTTCTGACCCCTTAGGTCATGCTAAAATATACATGTAAACAGTGTATTTGTAAATTCGGCAGATTTTAAACTTTGTGGAACTGCTGTGTGCTAGGGGAAGAAAAAAGGAAACATGCCTCTCAGAAAAATCTGCCTGCCTCTGTCTCCCTAGCCTCTCTCTAGAGAGGTTTCATATTTTTGCCATTGCTTTGTAGAGCTGTACAGGGTGGATGTTCTTATGAACTGGCTGGTGTTTGTACCAGATGGGGATTCTACTGTTACTTATATTTATAGTGAGCTGATAGATGGCTGAATGATTCTTACTTGCTTTTTTTCTAAGGTGGTCTATTGTATTAGGCTTATGTTTTTTCTCTTCTGAACAGAACGGAGGAAAAAAGCTTCTGCTTGGGAAAGGAATTTAGTTTATCCGGCTGTCATGATATTGCTCCTGATTGAGACAGTAAGAACTTTCTTTTTTTCCCCAGCAAAAAGTCTGAAGAGTTCTTTGGTTATTTGAGAGAAAAGTTTTAAATATTTTGAGTGATAAGTGTTTGAATAACAATCTTTATATTCTTTTCTTGACCCTTTAAAAATATCTTGACATTATGGAGTCTAATGAGGGTAAATGTGTAGATTTTAAAAAATAATTTAAAAATCTGGAATACTTTTCAATAACAAAACTGTTTCTACTTTTTTTATAGTCCTTTTCAGTTCTTTTAGTCGCTCTCAACATTCTTTACCTATTGGTTGACGAGACTGCAATGCCAAAGGGATCGGGGGTAAAGTAATCTTCTCTTGCAATTTTTATAATTTTAATAAAGCTTTGGAGGCCTTGCAGAATTGCAAATGAGAGCTTTTGCTTTAGTAACATGGAAAGTGATGAGCCTTGACCTTGACTTTGCTTCTAGGTTTCATTCCTGTGCCCACACAAACATTTATTACATGTCATGTTGTATTGAGTTCTTACTAAAATAGTGCAGAAGCTTTATGTAGATAGAGTGATGCAGTAAAGCAGATCAGTAATCTGGAGTTTGCAGTTCTGTCTTTGCAATACATTTCACTGCAGTTTGAAAACTGCTGGTGCCATTGCATGGGGTGGGAGGACTTAAAGGGTGGGACATTAGAATGCCCCTGAAACACTGAATTGAGAAAAGACTGTATTTCATGTAAGACATTACATGTTTTGTTCTTGGTAGAAATTAACTTTATGAGCTGTTGCATGTATTTTATTTGCTTATACAAAATAACTTTTTCCTTGTAGGGACCGGGAATAGGAAATGCCTCCTTATCCACCTTTGGCTTTGTGGGAGCGGCACTTGAAATCATTTTGATTTTGTATCCTTTCCAAAGGAATTCTGTCTGTTAACAAGTATTCTGTCTAGTTTTCTGGGACACTGGTAATACACTAAGACACTAGCCTGGAAAGAAGAAAGACAGGTCAGTCCTTCTCAAACACTTGAAATGTTTTTGTTTTTTTCTTTAGTTCTTAAGACTTTTAGGAGACTACTGAGAACTTGAGTGAAACTCGAATTCCTTGGAGGTTCCTTTTTTCCTTGATTCTCACAGCTATCTTATGGTATCTTCTGTCGTTGGCTTCTACAGTCTCCGATTTTTTGAGAATTTCACTCCCAGGAAGGATGACACAACTATGACAAAGGTAAGGTACAGTCTGGCATGGGGATGGCCCCCTCCTGTCTTTCTTTCCACACAAGACAAACTGCCTCTCTTAGTAATTGCCCTGAATGGCTCATTTGCAGTGATCAGTGTTTGTTTGTAAGCTGTAAACACAAACTGGAAGATTGTCAAAATGCTGAATGAGTGGGAAAAAGGATGTGCTCTGTTTAGTTTGGATGGCATCCATTCACTTGTAAAAAGCCAGGAATGGCGGAGCTTGTTAACTGGCTATAGAAAAGCAAGTGAAAGAACTTCCTTCAAAGGGAACTTATTGCTAATGAGTAACTTTGATTGTGTTAACTGTACTTCAGGGAGCTTGTTTGAGATCTGAACAACGTGGTTGCTAGAAGTAATACAGACAAAGTAATTCAAATTTGAATAATGAAACTAAGATCGAGGATGGCTCTTCAGGAACATTTTGCAATCTGAGGCTAATTTGACTTTCTACAATTTAACACTGGCTTTAGAATAACCAATGCCTTTACCTAATTTGGAAGAACATGCCTAGGTTTTTAGCAAAATATTCCCAAAGCTGACATGGGGAAGTGATCAGTAACCAAGGAACAGATGCTGAATTTAGTTTTTTTTATCATTATCTTTCATTGTTTCTAATTTTTTTTAAGTAATGGATTAAGATACTTTTCCTACAAATTTCTGGAAGTGTGAAAGTGGGTATGCACACAGTATTATTAGAGTAGTAAGTAGTAAAGAGCTGGAATGTTCTTAGTATTTCTTATTGATTGTTTATAGTACACCGGGAATAGTGTGGAAATAAATAGTGAATGTACAAATGTCTACCTACTTTCAAGTTTTCTTCTTTTTTTTCTTTTGGCTTCCGATAGAACTAGACCTGAAGAAAATGATCCTTTGTGAAAGAAAGTTTCAATTACTCTTTTTAAAGGCTTTGCAAGAACAAGAGTAACATCTAACAGCTGTGAATTTTTTTGTATTACTTAAAGTAGACAACAGGCATTGAATTGAAAGGAAGCTCTTTGTTGTAATTTTTTAAATAGTGCTAATCCTGCAAGCAGTTACATCCAAGGCTTAAGCTGATGTATCAGTCATCCATTCTAAGCCCATGGAATTGTTCTTTTATAAAACATTCACAAAAAGTAAGTAAACAGTTGATGCTTTGCAGCATGGTTGTTTTGAATAATTTCGAATCTGAGCATACATAACACTTTGATGAAAAGCACATGAATACACATTTGATTTTTTATCATCTTCATCTTGTTTAACACCATGTGGAGAGGAGTGACAGCAGTCAGGAAGACTAACAATATGTTACTGTAAATTGCTTTAGGTTCAATTTGAAGAATGTGCCTTTTAAGAGTTCTTCTTTTTGTGTTCCCTTCAGCAATCCCATTTATCATTTAAATGCTGTTTGTCATTTTAAAACAGATAATTGGAAACTGTGTCTCAATCTTGGTGCTGAGCTCTGCTTTGCCAGTGATGTCAAGGACACTGGGTAAGTGAAATGGAAGTAACATCATAGTAAAGGATGTTTAATTCAATTTTAAAAATACAAGAAAAAAGAAGAGCCTGTAGCTGTATTTTCCATAGTATGTATTTAATTTGCCATTACTTGCAGTGGAAAGAGCATGTATCTGTGGCCTTCATTTCTACACAGACATGAACTGTTGACATACATCTATGTGCATGAACTGCAGAACACACTTTCTAGAAAGAAAAAGATGTTAAGCATTTTTCAGAGAATATATTATTTTAATAAGGTCAGATTTGAAACGTCTTAAAACAGGAGATTGTGAGATGAAAAGATAGGAAAACTGATTGTCCAGAGCAGTATGAAATAGTTTCACATTCACTGTGAAATTAATGCATAGTTCCTGTCAAAAAATACATTTGGGATTTGGTGTCTGAAATTTGAGGTAACACTGAGTGCAATTGGCTTTTGAAAAACAATTAATTTTTTAAGTTTTTTTATCAGCAGTGATACCAGGCTACTTTCATTTTCCCTACGATAATATGCTTATATTTTTTGTTAACTTCATTTTTCAAATTTGACAATTTGGAGTCTACCATAGCAGAGCTGAAGAACTCCTGATTTTATTGCTAAGTATTGGCAGTAGCATTTGAAGTAGTTAAGCTGTTTTAACCAGTTGGAAAGATGTGTTGTAGCTTCACTTTAATTAGGTAATCTTCAGCTTGAATTCTTGAAGTTAAATTGCAAGGCTATTACATGTTTTAAGTAGTGCAGAATCCTTGTAGCTAATGTGAATTTCATTGGGAACATTAAATAGAACAAAACAAAAATCTTCACCTCGGGCTGTACAAGTCTTAAGTACAAGCTTAGAAGTTTGAGCTCAGGCCCACAGACCAGCAGTGTGTGCTCAGTAGTTCTGTAGCTGTTTTTTCTTTCAGGGACAATACTCTTGAGTCAAGAGTATTTCCTCATTTTTCCAGTAAATTATTCTGTATATTCTCATGCTATGTATATCTACAGATGAGGCGTTTTAATAAATTGTAAATCATTTCTATAGCAAATTAAAAACCTTCTGTAATGCATTTTGGAGTGTTGAATCTTAAAACAGGCATTCTAGAACTTACTTAAAAATATTTGTAGTAAAACTCCGCAAAACTGCAAAGGGGTAATTCAAGTACTTAAAGCAGTGCAGTTTTAAAATATAACCAGTATGATAAAGGTGTAAGAAGTGAAATGGTTCTAGCATGTGGAGTCAGATGTTACATAGAAAAATCACTGTTTTAGAATAGAATTGTAACGTAAGTTTGTGTCCACTAAGTTACTGCATTCAAGACTTGTTTAAAAGAAAGTAAAATTAATTGTTAATGATCCATGAGATTACCAGTTGATAATAACCAGATTCTGTGGCAGTAAGTGTACATGCTGGGTCCATTGTTGTCTCATAGGAAACAGATTAATGGTAAAACTCACTTAAAAACCAGACTAACAAGTGAAATTCCTGAATAGTTTGCCATAGAGATAAATAAAAGAAGAAAAAAGATGGAACAATTAACACACAGCTAACAAATGCACAGTCACAGCTGTCCAAACAGGATTAATAGAGTGTATTAGAGTACAGTGAGTCATGTGGTGCTTTGCAGAAATATCAATGTGTGTTGCACTACATGCCACCGCCCTGTGGCACTGAATAGATGAAAAGAAATAAATATGTTAAGCAGATTCATAGTCTTTTCACTTTATCAAAAAAGCGAGATTCTAGACTATTCAGAAAAGACTAGACTTTATCCTTATGGGAAAGGTGAAAAAGCAAAAGTTATCTAATATGTGCACTGACCTTTTTCAACTTTTAAAAATGGAAATAGTTTTTTACATGTTTCATAGCATTCTAATTAGATATGTAGGTGGTGGATATGTCTAATCTGTCATTCTTCTAGAACTCCAGGAAAGTTTTAAACTAAAACAAGTTATTTTACTCAAATAAATTAACTCATATTTTCCCAGAACTTTTCAGCCTTTTAGTAGCCTTTCAGAAATGTTTCCCACCAGCACTATATTGCTAATCACAGAGGAAACAAATTTGGACAAGGCGCTTAATAGGCAAGAATACAAAACCAAAGAATTCCAGAGAAAATGGAACTCTCTAGTGTATGGAAGTTTTTCTACACTTGAGTATTATGTGCAAGCAAATGGGGATTTTAAATTTGTGTGCTGTATAAAACCTACTATTTGTTTTTAACTTGAAGAATTCTTTAATAGTTAATATGGTAAAATTTCATCAGCTTTTGTGTGTGTATATTTGTACCACTAGATATGCAAGTTTTTGTTCAATTCAATTTTGTTCAATTACTCAAGAGTTAAAAGTCTTGGATTTTTTTTCTCTGTAGGTTCTGTAGGCTGCTTCTGTAAGAAAGTCATCAAAACTTTTTTAACCTTTTTCTCCCTTGAGTTTACAGACTGTTACTGTGTCACTTTTCTGATGAGCAGTGACTTCTTCTGTTTGTAAGAAGAAATTGAATGTAATTTATGGGCAATAATTTTTCCACCTACTCTTACAGAAGTGTCAGGGTTCATTTCTGTTTGTCCCTGTAACACTGCTCCATGGCTCACTGTTCTTCAGGACATCTATGTATCAAGGAATGTTTCTCCTTTTCCAGAGAATTCCAGTGCTCTGCCTGTTTTGTTCCTTTTCCTTTAAAGTTTTGGAAGCCTGTACATTCAAACCTGACTTTCTTAATTTTCATGTACCTCCACAGTCTGACTAAAACACTACTGCTTTGGAAATGTTAAGGACACTGTTTGCTTTCAAGTGGGAAAGCAGCTTGGTGTTTATTGTCCTTTATCTCTTTTCCAATTAATTCAGCTGGTTTCTTCTTTCTGTGCTAAGACCTTCTGGGCTTTTTTAGTATTTCTCCCTGCCTCTTTTGGTGTTTTGATCAGTGATTGTTTTGTTTTACCCTTTGAAACTTCTTTTCATTTCAGTATTTTTTCCTTAGATGCCAAATTCAATTCCCATGTTTTAATTAAAATGACTGATGCTGGGTATAAGAAGAGTATGTATCTTTTAACATTGTGTTAGCTGGTTTGCAAGTCTTGGGTATCCAGGTACAATGAGATTCCTAAGTGTCTGGTTTACACTTGGAAGAAGTGCAGCTGACCCTTAATTTTGTCTCTTCATTTATTGTCAGTTTTTAAAAGCCCCAAAACACTTTCAAAATAAGATGATAGAAAATCAGGAGGTTTCAGGAGTTTCAGAGGCAGGGCTACTTTGTGGTTGCCTCATTTGCTGCTGCTGTTTTAGTTCTGGGACAGAGTCAGCTTCCTGCTTTTGCGCTGTTGTGAGGGCACACAACAGTGTGCTCTCTGACATCATCTGTGCCAAAGGTTTTTTGGGAATACAACAGCTTTTGAGTCCTAGGCAATGGTCATGTGGCTGTCATCTCAATGCTCTGCCATGTGTTCAGTGCAGTACTCCATGACACCTGACAGAGGAGCAACCTGTGGTTCTTCCTCTTCTGCCTTCTGCCATGGGCCCTGCACCTTGGAGGTGTTTCCATGGTTCAGGAAAATGTTCGTTGAATTAGTGATTGACAAGCATTTGATAGCACAAAGCCCCAGTGTCAGGGGTGGAGGTGCCCTGTGAAGAAGACCTGTCAGCACCATCTTTCAGCCTCTTTTCCTTCTGTGCAAATGGTCCATGGCAGTAGTGGTGGGTGTATCCAGGAGAAAAACTGCAGTTAGAAAATGTCTTTAAACTTTGGTTTCCAAAGCAGTGCTCTGGAAGAACACTTAGAGGGCTTAGCGTTTACCATAAGATGTTGTGGCTCTCATAGAGAGGCTGTTTGCTCCCTATATTTTTTTTACTAAAAAGCTCAAGGTGCATTTAATTCTTTTCTGGAATCATTAAGGATTTTATAGAAACTGAGATTTCAAGCAGCTTTCATACTAAAGCGGATTTTTTCGTGGGTACATTTACTGAAATTATAAAAAGAGTTCTTACCTAGAATTCCTACCATTATTCAAGCATTTTGCTATGATATTTAGAAAAGCATTTTGATAAAGGTGTCTTACAGTTTTATAGCGACCAACAAACATTGTTTTGTGTGTTTAATCATGTGTCTTTTAGTGTGCTGTCTGTAAGAATTTTGCATCCAAATGTAAATGTAATAGGAAACACAAAGATTTCCTTCTAAAGAAATGTTTTAAATATTTTGATATAAATCTTGCATGCAATTTAACAGGAATCACCAGATTCGATCTCCTTGGAGACTTTGGAAGGTTCAACTGGCTGGGGAACTTCTATATTGTGTTATCTTACAACTTGCTCTTTGCTATCATGACAACATTGTGTCTGGTCAGAAAGTTCACTTCTGCTGTTCGAGAGGAGCTCCTCAAGGCATTAGGTAACACAGCCCTGAAAATTCACTGTGTGCTTGACCATTCCCTTGCTCCACCACTGACACCTTGATGTGCTACTGGTAAAGTTCTGTCACAGCTCACAGAATGCTTTATTTTGGTGGAAATTTCTCTAAGTTAAGGTGTGAGGATGAATAATGTCGTGTTGTTTTTTTAAGAGCTAAGGTACAGTGTTGATTTTAATTATATGCCTGTGGTACTTATTGATCTCCAGCTGGGTTTTCAGTCTTTGGAGAGCACAGAAACATTCTTATTGCTATAAGCAATTACTCCAAATTACAACTTCAGTGTGTGTATGTGTTGGCTTTATTTTTGTTTTTTGTTTAAAGCAACTTATTAGTTCCTTGAAAATAGTTAGCAGAGATCTTAACTGCTTTGTTGTCGTACTTTTTTTTGAACATCTATTCAGAAAGTCTTTGTACATAATATACAGAACCTTAGTAACTGGCTGAGTAAAACCTGTATCTGATATAATCAAAAGTTTGATCAAACTTTCATTGATATTTCTTGACCATAGAAGAAATGATTGAAACACATTTGATACTAAGAGGATAAAATTGTAAAATTTTTTAAATTGTTGTAGATTCATCTTATCTTTACTAATTAACAAAGCTCCTCTCTCTTTAGATCCCTAGAGTAGTATTTGCTTAAATTGAGGGGATTAATGGTGAAACAAAGTGTTTCTTTGTAACTGAGGATTCCGGTTGCATCATCCAGAAGTTACTCATGTTGGTTTTCACTGCTTTCAGAGTTGGGATGCTGAAACAAAATCCAAGCACTTCCCAGAGTATTGGTGGAAGATTAGTTTAAAATTGTTGTAAAATAATTAGAAATAAAGTATTTAATAAGAAATTACAGATGTTGAAGGCAGATTAGCAAACATAAAAATGCAGGCATAGTAGGGTAATGATCACTGGATTTGACACAAGTAGGGAGTTACAAACCCTGAAATGTGCAGGTTCCTGGCACAAACTATTTCTTTTCAGTACCATACATCACAAACAGTGTCTGTTAAACACTGTCCCATGGAATTCAAAGAATGAGAACCAAAATTGGTCTATGATGAAAAAAATCACTATTAGAACTACAAATATGACAATATTAAGGAGATTTTGTTTTTTTTGGTAGCACAGTCAATTTTGGAATTCCAGCTCCAACAATGCAAGAAATTTAACTTTGTTTATCATGGCACTTCAGTAAAACATTCATTGTAGTCTACATGAAATGAATAAGAAACTCTTTCCAGGTTTGATCCTTAATTTTAGAGACTTGATAGGACACTTCAGACAGAAACTGTAGCAAGCAAGGAAGGACTGACATCATGCCTCTTTTGAATAAAATATGGCTAAATTTGCCATCTTTCCCCATCGTCCACCCCCCCCCCCAAAAAAAAAAAAAAAAAAAAAAAGGTAATTTAACTGCTTGCCTGGGGCAGGATGTGAAACTTTACTTAGCAAGTCTCACAATAGAGAATTGTGCAATAAGAACAAATGGCTGGAAACAGACATAAATCAGTAATAGTGTAGTCCTAAAATTGTAATTAGACAAATAAATAGTTTAGCAATGTGATCTGGTCATCACCAATGACATTAAGATCACCAGTGGATGATTTACAAAAAGACATTATAGTTTAAAAGAAATACTTCAGGTAATTATTTAGGTCTTTGTAGGTGACAGAGTAAAAATTATTGCAAGTCTTTCTTGGTTCTAAACATCTGAGTCTGTGATTTAAGCAATGGAAAGTTTGTATTCTCTGTCTTCCATGCTTGTCCACTGTAATGAATTTTCTCACTTAGCACTGAGGGAATTTCCCAGAAGCAATTCTTATGGGAGGTAGAACATCAGTTCTGGTTTCCAGCAAGTATGAAGTCTGCCATCACGAAGTAGAATTTGGAGTGTATGTGTTCTTTTGAATACCTCTGTTCATGAAACAAAGGGGAGTCTTAGTTTTTCTTTATTCTTTAATATTTTGCAGGATTAGATAAACTTCATCTATCAAACAATCCAAGAGACTCGGAGACAAAGCCTTCTGCAAATGGCCATCAGAAAACACTGTGATAGCAATCACCTGCAATCAACAGAGCTGAAAACATCGACCTCATGGCATTCCTGTCATCTCATCAGCATTTTTATATTGCTTTTAGTTGTTAGTTTGGGTCGAGCCTTGACTCATTTTAATGCTGTGTGCTTCTGAGGAAGTTAGGTGTGTCAGATTCTTCTCTTTCCAGTGAACTTTTGCTTTGCTAGTTTATTTCCCAGTAAGTTAATGCAGGAGGTGCCTTGAAGACTGGAAGCTGAAGAGAAAAATGCATTCCTTTTTATTTGTTGAGAGTCTCACATCTTTATTTGTACACTTGTTACCATTTGAATGCACAGTACCTCCTGTGTTATACAAACACAGCTATGAAGAAGAACTTTGGGACTTGATTAAAAAAAAAAAAAGAAAAAGAAAACATACACTTGAAGGCCAATATGACCCTTACTGGAAATGTAAAGTACCTGGAGTAGGTGTCCATGACAGGAGATAAACAGCTCTGCTGAGATTGAGTGACAAAGGACAGGAGAGCTGACAGTTCCCTCGGTGTGGATGCAGTGGGCTGTGTCATGGAGCTTTCTCAGAAGGCCAGTGTTTTCAGCTCTCTGTCCTTAGCTCTAAATGCCAGATTGCTTTCCTGGTGGTCAACAATGTCTTATGGAAGATGAAGATTAACTTCAGTGTTAAATCTGAGCCTAGTATGCTTTGTAAAAAGCTTTGTAGACCCCCTGTGACAGCTCTCACAGTTCTGTGAGCTTGTTGTGCCATGGAGGTCTCTTCCCCTACCCAGTACCCCCTGTGAAATTCTTGTTGAACTACTGTGTGTAAGCAGTACCTGGAATCAATGCAAGGAGCACAGGCCTAGGAGGCTGCAGTTGCAGTTTTCTACAATCTTTAATTTGAAGTAAATTTCTCTGAATTTATACTTCAGTTACCAGGATTTCTGTTCAGTGGCATAATCCAGTTATCTTGTCACTAGCCTGTTTTTAATGTACACATGGATATGTATATAGGCCTATATGTGTAGATATCATAAATTAAATTCTAAGGTTATAGAGATGGCAGTAGGTGGTTTGGTAAGTAAAACTTGTCTGTTCAGTCTTGGTAGTTTGAATTTCTGCAGTGTTACAGTTTAACTGCTCAGAGGCCTTAGATTCAAGATGGCATCAGTGGGTGATAATGTCCTTTGTTGTAGCATTTCCTTGCAGCCTTAGGAATCCTTTAAGCAGTTTATAGTAAAAAAAATACCAAGTAAGTATTCAAAATCTGGTTGCACTTTTGTCCTGCTCAGCCTCAAGTAATCTCCAAACAGACTGGAATGGGGACACCCTCAGTGAGTGCCCATTATGTAGGGAGCCAGAAAATTTTCCTGTTTCTGTAAAACAAGTCTGCCTGTCTGTAGTTTGAGGTCTTACATTAATTGGTGACAACTTGGTTGCCTCATTCCAAAATGAGGTGAACCTTTGGCTATTCTCCTGAGATGACTGCTCTGGGCTCTAGACCTTATTGCTGTGTGTGTGAATGTCTGCTTGTCTTTTTTCCCCTAAAGTGCTTCAAAAATCAAGCTCCAGTACACATGAGGATTTACTTTTTTTGCAGCTGCCTTTTCTAATTCGAACTGGGGCATAATGTAAATATTTCTGTAGTAAATATGATGCTAGAGAATTACTTTTTTGTGTGTGTGTGTGATTAGTATAAATACAAGGTTTATTGAACTGACTATTGATGTGTTGTATCAAGTTATGGAAGAAATAGTAAAATTTCTTGATTTCACTAAGATTTACAAGCATCTTTTCTTGTTTAATGCTGACACATTAGTGAGAAATCTTTATCTGAGTCAAAGTTCTGCAGCCAGTAACAGAGAGCTATAATTAAAAGTTGTTCTAAAATGAGTTTATATTTAAAATATTGGGAGATAGATTATTAAAGGCATCAGTCAGGTATTCTCAGGCTTGTAGCCTTATGTTTTGGCATCAGAGTTAAAAACCAGCATCCCCTTTTTTTGTGCAAGTCATTGTATGACCAAAATTGTCCTCGTGTCTTAATGGGGCTGGTGAATTGTGGTGTTTGAGGTCAGTTAGCATTATAGAAATACTTCTGTTACAATGCTAAGACAGTTAATACACTCTGAAGAAATTAATATTAGGAATAAACCTAGGAGTATGAACCAGCATAGGTCTTGCTCTTTGTGCCTTTGGAGAGATGTTTGTCGTGGCATCGGTGACCCAAGAACACAGGAAGAGGTGGATTATAATGTGTGTGGCTTCTGCAAATGAGTTGGGCAATTACTTCAACTGAGCAGGGGCAGCTCCTGCCGAGAAGCACCCACGCTTCAGGCAAGACTTTAAAACTCTTTTTCAAAACAAGTATTAGAGCTTCGACTGTCCCCGCCCCTTCTGCTGGATTCTGCAGCCAGATGTATAGGTTAAGGCTAGGTTAGGGAAGGCTTTCCACTGGACTCTGTGGGATGGTTGAGATGCTGTGTGGTTTTCAAGATGGGTGAGAAATTCAGAGTTACCCTGTGCAACTACTGACAGTGTTTTGTTTTAAAATCAGCTGCTGATGTTGTGACACTGTCTACATTAAAATATGCCTTTGGCCTTGAAAATGACGTGCTTATTCGAAGATTTGTCACTGCATGGGAGATACAGGTCACTGTATACTTTTCACAGAAGCATATGGTCACTTAAGTACAAGCAACTGGTAATTCATTAATGGATATTGACAATACATTCCTAGTATTTTGACTCATGTAGAGTCAGGTGGTCTATACCTTCAAGGTATATACAGCTGATCTTAGTTACATTAACATCTGCCTCACTTCTTATGAGGCTAAAAGCACATCAATGCTTCCATCTTCAACTAGATACCACACAAGACCAAAAAGTAGATGTAAAGAGTGTTTTAAGTTAGCTGTTTTTTGGCTTTTTTCCATGTTGGTAGCACAGTATTAAATGCAATTGCAGAACTGTAATGTTTGTGGGGTTTCTAAGCATAAAGCACACATGCTTATCACTTTAAGCTAAAAAATAATGGTATTGGTTACTGTACAAGTAACAGTTTTGTATTCATAGGGAGCTTTGTTTATTGTCTGTAATATGCTGTTTATCTTTGGCCTTGTTCCTCCCATACCTTTGACCCTGTTGGCTGTTTTAGTGTCATAGAAATTAAAAGATTTGACAAGTTGTGTTCCTTGTCTGGTTCCCAAGTACCGCCTGAAGCAGCAGTGGAGGGAGGACTGGGCTGCCTGTGCAGGCAGGAGCTCCTGCAGCAGGTGCTTGGCAGGATGGACATGGGAGCAGATCCTGGGGACATGTCCTCCCCTGTGTCACCAGGGGTGACGGGTGCCAAGGGGCTGCAGCCTCTCTCCATCCACCATATCTCTGCCACTCACCTGTGAGTCTGTGCAGCCCCTGATGCTCCTTGAGGTGCTCACGTGTGCCCAGTGCTGTGTAGTGAAGACCTGATGGCCCTTTCTTGAAGGATTTACAGTCTAAATTAGAAAGGAATAAGATAGAAACAGAAAGCACTTGGCCTCTTCCTGCGTGTGGCTTTCCTTGAGATCTTGAAGCATGTGAGAAGTTATTTCCTATTCCTTCTTCCTCTTCCAGAAGTGGAGTGGGTGGTGTATGTAGAGCAGCTGAGCCTTACTTACCCTTAGTGGACTGATGTCTAAAATTTTGAAATAACAAATACAGGAAAACAGTTTAATCCTGTTTAACATATTCTCTGATATCGAAAATAGCATTTTTTTAAGTCCAGGTGAGGTAGTCTAAACAGAGATAGGACATTAAGGCCACAAAGATAAGCTCTTCAAAAAGAAATGCGCATAGTTTTGTTTAAAAAAGTGTTGATATGAACTGTGAAGCTTTAATTGCTTTAATGAAATAGGATTCCTTACCTCCTAGTATTAGGATTTTTGTTGTTATTTTAGTGCTGAGTTGAGACAATATTGGCTACACTGACTTCCCTCCCCAACCCACGAACACTGAATTTGCTGTTGGTAAGCTGGCAGGTTATTTCAGTTACATTGTCAGGATTTGAACTTCACAAAGATTCTACTTTTGAATTTATCCCATTCAGTGAGAGCAAACTAAGGCCACAGCCGCCAGCAACTTCTGCCTCCTTTTCTGCCTTGCCCCCTTGAGACAGACAAAACATGAAATAGCAGTAGAATCCATGTAGATTTGATTCATGCACTGTAAGAAAACATATCAGAAGGCAACTTTAATGGAAGGCTTTTGAAATATTTCGCAATCGAAGCACCTAAACCTCTTCTTTCAAAGAGAAAGAATAAATACGTATCATTAGTATACAAACCTCAATTGCATTTTCTCTAAATAAGGCTGTAATTCACTGACACCAAGAAAAAATTCATCACTTTTATAGAAGCCTGTGAGCTTCTGAAGGTATGTCTGTCTTGGCAATAGAAACCTGAGGATGTTTGCTTGTTTTGTGTTAATTACTGTATTTTATCAGTAATTTTTTAGTTTCATTTATTGCTCATATGTTTTAAAAATATACATAGCATTAAATGTTTTAACAAATATAGAAGGTGACTCCAAACAGTCAAAGAGATAGTGTGAGAAATATCCTGTAAATGCTGATGTTCTTGACATACTGAATTCCAGGCTGTTTAGAAACTGTATCTGTATGAAGGCCTTACATCAATATAGAAATTAGGAAATTCTAATTCTTAGAGGCTTTTAGGTATCTGAATGTTGATGTGTACCTACTTGAGCACTTTGGAATGCTGCTTCTAGATGTTTGTTGATCACTAACCCCAAGTGTTGCTGTTGCTTTTCTCCCTACCCCCATTACGTAAAGTTTTATAGTCAGCATCACTGGATTAAGCTCCTTTCCTGAGCAGGGCTTTATTTTGCATTCCTCATCTATTCCCTGCTTCCATAGATACCAGCTATTGAAGTATTGGGGCACTTTCTTTAATTTTAATGTATTTCTTTTCCCATGTAGCCTGTACAGAGAGATTCCCTAGTTAGAATTGTTCTTCCAGGCAAAAACGTTCACTTTTATTAATTTGTTTTTTACCACTAGACACCATTTAAGCAATCCTGTCACTCGAGGATCCTCTAACAAATTACCAAGAGCACAAATCAGTTTGAATCACGAGTGGCAGGGTTTAGCCATTGCCTACGTTTGTGCTTTTAGCTTCCAGGGGGTAGAGCCCCACTTGACGCGTGGGGATGAGCTGGTGTGGCTGCTGGGAGCCCCTGGGCTGGCTCTCAGTGCAGGGCAGTGCTGCTGTGGAGCTGCTCTGCAGCTCTCCTGCTGTGGGGTGTGCACAGAGCCCTGCCTCTCGCCCCACCCCCGCTGGAGGTGCCCACGCCTCGTGGCAGCAGCGTCAGGCTTTGCGAGGGGCCGAGGGGATGCTCTTCCCCTGCTCTCTGGATTTTTGTATATTTTGGGCCTTCTCCATGTAAATTTATCTTTCACAGAAGTGGCGTGATGGTGATACCTGTGCAGTGGATTCAGTGGGTGTGTTTAAATACTTAAGAAGAAAATTAGCTGGTGCATGATTTCCCTTTTCCCCCTAACGTGAATTTTTTCTGGTCTGGGCCAAAATTCTTAAAGAGTCACAAAATCTCTGAATACTTTCTCCTCCTTGGCTTCATATAACAAAGAATTTCAGTTACTTTTACTTTCTTAAAGGTAGGTTTCAAAGTGTTTTTGCCTAATTCGGTGTGATTTCTGTTGCTCTAAAAGACATAGAAAGAAAAAGAATTTACATTTGGATAATGGGATTTGAAATTTTGAGGGGTGTGTGTATGAAACACATGTACACAAAAAAAGGGTGCATTTCCTATCCTGTAGGGTTTGGGAGCCAGCCCTGCATAACCTAAATAGAAATCATGTGTTGCTCTTGTTTCCACTGAATTTTGAGTTTATTTTTGTCTGTACTAAATTTTGAGTGAGGTGTGGTGCTGCTGGCACCCTGATCCCTGTCACGTGGAATTGGCTTCGTGTGCTTGGGTGGCATGGCCATAAAAACAGTTCTGAGCTGGCCTTGCCATGGCTGTTGGTGCTGCTGGCCGGGCTGTGGTGATGGCAGCAGGTACCTTCACTGTGCACATTCAGGTTTTTCACTGCAGTGTTACTGGTTAATATCACAGTTTACAAAAATATTATGAATTACGCACAACCTCTAAACTCTGTGAGGCTGGGAGGTGCTGAATGGAACCAATGATCCCTTCTTGGTCTCATTTGTGCTTTAGGTTTTGTAAACTCCACAGTTTTGAGTAGCTGACTTTTCTTTCACATGGATGTAGCTGACCACAGTGTAACACAGCTGAAAAATTGTGCTTTGAGTGTTACTTTAATCACAACAGTTTTCGGTGTAGATACCTTCTCCCCACCAAACCCTTCCTGGTTCATTTTTGGTCATCCAGAATTATGATTTATAATGTTCTCTGTTGTGGGTATTTTGTTGTGTTACCAAACAAATATAAAAATATCTGCTGCCTTAGCTAGGCTGATTTTTTGTTTCGTTTTGTGGAAAGCAGTGGTAATATGTTTTTTTCCTTTATTTGAAATGTTACACTGAATGTTTTGTAGGAAATTTTTTTTTTACTGTGTTTTCAATAAAGGTAAAGTGTGATTTACAGCAGAGTTTTGTGACTTTTTTTGTTATAAGCAATGGAAAAATCTGCGTTAGTAATTGGTATGAATAGTTGTGTTCCTCTCTCTTCTTCTCCTAATTTAACCTGTTTTTGAGATTGTCAGATGGTTGCATTTCTAAAATAGCTGAGGTAGGGAATGTTATGGAGATTCCTCTATGTTCAGAGGCATCACAGCCCTGTGCTTTAAGACAGGTGTGCAATTAATTTGAACCCTCTGCTTTAGGCCAGTGGGGATTGTTTATAGCAAAGTAAGCTCATTATGTAATTTGTAAGTAATTTTCAATTGCTTAATAGTTTGACTGAAGGGCAATTTTTACATCTTAAACCCCTGACCACCATGCTTCCTAAACTGTCTGTAACTTAAACAGCTTCAGACTTTAAATTCCATTTCACAGGAGAGTTTAGGCTGTTTTTAAAGTTCAAGAATCATGTGGCTGGAAGGGACCTGGAGGTGTTTGATCCATCCAGCTGCACAGGATCAAACATAGCAGCGTTATTCCTGGTATTTAACCAGCCTGGCAGGGGCTATCTGTGATGGGATTGCTGTGCTGTCTCTAGACGTATATTCCAGTGTTTAATTGTCCAAGGTTTCATAAATGTCAAATGTGAAGGGCCCTTGCCATGCTTTAAGCTTTAATTTTGTTCTCAAACATCGATAATAATACAAGCCTTTCTGCTTGCACCAGCTTTTTCCACACCTGAAAGTTTACATTTCCCTTTATTTTCTTTCTATATGAGAAGTGACCCCCAATTCCCTCAACGATTTTATGGATGTCTCTTATCATCCTTTTTGCTCTCTGTGGGAATGCTTATGTATTTTTGGAAATGCAGAGCTCAAATGGACACAGAAACCTCCAAGCTTGAGCTCTGGCACTACATCATGTCTTCAGTGCTTCTTTCTTTTTATTTTTTTGAGGTTGGTTGGTTTTTTTGACAGACAGTGGGAGAAGAGGCATCTCAGGTGTTGCCCTCAGTATAGAATTTTTATGCTTATTTACTGTCTTGGGTGTGTTTCTGCATATTGCATATAGGCCTGGACAACCTCATCTTCATAGCTGAAGATGCTCCCACAGGAACTCAACAAAATAAATGCCTAAAAGGATTGCTCTTCTTCAATCTAATCATCTAGAGTGCAATCCCAGCTGACTGTGGCTGCTTCATCCTAATGTACCCCTGTATCTGAAAGCTCTGCGGGGACTCTCACAAGTCTTGGACTTCTCTGTGTGTCTCTGCCCATAAATGTGCGCAGCAGGTTTAAGGGACATTTCGACACCTGTATCATGGCCAGGCAACATGAGCCTTTCCATGCATTTCCTCTGAGAGGAAACCTGATAGGAAAAGGAGCCATTTTTTAAGGGAGTGTGTGTTGGGAAGTGGGAGGGTGAATGGAAGAATGGTTGAGCTCAAGGTCAGACAGCCTCATGGCACCTGAACACTCCGATTGTCTCATTTCACTTTTTTTTTTTTTTTTTTTTTTTTTTTTGTGGCATTTCTCTACCAGTGTATCTGCTCCCTTCCGGCTGCAAAAGTGACCCTTCATAGCATATATCAGAGTATTTAAAATGAAATTTTCTAGACCCAAAGAAATCAAGAGCCCAAATCTCACAAAAATCCTTCTAAAATGATGTAGAAAACTTGCTAAGAATTTATATAAACTTTGAATTTCCTAAATTTTCAGCTAACATGACCTCATATTCTTTTTCTCTGATCTGATTTACTGCTGAGAACTATTATGACTCACTGTGTTCCCAAATGATCCCTAACACAACTGCATATTGAAAGGATGTATCCCTTTGTCAGTAGAAATCGAATTTGTTTCCTTGTTAGTAAATGCTGATTTAGCAATGTAGCATGAAAGAAAGAAGTTCCCTGAGAGCCTTTGTATTGTGGATGTATTTAAATGGCAAAGTGGTGGGAAAAGCAGCAGTCCCTCCTGCACTCTGTGAGGGAATTCTGTGGAGCAAAGAGCAGGTGGAGAACCTGGTGCTTCCCCTCACGGCTGCTCCGTGTCAAGAAAGAAACATCCCAGGCTCTCTCACACAGACGTTCACACTGACCTTCAATGGTATGTGTAAAACAAAAACCAAATAAACAACAGTCCCACCACAGGCCTCCTCCAATATTTACACTTTGTGGTCTCCAAACAATCCTCACCGGTGGCACTGTGAGCTCTCTGAACAACTCATGAAATGCTGCTTATATCTTTAACATTTTAATGTGATTATGTATTTAATCAATAACAACACTGGTAAGTTGTACAGGACTGTTGTTAAGCTGGGTTCTAGAACTGAATCTCTGCATTGCTGTTTTACCCACCCTTACTGATTTCATATTAAAATCTGGCTTCAGGAAGAACACGGTAAGATTACACCCAGCTGTTACATAATTTGAGGTTTCTGATCACTGTCAAGTAAATGTTGATCCATTTGGAAACACTTCTGGCCCTGAGTTATGCTTGGTCTTCATTTGTAGTGGTATCAGACTTGACCAGAACTCACTTGGTTTTGTAAGCCAGTGAGCATTCTTAAGCTGGAACTTTAAAAAAAAATGAGGAGAACTCTTTTCCTACATGAGACAGGGTTCTGTGAATTCCTCTGCTGCTAAGATACTATCTTCTTTGAGCTACTCCTGGATTTTCTGTAGTGTGACATGACCCAACTCATATCCATCAATCAGTATATGAAGTCTAAGGTTGGGAAGAAAAAGAAGTGTAACTGAAATTTAACCCAGAATTTTTGCTGACTGGTAAATCAGTATGAATTATCAATGTGGATGGAAAGGAAATCAGCATTTTGAATAATTGCTGATTTCCTTTCCATCCACATCGATAGTTCATACTGATTTGCCAGTCAGCAATAATTTGTTATTTCCAGGATGTAAAAATGAAATTCTGCTCTGTTTTAATGCATGATACTGAATAACTTCTTAAATCCTAGAATAAGTGAAATGGAGCAATTGAATTTATTTCTGAAAACACCATACCCTGTACATTTTATGTCTGAAGCTTCCTAAATCTTGGGCAGAGTGGCATAAAGTGGCTGTGAAATCCCCCATTGGTATGCAAAGCTGCATCAGTCATCGGTACAGCAGCACAAGACTATGATAAAATGAAACCATGAAACAAAGCGCCGAGGTGAACTTTGTCCATGGGGAAGCCTTTTTAAGTGATCCAGTGTCAGCAAATTGCTTACTAATGTGTTGACTTATGGCAACCCTCAAAAGTAAAATGAAAAGGCTGGAATTTACAGCATATCAATGAATCAGTTGATAAGCTTTTACTGGTTTAATATCCTCCTAGTTTTGCTGCTTGGAGCCACTTCAGGTTAGCAACAGAATGTTTACCATCTCTGTGTGATAAAGGAAGTCAAACGACTAAACAAATTCTAGGACCATTATGCTGTTTGGTGAGATTTAAATTAAAATCGTTGGGAGAAATCATGTGGGGGGGGGGGGGGGAGGAAGAAACTGAAGTCAACTGCATCATTTCACAATGACTTACCTCGCTTCCTAAACAATGGCAGGATTTTTGGCAGAGCTGGAGATAATGTAATGCATTAGAAAAGATTTAATTGCACCAATAAAAGGCTTATACCACAATTAAATGACATACAGAGTGACATTTATAGGTAGGATCAAAGAAATTCACTCCCTAACATGCTGAAGCAACACCCTGCTCTCTGTGTATAGGAGTGCTAAAAAGTAGCCTACTTTGGTTTCAGTCACCTTTTTTATCTCCTTTGATCTAGATTATTAAAAATTTTAATGCCAGGTATAATAAGGGCTACTGTAGCACCCTGAAACAAGCAATATATGTCCTTCCTAGTACTAATATTTCAGACTTTGTTTTTTTATTTTGTGATATTTGTTTAAGCATATGAAACTTGACATTTAACCTTTGTGATCCTTTCAGAGGCGGCAGGGTTATTAAAAAAAAAGTTGGGTTTTTTTCTTTTTTTTTGCTATTGTGATGCCATTTGATTATGCTAATGTTTAGGGAGTGACATTTTAAATGCACAGTTCAATTTTGAGAAGCAAATTTTATTTTACAAAAGCTTTTTAGTGTCTGGAAATGGATAACTCCTTGTGAAAATTTTCTTTAATGTTTTCATTAACCAGGACTTAAAAGTGTAAGAGCGAACAGCAGGAAAACTCATCCACAGTTCCCACTTGAAAGCCACTAAGGAAAACAAGTGCAGGTCCTTTAATCATGACTTGCACTGAATTTATTCAAACCTGGCTAATCGTTATGAGAAGAGTTTATAAATTTATTCTTAACAGAAGGTGGAAAAGCGTTGCCCATTTTGTTCCCTGTAAAACGCCGAAGTGTTCCATGTGAGAGGGAGTTCCTGTTGCTGAGGCCTCTCTGTGGTGGGCACTGTGTTGGGTGAGGACTTCCCGTGGCTCAGATAGCTGGGCTGAGCTGAGGGCAGCCAGGCACCAAAGACAGAGACCTAAAGCAGCCCAGGGCAGGGAGCTGGGAGGGTTGCTGCTGTACTTCTGCAGTTCAGTCAGGGAAATGTTGACCAACAACATTCACCTGCAGCTGTCAGCATATTGAGGAGCCTTCTTCAGCCTCCTGTTGCTGAGAGCTTGTTGTTTCATGGCTTAGCATGGTACCTTGTGCCCATGGGAAACTGGCAGCCTTCCTGGGAAAGAAGCCTACATCTGCTTCCCCAGACTTTCAAACAGCAGGAAAATCAAAGTGTTGCTGTTTGTTCCAGTCCTGCTTCTTGAGGACAGTCACAATCTGCTGACAGGTTAATTTATTCCAAACTAAGAGCTTGAGCACTTTTGAGTGTCACATCAACGTTCTTCAGTCACCTTCATATTCTTTTTCTCTGCTACAGGGAGGGATTTTGCAGTGATTCTAAAGAGGATGGAATGAACAGACTGACAAAACAACTGAGTGGCTCCAGTGCTGCCTGTTTAGTATGAATAAGAAGGAATGAGTGTTATTCAGGAGTTCTGGTTTAAGGAAGCTGGATTGCCACAAGGAAACAGACCAAAGAAGCAAATACAGCTATAACTTTTTTTCAAATAACTGCTTTCTTAATTTTCTCTTCTTAGGAGGCACTGCTTCTCTCAAGTCTTTGTACTCTTTTCTAACAATATATCCCCTCCAGGAAGCTTGTATTCTCTAAGACACAATTCTGCTCAAGAAGAGGAAACTTGAATTTATATATTTTTTTAATATGAAACAATGATTTAATGCATTTTTTTCAACTTTTATGGAGCATTCATTCTATCTAGTTTCATACTAAAAGTGTAATGCATTTACAACATTACGAAGAAATAAATATTGTCCGGTGAAACACCTGTAACAGAAGTAAGGCCCACCTAATTGATTCAATTTAACTAAGCATGCCCCATCATGTATTACTCTGGTCTGATACTGCCTTTTTTCTACTCACAGGACAGCTTTTTGCCTGTAAATTTTTCCAAGGTTTTCAGGCATGACGAAAAAATAATTCTAATTACAATTACTTACAATATATTTCATCTCGTTGGTACAGATGAAACAGGCTAGATTACAGAATGTAAAAACAGTTAATTAATCAATCAATCCATGAACACTCATAAATGAACACGCATATTTTTAAAATTTAAGTGTTGGGAAAATTTTGTTGGTCTCCACATATTGACATGAAATTTTATGAGTTAAATTAGTCCAGGTTAGTATACTCCTGTATAGCTCAGTTACAAGCTGTGTTTTCCCATATGCTTTTAAAAAGGTTATAAAAAAAAATAAAGTGCTTCATCATAAAATAGCTTTAAATTATATTTCTTGCCATAAAAATCTGGAATCAAGATTACTTTTCAAGGTGATTACATTTAATTCATTAAGATATTCACTTAGGTAGTTTAATTAAAAGACTCATGTATTGTGTGCTTGAATAGTTATATAAAAAATGTACTACCTTAATGGACTACATGGGAGCATGAATGCAGCACCTGTTTTTTCAAAGGAAAAAAAAACAACCCAGAACCAAACCTGACTTTAAAGCATTCTAGCAGCTGAAAAGGAAAAAAATGCTGACAAGAAAAATTCTGAAAGGTCATCAGTTTCCTTCTGTGATTACTGTGATCTTTTGGGTGAAAATAAAACTAATTTGTGAAATTATGAATTTTGCGTTAGCAACAATGGGGTGGCAGAAAGCAAGAAATGGCAACTACTACTGCCTGGAAGGAAAAAGAAAGGTTATAAACCAAACATTTAAAATGAAATCTGATTAATTTTTTCCCCTTTCCCAAAGAGACATTGCATTTCAAGAGGCGATACACATCAAACGCAGCGTTTCTCACATACAATAAAACAAAAGAGAAAGAAAGTTGATAGACTACAAGAAAACTTCACCTTTATCTGACCTAAATTCCCACCAAATGCTGATGATCTCTGTCCTGACAAAAGATACAGAGTTGGACAAAAAAGGCAGTTGGCTCTTAGAGGAAGGGGAAAGTGGGAAAGGAGTGGAGCCCAGGACAAGCAGCGAGCACTCGAGCTGGCAAACACAAGAGGATTAATGGCCAGCAGCCAGCTGGGGAAGCTTTCAGATACAGTGGCTTTCTCCCTCGAGGGAGGAAAGCTAACGAAACACCGAGGACAAAAAGAATTCCAGAGGCATTTGCCTTTTTGTGCCAAACCTAAAGTAACCTTTTTAATGAGTGCTGTCTTTTGCTCTCTCTTGTGAAGTTTCAGACTTTCAGGGTAGCCAGAAATTGGCAGATCTTTCCAGACCTCTCCCACCTGTCTGTGGACAGTCGTCCACCTCCAGCTAATATTCATGTAAAAAGAAGCAAAAGCCCTGTATCTAAGGTTATTCAAAGACTTTGATTTGCAACACAGACTTGGCTGTGAAAAATCTTCTAAAAATATTTAAAAGGGGAACAGGCAGAAAAGCTACCCTATAATGCACTGTGGAAAGAAACTTGTAAGCAGTTGGGATAATTCTAATTACCATCATCACCTCTCGAAGCAGCTCTCTGTTCCATCAGTCACTTGTCTGTTTTGCTTAATATTTTCAAGATGATAGATTAGAGAATGTAATAAAGCAGGATGTATTTATGCCCATGCTGCACATGTGCATTGAGCAAGCCATCAAGGTAAAATGCAAGCATTTCATCAGATAACCTGAAGCAGTGACTGTTTGGCATTGAGTGTACATCTACTTTCTTTTCCAAATGGAAATAACTGTTGTACTAAACTGAAATTAACAAAACCTTTGAGAAGGCAAAAAATATCTGGAATTGTACAAACAGCAAATGTTTACCTGATGAACGAAGGCCAGAATCATATCTAACAGGAGTTTATTGGAAGCAGAAAATAGCTTATAACTGCTTTGCAAGAACAGATAAAAAGGCTTCTGTTCTGTCATAACTTCAGAAGTGCACAAATACTACCAATCTTCCTCTACCATGTCACGTTCAAAATACTATCAGGGTTGGCCACTGAGCTGGTCCACTTATTGAAAGCTAAATGGTGTCTCAAAGTAGAATCTTTTCTTCATTTCTTCCTCCAGCTGATGACTTTCAGCAGTACCTCAGGAAAAGAAGTAAATACAATTGTGAGCCCACACAATTATTCAGTTGTATTTGTACTCAGGGATGAATTGAAAATCCTTTCCTTAATATTGCACAATGCTCTATGGATTTTCCATGCTGTGTGGATCTCTTTCTTTTTACCTATTCTTCAGCAGGAAGTGACAAGGAAGGGAGCCTAACTACTCCTGATTTCTGAGCAGCAATAACCAGAAATCACTGAATAAACCCCATTAGCCTTTACAGACAATGGATTTTCCTCCTATGAAATTCCTCAATAATGCATTTGCTTAGAAATACTTTATACGGATACTTCATATAAATCTATCATCACACAAAGCACATCAGGCAATGTATTTCTTACTATTGAGTAGTTAAAGAGGCTACAAGAGAGCTGGAGAGAGAGAGGCTTCTGACGAGGGCATGGAGAGATAGGGCAAGGGGGGAATGGCCTCAGAGTCTAAGAGGGTGGGTTTGGATTAGGTATTGGGAGGAAATTCTTCCCTGGGAGGGTGGTGAGGCCCTAGCACAGGTTGCCAGAGAAGTTGTGGCTGCCCCATCCCTGACAGTGTCCAAGGCCAGGTTGGATGGGACTCTGAGAAACCTGGGATAGTAGAAGGTGTCCCTGCCCATTTCAGGGAGCTGGAACTGGATGATATTTAAAGTCCCTTTCAACCTGAACCATTAATAGATTAGCTATTCAGTAATTATCAGAATCTCTTTTACATACAGGATTTATACAGGATTTTTTTAATGAACATTTTTATTTGCTGAGTAATTTGAAGTTGTTTTGATACTTTTCAGAGCCTTTAAAATGGGATTAACTAAAGAGTGTAACAAAAACATAAAATCAAATAATCAATATAAAAAAAATCTCAGAATTGTGAAGCTTTCCTCAGCATTGCATTTATGCATTCTTAAAAATTAATCAATAAGTATAATAAAGAACTGCTGCTGGAAAATTCTGAAGTTTAATGAGGCTGTGACATAAGGAAGAGAGATAAAGAGCATGAAGAGACAGAGAGCTGGTCACAAGAGGCCAGTGATACTGTCACTGACAGCTGAGCTTGTCCATCTCCAGCAGTTAATGTGAGGTGCCTTGCTGCATGTGCCTGTGAAATCTCTGCTTTCTTGAAGAAGGAATCAGTGAAAAGACTTGCAATATTCCTGCCTGTCCCACGAGTGGCAGATAAAGTCCACTGTCAGTACCTCAGCAGTAAAAACCACGTGCTAGCAGAATATTGATATTTATCATCTTTGAAGACCAGAAGAAGCTGCTTGTGTTGATTGACCAGAATCCATGGAGAAATGTCCAAGGTTTGTGTAACAAGCCAGTAACTTGAGTTCATGATGAGGCCTTAATGATATTTGACAAAACAAGAAAGGGAGAGCGACACAATAATTACAATAATTACAATGCAAGCTGATGACACCTAGATGGAGGCTCCAGTCCTAGATGGGAAGGAAAGGGTAAACTCTTTCATTCATACCAGAAACTTTGCATAAATCTGACATTACTATGCACTGCATATTTGTTCAGTGTAGCTTTCAAAACCCCCATCAGGCAGCTTGTGCATCCAAACCCATTTCTCATGAAGAAAAAAGGATTCCTAGCAAATCATGGGGTTTTGGTGATCCCCTTGCTCAAGTATCTCATTATTCTAGGGCAGGATTTGTTAATTTTTGAGGCAAAAATTCTTCTGAGCTCATCCATCTACAGATGTATATCGTTAATCATCTAAAATTTGCACAAACTGCCTTTGATCTTTTAAAAGAACTTTTGAGAAGTACTAAAGGATCTATCAGGAATACTGTCTTCCCTTTAGTTGAACTATCTGCCTAGCCTACTTCCTTGTGAGGTCATGACATCCTTCAAACATAAATCAATTTGAATCCGAATTGAATTTTAGAGCAACAGCTTTGAGGTTTCAACTGGGTCAGTTTATGCTTTTGGAACAATGTGGGGAGTGATTTCCCTACATGTGGTTTGGGTCACCTAGACCCCACCTTATTACTTTTGTTCTCCCATTTTGATAGCCCAGTATATTGAGCGATGGCCTCTGTGATGAGAAAATCTGGGCACAGGGGGAGTGAACAAGAAAGCAAAGCATGAAAGACAGTATCACAACCTAAAACAAATGCCTGCTCTTGATTTCTTTCCAAGCACTGTGGTCAGAGACTGTTTTAGGGAAGAAAATGAGATGGCTTTGTGGAAAGCCTTCTGTATATCCCCAGGGTAAGACAAAATGCTTATTTAAAGCCTTCACAAATGGATTATTTAAACTGCCAAACAAGAAGAGATTGGCAGCAAAGCTGAACTTCTAAATAATACAAACCAGATGGGACACTTGTGAGAGGCAGGTTGTACAGGTGTTTAGAAGGAAAACTTTTATACAACAGAGTTTCTGAAGGAAAACTGGCAGCAGGACACACAAGGAGGGATGTGTGGTCAAAGCAAAAGGCTCTGCGGAGATATTCTCAAAGCAGCACTTTGGAAAAAATACAAGTGATGAAAACTTACATTTATCACAGCTCAAGACATCCAAGAATTTTCATCTTTGTGCATCAAGTTTAAAAGCCCAACCCATTTACTGACACCCATTTACAATCAAGTTATTTATCCTCAAATGAACCTTATCAAAGTGTTTGTGTGCATTAACCTTTAAACTATTTCTGCTGGATTTTAAGAATCAAACCCATATTGAAAAAAATGAATGACACAGATCTGTGGAACTTTGTTTGGCTACCCATAAACTCAAGAAGAAAATGTTGCATTAAATTACATTTCCGAAGTTGTTTTGCAGTTTTAATGTTTAAACCGCACAATCCTTATTAAGGAAGAGAAAGTTTGACAGATGCATTTTGAAATAATATGAGAATATTGGTGAAAATACTACAAAGTAAAACCCAGGAAAAACGAAATTTAAAAAAATATTTCAGCAGTTTTTTGAATCCCTTGCACAAACATTTGTGTGGTAAAATTCAGTCAGTGGTGTGATTTAAAGAGAAAATACTTATTCTTTCTAATAATGGCAGAAAACATGCTCACACCTGGGCTGCATTTTTTCACCTCAGCCTTTAGCTTCCATAATCGCTCATTATTGATGTTCATTTTAACCCCAATACCTTTTATTCTGTTTTCCCCCTTCTATCCTCTCTTCAAAATAAACCAAAGACAAAACCCTCCCATCTTTAGAAAAATAACCATGTAACTATAGTGCTAATTACCTCATTTTATTCCCTTTGTCCTGTCACTGGTTACACTTGCTCGTTGTGCACTATCTGAAGTTTCCCTCTGAATCTTCTGTTGGTTCCAAAAGCAGATGTGCTTGGATGGAACATCCCTGGTTTAATGGGTTCCCTCTGAGGCTGGGACTACTGTGACTGTGGCAAAGCCAACCTGATCTTCAGGGAGGCCAAAGGGCATTTCCATGAAAAAGAAGAAATAAACCAGTTGTTAACAATGAAGAAAATTTATTATGCTCAAAACTGCAAATTCTGGAGCCAGAAGGTACTTTAAGTAGTGCCTAATCAAGGAAACAGAAAGGATGGACACAAGAAGAGGTTTCATGGCAAAACTGCTGTTGAAATCTTTAGAAAAGGGAAATACAGGGCTGAAACTGAGAGGCAAGAAGCACATTTGGTCTCCTGGTCTGTTCAGATGCTCCCCGGCTTTGTTTTTCTAAGCAATATCTTCTGTCGCTGCTCCACAACTGTATTATTATAACACTATTTAAAAGTGAGTTTTCTCACCAGGCATCATTCCAAGCCCTCACATCTGTGACTTTTATCTTGCTGCATGTTTGCTTCTAAATTTGAAAGAGGTATTTTGCTACAGGTGTTAATTCTTCCCTGGTTTAGCCCAGGACCATTGTAAAAACAAACCTTTTTAACTTTGAGCAAAGCTGGGTATATATTAACAAAGAATACATTTTAAGCAACATTATTAAATGTCTTTTTACAGAATAATGAATAAACCAGGCCATTTCAAATAGAATAAAAATAAATCTTAATGCTAGAACCTTTCCCCAACTAAACACAGTAAGAAAATCACTGATGTTTTCTTGAGAGAAAAATGTAAAGTAAGTTATGACATTCAATAGACATTAGAAGTACTTCTTGCTTCTACTGAAGAACATGTCTTCAATTTGCACTAGTTTCACCTTTTAACCTTCATTGTCTCAAGAATAATATTTTAAATGCATTTCATATATGAAAAGACATATTCAAGCCACTGATGGCAATCCCATTTTTTACCTAATGGCTTAAACTGCTGAATTTTGATAAATTTTAAAAGAAGATACCATGATGTTTAGCATGAAATCATCTTTTGAACAGAAAGCTTAACTTCCACATTTTAGTTTATTTTAAATAAAAACAAAAATCACATATCAGAATGGTTTACCTACTGTCAGCTGTGGAGCACTGGGGTCCTTTTCTGCATCTTCATTGCTTTTGTGCTCTTTTTTTCTTAGTCCAGTATTGACTATTATTCTGACTATGTCTTTTATTCAGAAAGGATTTGTAAAAGTTTTTGAAATTCCTTGTCCTTGCCTTAGAAGAATCTGTTAATAAAAGGTCCTGCAGCTGATGGTTCTGTATTATATGATCCTGTAGAGCAACTGCAGAAACTGCTCTCGTCTCTTGTTTGGAGGAGCAGCCCTAAAAAGCTAAAAAACCCCAACCAATTTTAAATAATTATTGTGATAAATTATTTAAAAACATACATATTATAGTAAATTAAAAGAAACTCTGCACTTAGCCAATATTTTTGAATTGTTAAACACTTTTATACAATTCCAGTAGTTGAAGCCTAACATGCAATTACTGTAATATGAAGTTTGATTGATGTTTCTGACACATCGTAGTTTTAACTTATAAAAAGTCAAATGAAATCTTTGATTTATCATTTATATTAAATAAAATAACAGTAATTTTAAAGTTTTAATTACTGAGCTCATAATTATTATATTCAATAAACTCATTATGAACTATAAAAGTTTGGCATGCCCAAACACATTTTAATTTCATATAATTAAAAACAATCCCAAAGGCTAATTTTGCCTTCCAGAAATATAAGCTGAATATAAACAAGAATGTATTATTTTTATACAGGGAATGGGCTTGTCTACCTGTTCCTCCATTTCTCCCCATGCTTATTCTTTCTTTTAGGAGATGTGAAAGAGTACCATGTAAAGTCATGATGTTTTATTGATAATCTTTAGGTGATTTGACAAGAATAATGTTCCTTTACAAGCAGACATGTACAAGGACTTCAATAATAATTCCCAGGAGAAGCAGCCTCATCAACAGCAGATTGAAACCTATAATTCCTGTTGTTTTCTCCTCAGGATCCCATGGAAAAGAGCTGAACATCTGTTCCAGGTGCAGAAGTTAACTTTGGATCCATAAATCACCAAGTCTGTTCCTCTCCTGTCAACCTCATTTCACCCTCAGTGGGCTGCCTGCAATGTACAGGGAATGGATTCAAAACAAATGGCAGGAATCACAAATTTCAGGCTGAACAGAGGAAAAGCTGTGGCTGTAGCAGTAAACCACACAGAAGTGTTGTGCAAGATCAGCTGGCTGTCAACAGGGAGGCAGGGCTGAAGTTGGCAGCCCCTCTGGGGCCGAGGTTGCTCTGCTGTGATCCCAGCATCCCCAGTGGAGCAGCAGGATGGGACTGGGCACCAGAGTGGGGGCTGCAGGCAGTGAACTGAGGGCCCTCAGCTGTGACAGGCAGGAGCCACTGCTTACAGGGGGGCTGTTCTGCCTCACACTCACAGCAAGGTTCACGTTGGAAAGGGCCTTAAAGATCACCTCGTTGTCCCCCCCATGGCTGGGGACACTTCCCATTAGCCCAGGTTACTCAGTGCCCCATCCAACCTAGCCTTGAACACTGACAGGGATGGGGCATCCACAACTTCTCTGGGCAACCTGTGCCAGAGCCTCACCACCCTCAGTAAAGAATTTCTTCCCAATATCTAAACTAAACCTAGGCTTTTTCAGTTTAAAGCCATTCTTCCTTGTCCTATCACTCCGTTTCCTCTCCCGCTGTCCCTTAATGCTCTTGGAGCTGCTCTAAGGTTTCCCTGCAGCCTTCCCTTCTCCAGGCTGAACAGCTCCAACTCTCAGCCTGTCTCCATAGCAGAGGTGCTCCAGCCTCCTGATCATCTCTGTGGCAGCCTCTGGACTCACTCCTCCAGGTCCATGTCCCTCCTACCCTTGGGAGGCAGCTCTGGAGGTTTCAGGGTGTGGCTGTTCCTGTGCCAGCACAGCACCCCTGCACTTCTCCACTCACGGCTCAGGCTGCGCTGATCAGAGGGGCTGTGTCTGCTGCAAAGCACCTGCACATGTGGCACTTGGGGACACGGTTTCCTGGTGGACCTGGCAGTGGTTAATGGTTGGACTCATTGGTCTTACAGGTCTTTTCCAGCTGTGATGATTCTTTTTAACCGTTTTTAACTTTTTCTTCGCAGTCTCAGCCCCACAGCCTGCACCGGCTCTCAGGGATGGGTGGCAGTGGGAGGTGTTGTCCCTTCTCCTCAGAGGGTGGAATGGAGCCTCTCCTGGGTTGATACCAGTCACTGCCTGTAGGGAAGCCTCTGGGAATGATTTCTTTCTGATTTCTCCTCTCACTTCCTTAAAGCCCCACTCTCTCTAGGCAGCGTTTTCCCCTTTAGCTTGATGTCTGTGTGGTACTGTGGAGGTTAGTGAGCATTAGTTGTGACCCTCCATGTGCATTTGGATTTGAAGACTTTTTTTGCTGTGTTTTTCAATTTTTAATGTGTATTTTTAACCTGGCAGATAGTAAGATGGGAGGCAGGCCCTGTGATTATCACAGATTTAGAGATTCGTTTAGGTTTGAAATGACTTGAAAAGGCCAGCCATTAACCCAGCACTGCCAGTCCTCCACTAAACTGTGTCTCTAACTGCCACATCTACACATTTTTTTAAACATTTCCAGAGATGGTGATTCCACCACTTCCCTGGACAGCCTGTTCCAGTGCTTGACAACCCTTTCAGTAAAGACATTTCTCCTAATTTCCCATCTAAACCTTCCTTGATCCAACTTAAGGCCCTTTTCTCTCATGCATACTGCTTGTTACCTGGAAGAAGAGTCTGACCCTCACCTGGCTCCACCCTCCTTTCAGGTACTTGTGGAGAGCAGTAAAGTCCCCCTGAGCCTCCTCTTCTCCAGGCTCTCCATTCCCAGCTCCCTCAGCTTCTCCTCACAAGACTTGTGCTCCAGAGCCCTCACCAGCTTCCTCACTGCCAGTTTGGGTGACCTCTGTCTTTGGCGACATCTTTAGTGATGATAGAGTCATCACTAAAAGAAAAAGAAATCTTTATAAAGAGGACAGATTGATGCTATCCATATGGATCAAACAAAGATCTTTGCCCCCCATTGTCCCATGTTTGTCCAAGGCAGGAAAGAAAATGCCTCAGGGATGTGGTAAGAATGTGTTTAGTACAGCATCAGCTCCTTCAGGGACTTCCCACATTTTTACAGTGTGGCTTCCTGAGCCAGAAGCACTGCCCATGTCTTTGATTCGCATGATGTATTTCTTTCAGATCTAGAATCATGCAAAAGTCCTTCTAGTAGGAGTGTAGCCTTCTTCTGGCCATTTTCCTGGCTATTCTCACTTGGTGGCCCTTTATTTTTCACAAGAAGGACAGGCACAGATGGTGCCTCAAATCCATGTGTGCAATTTCTTTGATTTTTTTTTTTTTTGGGTTTAAATACTTGTCAGAGTCCTTCTCAGCTGCTGCTGACTTGAGAGGTTTGTTTTCCTGTGGAAGTGACATTTTCTGAGCAAAAGCAGTGAGGCTGTCCTGAGAGTAATCCTTTGAGCAGCATATAAATGGAGTGATTAATCCACTGGATGCACTTCTCTGTAATTACAAGTAATTACTTTAAAGTCAAATCTGCAAATGAGAATACCTCTCTGTACGGTAGGGGAAGATATAAAAAGCAGCTGAAGTGGCTACCTTTAAAATGACATTAATCACTGATTGTTTCTGAAGGCAGAATAAAAGATAAAATAGCGGGTTTTAAAGTGAACTTGCAAGTTATCCTGACACCAAATATGATTAAGGGGTATTTTACAGTAAAAACTCTTAAAGATCTTCAGTTATAAATTTTAATTGGGAAATTAAGTAGAAGACTTGATTTTCTGCTGTCTAAAATTTAAATAAAAGGGTAAATGCTGAAATATTTTCAAAACCCAACCCACTGATGTGTAGAAAAATCACTAACATGTATCAATAGGGATATAAATATATTGAAAATTACCTCTCTTGTGCCTATTTCAGTTTCAGTTTTATGCTTGAACATGATTCAGCATTCTTGTGTCTTTTCAGTATTGCATTCCATTTTTTTAGAATCTATGACTGACTTTCCTAAAGTTGCTAATAAGCTTCTTTTCAAATAATGCTTGCCATCTCTTCTATTTCTGTCATACCTCATTAAAGTGATCCTATACACATGTATGCTTAATTAAGGCTTTTCATTAAAATAAGCCTTTAATCCAGAGGTGCTGGGCCTTAATTGAAACTCAGAGAAGATTAGTGTCATCTCTTATTTTGGTTTTCACTTTTACTGTACTTCCTACTGCTTCTAAACTAAAATGCCTGTGGTACCTTAGCTGATACATGGCCAGGAAGAAATTAAAATTCATACTGCAGTCTTCTGGAGAGTAACATGTCTTAGGAACTGCCATTTCTTATTAAGTGCCACCTTTTACCAAGAGCCTCCACTTCAAATGCAAAGGTTGCTTTAAACACTCCAAAGACATTAACATAATGAACACACTGCCTGTTTTGAAGGTGACTAATAAGTGACTAATGATACCTGGTTTTATCCATGTGTATAATTTTTAAATGTTAATTGTATGTTTAAATAGTGCTGAATCTTGGATCTGTCTCGAATTATTGACTTTTACAGAATCCTTTTTAGAAGACTTAGGAAAAATGAGGATATTTAGCCACTGGTTAGCTGAGGTACTGTACATTGCAGTAAATTTTAAAACCTTTTTGGAGGAGTAAGACACAGATTCAACAGCTTCTGGTCTTCTAGAACTAAACGCCTCAGCTGAAGAGCCAATCTATTTCCTCCTTGTAGAGCTGAACTGGGCATGGTACTGCTAATTAGCAGAGGCAGGTGGCCTGCTGTCATCAATGGCAGGAGAGTAACTTTTCAGAAAGAGCTATTAAATTGTGGGCTGAAAAACTCTGATACAGAAACAGCAATGCTGGGGCAAAGGTTTGAAGCAAACTTTTTAGTATAGCAACTGTAACGAGCTTCACTGATACCGTATCTTTACATCATGAAACTCACTGCCTGTTAATGTGTCTTTATACTTAGTTGTGTTGAAAAAGTATAATAAAAATGAATATAAGTGAAAGGGAGGCAGTACTATTGTGCAGGTCAGTTCAGACTGAACGGTGGTTTCTAGAAGGATGTGCTATAAAAGTGAGCACTGACCCAGGAAGCCAAGGCTGTGTGGAGAGCAGTGAGCATGGTGAGGGCTCTGCCTGCCCTGAGCTTATCCCTTAAAGGGCTGTTAGGTAGGATTGTCCCAGAGGTGCTGGGCTTTGTCACTGCCTCCCAGGCAGGCTCTAGGGTGTACACATTGAGTAGGATGGGTAAACCTTGGCATGTGTAAGCACACAGATTTTTTCTCCCACTGGAAATCAGGACATCCATGCTACTGGAAGCCTCCAAGGCAGTATTTCTTCTGAGAACCAAGTGCTCTGCTGTCATAAACAATGAGAGCGGGTCTGAATGCATTGAAGAGGAATTCCAGCTTGAAATACTTCTGCTGGCTGAGGAGGGCAGGTTTTGGCAAATCTGCACATGTGAGCCCTGCCTTTGACTCAGCAAGGAACGCCGTGTCGCAGACCATTGTAGTTGCCCTGTTAAAGGTTGTTTTAAGAGAACTGAGTCAGACATCCTTAATTACAAAAGTACAGTGTCTGCCCTTTCTTCTCAGGAGTTTGAAAGTGATTTACCTCATTTGCTCTTTATTCACATATATTACATATGTATTTGGTTGTACTCAGGCATACTATGGATTTGTCATTGTTGTCTTATTTGCTTACTGTTTGCATTTTCTGTGAATTTCTGTTAACTTTCAGTCATGTGCTTCCAACTCAGTAGGAAAGCTGAGCAATTTTAGTTTGTAAGGGTAGTAGAGATGTTATTAGGCATCATTTAAAGCCCTTACAAGTCAGTGAAAAGGTTGTCACTTGTTTGTAGTTGAATTAAAAATCTGTTCTGTTAAGTAAATATAATTCCCTTCTCAGGGAGAAAAAGCTTAATTTAAGCTTTTCGTATATATAAATTTGTATATATACATCATTGGATCAAATTAGATTCCAACCAAAATGTGATTTCACATATGACCATTGATTTTTATTGAGCAAATGTCTTAGTGAAAATCTTGTTACTCCAATAGTGCACATTTAATAAGGATTTATAGACCTAATATGCTTTATATTTTTGAAAATGTTAAAATATTTTATAAGAACGCATTGGCAATTACTCAGGTAATGTTGCTGTAAAAAGAACAAAACCTCTTGTTTGCAATATTTCTGATGTCTGTGCATTAACCATGTGTAGTACGAGGCTGTGTAATTTGGTAGATGGAGGAATGTTTAGTTTTGGATCTGTTTATGAAGTGCTGAGAATATTCTAATCAGTAATTTCTGTTCAGATTAATATTTGCTAAATGGAGACATTTTTCACTTCGTGGGAAATCCATTTAATTGTGTAAAGGGTGGATTTTCTGCCAGTGTGTAGAGAGCAAGCCTCGAATTCATACCACTGGCAGCATTTGATGCGCTGATATTGTTTCTTCCTTTCTGTTTGTCTTTGGAGAGGTCCTCATTCTTTGGGGATGAAGTAAAGCTCTGGTTCCATCACTGCAGCCTTCAGAATTAGCACTGAAAACACAGGATTCTTTCCCTGGGTTGATGAAAGTAATTTCTTGTTTGCTGTGTCAAACAAAGCATGCTATTTGTCACATTGTGGTTTGTGTATCTTTTAAGAAGCTTTCAACTTTGATCTGAGCCAAGGTACACTCAGTAGCACAGATGACAGAAGTAACAAACCAGTGATGTGCATTGTCATTCATACAAACTCTTTAAGTCAACAAATACAGAGACTTAGATGTAGAAAACCATACTGCTTGTGAGGGGGCTTGTGCATTCTTGTGAGAAAATGAAGACCTTTGCTTTTCTTGTTTCAGACAAAGGTGTGGAACAATTTATTAGTTAAGGATTCAGTTCAGTGTCTGCAATCAAAAGGTGCCTCATCTAGTCCAGATTCTGGCCCTTGCTGATATTTTCTAGGTAAACAGCTGCATTTAAAAGACATTGTGGAGATGGGCTCAGTCGCACATAAAAGCTGCTTTCTTCAAACTGTCATCACAGAGGTTTTAGAGCATGCTTTTAATACTTCCAGAGTTGCTGTTTGTGTCTTTTTCTCCCTCTTCCCCCCCCTCTTCTTTATGTTAAATGCTATTTGAAACAGGAGTGTTTTTTTAAAATACAACTTTCACCTGCTTTTTACCTGATATGGCTGAAGGGAAATTAACCTTTTGTGTAACAAGACTGAGTGCTAGAAAACTGTTTCACAAACTTAGCATTTTAAGAAAATTTAAAAAAAGAGAAAATTATAAAACCCAGCAGTAGTTATGAATGGTTGTGTAACCAACTGGAAGCTGCCACATATTAAAACTTTCAGGTTTGAGGCTCTGTTTGATCACCCACTTTGGTCTTCTAAGGTTGTGCAGGGAATTTTATGCAGTTGTTTAGCTTAAAACATTTGTTTAAATCATGTATTTCAGAAAGCCATCCAGTTTTCATCTAAAAATTTCATAATTTGGAGGAGGTTGTTTGTTCAAGTGATTAATCATCGTGACTGTTACTCTTTATTATATCTCATTTGAATTTGTCTGGCATCAGCTTCTCACCATTTGCTCTTTTTATGCCTCTCTCATCTAGGCTGAAGAGCTCTTTATTAACTGGTATTATTTTCTCCTTGAAAAGATACATTAACGATGTCATCAAGTCATCCCTCAATTTCTGTTGTTAATCTGAATAGATTGGGTTTGTCAGGCCACTCTTGAGACATTTGCCTAGGCCTAGAATATTTTCCTGTCTTTTTTGCATCCTGTGCATTGCACAAATTTTCAACTTAAAAAAATTAAGATACTTGAAAAATAAAGTATTCTGATCATTGTTTCAATAACTTATACAAAGCAAAAATATTTATTATTCTTGCTTAGTGTTACACATTTCCTCATAGAACAAAAGTGTATGCAGCAAAAAAAAAAATCTTTACATGAAAGGGTATTTTTCTATAATTTTGCTTTTGTTCTCTTGTATTTGCAGATGACAATGTTCCATTTCTTAAAGCTGCTCAGGCCTCTCATCTTTGCAAAATACCCAAGAACAGAAGACATAATAAACAACTGCATCTGTGGTGCAGCAAGGGGGAAAAGACACCTCTGAAGAGGAACATTTCAGTAAAATAATAATACTTGCAAATACAGATATAAGGAGCTTAAAGGAAACTCTGAGTAGGGCTTAATTTCTGGCATCAGGATAACGTAGGTGTAATTTATCACTTGTGAAATATAGTGCTAAGTTAAAAAGTCAATGAGGTACAATAATTAATTTCTCTATACTGTGTAGGAAAGAAGTTGGGATGTGGAAGTGGAAGGCTGTTCTATAAATCCCATAGGGGTTTTTTTGACAATGAAAGTGAAGAGTACATAGGACCAGGAGAAAATACATGGGCTAGAGCCTACCTTGAATAGGTTATGAGTAACAGTAAAGAGCACAAAGCCAAGGATATTTTATTCTCTGTCAGGGTTTTAGGATTAATATGAGTAAAGATAGATCACAATATTAGTGTGTATTGTTAAAAAGGGGGGGGGGTGTTATTATTATTTCGAAGCCATTTGTCTGTAATACAGGTGTAGTTAACCTCAAATACTTTAGAGGAAATTTGAAGAATGTTTATAGTGATGTGCTGAAAATACATGAGGAGTCACCAAGGCACAGAGAGAACAAACCGAGAGGACAAAGAGCTTTATGCAAAAACAAAGTGTTTTGGTGGCTTAGAACTTCAGCAGAGCAGATCATAAGGAACCACTTGCCTTAGTATTTGCTATTTACAAAGAGCAAGTGTTGCCAAAGGCAGTGATGTATATACAGGGTTTGCAACAACCCATGGAATTAAATGGCAGTGAAAGTCAGAACATGTGGCATTCATCCAAGGAATCTGAAGGAGCTAAAGAACTGCTAACTGAATTCCTATTAAAACTTAGGTAATTAATCAGGAAAATGTGATACAATAGAGAAAAACTGGAGGTAGCCAGCTTCATACAAAACTGTGTTGGGATAAGTGGTTCTGAGAATGCTTCCAGGAATTACAATGGTGAACTTTTTGGTGTCAGGGAACTTAATTGATAAAGTCATTAAAGATAAAAGACCCAAATATACAAAGAGTCTGAATGGAGTATCATTCTAAGGAAAAATAACCCTGATTGCTGCAACAGTATATCTTTCTGCTCCAGCCTTATAGTACATTTCAAAGATTAACAATTTAATGGAGACATTTTTAAGTATATATATAGTTTTATCAAAAAGACGTGAGTTCCATAAAAGAAAAAAAAGAAGACAGAGTGTTTCTAGAGAAGCTAGTAGCACAGCTCAGCACAAAAATAAAAACTTAATAGTTAAGGTGAGACAAGTGAGGGGGAACACACTACGGTGGTGATAGAAAACAAAAGATTTCCTTAGAAGAATACAACAGCGGGATATCCAAGGATCATGGTAGATGTGCTTAAAGTGACACAGAGACAGAGCCTTTGCCACCTGTTTTTCTGTCACGACAGGTCTTACTCCCTGAGCTGCACTGTGTCTGTCCCTTCCTGCCTTCCAACCTTCCTACCTTCCCAAACCATGGAGGTGTCACAGACCTTTCTGTGCTGCACCCTACTGTGACTCTGAGTTTGGAGGAGAGGCTAGAAGTGGTGACTAACGACATCCCAATTTGCTGATGAAACAAAATAAAGCATTTTCTCACCATGTTTCTAGGATAAAAACCCAACCTCAAATACAGGAAGGGTCAAGGGGGAAAATGGAAATGATTAGAGGCATGTGGGGAGCTTCTTTACAAGTAAATTAGCAAGAATGGTCCAGATTTGCAGCTGATGAAAATTGGCACAGTTCCATGAGAATCAGGGCACTTTGCCAGTTTACACCAGCAGAGAACCTACCCCAATATGTTTTTAATATGAAAACCAGAGCAATTATAGCAGAGACCTAGAGCAAAAGACTTGACATAATTATGAAACAAGGCTGTGCAAAGACTAGAGGGTGTGTATTTAGAGATCTGGGGTTTTTTTGAGTGCTGGTTAGGATTGGATTTTACAGTTGCTTTCTGATTTTTGCTGTGGGATGCAGATTTCTTCTGGCACATTCCAGTCTGCTCCAGTTTAGTCCTTTCTCCTACCTTTTCCCAGTTCCAGTTCTGGCATCAGGGAGGGTTTTTTAGCTATTCCACCCAGATACCACAGGGCACAAGGGGAACCCTGAGAGTGCAGTAGGCAGTTCAAAAATCCATACAGCTGTCAGGGTGTTTCTGTTCCTCTGCCACCTGCCCAAATTAGGTTCAAGGTGGGGAACTTCCTTCTGCCTCTAACTCTGCATCACACAGATGTAGTGGGAGCTAGAAAATCTTTCTGGAAAACCACGTTAATACTTGTGCGGGTGGCTCATACTGAGCTCAAGGCCACGGTTTTTCTATTTAGGTGCCTATGTTTTCCTACCCTGGTGCAGAAAACATTCTGTGTTGAATACTGGCACAAGAATAGAGGTTTGTCAACTTCTGGGGGTAAAATATGGTCGAAGTGGTTCCATTTTCAGAGCTCTGGGAAGATGGAACATATTAGCCCAAGACAGAGGCTTTAAACCTGCCAACTCCAACAAGACTCCCTTGAGCACACATAGAAGGACATGTCCCAATTTTATCTCTTTTTCTGCAATTACTGCACCAGCAATATCTGAGAAAGGCATAAGTATGTAGACAAAACAGTTTTTCCACTCACATAGAAGGTTTTCATAGAAATTTTCCAGAAAAGTTTCTTCCCAAGACAGAAACCTGGCATGGAAAACAACTCAAGTTTGGCAAGGTTGTGAGCAACTGAAAATATGTAATAAAGTGGTGTTAAACCACTTAATTATAAACACAGTTACCAGCTAAATAATTTGTGTAGTGAAGATGTGCCTGATGAAGCTAATTGCACTTCCTGATACTACCTGAAATAAAAGGTGAATTAATGAGAGGGAAACACAAAGTTAAGGAGAGTTAGAGAGGCAAAAACTCATGCAAATAGCTACATCCACACAGGGGAAAGAGAGAGGGAATTCCCATTGCTTCTGTAGGGCAAGGCACAGCAGGGAGCAGTAATACTTGCTATAATTCAGGGACAGGTGTTACTGAAGAAAAATTTCAGATGACATCATTGATATCCAAAATTATGTGTTCCAAGTTGTAGTGACTACAGTGGCCATACAACTTCAGATAAACCCAAGTTTTTCTTCTAGCACTGTATTTCACTATAATAGATCTTTAAAGGGACTATTTCTTCTTCTAAACCAGAAGTCACTTAATATTTTAGATATTCTAAACCCAGAAGTCACTTAGTATTTTAGATACTGGTCACTGGACTATTTGTGCATCTTGATGCCCCAATATTTCTCATTTAAAATTATTTTTTCTCCCTGTTTTATTTATTTATTTATTTATTTTAAATGCCTGTGAAAAGCCTGTTTAAATGTGTATTTATTTTCTAGTTTAATTTTTTATTAATAAAGAGTAAAATTTCCTAATAACTCTCATATTTCTAATTAGGATTTGTCTCAGAGGTGAAAGAACCAGCATAATATTTGTTGAATAGAACGCACAAATGCTGTTGCTAATGTGATGTAGCTGTTGTGCCTGTGTGAGGCTTATGTGCCAGAAAGAAAATAAATATTTATTCCAAATATATCTGTTAATTTGACAAATATTATTAAATCTCTTTACATATATCATCTCTGCTAAGTAGAGCTTTGCTTATTTTTTTCTAAAATTATACTTTGGATTTGGAAGAATGAGTAAAATCAGACATTCTGTAAAAAATATGCTAACTTTTATGGTAGTCTATACAATTAAAAAAGTAAATTGCCATTCAGATTTAACATTGTCAATACTGATGGAAAGGTTGCTGAGTAGTTCTTGTTGAATGAGATTTTCTCTAATGTTTAAGCCACCAATAAAACCTCCAGTTAAGCCCTTCATAGGAAACTTAAGAATTGACTGATGGGAGTCACATGGTTAAATCAGTGCTTGTTATTCATAATTTATTCAATGGTTGATGGAAAAAAATTGTCCAATTATTTGACAAATACTGCTTGGCAAGATGATTTACAGAGAATAATGCAAGTATTTGTTGAAGAATTTAAAGTGACAAAAACTGCTAAAATTACGGCCTTTATTCTCAATGCAGTGATTAGAGCTGATTGAATGATATTCAGACAGTTCGACTAATTTTGAATAGTCCTTACACAGGCAATATTCCCATTGACTTCAGCTGGAATTTTGCCAGAGTAAGGACTGCAGGATTGGACCTTTGAGTGTAATGTCTTGAAAGGGTCCCTTTATAAAGCAGCAGCTTAAATTCTGAACTGCAATGAAAACCCATTTTCACTTTCCTCTGTTACTTTGCCTGTTCTGTGGAATTGCTCTGTATGAATGTTAATCCCATTCCCTCTTTATCAGCAGAGGGTGCTATGGGAGTTTTGTGCTCTCCAGTAGCCTTTTGTTTATGCACAGTTCAATCTAATTTAAGTTGAACTGACCATTTCAATGGGAGTCAAGTGTGTATTTAAATGGTGTGTGGGAGAGCCATAGTTTAATGGCAAACCATTTCCCTAATTGATCCAAGTTAAAGAAGGGAGATTTTTTAAAGTGGATATTTTCAGATTCCTGGCCTCTACCCCCATACCCTCCTAAATGGGTCACTGAACATGGTCTTACACCTTTGCTTGATAAATGATAGCATTTGTATGTGTTTTTGAAAGGCAGAATCAGTATTCCAAATTGCTAGAAATGTAGAATAAACTAATATTTTGAAAATAATATTCTGTGACTTCTTAAAGTCCCTGATTTTTCCAAATGTTAGGTGGGACTTCAATATAAAAAGTGTTTGCAAATCCCTGATATGGAAATGCCCAAAAGTGGGAAAAGGGTTTTTGGTAAGTCAGTATATCATACACTCTGTTACAAGAGTGTTAAGGTTGTAAAGTCAAGTGTAGAGAAAACAGAAAATACGTAGACAATCTTATTTCTGGTTATTTTTTTCAATCATTCACCGTCATTCTGACAGGGATATTAAATTACATGATTGCATAGCTACTTTTTTCTATAAGATGTCTGTGCCTTTCACATATACAAAAGAGATCACTGAATAGGAGCTTTATGAAATGTTTCTTTTTATCTGAATTGCTCAGTGTATGCCACTGAGTTATTTGCTGCACATCATTCTGTCCAGCATTGAATGCATGATTATCAACTTCCTTAAGGATCTTTCTATATAGTGCTACCATAAGAGGGTAGTTTATTAATCCTTTGGTTAATTACTGTTTAAATGTATTTTTGCTATTTATTGCATGGAGACAGAACAAATGGTGAAATGCAAGGTAAAAGAGATCAATTTTATGAATTTGAGATGCCTTAAACCTCTTGCATTTCAGAATACTTTACACTTCTTGTAGGGAAAGCAGGTCTATGGCCAACTTCTGCAGTTCTGGATTCCCAGCTCTCTCATAAATCAGGACTGTGGTTTCAGGCAATCTGAGTTTTCAGAAACTCAGGGCCAGGCAGTCAGAGTTCAGCAGTGCAAAGTTCCGCATAGGTTGTGGCCAAAACTGACCTGACTGCAATACTTGAAGATTATATTCTTTAATTTTATGGCCACATTTTTAACTTTCCTCATGCACTGCCCATCTTTCAACTCCTGCTGTAAGTGAGAGAGGGTCTTAAAGATGACATTCTCATTTCCTGTACACTGCCAGCTGTGATGGGTTCCCAGCTTGTTGGCCTCTTGATCCATGGAATGAAATGGCTTAATGTAGATGAAAATCTAAAGGTCCAAAACAACTGAGGTGCTGGAGCAAAGTTATGGAGGGATTCTAGAGTGCTGGGTTTTTTCCATCCTTACTTTTCATAATGCCATCCTGTGGAAGGAAATGAGACTTCAAATTTGTTGTGAAGGTGATTGTAAAGCTGCAAATGCTGATTGTTTGAGACGCTGGCAAAGACAAAATCCTGGGATGCACTGGATAATCTGCTGCCATTTGTTGTTCTTTATGTGACCCAGTTTCCACTCTGAACTTTGTAATTGAATGAATTTTTCCAACCATGCTTAAACTTTTCTGCCTGATTCTCAATCTACTTCGATAATTTGCCATATTCTTTTCTAACCATGACTGAGGAGTGGATAGCAGACAGAGGCAATAAAAGGCACAAGAAGGAGAAAAAGTGTGCCTGGTGGGTGCACACAGACAGAAAGTCTCACCAAATCCTTCAAGGGGGTGGACTTGTGATTCAGGAGGATGAGACACACACACTCTGCCCCAACAGGTTTCAGTGGGTCCAGCTGTGCTTCTGATTTTCTATACAGTCAAATTTTCCGCTCAGTCTGCGTGGGCAGATGTGCAGAAACTCATAACTTGGCTGAATGTGTGGACATTTTCACAAGAACAACAGAATATTGATGCTATAGCAACTGCTGCCATGTTTCCAAATCCTGATCTGAGTCATGGAGGGAGCAGTAGCATCTCCACCAAGCAGCTGTAAAAGGTACTTTTTACTTAAAATGTAAAAGGTGGGGGGAGGAGGGAATAGGGAAAGAAATGTATTCATCCTCCCAGCCTGAGAAAGAGCAGAATACTTTTAGGTCAACATTTCCCAAAAATTTCAGCGTTTAAAATTTTCATCCCCTCAGCCCGAATCATTAGAGTTTGGGGAAGATGTGAACTCCTGGTAAAGATGGTATCATAGTGGGCAGTCTGAGACAGCCTTGTCTAAGGGCACTGCCTGCTGTAGACAGTATCTTCTCTACCATAAACCAGTCTTCTGCTGGTGAGAAAGTTTTGTTCATTGCTTTTATAATGCCTCCTAGCCACTTTAGAAATACCTATTTTAATTAAATCCAGGCCTAGCACAGATAAATTCTGTTTCCTCTGGCATCATCAAAAGCATTTTTATGTTTGTTTTTTGTTTTAAATAATCATTTAAAATCCACAGGTGATGCTTTGAAATCCAAAGGTGACGCCTTTATTATTTGAGGCTATTGCTAGAAGAGGTGTAAGATGGTGAGTTCCTTGAAAATGGTTGCAATTTTATAAACAAAGGTTGAAAGGTCTTCTAAACTGAAGACTGCCCATTTTTCTTTAGTTTCACTGTAACTAACCAGTGCGCTTCACTTCCAAATGTGTTTATCTGGAAATTTTGGTAATTGCTCGTTTTCATAGTTGTGCTCTTACCACTTCCAGTAGTAGAATTTTATTGTAGGTCAACTTAATGTCATTCTTCCTTACTGATCTCTAGAAGGTGGTCTTGCTGTCTAACTGCTAAGCATTAAGGATGAGGATGTTATTGTTAAGGATATTTTTAGTTTGGCACATCTCTTAAGTAAAAAAATGAAAATTTTTTGTGTTTAGGTGGCTATTTAAGAAAAGTGATATAATACTCTTCTTAAAACTAGTTCTAGAGGAAAATATTTGACTTGCTGTTAATTTGCTTATATTCAGCCACTGAAAGCATTTTAAGGAGGCATCTGTACTAGAACAAAACAGATTCAGAAAAAGTTTTTCTTATGGCTACATATTATAAATATTAGGATGTGTATGTGTTTTTACTATTGCTCTAACTCTCTTAAAGAGATTGTTGCTGAACACTGAGACCTAAGCAGCCAGGAGAGACTAAACAGATGAAACTGTACTTGTTCATCAGGAGGAGCTTTCTTGCCAAGTTTTACAGCACATAATGTGTTTTGTTTTATTAGTTTTTACAGTTGTAAAAGTCTCTTTAACCTGCTTTTATGCCGGTTACAATAAGGACGCTAAATGCTTTCCTAGTTTGTTCAGAGCACTTGTAAAAATTATTGGTGCCAAACTTCATATGACTCCATATTTTCTTTATTTTAATTACTGCTAAGCTCTTCTGCCATGCTGTGTGCTCTTATTTTATTACATCCAGTTTGAGTGAAACTGTCTTTGTATTGATTCTTGTGGTGTCCTGACAATCACTTCACTTTGCCTACACTTCTCCTTATGCCAGGGCCTTCTTTCTTTGATATCTTCCCTGTCCAATCAACATCTCTTCCCAGTTCCTGAGGTGTTTAACTTTTAGGATATCAAAAGGCCTTAAATCTCAGGCAAATTACATGCAAATATGTTTAGTATAGATGTTTATTGAATCCACAGGTTTTTTCCATTCTGTGTCTCAATTATTTCTGATTGCATTCCACTGATTTTGTTTCTTCTTCAGTCCACCAGTAAAGAAGATCCCCTGTTTTCAAGGATTTTCATTATTTTTATATTGTATTCTTGCGTCAAAACAGTTGAGCATTCTTTCCAAGAAGGGTAGACAAAGGAGGCATTACAGAAAAAAAGACTTACATGGGAGAAGGAACGGGAAGAATGAAAGAAGAAAAGAGAAAGCAGAGAACTCTATTGATCTTCCACAGATATATGGTTTATAACTAGAAGTAAGAGGCCCATGTGGAAGGAGTCTTTGTTCCTTCATTACCTAGTAAATGCAATGCAATACCCTTTTTCCAGGGCAGGGTACAATATCTAAAATATAACTGAGAAGTATTTACCAGGTATTAATGCATTTGGATTCAGGCTCAAGCACTAAATTGACCTAGAATATTTTATTTGTGATGATCCAAAACCTGCAGGAGGGCAAATCTTCCCAGTCTGAGTCACTTAGATAACACAAGAAAATCAAAAGCCTTGGCTATTTACAGGGCAGAGCACCTAGAATGTGAATTGGAACTGTGCAAAAGTGAGTGTTCCCCCTCTGATAAATCTTTATGAAGAAACACTTTGCAAACGACACAAAACAAATTGGGAAAATAGTTTGGAGAAAACAAATTGGAAAAAGTCATGTTTCTTCATATGGCTTAGTATGTTCATTAGCTACCTTGCCATGTTCTGTCAAGGGGAACCAGGAAACATAGGCAAGTGTGATTGTTCCTTATTTGCAATAAAACCCTATAAGAACCAGGACTTAAAATTCCAGACCTCACTGATCTGCTGTTTCTTTGGTGCTAAAGGCAGATTGATTGGGAACTACTAAAATATGCCCCATTCAGTAAACAATGTAGGAAATTCCAGTTTCTCCTGCCTATGGAAGCTTAGTCTTAGTCTAAAAACCACCTGAGGTCATTATGTATTGCATTATCTCTCAATGCCTTTATCCAGGGAATTCTAGGAAGTCATTTATCTCATGATACAATAGCCTTTGGTCAACAGCTTGTACCCTTTGTGCAAAAAGTAGATAATGGCCAGTACTAATGCTATTGTCCGGGAGTATGGGCTGTAAATCCCTTCTAGGAAGTCTGGCAAATACTTGGGTATTTGGCATGAGGAGTATCTGAGCAAACTTCATTCAGGACAGGTTGTGGATGGCTTTGTGCTTGGCAGTGACTGTGTGTAGATACTGTGGCAATGCACATTATTTTGAGCAGCAAACTACATTAGTTTGCCAGCATAAACTCAGCTCGTTTTGGTTACTGACCATGTTTCTCTAGTGTGCAGAAGTGTGGTGGAGAAGATTTTCCATGGTACATTAGCAATTCCATTACTATTCTTGAATGGTAATCAAGGACAGCTGACACCTTGCCATTGTGAATAGTATTTCATAATGCTGATATCATCAGGTGGCTGCTTAATTCCTCATCTATCACCTTCAGCCTTATCCTACTGCTGGCAGAATAAATACACATCCTCCCTTAGGAAGCATTTGTTGAGCAGTCAAAGAATTTTCTTGTTTTCCATTTTTCTTTGTCCACTATCATTCTTTAAAGAACCTGTTTATGTCATGGCTGTATCCATGTAAGTGAAAGAACACAGATTTGAAGTTCAAAGGTATGAAGTGTTTTGATGCTCACTTTTCCTTGTTCTTACTGTATCTAAAACCCCAAACCATTTCAGTTTCTGTTACCTTTTACTTATGCTTGTAGAGCTGTTGGGAATTACTTTCCTGGAGGTGTCAGTCTCAGCTGAAGGAGCTGGGGAGGAAGATGCTGTATGTTGCACTGCACTATCCCTTCACTCTTCCTGCAAGGCTTTACGTCAAAAAAGTCCTGAAGAGACACAGTATGGAGCTGGTCATGGAGTCCCTTGATTCACACAGTCTAATCTCCACTTATTTGATGCTTTCTGTTGCTGGAGATTCCTTGAAAGCCCAAAGGCAATGTAGAGCAGTTCAACTCCTGATGCAGTTTGGGCTGTAAGAATCTGGACCATGAGACCTTAGGAGCTGAAGAATGACCACCTGAGTGTTTCCTAGAGATGCTGGTGTGAGTAGTCAGGAGTAGAGAAGATGTTTTTTTGTTAATAATTTGAGGCATGTAAAATACTTCAATAGCAAGATGGTAACAACATTTGACAGCATCTTGTGACTTACTTTAGATTGCAATGGCCACCTCAGAAGAAAAGCTCTGTGTTCCTTCAGACTTGGGGATGTTAGAGGCACATCCTACTAACGCAGTCTGCTCTTTATCAGATCTTTGCCACAGTGTTCCTGTTTATTTGCTGTAGTGAAACTCTTAAATTAATTGAATGAACTGGAAGCCACCTCTGAATAACATACCAATTTTTCTTGAGTATCCAAATCTAAGACTCCATGGGCGGGAAAATGCTTTTTTATGTTGTCACTAGGAAGTGGTAAAAGCTGTGCAGTAGAAGATCTAGGGTACAGTGTTTTGTGGTAGTTTCTTGAATACATGCAACTTTAATGAAATAAAAAAAAAAAAAAAAAAGAAAGAAAAGAAAAGAAAAGAAAAGAAAAGAAAAGAAAAGAAAAGAAAAGAAAAAGAAAAGAAAAGAAAAGAAAAGAAAAGAAAAGAAAAGAAAAGAAAAGAAAAAAAGAAAAGAAAAGAAAAGAAAAAATTGATGCCTTTGCAACCTGCCCAGCACCTCTAGATGGATTTTTTTTGGAGGTAATGAATATTTTCTATATCCAACCTTTAAGCAATGATATGATGTCACATAATTTTACATTTTATCAGCAGCCCTAAAACTTTTCTCTTCTGGGGAGAAACTTCCCAGACAATATTCCCACAAGAAGTAAGTTTTAATATATATCTCCCCGATTCTTTTTTTTCTTCTGTTCAAAGAAAATGTCATCTCTCTTTACAATTGGCCAGGAAGCATTTGCAAGAGGTTAAGTGATACTACAAATATTCCTTAATTGAGTTTAGATGCATTCCATGCATTTTTACACCAGCATCAAAGAAAACATCTTTCCAAAGATAAGCAGCTTCTTCTCATATTTCAAAAAATCATCACGTATTTTCATCAAGCTTTCAGGAATGAAAGCTGCTGGAGTGCAGTGTTGTCATAATAAAAAGGAAAGGTGCACACAGAGGTTCTGTGATCCAGAGGTGACAAGTGCTGAACAAACAGGGCGTGAATTCATCTTCCGACCTGACGGCATCCATCCCCATCCGCCACTGCTCCTGTGCACGCTCAGAAATGTTTGATCAACTCTCAGATGAGTATCCTGGCAGGAGCAGGTGAAAGCAGTCATGATACTTTGATTCAGGGTAAAGTACAAGGCAGTCTGAAGGAACCTTTCATTAGCAGTTGATACTCTGTTGACAGTGAGATTCATAGGAGGAAGTTGGGATGAAAACAGTTTTCCATTTCCCTCCTTTATGAGAGAGGTTTGGTTAGGATAGTATGTGTAAGGAATTTCTGCTCTCTGACATATATTAACGCATCTGGTATTCAGATTTATTGCTGCAAGACGTGAGTCTGGCTTGTCTGCACCTGATATTTCCAATTAAGAGATGGGGTTATTCTTTCACTTGGGTTTAGTTTTTTATTGAAACACCCCTACTCCTGTGGCAGAACCAATGCACAAATTTGTGAGAAATTGGGATTCACTGCAATTTGAAGCACCTTAAACTAAGACCTGATGTGAACTTGTCCAATAAGGATTTAATTATATTTGTAGCATATATTGGTACTTTGGGATTGGTTACCTGATGATGGTTTTTCTCTCTGAATAGGCTACATGGAACTGTTGATGCACATCCTAGGGTGTTCACATCAAGAACTACTCCTTGTTATATTCTCCATTCCTGCAACTGAAAGTTAGTTCAGATAAATATGCATGAATGAAGAATAAAAAATTAGAAATCTAATTAGTTTGAATAGATTTTTGGAATATGATTACTACTTCTTTTTTCTCCTCTGTATTTAACCAGTTCTAGTGTTAAATAATTTAATTTTATTGAAGAATAAGATTTAAATTCTCATCAGCATTGAAGCAGATGAAGTCATGCTAGTAAGTCCAATGGGGTTATGGATTTTTAATTTTCTTTCATTCAAAGCCACATTAAACAAACAGAGAAGGGTTAAGACTCCATAATACAAATGAGAATCAGACCATGGGTGTATTTTCATATTCCTAATATCTATGCCTCTTTTCAGCATTCTTCTTGTACCTCTCATCCTACCATTTTTGTCTTTTAATCTGTCTACCTCTTCATCACCTCTGATAGTTTATAACATTATTTGACCCTAAACTTTAAGTGCCACTACCAGACTTAATCAGATATTAATTAACCATTAGCTACTAATGTTATCTACTACGGTTGTTATCCTGTACACATTCAATAAAAGAAGTGTCTCTTGGGTTATAGGTTTTTGCATTTCACTTTTGCATTTTATCAAATACTGATATTTTGTCATTAATATTAAAATTCTCTCCTCCGCTACAAGGAACTGTGATTTTTAAAGGTAAATAGATGATTATGCAGGCTTTAGTGACTGCAGTCTGCATTTCTTCCTCCCAGTTTCCTCAATGAGACAAACTCCAGTTAATCTTCCCTGAGCCATGAATTGTCAAGGGTGAAGTAAGATGGAGCCGTGCTGGTGTATCATGAGAAGTGAAGGCTGGTTGTGGAAACTGAGCTGTGAAACAGAGTAGGAAGAGTACAGACAGCAACCAAAACAACTGAATGGATTTTTTTCCTGTGCCAGATTTACAGAGTTGCATCAAAATCAGATTAGCTCCTCACATGAATAAAAGATAATGAGATAATGAAATAAGACTCTGCATAGCTAGATTCTACAGGTCCTCTTCTGCATTTTTATAATAAAACCAGGAACTCACGTGAATCATTTACTTTTTCTGCAATACCTTCTCAGTTCTTACTGCAATTGAACAAAACGTACCATAAATCAATGTTTAATTACTTATAAAATTGTAAAAGGATTCCATACCTTATTTGGGATGCCTTGGCATCGCATCCTTCAACAGGCATGTGGAAGTGGAGTTCTCTCTGGCCTCAATAAATAGTTACAGTGAGCACAATTAACTAAAATGTGCTCCTGCACACAGCACCTTCAGCCAACCATTCCCTTAGAGACAGAATCAGGAGCTGAAAGGCCTCAGTGTTCTTGTGACTGTTTTGGGCTTGCACACCCAGATTCACAGTCAGTGTCTGACTGTGAGCCCTGATACATTCAAAGTTTATTTTCTTTTTCATCCATTTTTATCGTCTTTGTTCAGTGCACTTGCAAATACCCTCCTATGTCCTGACAGACTCCTTTAGCAAAAAGAGAAGAGTACTAGAAAAAGTCTTGAGAAAGTTGTCTTTTATTTGCTGTAATAACAAGCTGCATTTTTGACTTTTCATTGTCTTTCAGTGAAGAAACTTTGTTTCTTACATTGCCTGGTTGTACTGTGATGCTCAGGCCAGCTCCTGTAAATTAAGCATACAGCACTTGCCTCATAGTGGATATCTGGTTCTTGATGCAAAGGGCATGAGTAAATGAATAATCTTAACCCTAACTCTTGATACTGATAATTTCTGACTGCACCAGCAATGATTTTGAAAGTAATGAAAAGCTTCTTAAAAATAAGAATAATTTATGAGGATATTTTGAACATAAAATGGATATAGACACAAGAAGGTATACACTGAAAGTAGAAATTTTCAAATCCTATCCCAGAAAATCCCACCAAATGCCTAATCCTTTTTACATGTCATAGGGTTGAGTTTTTCTTACATGGACACATTAGAGAGAAATTGAGAGCATTCGATCCATAAATTGTCCATATTCACTCTCATTGCTAAACAAAGAAATAATATAAAGTCCAAAGGCAACAAAAAAATGCATCCATGAAACTTCCAGGTGCTATAAGAGCTGAAGATGTGGTGTTCTCAAAGAACACAACAGATTTTCTGGCTGTCTTGCAGGTTGAACCATTTCAGATGAAACTGAAACAGCACACAGCAAAATGCAACACAACACAGACCCTGGCTGTAAGGGGGGTTTTCCTTACGGTGCCATCCCTGCTGTGCAGAAACCTGCCCAATTTCAGCTGATTTTGGGCAATGGTGAAACACTACAGTGGGACTGCAGGCAGAGAAGATTCTTGCACTAAAAGTTTGCAGCAAAAAGCTGTTTATTTTCACCTGCACTTGCTTCTGGCATACTCTTTTGCCTGCACAGCTGAAGTGATCATTCTTAATTAAAACCCAATAAAACATGCCCCATTTCTCAGTGTGACATCCAGCACTTCACTGGCTTTGGGAGAGGTCATGTTCGGATAATGCCTGGTTGCTCCCATGTCTTTGGAGTAGTTACATGCTGTAGAATTCTTCATGTTTAACGTATTGCTTTTCTTTATTTTGTTATGTCTATTTTCCTTGGCTGAGTTTGCATCCAAGGAACTTTTTTGGTGTTCCTCTGAAAAAGGGGGGCACCTAAGGCTTTTCTTGTTGTTTATATACATGAAAGTGTGAAGAGAGATAAGGCAGGAAATTTAAATTGCCACCACTTGCATAGTCTAAAACTGTAAATCCCCACAAAGTAAGGTTAATTAAAGTCTCTGTCTTCACCAACAGACTATTCATACTCTGTCTTACTCCAAAAATGCCATGTACGTGGGGGATTAGTGAGTGTCTGCATTATCAGATATCTGGCATCAAGTAACCAAGCAAGATGTCCAAACCTCTGTGATTCACTGGAGCTGTTTATATTTTTCCAGCTGGAGTAAGCATTCATCAGCTCTGGGAAAGCAGAGAGGGAAGTACACCACACCTCCAAATCCCATTTACTTTCTCCTTTCCCACAGGAGAGGATCACTTTGTTGAGAGACAAGGTGGTTAGAAGTTAATTGCAATTTAATTACCCCTGTGTGTACTTTTGCAGCTAAAGAGAGAGAACCTCTCAGTTAGTATATTCCTGCTTTCAAAAATAGCCCAGTGGCTTTCAGAAGAGGTCTGTAAAGCTGGGATGCACATTTTACACCTCTAGCCAAGTGGATCCCTCAGTTCTGCTCTCACAACTGCCTTGAGGCAGCAGGGCTTGGGTTGTTTTTTAAAGATGTGTGTCTCTGGTTAAAATGTTAATATTTCTGAGTCCAAGCTAGAGGTGTCCATCAATCAATGAGCACAATATTAGTGAAAATATTGCCAGGATTTTTTTCATTATTTCTAGAATTTTGACAGATAGGATACAGTGATATAAAAACATGAAATAAAAAGACAGCCTTCCTCCAAAACCATAAAATCTTAAATAATGATTTAAGGGGAAATTTTCAGATAAATCTCTGAAAATCTAACCTATGCTGTGGCCATGGTCTTTTTAAAAAATAGCATAGTTGTTAGGCTGATAAAGACTACCTTCTAGCAGCTGTTTATTTTGCCATTAATATGAAAATACAATTATTGTTGTATGATTTTTATTATTACTATCAAAGATTGTTTTGAGAGGATGGGGTGTAATTGGGTTTTGCAGAAGCCTCCACAGTGAAATTCAAGTATTTCTCTGATTTCAAAAGCATGCATGTCGGTATAAAATTGCAGTTTACTCAGCATACCTGATACAGAAGCAGAGTGAAAATATGTGTAACAAAGCAAATGTTAAACCCAACATTTTCTGGAGAAGATTGATGTGTGGTAGATACGGCAGGAGACTGAGCTTTGGAATCAAGTGCCGCTTTTTTTGTTGTTGTTTTCTTTTTAAAATGTTTTAAATTCTTGTGTGAAAAGGCCCATGTAAATGCTTAGGATTGGCTTGTTCACATTTCTTCCACGAGCTCCTTGTTTAACCAGGACTAATAATCACTTATCTTTTGTATGGCTGCATTTACTCATGAGTGTAGTCACTATGAGTATTTTGACAGAGATGTCTTTAGGTTACATTCCTTTCTGAATCTGAAGACAAAAGGCTTTATTTTAATAACTGTCTAATTCCTGAAGCAACAATGATGTATTAAGTAAAACAGTACACAATTTTGATACTGCTTTTTTTTAAAAATGCTAAGCCCTGAATGCATATTATGAATATACATTTTCTCCTTCATATTTAAAGAAGAGGAAATATGGATGCTGCTAGAATTTTTGAAATACAAGGAGAGATGATGGTAACATCTACATCTACAGTGTTCTGTAAGGCTCTGAATCCTGTGGACTAAAACTTTTAAATTAAAACCACAAAATTTAATCTTTGGCACCTTACAGGATAGTTTGACACTACCTGAACAAAGGTCTCAGGCAAACTGACAAGAATATTACTTTGTATTTGCAATACCATTTTGCTGGGATTTCTCTTAGTGCATTTTGCAGATGGAGAAATTGAAACGCAGAGGAAAGGCAAGGCTTCAATGCAATGAGACAATAAAGTGCATCTTTAGGATGAATGATTTTTCTTGAATATAAGCCCACATGCTATGCTGGCTTGGGGCTGAATTGTTTATTGGGGGTGCTACAGCAGACAGTTCCAGAATTGAGACTATTGGAATCTGTAGGTTCTCATTGCTTTTTTTTTTTTTTTTTTTTTTTTTTTTTCCCACTGGGTTGTGATTAACATCAACAGCAAAGATGAGAAAATGCAATCAGAAAAGAATAAACCTGACCAGCAGGTGGTTAAAACTTTTACAGAATAAGACATTTTCCATCTTTATTAGCATTAAATAACCAAGTGACACCAGTGGTGATGGAAGAGAATACCCTAGAAAAAGAGGCATTCCATATGCAGTTCAAGCCTATATTTACATTGAAAAAGGACCATTGAACTCTCCTAGTTTTTAGAAATAGTGTGACGTTGAGAGATGTTGTGGTGATTATGCTCTTTGACATTAATCCTCATGAATGCTAACTAAAGTTTTGTGCATGGAGCTCTGTGAAATAAATATGTGCATTTGCCATAGAATTCCTGCAGATCACCATCTTTTTTTCACAAAAAAAGCATATGGTGTTCAGCAGACACTTTAAAAATAGCATATTTTTCCTGCTTTTATAAAGAAGATTTGAATTGTTTAGTGTGTTTGTACAGCTAAAATATTGTATTGATATCACGTTCCACAATATCTGGCTTTGGGCTTTGGAATGGACCAAATGGTTTCTGAAGGTTTGTTTTGGGTTTTTTTTTCCTTATTTTTTTGGACAAGATTAAAGAATGTAAAAGACTGTTTGTATTAAACAGATTAAGCTGTTAGTAAACATGTCCCCTTTAAATTAAGTGGTGGTGAAGACAAAGAAAGTGCTTTGTTGTTGTCAGATGGATTTGTCTTAAGTCAAATGGGCAAACAAGTTAAACATCAGTCCTCTTTAAATCCCTAATGGCTGTGCAGATTAAATCTCAAAAGGTCTGTAAAATGAGTAAAAAAATTAAATTGCTTTACTTCTTCCTGTCATTTACTTTGGCTAAAGCATTTTTTCTTCTTCCTTTTCTTTTTTCTTCTCTTTTTTCTGCTCATCCAGCTTTTGAGAACTTTGTTTTCAAACTGCATTAGCATACAGACACATATTAAAGAAGAATTTCACTTCTCTGCAGTCTTGTCACTTGTGATGAATACATCCTTGCTCAGTAAGTGCTGGTGACACATCATTGTGACAGCTTCTGCCTCTCAACAGAAGTATAATTAATCTTGCTATCAACACTCCTAAACAGAGGTAGCTGGTTCAAAGTTTTTATTTGATAGAGCTGCTTTGTGTGGGATGGGATTCCTTCATTTCAAATGGCTGCCTGTGAATTGTGGCTTTTCTGTGATTATCTTTTCTTTAATGCTGGGGTGTTGATTTGTGTGGGAACAACAAAATGAGCAGGTTTTGTGTTGTTCTGACCTGGCACTTTTATGCCTTAATAAAGTGGGAGGGTGCAGCATGTGATTCAGAAAATATACCAAGTCCTAAGGTGGCCTCTCAGGAGTGTGAAAGAGAATTCAAGGTATCCTTCTGCAGATTCTTCTTCCATCCCACTGACTTCAGTGGGAATTTGGGTGGTTGGGTTTCTGCCAGGAAGACATCCGAAGTATGTTGCTTACACAGCCCAGATATGAGTGTGAAAATATTTTCTGTGCACGTCCAACAGCTGTCAAGCATCAGAAGTATTGGAGAGGGGACAGAATGCCAGCTCGCTATGCATTTAAAACTGACTATTCACCAATATTCCCCCCAAGAATTTCATCATCCCAGAAGCTCTGTAATGATGAAAATCAACCAACAGAGTATTTGCTCCAATTGGATTTTCAGTCAGTTTATTAATGATAAAGAAACTCAACTTCATGCATATTAAAAGAGTGTTGATTGAAGGTCACAGAGGTGTTAGCTGTGGTGTCCTGGCTAAATTCCAGTTGGCTAATTACAATCTGCCTTCCTAAAAGTCCCTTGTAGTTTCATTATTTAGATCATTATCTTTTTATATTTAGTTCCAAACTCCTGGTAGCACGGCTCTCTTTTGTTAAAGAGCTCTCACTCTTGGGCATGTTGTGTCCTGGGAAGGCAAATGGTGAAGCCAACTTTCTGCCTCCTTGAGTGCAGTGTTGGTGATATGGATATTGGGTTTAAGTGGGAATATATCTAGCTCCAGTACAAAGGAATTGAGGCACATTTTACAGTATCATGTCTCACTCTGTGACTGTCAATTATTGTTCTAGAATCAGAGGGAACCCATATGGAAAGGAGTATCTTTTAGCTATTGACTTCTAGTTACCCAAACACATAATTTGACACAATTTCTCTCCCTACTCTTTAATTTTTTAATTGAGTGCTACTCACTCCTGCTTACTTGATACTTACTACCTTTCTGGAAGGCAGCCTTTATTTTTTTGCAAAGGTTTGTTGAGCCAAGCAGGTCAGATGCACAATCCTTTTTTTTCTGACTGTTTCACGTTAGTTGTTTTTTCCCAAGGCATGTGAGCTGTCTGTGGCCCTTCTAAAGGGGTCATACTGGGGAACACAGGAATGTATTTTCTGATTTGTGGTGCAGAACACAACTGCCCTCCACTCCAGACAAGCCCCTGTTTGGTCAGGCCTCCCAAAGCTCTCTGAAGGAAAGAGAGAAGTTCTGTACTGCGTTTCCCACTTGGTTCTGCACTCAAGGTACCAGAGCTGATCCATGGAGTTAGGGCTCACTTGGTTTCAGCAGCATTGTTTTTACATTTAACAGGGGTCAGACATCAATGATGCTGTCTAGTAGTAGCAGGGTGAGGTCCAATTTGGCTGTGGTCTGTACTGGCTTTACCACTACACTCCACTTGTGGTCTTGGATTGCTGAAGGTCCACTGTGGACACTGAGGAGAAGCAGTGAAGCAGCTATTTAGAAATGGGTTCAAATGCAGTTGAAATAATTTGCTCTAGAGATTAGGCCCATGCACTTAATTGAAAAAGGGAAGGAAAATGATTTATCAATTATTCAGTATGTTTTCTTTGTACGAAACACTGAGGGTTTTTGTAAGTATGTGTGTCTCAATATAGTGTTTTTATTGAACTATTAAATGTAATTAGAAACCAAAGGTAAATGATGTCTCAGTGAGTCAAGAAAGCCACAGAGGAGCTGAGTGGTGTCTGTAGCTTTCTGAGCATTGTCATTTCCCCAGGAAGCCTACCTAAGGGTGATTAGCTCTTTACCCAGGCTTACTTCAGCTTGTTTCTAACTAATGATGATTTACCATTTAGCTAAATGCTAAGCAGCGTTTGTTTGACAGAGTGCAAAGTGAGGGCTCAGAGAAAAGCAGGTAAAGACTCACTACAAAGGGCCTGTCAAAATACTTCTGACATAGACTGTCACAGCATTAAACAATTTATTAATAAGCCTATTAATACCCAAGGATTTTTTTTTTGTGTGTGAGCCTTGAGGTTCTGTTAAAACATCAGTGTTTAAGATGCTATCCACACAGGCTTAATGCCAGAGAAAGCAATCCCATTAAATTGGACCTCATAAATATTTCATGAGGTCCAATTTAAAATTAATCTTGGCATGAAGCCAAACCAGGCAGTATATTTGCTACTGTATTAAAAAGAAGCAGCAGATGAGGTACTTTTTCACAATAGTAATCTGACTGGATTTTTTGCAGCATCCTATCAATATTTTTAATAATACAGCTGTTAGTTTTGGCAGGAAGAAATGCATTTCTTTCATCACCCGTTCACGCACGAATCATACTGCAACTAGTGTATTTTAAATGTTGTCATTCTAGAAATTTTTTTTATTTTCCTGGTGGTGAAATCTCTGTTTTCTGAAAAAAAAAAAAAAAGGTCACCTTGTTACTTGAAATAAAATAAATAGTCAGATCTGTAAATTAAGAGGGAGAGTGTAGGTTTCTTTGGGAAAGGGTGGTGAAGCAATCAGTTTTCAAAAGGGATTTAGGCAGGTAGGAGGTTTTCAATGTGATTTGAATCTGAAGTACCTCGGTCATCTGGGAAATGAAGTTTAGGTTTTTAAAGTAATTTCGATTGTGAAATTTACTTCTTAGTAGGCAAATTGGAAGAAATGTCATTCGACAGCAGTTGAGACTCAATAAAAATTTATCCCCAGGTATTCTAGAAATGATGTGGGGATGCCTTTATATATTTTTCTGAGGCAAAGTGTCCAGATCTTAATGCCTCTTTGAGTCATTCAGGACACAGAATCTGAACACGTAAGACACAGGCAAAGAAAAGAGAACTCATTTATTTTGCTCGCTTAAGAGATCAGATTGTTCTGGGGGACTGACTTATGAAAAAGAAATTCAGGCTGCAAAAAAATTATTGCAGATAGAAAAAGTTTCCTGTTCTTGGCAATAAGCATCAGATGAAGTCTCTAAATATTTACCAATTTTTGACAAGAATATTAGAGGCTTTCTTTTCTGTCTTTCATATATTGCTTGTTTCCCTAGTCTTTGTCCAAATTCCAGTCTTGAGAATTTCCTTTATATATTTGCAAAACACTTATAAATGTGTGTGTTAGGAAAGGGAATAAATAATAAATACAATGACAATATAAAAGCTTGAGTAACAGTTTGTGGTTTATGGCTTTAAAGCTGGTGTGAGGATGAAGAAGAAAGCCTTTTATGCTGGAATAATTTCTGGGAGACACTGGTAAGAAACAAGATTACAGGGTGTTTAGAGATGTGCGTTTCAATAAGGAGCAATCACCATTCATATGCATACGTTTCATTTAAATGCATTATATACACTAGCAGATTGGGAGGCAATCCTGAAACATTGAACATAATTTATTTGGATTTGAAGAAAGCCTTTGCTTTTGTGCCTTACAATGGATTTGATTTACTAAGTCGGGACACATAGTGGAAGCAAATTCAAATGGACTTGCATTTGACTGAGGAGAGGGGAATAGTGGTTTCCTGAATGTGGAAATGGACAAGGGTAGTGTGGAGGGAATGCCACGGGGTTCAGCAATCCCGACTTGCTGCCTGGAATCCTTGCTTAGGTGTGAGTGAAGGGGGAAGGGGACACTTCTTCAGGTGGTGACTTGTGCCTCCTGTCTTAGAGATGAATTGAATCCTCTTGTGAAGTCCTGCTCTGCCCCATTTACCACAGATGGAGCCTACAAACCCATCTGGGACTAAATGCCTCATGTGAAACTAGAGGAGGTTTCAAATACCAAAACTGGTCCTTTCCTATAGGTGTCACCTTTCTCTTTGCTTGATTGCAAGGAGTGAGAGACTGAAGTGGCCATTGGATTTATCTGGACTCTTCTCGACGGGGTTTTGGACTGGGCCCTGTGGAAAGGAAGTGAAATGCTTGCTGTGAAGGAAAGGTGACTTTGATCAAACACTACTTAGAGTGTCAATACTGGATGGGTTATGCAGGGCAGGAGTGAGCAGCTCTGGAAACCAGTGGGGATTCACTGAGAAAGGGTCACCTGCAGCTGACAGTGAGAGCTAATCCCAGCTCAGGAGTGAGGGGTGTGTGTCAATGCTGCAGCTACGTCTGAGTCTCTGAGGTCTGCATTTCAGAGTCTGTTACATATGAATAAAAGGGCACTTAAAAAACAAGATGGGTTTGATCCTTCCAAAGACAGGTTTTTCAGGATGGGGAAGTGAAAAATGCAGACTTTTGAGAAGTAGGGATTTCACTACTCAGGGCACTCTGGCCATGAGATTTCTATTGTATAGCAAAATTCGGCAAAAAATGTAGTGCTGTGTAGCTTTCAATTTACTTTCCCAGTTATAGAGGATTAGTCTATTTGTCTGGAATTTGTCTAGTCCAGCCCCTACTGCTCAAAGCAGGGTCAGCTCAGCAAGTTACTCAGGGCTGTGTTAAGTTGGGTTTTGAATACATCCAAGGATGGAGACTCCACACCCTCTCTGGGCAACCTATTGCACTGATCAGTCGCCCCTACAAGGCAAAAGCTTTTTCTTATGTATAAATGTAGCTTCTTGCTTGTATTCCTTGTTTTCTTGGATACCACTGGGAAAAGTCTGGAACTGCCTTGTGTACACCATCTCAGCAGAAGTACATGCAAGGCCATGGTAATCCAAATTTTGAGTATCACCATTGCTTTAGGCATTCTTTCCTGCCCAATCAACATGCAGTTCACAGTATCATTCTCTAAATACCAGATTTAAGTCCCCAAATACAAGAATTAGGTTGTCAGTCTGAAGATAATCAGCTTTTTCATGTGCTTTTTCCTGCTTCTCTTTTTCTCATATCCTCTCAGCAGAAAGATATCCTGTTTCCTTTTTGGCCCAGGATGTAAATCCTGAACTAATTAATGAACTTCCTCAGTTATACCAAAGAATAGAGAGCTTCCAGTGGTTAAGAGTGAAGACGAAAGCTCATGTCTTATAAAAGAAAACATATACTGGACTGTGATACAGATATCTTAGTTGGGTATATAAGAAGGAAGAGAAAAAAATTAAATACAACATTATGATATGAAAGCAGTTAATGAAAAGAAAAATTGCTGTAATCTGGAATCTCACCCACACAAAATGACAAAGAGGGTAGAAAGTCTGGAGTCTGGTAGCTAACAACAGGATGACTGTGATTCACCCAAGTGACTGCAGAAAAGGCAAATAAAAATTCTCAGACACAGTGTTTCCAGTAGTGATAAAGACTATTAATGTCATCCCAAAAAGCACTGTTAAAGCCCAGGGCTGTTTAGCCCAGCAAACACTGTGGTGTAAGTGGGTAAGTCTTCTCTGGGATAGGTACACCCAGCAAGGGAGGAAAAGCACCGGTGCTGGTGCAGCTGGAAGATGTCAGCATTAAAGCAAATGGACTTAACCAACTGTGAGTAAGGCTGGCAACATGAAAATATTTGTATCAGAGAGAGCAGGTCAAGTTCTGGAGCCACCTCCCATTAGAAACTGTGAGGAAATACAAGTGGAATGTGCTCAGTCTATAAAAGAGAGTAATGCAGTAGATTATGCCAGCTCACACTGTGTCCTGAGAACTTTCTCTGGTCATCATGCTGCTAAAACCACGAGGGGCATTCAGTTGCCCAGCCATAGATATCCAGTGCCTTTGGGACACCTTTGGATGTCCTGGCTGTCCTTCAGGTGCCACTCCTGTGCCACATATGAGGGGTGTCAGAGGGATGCTGCAGCATCTCTGAAGTATCTCAAATGGCATTAGATCCCTGTGTCTGGGTCTGGGCAGCTGAGTCAAGCCCTGGAAGCCAAAAGAGGAGAAGTCAGGAAAGTTAAACGCAGCTGTGCTGATCTCTAGTTTATAGGGCTGGTGAAACATGAGCATATGATGCTGATATATTGTGCTCCTCCATCATTAGCTTTCATGTGTTTAAGGGATTTCTTATGAACTCGTTAGAATTGAAGGAATTAAAACTATATGAAGCATATTTTGTGAGTTATGAAAGAAATATCTATTGCTGCTGACTACTAAACCACGCTGTAGAGGACAATTTAGGGGCAGCCAACAGATGAGTCTATACAACACAAACATTTTTATCACTGTCTGGAATCTATATTGTCTTCTGCAACTCTTTCTTCAGTAACCAGTGTTCTCCCACATTTAAATTGATGAGTAAACAGTGACATCTCCAATCTAAGTTATAAGTGTCAGTTTCCTGAGTTATCATTGCAAGTTATTTGTAACAGGAATTATTTAGGATATAAGCCTATTTTAGATCTTTGGTACCAGTGAATTTGCCTAAAAGTAAATAAAATATAGGATGACTCCAAAGCCTACTGAATGAACAAAATTAGTTGAATATTATATTGATTTGCAGAGACTTAGAAAAACCTATGCATATGAAAGTGAATTAATAGAATTCTGTTGACTGCAACATAACTGAGCAAATTCTCCAAGAAGAGGTAGAGGTGCTCTTAGAAGTGGGACTGGCTGATATTTAGTGAAACTCTGGAGCTGATAGTAGATAAGTTTGGCACTCTATGAAAGGAGATCAGCATTCCATTCAAGTTGTCATACTCCCCGTTCAAAAGCAGACTTTTATCTTTTGCCATCAGAAGGAAAGTATGTGATTTCTGCAACCAGGTGTTTCTGACCATATGCCAATATTATTAATATCAACACATTAATAATATTATTAGGAGATTGCTGTGCACATGGAGCTACATAACATTTGCAATTTCATATGGTAATGAGTATTTGGAATAAGCTGGAAGCTGAAGTAGATTTGTATCTACAATTATAGGCAGCATCCTGACAACATGCCACTGTTCCTCCATTATAAGATGGAGATTTATAAGATTTATACCAGACTACTAGCATGCAAGATTGCTAGCATTATCTTTGGCTATATATTTTATAGAGGACTTTTGCTGAATAGAAAGAAGTTGCTTGATTCTAGATAAGATTTTCTGTGCAAATTATGGGGCCACAACTCAGGTAATTCCATTTGTAAGCTACACCTGGAAAAGGAGAACGAATTTGACTGGATGGCATGATGATGTCTACCTTTGATATTTCAAGAATGTGTATGAGATATAGATGATGTACCCTACAATATCAGCACTTTTATTTTTGGAAGAGATTTGGTGTCAGTTCTGGCAATGCTTTGCTCTTGTTTCAATTCATACTGTGGAATTTCAGGGATGAGGCCATTGTAGAGTTACGTGGTTTATGGCTTTGCTGGTCTTGGTCTACACTAGTGATTTAGGTATTTAATCCACTCATACTAAAGATATTTTAGATTTTTCATGGCACATCCATGTCAGCTAACCTTTTTATTTTGACTGATTTTATGGTGTGGAATTTTCTGCACATTTGAAATCTGTTTCATTCCCCTCCTCCTTTCCCCCTTTTAAAATAAATGATAAATGACATTGGCTTTAGACTTATTTCCTCTGAAGATATGATTTAGGATTGAGTGGTGTTTACCCTTTATTCTTAATTGCAGTCTCCTTTGTTTCCTTTTTTAGTTAGAGCACTTAATATGTTTTGATGTATTTACATTTTCATATATTTTTCTTTCTTAGAATAAATACTGGAATGTGTCTTAAGAGACAAAGACTGCAGTTCAGGTACTTACCTCTAGAATACATTCTTGATTTAACTAAAAAAGAAGTAGAAGTTCTCTAGTGCAAAATTCACAGTTTAGTCTGGGCTGAGTAATCATGAAATGTTAAAGCATAACAGTAAGAAAAGTCAATTTGGACCCATATTTTGCAGAGAGATTGAACTGACAATGTGATTACAATTAGGTTTGGTAGAAAACAAAACATTGCTTGCATAGACAGGCTTAGGTTACAGCAGAGGAGCTGTTTCTTACCCTAATTTTATGGAGTTTATGCACTAGAGATAAATAAGTATTCTTAAGTGGAGTGAAAGATCTTTTGAACTCTCTCTGGAATCTCAGAATTGAAATTACATTGTTCTTCTGGTGTAGATGGGTATAGACAGGTAATGCAAGGCCAGGTGAATTGTATCAAGGAGGCATTTTTATTAATTTGGCATACTTACAAAATGCTTTTAATCTGGATGGCAATCAAAGCCCTGAGATCTGAACCAATGTCAAACCCTTAGGACAACCTTTGGTATTACCACATAGCATGATGCTTGCAGAAACCTAAAGAAATCTAGCAAGTGTTGTGAGTTCAATGAGTTTGGTGTACCAGAGGCATTATTTTGGATCCCCAAGAGTAAATATCTGGAGAGAACTAGATGTCCATTTTTACAAATATGAGTTGGTTCCATGCTTGGCTCTGATAAAAGATTATATATGGAAGCAAATTTTAAATGCATCTGTCTTTAAATATTGCAGGGATTATGAGGGATTCCATTCATGTGCTTAGAGGTAGGGTTGATTATTTCTTAGATATGGTTTTATTATGAAGATCAAGATTTCTTGAAAGAAGACTGTGATTTACCTTCTCTAAGGCCTCATCAGCCATAGATACTTTCCCAAACATCAATTGCATATTATAAGATGTGATGTCCATGAATTTATGCACTCATGCCAACCCAAGTGGCTTATATGTCTAGTAAAGGTGAAGTTTTATTCCACATATGAAGAAGGAGAGCGAGAGAATTTGATAAATAATTGAGTTTATTCCAAACATATTGGGTGGTGCAAAGTAAGGAATATACATGAAAGGTGGTGAAGGAGATGGATTTGCCAGAGCTAAGGAGTGTGGGAGGAGATGAAAGTAGAGATGTGGCTTTGAAAGAAAGCTTTGAAAGAAAGAAGAAACATGGACGTGGGAGATTGGAGAAGATACACTGAGAGAGAGGAGCTATAGAGAGCTGAGTTTCAAGTGCAGCTGAGCTGGAAGTGAGACTGAGAATATGCTATGGAAAACAGGAAATTGGGTCTTAGCAGTGAGGATGGGAACAGAGGACACAATGGACATGTAGAAAGTGGAGAAACTTCAGGGTCTGGTATGAGGGCTCTGCAAGGGAAAATAAAATCCCTTTCATCAAACAAGTAATAAGGAAAAGAAATATGATATTATTCATGTTGGGTCATATTTTCTGTGAGCTAAAAGGACTTCACCAGAGAGAGTTTACCTAACAGGTACACTATGAAGCGATCTTGAGGATTAATGATATAATAAAAATATAGACATTTTAGGATTAGAATTTAGAAACTACAGGATCTGTAAAACATGGGGTGACAAATTTTCAGGGTATGGCAGAGGAGGTCACCAAAGAGTCTGAGAGAGGTAATTAGAGTGGAGGAAATTGTCTGAGAGAAAAATCAAATTAAAAGCTTCAGAATGCAACCTGAGAAATGTCACTGTATTTTATCAGTTCTACCTCTCCTAAAGATTTATAAAAGACATTTATTGCACCAACAGTTTCTACTGGTGGAACACAGATACAGGAACAGAAATATTGGTGTTTAGAACAAGCAAAATTGCTTCTTGGGAAAATAGGTGATAGTCTCCACTTTACATTTTGTTTTAAAAAAATTGATTAAATCAATTTGCATCTTCCATTAAAGAAGAAATAAGTTGAGTCTTAATCTCATTTTATTGATACTCTGGGATCTTGGAAAAAACCCTGATTTTGCATCAACTATTTTGAACCAGCATGCATTTTGAGAAACTGTCACAGCTAGGCAGACAGGGATGCATTTTTGTTTTGTTTTACAAAGTGTGTGTGTTTGTTTGTGGTAGATATGTTCAATTAGTCTTTTAAACCACTGCATTTCAGGAAGTGTTCTAGTGTAAAGCCTATAATTTCTATTCTTTGTATTTTATAAATATGAAATCACCGACTGCAATTTCTTGTGAAAAGAATGTATTGATTTCCTAAAAGTAGCTAGAGAGTAAAGATGCTTAAAGAAGGGCTGATGTTTGGTATCTTTTGAGACTCTTGGTGTGTCCTGCACACAGCTAAGAGTTGGACTCAATGATCTTGAGGGGTCTTTTCCCACTCAGTATATTCTGATTCTTTGATTCTAACTCACAGAGTAAATTTTTTTGCCTATTGCACAGGTTTCATTTACATTTTTCTTTCTCAGGATTAAAAAAGTGTTGGGAGAAAGCTGATGACTTTTTGAGGACTTAACTTCATTGCTTGTCTTCTATAATTACATTGACTTAAATCAACTGGTTACTCCACTCTGAAACTAAGTAAGCTTTACTCAGGCTTATCACACATATTTATCAGCACGGTTCTGTTTGGAAAAGTTATTTGCTGTAGCAATTATAGTCTTCAAAATTTATGATATTATAAGCTCTTTTTTGCCTGAAGCACTAGAATTTATTTATGTTTTTATTTACATAAGCTATTTATTACTTATGGAAGGGGCTCCATTGGTAATGCTGAAGAGTAACACATGGAACACATGCACAGATGAGTGGTTTTAAGGTATGTGCCATCTTCTTTGAGATCCTCTTGTGGAGATGGCAGTTCTCAGTGACATCTAGAAATGATTAATTCCCTTCTTCTTTTCCAGTGTATTCCTGTTTCAGTGAACTCCTACATTAATAGCATGTTTCCAGCATGCTTTCTCTGGGTGTATGTAGCATTTGGACTTCTGTGGACACCAACAGGACTCTATGGCTCAACTTCAGTGCACGCATCCAGGAATACACACCCAAAAAAATGGAACCGTGTAGGAGTGTGTCTGGTGTTTGTGAACAGACTCACTTTATGTTTGCTGCTTTATAAACATTCCAAGGCTGAGCATTCAGAACTGTAAATCCTGAAAATCAAACCAATGATCGTTGATTCATTGCTTGATCTGTCCAGACTGCTGATGTGATGGTGTAGATGTGATCAGTGCCCCTTCTTGCTTAATGCTTCTGTGTTATGAGATCCTCACTGTAATATCTGGAATCCATAAGCTTTTGGTGCTCCATGGATTTATCCTCTATTAGCCAGCTAGACCAACATTGAGTACCAAAGAGGAAAACAAAGGTTCTGGTCTTGCTCTGAGGACCTTAGCTGCTATAAATGTGAAAGGTTGTAACTGAATTTAATAAAATGGCTCCCAGAAAAGCAGCTGATTTCTGCAGGCTTGTAGTAATAAGACTGTGTGTGTTGTGAAAGTCATGCAAGTCTATGCCCAATTTTTAGGATCTTCTTCTTGCATGTAGGAGTACTTTCAACGTGTGGTCCCAGGGAAAACAGCAGGAGCACTAAAATGGATAATGGTTCTCAGGTTGAGCCTCTGCTTATAGTAAGAGAAGTGGGTGGATCCCAATGCCAAGAAAAGCATGTCATTACAAAAGAGTGTGGTTTCCGTGGAAAAATCATCATTATGAAAATCTTATGCTTACTCTGTACCTTAAATTCCAATGGAATATCAAGAGTTCTCAAAATGTAATCAATAAGGTTGCCTTAAAATATGACATATTGAAATACAACGGAGTGTCTTGCTTTTAAAAATGAATGGGATCAATACATTTTGTTTAGATGTCTACAGTCATGACATTGATTAATCTTTAATTCTGAAAGGTAAGTGAAAGTGCTTGAGACGTTTAATATAATAATACATTAAGACATTCACTATAAATGCAGTGAGCTCTATGCCCTAGAGATGCCAGGAAGGAACGTGGTTTCCATAGGCAATTCTTCTTGCTCTGGATGCAGTGTTTACTCTGCAGGTCATACATCCAACAAGACAAGTTAATGGCACTGGGTGCCTTTTAATGCCACAGGTTGCATGGTACTCGAGTGGGATTTTGGCAAGGTGGTGTGTCACGGGCTCCCACAGTCATGCCTGACTTGCAGATAAACAGCAATAATTGAAGCTCAGAGTGAAAGTGTTGGCATTGTGTTTGGGCACTAAAACTCTACGTGGTTCCTTGCTTAAACTGTGGTGGCAGCATAGGAAAGTTCTGCTAAGAATGTATATTTCAAAAAATTAGCTGGCATAGTAAAATAGTTTTTAGCAGGAAATTTTTTTTTATTTTTATTTTTCAGTCAGCTTTTAGGAGACCTGAGGCCAACTCTGTCAGTGTCTACTGATATGGACATGAACTTCTATGTCACACGGGTGATGCACTGTAAAATATTTCACCCATCCTACTTATATAACAGAAGAAGATGGTCCCACTTCACAAGCAAACGTCCCTTGGCTGTAAATGTTTCTGAAACACTATTTGTCCTGAAGTGAGTGTTATATCTTCAGCTGTAGGTGGTACAAAATGATTTGTACCTCTCTGAAGCAAAGCTGGTTAAAAACAAACAGCTAATGTTAGTAATAAAAGTGATGTCCCAGCAAAGTATGTCTCTAATATAACCTTAATAACCCTTCCATTGCCTTATAAACACTATACTTGTTTTGAAAAATGTAATTTTGGGTGAGTCAGAGCAATTTGTGAATGTAGGTTATAGTGAATATGTTTTCCTGAAGAAACTATCATGAAAAAGAATCATGCTTCATTGTAATTATGCATCCATGCTTTATACAATTTACAGTACCCATACCAAGATTTGAGAGCTTATTTGCTAATTGCAGATGAATATGCCAGTTAATTAATTAGGAACTATACACCCTTAATTGTATGTATCTATCATACTGATATAATTAATAGTGATACATTTGTCTGTATAATTTATTGTCCATGGAGGGAGGTAACCTGTGCTGGTGCTGTTTATTTAAGGTATCTAATTTAGGTGTGATTTAGCACACCAGAAGTTAAGAAATTCAGTTTCCATGTTAGGGAAGAGGAGCAGGTACTTCTGAGGGCAGTTCAAATCAAGCACATCTGTACACGAGTGTGCTCTGGTGAGCAGCAGCAATGAAATGAAGGAGTTTATCTTAAGACAGAAGATGAGCACTCATCACTAAGCAGTCTCATGAGTTTCCAGGGCCTTGGATACCATTCCTCCTCATCCTAGGTTTTTTATGTGTCCATGGAGCACCTCAGTTCATTCCTTCTTTCTGCTTCCAGCTTGTCCTAATGAAGTGACTGTCTGTCCCAAAAGGTGACAGTCATCTGTATTTTGAAAATCTGAATCTTGCTTGCTGAAACTTGATTGTCATTTTCTTCTTGGGATAGCAGCTAGTTTGTTTGTTTTTTTTTCCTCCTGTATCATTATCTACATGCCACAGGAAAACAGGAATCATCTGTACTTTAGGAATGCAATTGGAACATAGCAATGGTTTGGTATGTGCATATATACCTGTATGTACATAGTTGATCATCTAGGTGTAAGCTTAAATGTATGGTCCAGGACACTGCAAAGGCAAAGTGATATACATAGTGTCACTGGTCTTAAAATGAGGGTGTTGAGAGTTAGAAACTTATGAAGGAAGCAGGCAGGATCTTAACTTTTTTTCCTATGATGTCTATGACTTAATAAAGATTTTTAAATTAAATTTTTTTGCTAAGCTTTGGCAGAGATTCTCACTTATAAAGTATTGCCCCAAACAAAACCAAAAGGAGACAAACAATGGTACCTATAAAGGAAGAGTATACATCCTGTTCTAATAACTCTGTTCAAAGCTCACTAGGAATGCTTGTGGTGTGCTTGTCAGAATATATTGCTGCCCAATGACATGTAAATAAATAACAAATCATGTCAATACATTTGAGAGATCTTAATAATGTTAAATAATTGATTACTAAATACATAATTTGATGGTTTTAATTAATAATATGCTGTAGTGTGGAGTTCTGTCACGGTGACCCCAAGGTCAAGACCTGTAGTTTATGGACTATTAATTAGCCATTAAGTAATTCACTCATCTGACCTGCAAATCTATCAGATTGATGGATAGCACAGACCTTTATGTTCCTAATAGGTATTCTATTTAACTTTCAAAATTTTCAAGCAAAGTTTGATGCCTGAGTAAAATGAAGTGAGAAGAGAGCTTAACAGTTTTTTAAGGCTATTTCATCACCTTTCACTTGAAAGCAGGCATTAACTTGAAGAATGCCATTGCTGTCTTCACTGTTCTCCCAGGACTACTGACTGAAAGGTACAACTAGAACCTTAATTTTGTTCCTTTATAAAGAGGAAATCAAAATCATTTTTACAGATCTTTTGAATCTGTAATATCAAGCATAAATTTTAATTGCACTTCATTTACTAAGTGGTGCATTACCTCATCCTTTGGTTTTAACAATGGATTTTCTATAAATCTTCATATGGTTAAACATGATAAACTGCTCAACATATCATGGAACATGGCAGTGCTTATTAGCACTTGAGAAGTTATCGATTGCTTATCTTGATTAATCTTTTATGGGTCTCTGTAGTATTAATTCCACAGAAAAGGCTTTGGAAGTCCTGTAGCATTAGTCTCCTCATTCATACATTCACTTTCAATTACATGGATTTCTTTGACTGCTCTTGCTAGATTAATTATAACCTCTTTGTCACCAGATCTTGCTTTCAGTTTATCAAGAATTAAAATTTTAATGAAAAATACATATTTAAAAGATTCTAAGAAAGAGCAGCATTAATGAGATGAGATGTTTCCTGCAATTTGGTAAAAGGAAGGAATTCTTAGGTTTCTGACATATAAGGAAAAGAAATGAATGTCTGTTTTAGAGCACAGTTTATGATGCATGGGTTTTGCCAGATATTCAGCTTCCTCATTTCAGATACAGCCTGGGAAGTTTCCTCTCAATTTTAACTAATGACAAAGCTTTTCTATAACAAGCAGTATCAGCCTAATCATAAAGCAGAGACAGACTGCCTTTTGCTCACTGGTTTTATCTTCAGGAAGGCACATTTTCTATGTCCCAGAGAAGTACCTGCTCTGCTCAGCTCTTGGTTATTAAATGGAAATCTTGGAAATCTTCTTTCTGTTGAAGAGTGAAAATATATTCTGGGATTCAAAATTTCACAATGTCTTTGGTCTCAGACAATCAAAGAGCATAACATTATACAAAATTCACTGGTAAATAAAAGGACTCGATAAACAGGTCAATCTAACAAAAACATCTTAAGTAACTGCTTCATCCACAAAATCTGAGAACTTAATATTTCAGTTTTAATTTGATAGGATGTCATCATTTCATTGTCAACTACTGATGAACACTTGGGCCCTGTGGCTTTGCCATCACCATCCCAGTGTATTCTTGGTCTCACTGTCTGCCCTCGTCTCACTCAAAGTATGCATTAAATGAATATTGGGATTCATGGAGGAGGGGAATACAAGGCTTTGTAACTGCTGAGTGTCCAGCCTGGACTGCTATGTGGCAGCAGTTAGGACTTTGAATTTGCTACCTCTTGTGTGAAGACATGAAAGAAATTTACATTCCTCATACGTGTGAATTAAAACCTTAAAGGATTTCACAGCTATGGAGGAGTCCTAATCTGGTGCTGTGAAATGGCAACAGGAGGGTGTGGAAGTTTCCAGTGATTTACAGCAGTGTTGATCCTACTCCAATTCCGAGGAATGGAAAAGCTGTCACTGCCTGGAATGGACAGGGGTCAAACCGGTGTCACTGTGGCAGCACTTGTAATGATCTCACTTTCTTACAGACCTAAACCATTGGCAAGAGCAACAGAGCTCTGAAGTAAACAAACAAAACCCCCACAGCAATAAAAGGCTGGCTTTATTCTGAGTTAACGACATATTGAAGGACTAATGAGTCATCTGCCTTATTAATAATGGGCAGATTTTCAATAGCAGCATATTTTATTGTTATCAATCCCTGTTGCATGTGCAGGAGCTGGAGTACAGCCAAAAGGAGAGGAGGAGTAGAAAGGTCCCTTGGTTTCATAGGTTAAAAGAAAAAAAAATAAGAGAGATGAGCTCAATTCCTGTTTCTATTTAAGTTAAAATCAAAACATCTTTTGACCTTGACAAGGCCAATATTCCATCCTGCATGAGGACTTTTTGCTTTTCTGTAACATGGTTTTTTATGCAGTGCTAGTCCCTGAGAGCTCTGCCATCCTCACAGATGTGCTATGGGAAAGGCTTAACTAACCCTGGTTAAGGTCTTTGCATGGCAGGTGCCAAAAAAATGCAAATCATTGACAGTATTGGTGACTGACTGAGCATGCATGCACATCTGTGAAGGAATTTAGACATAAATAGTATTTAGACATCCATTGCATTCCTATTAACATTTTGTATTATGTTAGCTCTGAAAGCTGTGGAGTGTTAACTACTGAATATCAAATTTACAAGGTTGCTCCATAGGCAAACCTGGACTTCTCCAGGACACTGAGCAATGAAATGGATCTATGGTGTCTTCCTGTCCCTAGCAGTTTTGTCAATGACACCATGAGGACAAAGATTTCACTGCACAAATCTGTCGGATTTCATGGTGTGTCAGAAAGGGCTTAAATGCAGATATTTTATTGTATAGGAATGTGCAGGACACACAGATAGAAAGCAATCTGCTATGAAATTATCAGTAAGTTGGCATAAAATAGGATTTATACTTGGCTGTAAACTAAATGGATACATTAACCACAAGATCCCTATAGGGAAAGGAAGTGGGCCATGACTCTAGTGTAGCCTGAGGGTCATGGCAGCAGCTGCAGAGCAATTGTTCTTTGTGTCATGCAAAATGTTCATCTTGCCTTGTTTCCACACTGGTCTCTACAGAGGGAGAAAGATTGTATTTTCTAACAGTATTGAAGAATTTTTACCAGTAATTTTCAAAGGGTAAACACATGATGTTTCATATTAGGATATACTGTCAATGGAAAAAAAAAAAAAGCAGTCTGAAAGAAACCTCAAGTTGGTTTAACTTTATTTTGAAATAGTAGATTGCTTTATTTTGAAATTGTAGATCAGAGAAATGCCTTCTAAAATCAGGATGGTCGTGTTATGTCTCTAAATTAGTCTCAGTATCAAGGTTATATGAAAAGAGTTCACTTTTTCAAGTTGGCTTTCTGAATTTAGTAAGCAAGTTTGATAAATAGGTAACTAAAGTGAATTGCTGCAAATACATGGTATGTCCATGTGAAAAATGGGGAATTTGCTCAGGAAAGAGTTTAATTTCAAGTTCGGTGAGTTGGTTTAAAGTTCTACTCTTTATGATATTTTGAGGTAAGAGCCTTCAGTTTCTTCTTTGACTTATACAAAAATGTGCATGTGCAACACCAGTATGTTTCTTGTGCTAGACATCACTTGTGCTTTCTCACAGCCCTTTGCCATCCCCATGCATATTCCAGCCATCCTCTACCTTATGGTGCAGGGTCCCTTTAAAATGCGTTAGGGAGGTCATGTGAAATACTTTGCAATATTTGCTATTTGAGTAACATGGTTTTACTGTGCTGCATTGTGTTTTTATCTTTAATGCAAGGTGCTTTTACTTGAAAAACAATTATTTTCTTGGGAAGCTTTTTTTTTCTCAAAAACATGCTACGCAACATCAGAAATTAACACACTAAAAATTAATTTTCACTTACAATCTCTTCACTTAAAGGGTAACCCATAATTCTCATAATATTCACTTGAACTTAATGTTTTCCTGTCTTCTAATGGACAGTAATTGAGAGGGATCTATCATCTAAATTATACACTAGTGCTGAGAATCACTTAGAAAAATGGTGCTATAAACTGGAATCTCTATGGTAAAAATCAATCCATGGAAGCTGGTTAGTTTTAAGCAAAGATATTACCTGTCTGTTAGACTTAAATGTAGCTTCATTATGTTTATATTAAATTTGCATATGGAGTGTAAATCCATCGTTTTTCTAATATGAATTACAATGATGGCACTCATGCTAATTTTTTTCTTTTGTTTCCACATGCTTCAATGGAAGTCTGTGTCTTCTTCACTGCCATAACTGGATATAGTTTGCAAGATTTTAAGGATGTCCTCACAGCACTGCTTGCACTTTTTTTCTGCTTTCTGAGTTTCAAGTAGGGAACTTTCTTATTCACATTGAATCTGTAATGTATTCTAGGTGACTGCATTTACTAAAATGAAAGTCCTAGGAAGTGAAACTGAGGTAAGAGCACTATTGCTCTTCCCTGCTGCACAAGGGGATCCTCTCCAGCTTGAATTAATCTGTTTTAGCAGGGTTTGGTCCCTTTCTAGTGAGAGATCACCAAAATGACTGTGGAAAAAGCCTGCAAGACACCTGGAGGAAGGCCCTAACTCATGGGTTGTCAGATATCTGAGAGTATGTTTTTGGAAAGTGATCATTTCACACCAGCCCTGTCCTTAGCCCTCCTCTTAATTCCTACTCAGGGCCTGATTCCAAGGATCTGTGGATGTCACCCTGCCAGCCTGCCTATTCCTCACTTCTAGTTTAATGAGAGACAGAGGGAGATGCATGGCCAGGACACTGCTTCCCCAAATTTGGCCTCCAAACTCTCGTTTTCCAGATATTTGATGAGTTCATTCCAGCTATCATCAAAGTCCAAAATCTTTGTTTCCCAAGTGTCTGAGAGTAGCCTTAGGAAATGTGTGGGAAGACCCGGGGATAAGTGCAGCACTGAACCCCAGTCCAATAATTTAATTGGAAAATATCTATGTATTGTCTTCCTAGACTCTGGCAAAATCTAAGGGCCAGTAGGGCTAGGTGAAAATTTAGCAATATATACTGGATGTCATATTTGAAAATTATTAAGAAATTCATCATAAAAGACAGAAATGAGTCTTCTCTGACCAGCTCTGACCTTGAAATATCCTTCTCCCCTGACACATCAGTTTTTGCTTTCAATAGCTGTGAAGCATCTTTCTCAAAGAAACTGTGACTATTCTTCTTGCCAGTTTGTAAGCAAGACACAAAGCAATTTTAAAAGCTGTCAGTTTTTAATGACTTCTTCAGGTTAAAAAATACCCTTTGTTTTTCCAGTAACCACTAATATTTCAAAGCACTTTCATAAATATCTTCTGCACTTCAGGGAAAGGGCTAGTTTTATGTATCTTTATTGGAAAACCCCCCCAACAATAAATCTCCCAAATCCAGGAGCCTTGATATATGAGGGATTTCCTCTTTCCTTTAAAGAAACTAGTACTACAACTTCTATTTTTACTTTTTTCTCCTCCCAGATTTAGACAGAAGCAGCCTGATGCAGTCTGGTGCTATTCTTCTCCTTGCCACTTATGTATGCCTGCTCACAGACTATGATATCACAGCTCATTAATCAGGCAGCAGGTTGGTTGTGACTGAGATCAGAGCATGGGCCAATGCCAGTGCTCCCTTCCTCTGATTCATCAGGTGATTTTTTTTTTTTTTTCTTCTTAGTTTGGTCACAGAAGTGTATAAATAGGAACAGTATTCAATAGTTTATCCTCAGGCTAAATTTAAAGGTTTCACTGGGATTGGGTGTATAAGATGGGCTGAGCATCTAGAGCAAGGTTTGTCAAGCAGATTAATGAGGTGACAGTGCTAAAATACTGTTTAGCTAGAGAGTTTTGGTTAAGAGCATGATAAAGGAGTCTATGCCAGCTTTTATAAAGAAATGTGCAAAGAAATAAGGAGTCTTCACTTGCTTTACATTCTCATGTAGGGGCCAACCTATTTTCTCTGTTTTTTTGTTTGTGAACTACAGCAGGTCACTGGTCACTGACCAATGTCCAGATCTGCTAGAAGGGTTACCTGACTATATAGAGAAAAGCTAAATAGTTCCAAAGTCAGGCAAGAATTACCCTGATGGATTATTTAGGAGCCTCTGTGTTTTTTTCTTTAACTCTACTCACAATACTATTTACTGTATCCAGGAGCATAATCCTAAGGATAGCTGTTGGTCTTAAAGAAAATAGGTTGTCACTAAAGGATGGCAAAGAAGCTCTGGAAAAGAGATGCTGCTGGTTTAACTTGCCATCTTTGTGTGCCTTTGCAAGTGGGGAGAAGAAGCCAGGCGGGTGACTGAATCTATGTCCTTTTCCCAAAAGGTCGTTCATCTCATTTCAGGTGGAGTATCTTGGCTAAATGAGCATTCAGCCTCTTCCAGGGGTGCTTGGTCTGCTCCAACATGACAGCAGTGATAGGACATTCCTTTGGTTTTCCAGGCATTCCCTTAAATTTTACTCTGAGCAAGTTCTGAACTGTAGGAAAGGACAGTCAGTGGTTAAGGAGCAAAGTGCAGAGCAAAGGCTCTTGAGGCAGATAAGGATCACAGCAAGAGGAGCAAAGGAGCAAGATCTTGACCGCCTGCAGATGACTATCTGCAAGCAGCAATGTCTGAGATAGCACAGAGAACACTGCAGGTTTTTTTCACTTTTCCAATGACAGCACGATTTACAGTGGGAATGCTGTGTCACTGTCAGCAAGAGCTAAGATGATGCCCTACAAAGCACAGAAAAAATGCTCATAGTTTTAAATTAAAAATGTTTGCTCTCCAGGAATATCTGGATGGTCCTGGCTACTATTTTCACAGAGCAAAAGACTATTGATTAACAGTGAGTAACTTCTGAGTGAGGTTTTTGTTTTCACTTGGCTGGCAATAGCGTGGCAGTAGCTGAGTTGCAAAGGAGTTGTGTAAGAGGAAACTCAAGTGTTATCCAGTGGTACAGAGGGTTCATGAATTGTGCATTTGAGAATAAACTATTATAAAATCATCTAGCAACCTAGTTCTCAAAATAAGCTCCTTTTATTCCTGCATCTTGATTACTGTGAACTTTTCCATTTGCTTTTCTACTTATTAGGAGGGTTTTGCTTTTTTCTGGTGCATCCTGTTTCTTTGTTGCAGCTGCTGTAAAAACCTTCCTTGCTTATCTTTCCAGCTTTTTTATTCTTCAAAAAGATCATTCTTTCCTGCTTTAAAAAAAACCCCAGGCTTTTTATTCAACCTTTTCACACCTCTGTCATACCAGTCTGCCTATTCTTGCTTATGATTTCTTCAGCTGCTTTTGAAGCCAGCCAAGTCCATTTCCCTATGTGTCCATATTTTTATTTTCTCTTCTCTGATACAAAGAATTCTGGTCTGTATCTCTCTGTTCTTTGTTAATTGATCTCTTTTTAAATATCTATTTCTGATGTGCAGCTTTCAGGGAGCTAGCTTACAAGCTTTAAGTAGAAGGTTATAGATACATAGCAGTGTTTATGTTAGAATAAAAAATTATTAGTAGACTGGCCAGTCTTGTCAGTTCATGCCTTTGATTCTGCACTTTATTGCTTCCTTTTACTCCATACTTGGTTTGCATGCTGTCTCAGATGCTAAGCACTTTAGGCAATCTAATTAAAAATATTTGTACAGCACCTTACCCCAAATGGCACACAAGGTCAGCCTGGTCAGTCAGCAGTACCAGTAGCTATCTCATGCCTTCAGAATTTGGAACTTCTCTTCCTTTCCCCATTATGTCAAATTTAGCTAGTTTGTGTTTACAGTGATTTAAATAAAAGTTAAATTTGGCCCAAATTTTACTAAAACATTCTTCTGAAAGTATTGCTGTGTAGTTAATACTCTTGTTTCCTGCTGTGCCTTTATTTGCATGTTAATGGCAGATTATTGTTGTCTTTTACAGTGTACTTCCCCAGAGATTCTAAGCATGTTTTTATTGATTAGTTCCTCTTCATTTAACATTTAAATGGATATTTTCAAATTGGTGCAAAATTATAATAGTGTGTTCGCTCAAGGCAGTTAACTGCGGTATTAGCAGCATCATCCAAGTCTGCTGATTATGCATGCTCTGTACAAAAGAGTTTCAAGACTGCAGTGCAGACCTGCAATTAGGTCTGAGTTACACAAGTAAAAGAATTCCCTACCAAAAGCACCCATCATCTCATTTATCTTCCCCCAAATATTAGTACAGGTAGAGTATGAAAGCAGAAAGTACACATTATTGTAAGAAGAACATAAATCTGAATTTGTAGTCTTCAAAAAAGTTCCTATTACTATTTCGGTTTATCTAACTGTTGTATGCCAGTCTTATCCATTATCTAAGTTATCTCTTCCTGTTGTAGAAATTCAAGGTTTTATTAGGTGATCATGCATGCACTTACTCCATGCAGTAGTGAAAATTTCTGCTGTGTGAACATGCACTGTAATGTCTGGTTTGCAGCTTTAAGAGTATGGGCTGCAATCTCACCAAATTACATAGAATTCATCTGGCCTCACTGATATCTAAGTAGAAGCATAAAAGTAGTAGAATAAGAAAGAATACTTTGTTTATCTATCACTAAGTGGGCAATGTAGAAGTGTTTATGGAGTATATTTGCCTTACCAATTTGATTTCTTCATTGTTTCTACAATACAGTTTCCTATTGGTTTTGAGGTCTGAGGATATGATCATCTTTGTTTTTTGCCTCCTGAGTTAATCTTATTTCTATCCAGTGCTCTTAAGTAGTTTCAGGTTGGCATTGGGTGCCTTCTAGCAGATCCCAGCTGACTGTTAGAACCTGTTGAAAACACCTGTGACACCACAGACATTTTCACAACAGACAAACCAGCTTTTCTGGGTGAATTAATTTTCATTTATTAGAAACACAGAATCATTTAGGTTGGAAATGGTCATTGACTCCAAACGTGTCAGACACTGCAGTCTCCTGTGGTCTTATTTTCTACATTAGTCTTCCTTTTCCTCTGTTTAGATGAAATAAACATAACTGTTCTACTGAACTCTTTCTCTGCCTTGCCCAAAAGGTTCTTTTGGGCTGAGTAATGAATGAGTCCTGCTTGGAAAACATCTTGGTGCTTGGTGTCAGTAACGTTCTATTGGTGTGTTTCTTCCCTCACAAGTAAGTTCTGCCTTTCCGGTTTAAGCAGGTTGAAGATGTGAAACTCAGAGGTTATGAACAATCCTAAAGTCATGATAGATCAGGTTATTTGTTCATCTGCTGTGAAGGAGCTAAATGGCAAAGCTCTGAGTGATCTCTGTGTGATGAACTGTGAATGAATAGCCTACACAGGCAATTGTCTCTTGGGAGAAAATGGAGGCTTTCACCCCATTCTGTGGAATTGGTGGAAGTTACACTGGAATAGTTTTGTACAAAGAAAACCACTTCATGTTTCAAATGAAATTGGAATGTGTTTGCTAAAACTGGCATATTCCTTGAATGTCTAAAAAAATGTTCTTTAATGCTGACATTCCAATGCATTGTGACCATTCCAAGGGTTGCATCTCTATTTATTAGGACACTTAGGACTGAATCTCAGTCTTTCTTTGGTGGCTGCAATGAAAAGTATCCAGAGTCCTTCCTAAGCTGGGCTGCTCAGAAACCTATAGCAGGAGTGTGAGGTGTGCCAGAACCTTGAGTCAGGAAAGGAGGCAAACACAGAACTGTTGAAGGTCTCTGCGGTTCAAGAGGACACTGGATAATGTTCCTTTATGCTTTATAAAAGAGTTGGTGAAGATAGTTCAATACAGTTAAACACAGCCTAGACAACTGGGGCACTGAAATCAGGCTCTAGCTGGTTACCATGGCACAAAATCAACCTGTGTTGCTTACAGGATCTGAAATTACGTAAGGATCAGTTAAAAGTTGAGTTTTTTGCCTTTTGACTGTGTATTTCCTGGCTGTTGTCAGCCTCAAGCAAGCCCTAATGTTATTTTAATGTAGTTTGGTGTGTGGAATGCATCAAAGTGGTTATATATTGATTGTTCAAACCTCAAAGCTCTGGAGGTAAATCTCTACTGAGAAGTGTCAGAACTTCAGCTAATACACGAATTGATAGGCATAAGATGTCACTATTGTGCTTACTGCAGAGATAACATTTGTGTTGAAATTTTAATGCCCATAATGTTTAGCCTTTCTAGATTATGGTGAGCTAATCAAAGAAATTTCTCTGGTATATATATCACTGCACACTACTGAAAATTTTAGACAAGGTAAATCAAAATTTTTGATCAATTCAGTCTTCAATCATTTTTTCCAGCAGCACAGAAAATAAAGCCTATGTTGTATTCACAGTTTGGTAGCAAAGAGATGTTTAACATCAAGGCTGGAGATTAATGGTGACAAGTTATATTGTGGAGAATGTGAAATAGTGTTTAGGCTGAAATATCAATTTCTAGATTGATGTAGAACTTCATAATTGAGGCCATAAATCAATGCTAAAATCAACTGGATTATGCATCATCTCAGTCAATGCTCTAGGTCAATGCATTCGAAAACTAGTCCAGAGATTTAAAATCTGGAAATTACTGTGGGAAGGCAAATATGTTTTTGCACAATGGATTATATTCTCGAACCCTGGTAGCACTCACAACAAGGGCAGAAATTTTTTTCAACTCTTCATTTTCACAAATTGTTTCTCTTTTTTTAAAGACTTATGAATTGTTTTATTAAAAGATCTGTATCCAATCAATAAAGGAGGTGGTATATTTGTAATGAACACCTAATTGTACTCTTCAGTCTCTTTTGCTGTTTCTGAGTTATCTGCACATAGTTTCTGACCTTCAACATTTGTTCATTTCATGACAAGATTTATTTGAATAAATTCCAGCATATGGAGTGCACTTAACTTGAAATCAGAGTTTATCATTGCTGTTTTTTATTCTGCATGATTGGCCACCAAAGGCGTGTGGTTTGGGGTTTTTTTCCTCCAGTTTCTGTGCTGAAAACCACAGAAAGCTTTTTAGCTGCAGCTACTTCTGCCTGAGAACTTAGGTCCACAGTGGATAAGGAAGAACAAGAATAATCTTTATTAATTAAGTTTAATAATAATATAAAAATAATCTAATATTAAAGCTGAAGTCATCTCTGGTATCAATAATGGAGGTGTGCGTAAAGTAGGCATTTTCAATGATACCCAGAAAGGAAAAAGGTATTTTTATTTATAAAAATTTTTACAAAGGAATTTATCACACATTTGCCAGCAAAGGACTGCATTGGCAAACTGTCTCACATTTAGGGGATTGTCAATGGGACGTATGTAGTGGTCAGAACTACATTTTCCAAAATGCAATTAATAAAAATCCAAACCCAAACCCTAAAACCAAACAAAAAAACTTCTCCTGTCATGAGCTGTGAAGGTGCATGCTGGGACTTGTAGTACTGGCTGTGAAAGCAGCTCTGCATCAACCTAAGGGTGCCTTTACAGACCTATTTATCAATTGTGATTGCTTTGGGTCATCCTGTGAAAGACTTTTGGCCAACCAATCTCTATATGAAGTCAATGGGACAAAAACCTGTGAATTCAGAGAGAGAGAATGATCAATTTCCCTTCATGTTACAGGTGGTTTTCCAAAACAGAAGAAGTGAAATGGTTGTCTGTCCTGGGTGGACAATTAAGAAAATGCATCATGGTTTTGGCATAATACATTTTGGGCAGATTAGAAAATACTCTGCTAATTAGGGGAATTCCAGACGTGTACAGGAAGCATATTTCAGTAACCCACGATTATGCTGGGCTTTGTGTAAAGCTATTTGCTTGGCTGCCAAAGTGTTTTATGGTGTGGTGCCAACTGTAATATATTCAGAACACAAGCTAAAAAAAAACCCCTCCAAACTTTGATGCTGGATAAGTTCATAGGATGGTAACACAAAGAACCGTGAAAACCTCGACATGAATAATTAAGGTAAATACAAAGACTTTTGTATTGTGATTAAAACACAGGGAACTTTTGAGCATCACAGAGTTATCTAGAAATTCAAAACTTCTTAAAACAAAAGCATGTGCTGTAGTATCTCTATTATCTAACTATTACACTACATTTTATTATGAGCTGACTTGCCTCTCCTTTGTGGAAGGAGTACACTGCCATTCCATCATTACTTCCAGCCTCAAAGAATTACTTTCATCCTTTGAAAACACATTGAAACAAAAGTCACTGGCATGTTAATGTTTTCAATAGAATCCTTAATTGTGCATTGAAGGTGGAACAAATGATACAAGTTATATTTTTGAGTATATTATATGCACTTTGGAGTCTATAGTGGAGTTTTGCTAGAATCATAAGCAGTAACTTCATAGGTGAAGTGATATGTGGAGCACCCAGAGTATCAGAAGCTCTTGGGAGGAGTGAGATTTTGACAAAAGGTTATAGGGGGAAAAAAACCCCAAAACAGCAATGAACCTGCGACACCCAGCAACAGAACTGCAGGTGATGGGTGAGGACTGGCCAGGGCCCCAGTTCAGGCATTGCTATGTAAAGTCCTGGCTTTAAACCCCTTATAAACAATGTGGGGCAAAATCCCAGGCCTGGCTCTGATTGCTATCACTGCCTGAGAGAAACTTCCTGTTTGGGTGCACCTGGGTGATCATAGACTTTCCGAGTCACCTGCCAGGAGCTGCTGCCACCCTGCTCCAAAGGGTTCTGGGGAAATCTTGTCAGCCCACAAAACCCAAGACTGAGGTGCAAAGAGGCAACAGAACTGTGGAAAACCATTGAACTCCCGTTTACTTTCGTTCGAAGGGTGGGACAGAGAAGACTGCCAGGTCTGCATGTGTCAGAGCTTCATCTCCTGACCTTTCCCAGGGCTGGATGAAATATCCTCAGTCCCGGGATGGGAGCAATTCCCTGCACAAGGCAGCCAGCACGGCACTCCAGGCGTGTGCCAGAAATAAGAGCGCAACAGCATCTGCAGCCCCTCTTTCCCCTGAGCCCAGCATAATGAGTGTGGCCAGGAAAGGAGGGTGTGGTGTCAGCCAGCTGCCAAATTAATTAATTGGAAGCTGGAAATACATGGATTGACTCAAGGGCTGCTTTGGGGAGGGCACTGGGGGATGGATTTGACACTGACCAGAGCCAAGGAGCCATAGGCTGGGCTGATGGCAGCTGGTATGACCTTCTGAGATACCACTGAGGGCCTGGCTCCCAAAATAGTTTTAATAGGCTGCAAATTTTTGTCATTGTTAATTGCTTTGTTTATAATCCAAATCTGCAGGGTCGTTTTGTTTTAATGAATCCATTGTTGAACAGAGGCTAAAACATTAGTCTGGTGTCAGGTTTCATTGCCTCTGCTTGGGTTATGGTGTAAAAATGTAAATAGCTATTTCCTTTCTCCAGCCTAGGAGCAGCAGGATCTGTCGAGCACAGGAGTGTAGAACAAGAGCAATCTTAGGTCTAAAAGAAAGGAGCCATGTCTCCCTCTTGCCTCCATCATAAACTTGTTTAGTCTTAGTGAGGTCATTTGGGCCCTGACAGCTGAGCTCCAGGATTACCAACCATGGAGGAGCAATAAGGTGTATTCTTCTTGTGTTGGGCCCTCCAAGAGAAGGTGCTATGGGAAATGAAAGAGATTGCTTTTATTTTATTGTGTCATTCAGCACCTAGCATTGGAAAAATCCTGCCGCTGTTTTGCTCTCTGCAGAGGTTGAATCTCTGGCACAAGGATGAAACAAATTCTTAGAGGCATAATCTCATGGAGATGGGACTCACTGTAGCTAGAATGTATGTTTGTTGTTTTAACCTGGAGAGCTGTGGTGGTTCACCCACACAGCTGAGGGCTGGAGTAGGCTCTTGTGCAGCATGAGCAGGGTCATCTCAATTGCAGTGTCTTCAAAGGTGATGAGCAGAAAAGGATAGGGAGATGTGATCTCCTTGTTGTACTTCTGAGCACTAGGAATGGTGTGTTTGCTCTTGCTTTTAAACATGTGGTTTTTGGTCTAGTGGATGTTGGAGGTGACGTGCTGGATGGGAGCAGTTACTCTGCTGGCCCATACTGCAAGGACAAGTAGGACCCTCCATCCACTGGCTCTGCTCTTCCCTGAGGGACAGAGAGGTGGGAGGAGAGACCCAGACCTTCAGCTCTCTCCCTAAAAACAGATGATTTAAATCAGAAAGTTCCTAGAAATGCTCCAAAACTAGAAAGTCCCCAGTTCCTGTTGCCACCTCTTTCTTCTCGTGGGGATCTCTCTCCTTGGATGAAGGCTGGGGAAGATGCCCATGTGCCAGCTCCTCGGGAGCTGCTGGGGGCCAGGTGTTGCACTCCAAGGATTTCAGCTGAAGGGGATGTGCCAGGGTGGGACAGTGGCACTGCCTTGTCTGTGGCTCTGCTGTCTGTCGGTGCCAGAGGAGCCCTGTGGCAGCTCAGGCAGTGCTGCTGCCACTCTCCGAGTCTCGTAACCTGGGCAGAATTCCCAAGCACAAAATAATCTGCCTTATCCAGGGCCATAGGGTGAAGAGAGGAAGAGAGGAGATGTGATAACCCAGATAAAGATGTAAGACAGATAATGCAAAGCCTTCATAAATTAGGGCATGAGAACAAGTTTAGTACTTCTGCTGAGACAAAAACCCACTTCTTTTTAGAGAATAAGAGCAGTGCTGATCGGAATAGTGCAAATTGTGCCAAAGTTGACAAACATGGAAAATTCCTCCATCCTTTTATTGTTCCTTCTGGGGGTTGCTTTGGTCAGGATGACCTCCAGATATATAAATTCCGCTGTCTCCAAACCCTGCTGTTGAAAGAATGAGTCGAGAGTCTTCGGCTGATGCTCTCAAGGTTGCTTTATTGTTTCTTATCTAAGATATTTTCTGTCTGGGCTGTCGAGGTCTGTTCAGCAGGGCAGCCCGAGGCACACACACCCTGCCCCAGGGGCAGGCACTGACTTTTATACTACAACTACGTGTTAGTTATTTACAATTATGATCCAATGCCTATCACCTATGTTAGACAGTTACATTCTACTCTAATCCAATCCCCAAGTGCCAACATCACCAAAAAGATGGGGATTAGGAAGAAGAAGGAAGGAGGACAAGACAACGCACAAGTCCCTCCATCTTGCCCCCTAAGCCCCTATGGTAAGATCCCCAAAAATTCCCTTTTCACTCTATAACTACTACTATCATGCTATCTAAAATTTTGTGACTTTTAGTTCTTCATTCACAGGTGGTAATTTGTTCCACGGATCAAACTCAAAGCTGCAGGAGTCCCTGGCTGCCTGCCAGGGTCTCTGACACCCGTGCCAGGGCTTAGAAGCCCCTTGGCTGGAGCTGGATCATCCAGGACTGTCAGAGAGACATCCTGGGTTCCGACAGTTCCTGAACCTTGACAGTATTTCAGTTTCTATGGAAGTGCTCTCTTAGGGATTAAACCCTGCTCATCTCAGGGGGGTCATCTAAGGCGGACTTGGGAGGAGAAGAGGAGAGGTGGCTGATGAGGTCCCTAAAACTAAACAGTTCCATGAGCCACAAAAAGCCTGTGGGTTGGCCCCAGGTTGGGGAGGACCTGGCAGTCCTATCTGTGATCTCTCTAATGACAGAGCCTGTCCTTGGGTGGGTGGAGGTGGGTGAGGGGTGCAGACAGCTCTTGCCACAGTTCCAGCCACTGCCTGAACATCTGGGCAGCTGCCAGGAGCATGTGTGCACTGCTGGGCACTTGAGTCTGAAGCTGTAGCACTTAACTTCCTAGAACATCGTGCATGTTTGTGTACCTGTTATAACCATTTATAATTCATTTATAATCCTGGCGTGCTCCTCAGCCTGCAGATGAAAAGGGAATTTCAACCCAAGATGGGGTTTGCCGTGATGTTGCAATAATTGTTCTTTACCGTGCATCATTTCTGTAAGGCTCTGTCAATCAAGGAGTTCAATGTCTTCATTATTCTGTAGGTGCATGTCACGCTGGAGGGGAGCACCAGCAGGCTCAGTGTTGGGACTTGCCCTGAAACAGCTACAGAGGGAGCTTCCCTGAGAATCGACAGAAGCTTATCTGTACTACAGGCCTTTTCTGGAACGTCAAAGTAACATCTTGAGTTCAGAAGCCCTTAATGAACACACCAGACCAAATTCTGCTTCAGAATATGCATGTGCGGCTTCTATTGAAGTAAATGGGCGCCCTGCCTGCATCTGAGATAAGGATCTGGCTTGTAGCAAGGCTTAAAGGAGTATACACTGGGTTTTAATGGACTGCTGCCTACAACAGATTTGATTTTTAAGCTATTTTCAGTTATTTCTAGTGTTGCAACAGATTATCTTTTCTTGTTTTGTTGCTACATCCTCTGCATACTGGTTTAATAAGGCATAGAGATGGAAATAAAGCAATACGACCGAAGAGTTTATTGTGGTTTCTTTAAGGCAATGTCAGGATATTTTACAAGCTTGCAAAATTACATTTATTACACTCCAATCATCTGGCAGACCATAAACACTCTGGAATATTTTAGTTGGAGCAATGGCAATTTTTTTAAAAAACCTAGGTAGGGAATATGAGTTTGTTTGAAGAATGAGTGAATTTACCTAACATCTTTTCATTTTCCTTTAATTTGGCCTGTTTGGCCTTTAAAAGCTGTGCCTCTGGCATCTGTTTTTTCTTTGCTGACACCATTCAGGCAAGTAATCAAGGAGAAGTCTGCCACTGTTTTCACTGCACTAAAGTGTGTGTTTCTGTTTGGAAATTTTAAACCTTCTCCAGGAGGAAAATGGTGAGATGTAGGAAAGAAATGATGAAACAGGATTAGCAAGGTAACAAATAAAATAAATTCTAAAGGTAATACATCAAAATAATGGTTTTAAGACAAGGGAAAATACCACCATTTTATAAATGTTATAAAAATTTATATAAAGAAGATATAGTAAACTTAAAGGTGTGATTCCATTTTTCTTCACAAAACCTAAACACAGGACTATTTGGGACACCATATCTATGTTGAAAGTGTGACATAGGAGAAAACTGTGTGTGGAGCCCAGCCACTGCTCCTGTGAGGCTGCATCCTTCCTTTAATGCTTTTACTTCATGGGATGCAAATCTTTCTCATACAGCAGAGGATTGGCAATTCTGACCCAGGATTAATGTCCCAGGTTTCTGGGAAGCACTGAAATATGCTTCATAGCACAGTTCCATTCATAAGCAAAAGTTCTGAAAAATATGAACACTCACATATGTTGACATGATGGAGGAAGCTTGAGATAATGCAGACTTTCCTATGCTTATATTTGGAGCAGCTTCTGATATGAATAAATAGCAAATGAGCTCTCCCCTAAAAGGGAACTCATAGTGGGAATTCTTAAATTCAGAGTTCAAGACTTTTATATGAATGGGATCAGGTTTAATGCCATTGTCAGTCTGTGAAGGTGCCAAGGGCAGATTGGGCATTTCTTCAGGACTTATGGTAAATTGTGGCTTTCTGTACAGAGAGTGTCAGTTCTCATACATATAGTGTATAGAGAGTGTCATATTTTCATACATATGCTATAGTTATATGATAGACCAAAAAGAAAATGAGAGGGAGAGAGAGAGAGAGGAATCTCCGCTCAAAAAAGACACATGCATGTATTATTTTGGACGTCATAATTTATAAATGCATCATGCCTATTAAATTGACTTCTTAGAAATACTGTTCGTCTCAATAAAGTTATAAATCCTGCTCTACTCCAACAAGACAGTGTATAAAACCTCTGGGGTGGATCAAGAAAGGGGCATTTTAGTTCTCATTGTCTGAACATGCTTGGAGAATACAGCTCCACAATATTCCAGAAAAGACTGTGCCAGTCACATACAATTGGGCTAATGAGAAGCCAGTGTTGGGAATGAAGTTTTTCCATCAACAGCAGAGTTTATAAGGTCTAATTTATATTATTTTTTCTCTTGTACAATGAACAGTCCCATTTCTCAGCTCACTCAAGCAAAACTGGAGCTTTTTCTTCACTGGGGCATTTAAAATGCCTCCCTTTTTGTGTTTTCCACCAGTACAATTGTGCTGAATCCTTTCTTACAGTGAGAGCTGAAGATTCATTCAGGTACCTGTCCTCAGGGTGATTGCTCACTTTCATGGAGGCATTTATGAACCTGGCCTTGCCGAAGCTCTGCTGCTCTTTCAGATAAGATTGAAATTTTCCGTGAGCTTTAGTGGTCATGGGGAACTGGATAAACATTGTTTCCTTTATACACTGTGGTACAGTAAAAGAAGGAAAACTCAAGCCACAGGAACACAAACTTTTGAGCTGAAAAAAAGTGCAAGTGGAACATCTTTAAGAAATGGCAGAGGAAGGAAAAATGCATCACATGCTGGGCTTAAAAGTGAAAATTCTTCAAGGGAAACAAGCATATCCTCCAAAGCGCTGAGGAATAATACCTGTGAATGCCCTAAAATAGCAGGTGAATGTTATACATGCTGGAGTCTATACATCACAGTTTTCAGGAGATGAGCTGAGCAAACAAATACAAAGCAACCTGAATCATGTATTATTTTGGTAACTCTGCTATTATCAAACACAGTTAGACTGAGAGCACCCCATGCCAGTTTTGAGATCATATGGAAAAAGACTGGTGATTGCAGAAGCTATGGGTGGTGTGTCTGTATTTTTCACTCCAAGGAAGAGACGTATGTTTGAAAATGTTTCTGGAATAAATATTGACAGACATAAACACACTCAAGTTCTCAGAACTATAATTGTACATCTCTGCAGAGCAGCTTTACTCTCAAAAATATAATAAGGATGATTTAGAAATGTGATTATCATTAATAAAATTCAGTGAAATAGAATTATACAATGACCCTAACACAACCAAAGCTTGAAGTGTGCCCAGGCTATGTAAAAGATTAGAAAATGTGAGCAAAGAAAGCATTTAACAAGATATTTGCATATTCCAGTTAAAGACATAGAAAGGAAGAAAGAAAAAAACATTGTGAAGAAAATCCCTTGTCATCCAATCTCACTGTCTTGTCCCTGGCTCTGATGGATTTTTAAGAGTGATCTGGGGTTTCAGTTACGGGAAGTTTTATCCCACTGATTCTTCTGTTAATATTTCAAATACCACCAGCACAAGTTCTTGCAAGGACCCTGAGTCCTAAGCCAAATACTGTTACCTGCTTGATGGCTTAATATTACCAAGCCTGGGACTTCTGCCAGGAGAACATATGAGTGAAGTGGGGATGAGGATATTTGTTATTCATCTGTGCAGAAAGTATTTCTATCAGAACTTTACAAACTGAAAGCAAAATTGAAAGAAAAGGAGGAATTAGGGAGATAAAAAGGGTAGATGAAATAATCAAGGGGATTTTAAGAATGATTATGTTGAGTACAGCAATTTTGGATTTCTAGTTCTTCAAGATCTGTGATGCCTGAAAAATTGGGGAAAATGCGTATTTTATTGTCTTTGTAAAAAACACTCCCCTAAAGGTGGAAGGCAGCCTGGCCTGTACTCTGCTGATCTCAGCTGGGTAAATTTCAGCTCTGGAACACACAATCCAGGAGCCACCTGAGTTTTTACCCTCTACTTTCTGCTGAAGTTTACCACTTCCAAGTTTCATAAACTCTTCTTCCAGGTTATCCCTGCCTCTGCTCTGCTCAGGGAGACAGGGAGACTCTTGAAATTTCAGCAAAAACTATATAAAATAACCTTGTGGGAAGGCAAGGGTGATGCTTGAATATAATGTCAAGGAATTATGAAAGAAGATGGTTTTGGCTCCAAAAATTTATACCAACCCTAGTTTCCTCAGTTTGAAGGTTAAAAGCAGCCGGGAAAAATATGTTCACTGTGGCTTTTTAAAAAGATCTGGAGCAGGAAGCAAAGCTGTTTTCCTATCTAAAGTTTTTTTTTTCCTGCTGTCTCATTCTGGTTAATTGGGTAACTCTCGTTTCTTTGAAAGCACTTTGATTCACCATATGAACACTGGAAGTATAATAAAATCAGGCTGTTTAAGAGTGTGTCTGGAAATGGTGATAAACAGTCCATTTTCTGCAGTTTGTTACATCTATGGATCATGGTGAGTTCTCAGCCTCTGTTAGAGGCCAGCTGATTGCAGTGGGCTTATGGAGGTGTTGATTATTCATTATTTTTCTTGTGACATTTGCAAAGTTTATAAAATTAAAGGGATTGTGCAATGTAAAATCAATAAACAGAAAATTATAGTCACATGACAGAAAGGATTGGTCTTTCTCCTAACATCAGCTTCAGGCAGTGTGAAGTGGGAAAGCAGAGGGTGAATCTGTGATCTGAAGAATTTTGTTGTGCTCAGAACATCAAATAAAGCAACACTTGTTAAAAAACTTTTAGGAAAATTGAGAAATGGGAACCAGCGCCTGGAAATTCACTTGTTCTGAATTATAACCATGTGTAAGTGGTGGGAGAAGGGATGCAGGTAAAGGGCAATGAGATTGTTTTGAATCACATCTGTGTTTGGACACTGTGATGTGCCCTAGAATCTACCCCTAGTACTGAATAGCTCAATCTACCCCTAGTACTGAATAGCTCGGGGATGCCATGGCAGTGAAACAAGAAATAATAGGTGTGATTGGTGCTAAAGGAGTTAAAAAATATGGAAAAGGAATTTTGAGGGTACATGTATCTTCTCCCAGTTTTTCCAGTCCTAAGTTTAACCCTTTGTGCATCATGACTCAGGGGCTGTTCTTTACCCTAATATTAGCAGTAAGGTCTGATGTGACTTTATTTGAAAAAAACACTCAAAACCGAAAAGAGAAACAGCAAGGCATTACACAAGAAGTATCAGGAGCTGGCAAGGTCTGGGCCATTGGTTTTTCACCAGGATGCAAGGGCCAGTGTTGGAGAAGTCTCCTGGGGCAGGATAGGTGCAAGGCCTCTGGCAAGTGTGTGGAAGTAGCATAAGCCTGTGAGGCTCCACTTTGGGAACATGTAGCCAAACCTCAGGGCAAGGCTTTTGGGTGCTGCATGTCTAACACTGCCCAGGGCCCTTTAAAAATCCCAGCCTTCGTGCCTAGATTAACAAACATTTCATTTGTATTTTGCTGTTTAGAGGAAAAGTGCAGAGTGGACGTGGTTACTTGATACTAATTATTTAGCAGGTATAAAAGCGTATTCAAGTCCCTAATCTCCTTTCTGAGCAGGCAGGCATGCTCATGTTCAAATAGTTGCATAACTTGCCCATCTCCAGTTGACAAACCCTTCTAACTTTGTTTTCAGATCTGATGCAACCCCACCCCCGGACAAGCTGTGTGCATAGCTGGCCTGGAGTCGATCTTGCTGTAAACCTCATCCTCTTTTTTGGCTCTACCTGCAGTTTTTTGCCAGCTTTCCACGTATGTTTAAAATACCAGCTCTTGAGGAAAGGGCTGCTCCAGCATTTGCCCTGGGCCTGGTTTTTGGGTGGCTGGACTGGTGTTCAGGGCTTTTGGGAAAGCAAAGGAAAAAAAACATCAGGGCTGAATTTTGTACTGACTTGAGATGTAAGAGAATTTCACTGCCAGATCACTCTCTGCCTCTTTGTACATCTTACATGTAATACACCTATATCTGTCTATACACATCTGTTAGTGTGTGTATAGCTCTGAACAGCAGTATATGGTACCAGAAGGACATAGCAGAGATCCTGGGAGTTGTGATATGAGCACAACATGATGTTGATATGAATTGTGAAAAATTTCTCATTGACAGGTCTTTTCCTTGACTCTTCACATGTTTCATTTGATGAAAACTGACCAAAGTCAGTGGGATCATAGAGGATTCAAATAAAAATAAAACCTGGGCTGAGCCTGATACTGGGAATTTTTGCTGAATCAGGCATAAATTAGATGTTATCTTCCAGCCAGTTACAGTGATACCGAAAACAGATACTTCAAACTGTTTACAGTGTGTGAGAGTATCTAATCTTCTTTCATATAATTTAAAAACCGACCCAGGGACTGGGTTGTGGTTTCAAGTTGTAGATGGAACAGGCACTGTATTTATCTGTGTACCAAGGAGGTCAAGGAAATAAAGCAATCTTCTTTCAGCTCCCTGCATTATTATCACAAACAATAGCCTGCTGGCAGAAAACAAGTTTTAATTGATTGTTGTTATTGATTTTACAGGAAGCAAAGCAGAAGAAATACAACTTGATTTTTGTAAACTGGATGACCCGAAAAATACAAAGGAGAAAAAGAGATTATAAACCCCTCTCATATTTTGCCCACTCCTGTGAGTTTGCAGCTGAGCACTCCATAAAAGCTCTCTCCATTAATTGTCTATTTACGTTTTTTGAACATATTGATTTTCTCTTTATATAATCTCCATCTGAAAGTTTTATTCAGGTTGGTTGTTTTGGGCTGTCACTGTGCAGATCAGTCTTGTTCTTTATGGCCAATAATTTAAACACATCTCTTCCTCTTGTCTCTTTCCACCCTCCTCAAACCCACATGAGGAAGAAAAAGCTGCACATAAAAGTTTTAGGCCAGTTTTTACCATTACTCTCTCCTTTCTGCCTATCATCATTTTGGAACATTTCCATTTCAGGCTGAACCCTGGGTATGTGACTTTTTTCTGTACCTGCTTCTCTACCAGAGCCTGACTGGGAGCTGTGGTCTTGGGCTGTGAATAAACATGGACTGCCTGAATAATCACAGCAACCCCATTCAATAACCCAGGTGGGCTGGCTGGTGTTCAGTGAGGGGACCTTGGTTACAGTGAGACTTTCTCCTGGAAGGGAAGGGATGGTGAATTTCATGGAATGCTGCTCAGATTCTCGTTTTCCCAAACTTACCAAGCTCCCCTTGGGAACAGATATGAAGGCAAAGTGGGCTAAGAGAGAAGATTTTAATGATAGTGAACAACAAAGTTTTTGCAAATGATGAAGAAGAAAAAAAAGAAAAGAAGAAAAAGAAGAACTTTCTCACTGTTCAGTCTTATATGCTAATTTTATGGATTTTGGGGTAGGTGTGTGTCAAGAAGATGCTGATGGGAATAGCAGTTTTTGGTGCTTTTAGAAGAGGAGCTAGTGATTCCTGGAATTTTAAGTAGACTCTACATATATATATATGGAATTAATTAAGTCACAAGAATAATGTCATTCTGCAAAGCTTTAAAACTATTAGCAACACCAAAAATGTTATCATGGATTTTACAATGCTCCTTATGAATCTAATGAATGCTATTATTAATAGCATTAAAGGTATTATCAGTTTACCCTTATCTGTCCTCAGGGACTGTGTAAAGTGCTTTCCAAAAGCAGAACATTTTACAGCCACGAAGATCTGCATGCTGGTATGGCAGTCTTCCTCTTTCTCCATTGTTACATGTAATTCTTATTTTATTGTGACTTGGAGTATTTATGCAACAGTAGTGAGAAAACTAGAGTCTTGTTTAAATTTATATTCTGGTGTTTACTCCTTTACTTACACTCACAAGACTTTTGTCTTGACAGCAATAGCTAAAAGCTTCCTGTCTTCCAAAAATAATAATTGAGAGTATTACTTTAGGAGCTGAGTTTTGAAGGAAAGCATTATATTTTTACATACTCTGTTTTAAACTGTTTAGTTGTTCACATATGATTTAAGGTAAAAAAGAATGATGAATTATTATCCACATCACATACCAAAATGTTCTGTGGCACTGCTTTATTCAGACAGACCTGGTGTTGCTATCCATAGGAGCTTGGCAACAGCAGTATTCCCAGAATGATATACAAGGGGAAAAAAAAGAGAAAAGGGATTTTTTTTTTCTTTGCTTTTGCAGCACCTACCCAACTTTCCCACCAAGTGATCTGTTGTTAATGTGCAGGAAATCCCAATGAATGCACATCATTTGGTGAAAGAATGACAGCAGACACCACAGCTATCCTTAGCAAGCATCCACCTGCTCCTGTGGTGTCTTTTTAAAGCAAGTTCAGCTTACCTCTTCTCCTCTTAGTTTTCCTTTGCTTAATTGCAGGTGATGATTCCAAAGAAGCCTTCACCTGTTTGAGTGCGCTTTCATCTTTCTAGACAAAGCAGGCTTGGGCTTGGTGCTTGATCTGTGGCATAGTTAGGGCCTCTGGTATTAAAGGCGTTGGGATCACCCTGAGGCTTTTAAGGTTTTAGGGTTAAATTGATGAGCGTGTATAAAATGTAAGCTTTGTTGTTTGGCAGCGTTTTTCAGCATTTGTTATTCTTTTTTTCATTAGGAAACCATGGGACTACACTGCATTCCTCAACTGCCTCTCGCCTATTAAAGACGTTGTCAAATGGAGACCTCCTCGTCTCGCATAAAACTTGTGATTCATTGTACTGTCTTCAATCCTCACCAGGTCTCCAGCTTATTTGAAATGTCCAGGAATGTCTCTGCAGCAGATCAGGGTATTTGTTTCTCTCCCCGTTTAATTTGTGCTGCTCCTTTTGGATAATAAGTGCTTGGTACACCATGTAGCTGGGAGATACATTAATATCTGACCACAGATGTTTGACTCCTGTTCTGTCTTTCTGCTTCTGGATCCCAGTGTTTGGCAATTCAGACCTGTCCCATGAAAAATCCATAGCACTGGCCAAACACTGCACAAAATACCCTTTTTTTGCTTGTTTGTTCTCCCCTTATTTTAGTGTAACAGATTAATTGACCAAAGACTGAGTGGAAGGTAACGCCCTGACCTTGACTATTGCTGAGGAGATTTACCGAGTGCTGTCCACTGCTGCTAAAGATGAAAGCTGTTGCTTCTTGAAAAATGTTGTGCCTGGCTTTCTGGCTGGGATCCCAGCATCTTGGCTGTTCTGCTGTGAAATGATTCACCCTAGCCCAACAAGCCCTGGTAGCAGGACTGGCTTTGTGAAGGAAATTGCTGTCCCCTGGGTAGAGAGAATGAGTAGTGGCTTTAGTGGAAAAAATTTCAGCACAATTTGCTAAGTTACAACTGAGATAAAAAACTTGATAAAATGGTGTTATCTCACTCTTTTTTCCTTCTTTCCTCACCCATTTGTATATGTTACATAGGGGAATTTACTTATTTTCTTAGATGAGATTTGAGATAAAGTTTCCTCTAGGAATTCACTAAGTTTTTTGATGTCTTGCACAGTGTACTGTGGGTGATGTGTCCATTCCAAACTTTCTGTCACATCTTCACATGCAGGTCTCTGATATCAAAGCCCAGGAAAGCTTTTGTGAAACATGGTTGGACAGACAAGTCATTGCAGTTTATCCTGTTGTTCACCCACAGCAAATGTGAAATAAACTCAGAGAATAAGTTCCCATATGTGTTTGGTTTCATAGAGGCTTAAAAGAATATATGTTATTTAATACCACTAATATGTTACTTTAGTGGTTAAAAACATACATTGATACACATATATTCATATATACATACCCAGTTTTCATACCCCGCTGATTGGTGAAAACTTGTGAAATTTCGGTAACCCAGTAGCAACTTTCTTTTCATTCCAGCAGCAAGGGCAGGACTGTGAGATTTATCCATGTATACACGTGAAAGGAAAAACAGTATTTTCAACAGGGAATAAACTGGAAATCAGGGAAGACGTAGGTGCAAGAAAGGACAATGTGTTAGCTCTCCTGGTGACAACAGTAGAGGCATTGTCTGCCTTTGTCATTTGTCCTTCGTGTCAACATGCAGCCATCAGTTTGGGGCAGGGGTAACATTCCAGGAGGAAGGCTTTCTCTGAGCTGCCACAGAGGCACTGGCCACCTGATTGCTACCTGGTGACGCTGGTTGCTTCCAGGCATGGCCACAAGGGTAAAGCTCTTGTCTGTGCCAGCTTCAGAACTGTTTCTTATCAACTACCTAAACTGAAGACCCAGCTAGTAAGGGCAGATATTACATAGCTTTTTATATTAGACATTGATGTGTATTTGTATTGTGTTATTGTCTTCTGAAACAATCTCCTCCTTCTAAGGCTATAGATTATAAGATCATGATTCATTTCTTCTTCTTTGCAAAGTGAAGCCCTCTGGGCTTCCTAATTGATCCCTTAAATTATTTTTGTAGGTCTGCTCTGAACCTTCTCCAGCTGTCTGTGCGTGGACTGTAGAAGTGGTTTCAGCATTTCAGCAGTGGTCTTTCTCAGTGCTCCCTTACCTATCACATGAAAGAGGAAAGTCAAGAGATTGTCTGCCTAAATTTTGTGTCAGAATTAGTATTTTTCTAGGATATAGTTCTTTTTTTGTCTGCACATAAACAGACAAAACAGTAAGTGAATTTGGCTGACCAACCAGCACCCAGAAGAGTTCAGCTGATGGGGGCCTGGAGCTGGGGCACAAAATTTACAGCCAGGCACCAACATACAGGTACCCGAATTTGGAGCTGAGTCTCCCTTTGGTTCATATGTAAATGTATGCTTGGCAAAACTGTTAAATACATACATAAATTGGTAAATTCTTGATGACATAAAAAGTGTACTTTGAAATGATTACAAACTGTTCCTGTTTAGGATTAGTGGCTGCAAATCTATGAACAAGATGAAAAATGCATTTTTCCTTGACCTTCCTAGATGAAATTATTTGGAGTCAAGTTCTCCTCACTCAAACTTATATCCTTCAAGTGACTTCAAAGGAGATAAATGAGTCTCTCAGCGGGGCAGAACACAGGCTTGTTATTCCTGTAACGCTTTCTATGTCATTAACACACTTTTTCTTATCTAAGTCTTCTAATAGTCAACTAAATTTTAAGTGTTTATATACAGTTGGATCATTATTATTTTTTGCATTAAAAACTTGTGAAAGGTATTTTTCCCTTACCTTTTGTTTATATTTACATTTTCAGATAGTACATATACAGTCTAATCATATCACTTTGAAAGTGATATAGAAAGTTGTGCTCTCTTACTCAATCAGATCTAATCAGTTTGGATGGATTCCAAATACTAAGCATTAATCTCACTTAAACCAAACCCCTGATAGTTCATCTAGCCTGAGTATTCATGTCAAAGACATAAAACAATCTCCTTTAATGCCCACAGTACTTTTTAAATTGAGCTTTCACCATCTGTTAATAAAACCTGCTTTGTACTGCTGGTTGTGTTCTGTGGAATGTGTCAGGGGTGAGTTTCTCTTTCTCTCCTATTCTTAAAGGCCCCGTTTTTGGTTTTTTTTTTCAAAAGTATATGAAAATTATGCAATATAGTTACAAGGAATTAGTCACACCTTGGCAGAGTCTCCATTACCTTGGCTCACATCAAAGGGAAGGAGAGAAGTGTGGTCCTTACAAGCTTAGAGCATTCCTTTGCCTTGGAGTCCCACTCTGTGATGACAACTAAATTGGACATTGATGCTTACTTATTTTTCAACACGTGGGTGTAAAGCACATTGACCTTGCAGTTGACTTTTTTAGAGCACCTTTCATCATGGGCCCAAGCTCACAGCATGCTGCAGAGCTCTCTGCTGCCTTTCAAGACTCCCTGGAGAGGATTATCCAGAGGCAGAGCTGCCAAGCTGAAGTCCCCCTGTGACTGCCCGCTGTATTTCAGCATCTCGCATTATTAACCCTGGGAATGGCACTGGGGTGTTTCCTGTCAAACTCTTATGGAGCTCATGCTCAAAATAAATGGTGTCTTTAGAAGACATTTTGCATGTTTCAGCAATTTAAGGTCATAATTTACAGCAAAAGGGGAGTGAACTACAAATTAGAAAGGGCAAGAGGAAGAATCCATGTTCCTCTGGGGCAGACTTTTCTGAGCACACCACTGGCTCTATTGGCTGCTGCTGCTTTCAAGTAGCAGCTCAGTGTGTCTGATTCCAGCTTTGCTTGGGAAAGTAGGTGAGCTGTGTGCATTAGTTGGTTTAAAAAGTCATGGCTAGACTTGTTTTCTATGATTCTGCATAAAAATAAGTGAAAAATAGAAGCGTTTTTGTTGATTTGAGATAAAAAGGGATGGATTTGAAGGAAGGATCAAGTTACCTTTTTGAGCAAGAGACTTAATTGTAAGCATACTCAACTCTTAACACTGGGGTCTAAGAAATGAATAGGCATCCAGGGACACATTTATTCTCCTCACGAAAGAGGCACTGGAATATTTTGGAAGTGTTTAGCAGCAAGGAAAGCAGTTGTTTGATCTTCTGGCTGTCTCAAGTCAGAAAGTATTTCAGTGTAGTCTCAGAGGTTTTGATGGTTACAGGACAAGTATAGGAAAAGTGTGAGATATCAAAAAAGACGGCCATGCTCAACTTTTCACTGGTGTCAACTCTTTCTTTCCCTGAAACCTGCTTTGCTGGGAAGTGCAGAAGTGGTCCCATAGCATCTCACCTCAGTGCCAGTCTGAAGGTATCAGCTGTCCTCCAAAGCAAAAGCAGAGGATGCTGCCCTTGGTTGGTGCAGTAATCAATTTGTTATTAGAGTACTGCTGCAAAACCCCCAAGAAAGCAGCATGGCCTGCAACCCTGCAGATTGTGCAAACCTCTGCTGTCTTCATGTTCATCCTAGGACATCCATCCCTGAGATTTGCTTTTGAGTCACACTAAATTATACCTGAAAAGCATGCAGAACCATGTGCATCTGCACCTCCACCTCACCTCACAAGCCTCTGCTGGGAAGCTGCTTTAAAATAACTACGGTAGAATTTAACTGGGATGATAGTTATGATGTTGATGGTGATTTTATGAGTTTCCAAATGTAACTTGAACATGGATTTCACTTAGCAGTTGTGTTAAATAACAAAATATACCCTGGAATTCAATTTGTATTTGATTGCACAATAGGTTAATTTCTTCAGCTACTTTTTCAGCTTCCTCTTAACACTTTTGTTTTTACTTGTAAGTTTTTTGTTTGGATATAATGAGGCTTTGTGTCTCCTGATTCCTTATCTCATGTGGGTGGTAGAAAAATTGCTCTCCTGCTTCAATATTTGTGGTTGTGTGGGGCAGGTGGTTTCACGCAGAGCTGAGCAAAATATCTGTAGTAAATAAAAAAAGATGTGTGAGTTTCTTCGCCTGGGATTTCTTTATTCATCTGGAACCTTTGCTGCAAACCCCAAGGAACCAGAAGAAGAGCTGGTTTCAGGCATGGAGAGGCCTTTTGCCAGTCTTTGCAGCTTCCAGAAACCTGGAGCTGGTTTGGTCTTTTGTTGTGTGCTGCAGGCCAGCCTGTCCTGGAATCCCAGCTGCCTCCTGCATTGCTCAGGGGTCCCACTTCTCTCTCGTTTTGGGCTCCAGGCATCATTTTGTTCCACCCTCCCCAAGACTCAAGCATGGAATGGGTCAAGACTAGATATCTGGTACTGGTGTTCAAACAGGAGATGGGGTGTAGGTCTGTGAGACCTGATAAGCTCTCCAGGAGCCTCAGTGGTGTGGCTCCTTGCATAATGAGCCTGCTGAGCTCTGTTTCTGAGCACAGAAATGGATCCTGGACATTTGTCAGCTGGAAAAAAAGTAAATCTGTCCAGGTACTCCATTGAGTATTGCTCACAGCTATCTGGGGGGAACAGATGAGGTACAATACCTTCAAATTAGAGAATGTCTAGGATTTGATGTTGCCTCCTAAGGACACTAGGAATTCAATCCAGAATTGTATTAATTTATGTAATCCATTATTGTAGTAGACTTTTCAGGAGAGATTCCACGTGCTTGTTGCTCATGGACTCTGCCATTTGGATGTTCATGTCAAAGAATCTGTAGGATTTGAAATTCACTCTTAATGGACTTGCAGGTGTCTCTTGAGCTTCAGGCTAACGCCTTCTGGAATTACTGTGAGATCCCGCATCACACTCAAAGTACCTGCTGCTGTGCTGTCTCATCTGTTGCCATTACAGCATGGATTTCTGGACACCTGAAATCATGGATCCTGTCACTTTGCTCTGGTCTTAAATCTGCAATATAGTGACAATTTGTGTGAAGACCCTCCTGCACAAAGTCATATATGCACTAAGGCATGCAACATTTCTTAGAATTACTTAAATCCTTCCCTTTATGAATGTATAAATGAATCTTTATGTAATATTTTAAATTATACACTTGATATGTACAGAATTTATTTATTTAAATCATGATTTTTTTAAAACCAGTCAGCTGAGATTTCTCAGGCAGCAAGGCAAAGGGAGGACTGTAAACATTTGCATGGTATAACATCAAGCTGAGAGAAAGATGAGATTTTTGCTTCTGGACTTCAGAAGGTCAAAATCAGTGTGGGAACTTTTCCCAGTGGTGGCAGCTGCAAATGTCAGGGAGAATTGCTTTTCCAGCAGCTTCCCAGGACAGATTTTCACAGTCAGAACCATTAATTTCTTGTGTACTGTTAGAAAACCATAATTGAAGAAACCTGGATATCATTTTGAGTTTGAGTTGATTTTGGGGATGAATTCAGAGGTATATAAGCAAGGGAGTACAAGGAATATTTTCATTTCAGTTATATTTGGTGTGTTAATGAAAAGAATACCCAAAGCAGGCACAGACCAAACACATACTTATTTAAAAGCAGAAGACTGGAAATTTGAAATGTCTGTGTGACATTTGTGATAATGCCATGGTCCTAAATATGACTATTAATAACATGAGTATTTATCTAAGACAATATCAAATTTAATTTGCTGTAAGCCATGTAACCCAGGTGTATAATGACGTGGCACATATATTCCACAGCACAGGAAAACAAAGCTGTAGCCATTTGATAAACTGCTTAAGCAGCTGATGTGCTGCATTTGTTATGTATTTTTGAGGTGTTCAGGGATGGTCAATCCCAGAGAGCTGAGTGGTGACTTTTGAATTGTTTCAGATGCTTTTAAATGGAAAAAACAGTGACAATCTCCACAAGATGTTGTTGATAACATGAAATCTCAGAACAAATACAACAGATTCATAAACAAGAGGCAGACTGAGATGTTTCAGTAGCAGCAAGTCTCCACTCGGGTGATATGTCTGGGTACCCCTGCTCCCCAACACAGCCCATCCCACCCAACATTAGCAGCTAGAAAATAGCTGCTGACACAATGCAGAATTAAAAAATAAAGCTTAAAGTAGCAGCAGGGAATCTTTTAATTCTGTATTTTGTTTCAGAGACACCTTAACTGGTATTTTCTCTTGTTTCAGCACCTCAGGAGAGCAGACGTGTGCTTATCTGAGCAACAACCCAGCCAGCTGCCTTCAAAGGGAAGGGTGGGTAAGTTCTTATGTCTGCAAGAACCAGGGGGTGGAGAAACTGCACATTCACAAATATGGCCCATTTTTTTGATGACTAACACCTTCATTTTTTCCTTTTAAAAAGGCCAGAAGATGGGAATGAGACTCTGGCAATTTTACCGGGCAATTACAGTGTTGGCATAAGCAGGCAGCAAAAGGCAACAATGGTAATGTGACCACCTCTTCTTTCACTAGTTGACTTCCGTTCCTTAATGTTCAATACTTACAGTGAAGCAACTTGGACAAGTTGAATTGTCACAAATTTTCTTCAGGGCATGACAGCCTAAGTGGAAGGAGTTGGTGGCTTGTGTTTGTAAGCTCTCAGGTTCCCTTGGAGCAGGAGGTTTTCATGTCCCCCAGAGAAAACCCAGCAGGTGAATCTGTGCTAGCTCATGCAAATTCTTGACAAATCACACAAATCCTCCTCCAGGAGGGATCCCTCACAGGCTGGTGAATCTCTGTATCCCAGGGAGGGTAGTAACCTTCTTCAGAAGCCCATCAACTTCAACCCCACAGGTACTAAAATCTGTCTGGATAATTTAACAGCACATGATGGATGTAAATCTGGATGCTGCCTGGAGCTTAAAAAGAACATAATATCTATGTAAGAATAGAGTAGTCCTAAATTTCCAAAGAAAATACAAAGTGCATTAGTGCAACAGACCATTTCTACAGTCTATCTCATGGTCCAGTCCAAGATTCCTCTGAACTTGTGCATTTTGAAATAAATGCCATTGTAGATATTTTACATTAAATAAAAGAACTCTGGAGCTTTTGAGGTGCACCGTGTTCTTGGTCTGTAGGTGACACTTCGGTATAAAATATAATTATCCCTAGGAAACAAAATTAATCAGAAAATACTGGCAGATAACATACTTCAAAAATGACAGAGCTTTTTCTAAGGCAAAAATAAGATGAACCGGTATTAATTTTGAAAATTTCTTTACATTTCTCCCTAAAGATGGCATATACATGGCCTCCTTAAGCCTCTGTTTCCTTGTAGCTTCATATGTGACCCATGTGAAATCCACATAGGCTTGATTTTCCTGCCTTGATCGTGCTGCTATTTTCACACGTACAAAGTGAATTTTAAAAACTGTTGGTCTGAACAAACATCCCTAAACCCCACTTTTCACCTTTCTTGCTCAGCTGTCACTGTGCACACAAGGTCAGAGGCAGCAGAGCAGCTGAGCTCTTGGTTCTGATTGTCTTTTCCTACAGTGTGAAAAGGGACAGGACAGGCTGTCCACCTGGGGATTCTGGGAGCATTAAACCCCAGCTGGGAGCATGCCTCAACATGCTGCAAGTTGTGCTAAGGTTGCTAAGTGACTTAAATCCACTGCACAGAATAGAACCATATAGCCTCAAAACAGCAGAACCTGACTGGGTTTCTAGTAACTCATTAAAATGACTCTACAATTCTTTTGATGTTCTGTACTGGTCTGGTCACATTCCTTTCTGTTTTATAGCATGGCAATAACAACATTCTTGTAAACAGTCATATAAACTCTAACCTTCATATTGCTCTCGTCAGATGATCTGAAAGCATTTTCACATCAGGATTTGGCTTTCTTACCCCCATAAATCATATCCCATACCATCAAAGGAGCAGGGGAAAAAATAGGGATGCATAAGTTGATTACTGTTTGGTCACTTGCTCAGGGCAGCCATGACATCCTGTGAAGGCTGAAACTCTTTTTGCAAACATTGCTTCTATAAATTCATTGTTTGGAGCTATTGGGGTTTCCATTATCTTTCAGAGGAGATTCTGCTATGAACAGATACACTCCTGCCTGGATGTTAGTGCCTAGTCTTTATTGACTATCAGCCTCTGCTCTCTCCATTATTATCAATACACTGTCATCCTCTCCTGCCTGGAACTACAACCTGTGGCAATATTTCCTGAGAGCTCGAGTTGTGTATCACACAGCTGGCAGTGGAGAATTACAGAAAGAGAGGAGGCCTAGGAGGCAAAAAAAAGCCACTCTGGTTTAGCCATGCTTGTCCACTGAGAGCAGCAGACAAAAGAAAGACAAAACTGTCTTTAGCTACAGAAGTGTGCTGCAAGGAGGACAGGCAGCAGTTTCCAGATGTCTCTGGCCAAAGGCTTGGCACTTAAGCATTTGCTCAAACAAAAGGGCCAAGGATAAGGGACTGCACCCTTTGCAAACAACACAGCACATGGACGTGCACTCACATGCAAAGAATTTACACCGGCTGAACAGTTTTCTAGGCAGTCAGTAAATATGACTTATGCCTTCTCTTCCTTCATCAATAGTTTAAACAACGTGGGAGCAAAATGAGATACAATGATTTTCCTGACACCCCAAATGACAAGGAAAGATTTGACATTTTAACATGTCCTCAGCTTGCTTGCTACCTTTTCTTTCCATCTTTCTTCTTATGATTACTCTTTTATTTTTTCTTTATCCCAAACAACTCTGCATTTTCCTTTGGACTGTCCAGTTAGAGTAGAGAAACAATAATATACTGTGAACCTATCACAGAGGATGAAAAGGAAACTGTAAATGCTCAAGTGAACAAACTGCCAGCAATTTCTAAATAAGCAATGTGTTACACAGCATATCTGCTGAAGGCTGATACATTTATAGTAGTTGCAATCTGCTGGAGAATTTTTTGCAAGTAAGGAAAAAAAAAGTAGCTAGATTTGACAGATAAATTTTTCACAGTGTTACCCTTTGTTTATAGACCTTCTCTCCTTTTAGTGTACCCTAGAGCAAATCTCTGCCTTTTCAAAGGGCCACGCCATTGTTCAACTGAAATGCTATTATTTTTTCTCTCAAGTTTGATTAAATTACTTGGCTCTCAGACAGAAGTTGATAATAATACAAACACGGTGATCAAGGTGGCAGATGTGCCGTTATTCTTTTAATGGCAAATAACTAATTCTTCAAACCAGGGCTACTGAGTGTTAGAGCAGTACAGGGGCTACACAGGGAACATTACAGCGAGATTTACATATGTTGATTGAAATGGGATTGAGAATTTATTGGGGGACATTTAAATAATTGCTCTCCTTAGCAAATACAGTCTGGCTGTTGGTTTGTGGATGGTGTGTGTGTGGAGATTGCAGAGATTAGGGCCAGAGAGGAAAGCAGAGGTTGGAGGCACCTGCACAGCAGTGGGGCTCAGCTGCCTTGCAGGAACTTGCTCCCATATATGAGCCCTAGGATAAAAGGTGTAGTTTAAAAGTGTGCTAGCTAAAATGTTTTAGTTAACACCTGTTTAAGCCCTGGAATAAGCAGCACAAGGTATTTTCTGTTACATCCGCTCATGGAAAAGTGGCTTAATTAGGTGGAGGAGTCCAGGGTAGGGTTAGGACACCCTGGTCCTGTGAAAGGACCAAGTGGTGAAAAGGGGAGTCCTGCATTCTTCCTGGGAAGATTAAAGTAGCCAACCTTTGAGCCAGCATCAGAAACCAGGGATTTTAAATATATTAGCTCAAATGCTTGAGCTAATAAGTTTCAAAATAAATCTTTTCTAGACTACACAAGCCCTGAGGAAAGAGCAAAGAGATTAAGGTAAAAATAGAAAGCATGAAGTGCCTAATAATGAGCCACACCTGTTTAGCAAAGTTTCCCTATCTCTGGTCTGGTCTACACCTCAGGTTTGTATCAGTATGACTGGCTTGGCCAGGAAAGTGTTTTCCTAAGGGACTGGGAGGATGAGTAGGCTGCCACGAGGGAGCCATGTGACAGTGGTGAAGGCCCTGAGGGCAACCATGGCAGTTGTTGCTGCAGAAAATGTTTCCCTCTCACTTGGCCCAATACTGGAGGAGTTTTGGTTGTGTCATGGGTAGATAAAAATAAGGACTTTTTCAGAAGATCTAAATGTGATTTAATAATTTAATAATTTAATTACTTGGAGACAAGTGGTTTTCATTTACTACAATGGATTGCAATCTTGTTGGCCTCCAGGCTCTATTGTACTGTAAATATTATTACTCATAATAAAACCCAACCTAAAGTTTTTCCCCAAAACTCCAAGATTTGGTCTTCAGCTGCTGATGCTGGTTCAAACTGGGAGAGTAAGTAGATAAAAAACACCAAAGAAACTTTCTTTGAGATTTCTCATATTATTTCCAAGACCCCAAAGTCCATATAACCTCCAGGAAATACAGGTTAACACCCTGCAGCCTGGCAGTTGTCTCCAGTCAGTCTTTTTTGTCCATCATGAGAGTTGTCACAGCACGTGAAGACTTTGCCCATGGCTGTACTTTACATTTCAGTGGGGCAACTCCTGTGTAGGACATACTGGCTAAAACAGCAGGTAACTCATAATGTTACACCCTTTATTTTGGAGTTTTATCATGTTTTTTTTTTTTATTATAGTGGGCAGGAATATGTCATTCTTCATGAAAAATACTGAGATCCACTAAATAAGATGTTAAGTCTTAAGCTCTAGAGTAGGGGAAACTCAGTTTTGAGACCTGAGAATTTGTGTTGTTTGTATAAAACAAGATTACCTTTCTCCCCAGTTATTCATTCAGTAGAACCTTACCCCCTGAGGAGTAAGAGGAGCTTGGGCATCCAGGCTGATGTCTTGATTTCACTGAAGTCAGCAGGAGTTTTGTCACTGATGTTCCTCCTTAGAGTATGCCTCACAGCCTTGTCAGTGTGGGCAATAATCCTGATGAAAATGAAGGACAAAGGCAGTCACAGTATAAATAGAGTTATAAATTATATCTGGGGTTAAGAGGCACAGAGGGACATATATTTGGTAGCTTCCATAACACAGGAGATTTGCCAGAGATATTTTTTTCCTTACACCTTTGTCCATGTCTCTTTCTCCTACCAACTATCTATTTAATTTTGATAGGGAGAAAGATAAGGAAACATCTATTCACTCATGCTCATTTTTAACTGTTCATTACATCATATTCCATAGACTCATCTCAGCTGCCTATCTGTCTGATCAAGATGAAGATGTAGGCTCCATCAGCAGATCATTAGAATAAATCTGAATTTGGTTATGTGTCAACACAGTGACAAGGCTTAATCCTCCAGTTATAAGTGTATTTGGATACATTTACCTTATCAATACTCATAAAAACTCTACTGAGAGGAAAATAATTGCATTTTCCAGAAGACTTTTCTGATACATTTAAACCTAATATACTATAATTAGAAAGCAAATGATACTAGTCAAAAGTAGAAGAGAGAAGGAATCAGGAAATTGATATGAGTGATTTTTATGCTCCTATTCGCATGGCACATGGCCATCTGATTATTGATAACTGTGAGATGACACTTGGGCTTGGTTTAGGGAGCAAGCTGAACAGAGCTGATGAACTGACCAAAAGGAGAGGCAATTTCCCAACACCTTCCATCTTCACTAATTTTTCACCTACTGACCTTTATTGTCCTTCCTTCCTTTTCCCAGATGCAAAGTCCCACTGCTTCGACTCCAACCTTGGGACAGTTGGATTCTGCTATAAACCAGTAAAAACTCATTTACCCAGCAGAAGGGGTTTTTTTTTTGTTTGGGTTTTTTTTTTTTTTTTTTTTTTTTGTTTTCTTGTGGAGCCTATTTTCTGCCATGAGTTGAGCTGGCTCAAAGGAGTCAGTGACACCAGAAGTAGAGCCAAATTAATAACATAATAATAATAATAAGTGAGGGAAGATGAGAGACTGGCTGAGGAAGAGAAGGAATGTCCCTATTTTAGTGGCAATGAGCTGTCAGAGTAGCTTCATCCTGTGTCATTAAATTGTAGCTCGAATATGCAAGCTCATTTCTGCTCAAAGGTCACTTCTGATTTCTTCTGCACTCTGGATTCCTGGCATATTTCTAGTTTGGCGAAATGTAACTGCTTATCAGAAAGTGAGAATTTCTGACACAATGTGTTGGGGAGAAAGGAGAAGAAGGCATCCTTTGTGGCAATGGATCACCAGATCAGCAAGAACATCTAACTGCACCCCAAGTGTCTTGCCCAATATCACATGGAAATCTGCAGCAGAATGGAAAGCTGGCCCTCTCTCTTGTAACAGCAAGAAAATGCTGTACCCCCAAAACTGCTGGATCTTGCAGCTGCTCCAGGGAGGATTAGGTGCTATAAAGGAAAGGGATACTTCCTTATGGATGTAGGATAATCTACTTCATCCAGCATTTCAGCACATCCTACTTTCTGCACATCAGAGAATGTTTTAAACTTGAAGCATGGTATTATTAGACCTGTTCAAATTTGTCAGTAAAAATGGTTGCTCTGAAAAGTTCTGTCCCCAGAACTGTCTGAAAATTTAATGAATTTTGCTAAGTTGTCGGCCTTGGGGATGTCCTTTCACAGTCAGTTCCACAGGCAGAATAGGTGAAAAATTCTTTCCGTCTTACCGGTTCTGATTTTGCCATGTCTTAATTTCACTGGACACTCCCTATTCGTTAGGGTTTCTGGCAGTTATAATAAATTTCCCCAGCTCCTGCACTGCTGTTGAACCGCGAGACCCGAGCTCCTGCCTCTCTCCGGGTGGCTGCTGGGCAGTGTTATAAATCAAGGGTCCTGGGTGCGACCCTGGCTTCCCCTCTGACTCTGCCGCCCTCCCGGGGACTCCGGTGACCGGAGCTCGCCTCTGCGCAGCCACTTGCGAGGGGAGACGCTGGTTCTTGTCCATCTGACAGGGTGCCGGGGGTGGTTTATCCTGGGGGGTGAGGCTCGGGGGCCGGGGCTGCTGCGGAGGCGAGGAGCGGTTCCTTCGAGCGGGCCGGGTTCTCTCGAGCGGGCCGGGTTCCCTCGAGCGGGCCATGGCTCTCCCGAGTGGGCCGGGTTCCCTCGAGCGGGCCGGGTTCCCTCGAGCGGGCCATGGCTCTCCCGAGTGGGCCGGGTTCCCCGAGCGGGCCATGGCTCTCCCGAGTGGGCCGGGTTCCCTCGAGCGGGCCATGGCTCTCCCGAGTGGGCCGGGTTCCCCGAGCGGGCCATGGCTCTCCCGAGTGGGCCGGGTTCTCTCGAGCGGGCCTGGTCTCCCGAGTGGGCCGGGTTCTTCCGATGTCCCGGGGCCGGGTTCCCTCGAGCGGGCCAGGTTCCCCGAGGGGCCGGGTTCCCTCGAGCGGGCCGGTCTCCCGAGTGGGTCCGGGTTCCCTCGAGGGGCCGGGTTCTCCTCGAGCGGGCCTGGCTCTCCCGAGTGGGCCGGGTTCCCCGAGGGGCCGGGTCTCCTCGAGTCGGGCCGGGTTCCCCGAGCGGGCCAGGCTCTCCCGAGTGGGCCGGGTTCCCTCGAGCGGGCCATGGCTCTCCCGAGTGGGCCGGGTTCCCTCGAGCGGCCGGGTCCCGATGGCCTTCCCTCGAGCGGGCCATGGCTCTCCCGAGTGGGCCGGGTTCCCTCGAGCGGGCCATGGCTCATCGGTCCCGAGCGGCGGTCCTCGAGGGGCCGGGTTCCCTCGAGCGGGCGGCGAGGCCGGTTCCTCGGGGGCGCGGCCCGGCGGGAGCGGCAGATGGCGCTGCGCCTTTAATTCCTGGGGCGGCCCCCGCCGCTCCCTGCCCGGATCCATCCCCGCCAGAACCGCACTAAAAAACATCGGGAAAAAGAGAAAACTGTGTTGTGTTATGTTGTATTCTTCTAGATTTACCTATTCCCTTCCCCCCACGCAAAGATTTAACACATCTCCCCTTCCGCAATTGAGAGGTCTCCAAATCCACCGAGACAGCATCAACCACCGTTTCTGACCATGGAGACTGAAAAGTACCACGCCAAAAATTCCAGTTATATTTTTTTTTTTCTTAGCCATAACTACACAGTACATATATTACATGAACATAATAATAAATCCCACGAATTACATGGTTAATTTCGGGTAATCAAAGTGCACTTTTGTAGAGGTATTAATAAGATTTATAATTATTTACGTACTGTCTCCAGGGAACAATGGGAACTGTTAAACAATTTGCTCAAATACTAGCAGGACATATATAATATGGGAGAGTAGAAGAGCTCTATTTTCTTCAGTCTCTACCTCTTACAAGTCTGTACTTCTTTCAATACTTCCATTTCTAGATTATATATGGAATGATAAGAAAAAAGGTAATGCTTCAAGGGGAAGGGATTGTTCTATCCACATTGTAATTTTCACAGTCCTGTCTTAAAACACAATTTATCTTTATGGCTCACATAGAAGTGATTTATCACCTTGCACAGTAAATAGGCAAGGTGAACTTTGTGGTAAAGTTTAAACTTACTTTAACATTTTCTCAGGTTATAAAAATATTCATCCCTATGGCACCTTATTTAGAGATTAACACATATCCTTTTCCACACAATATTTTCAATGCCATGGTTCATGAACACCTGCTTTTTATATCTCTCCTTTTACTGTTGGAGCTGGGGAACTGTCAAAGGAATGAATTGTACATACTGTATATTTTTCAGTGCGTGTAGGTTTTACAAACCCGGTTATGTTATTGAGACATCACAGAGAATACATAAAAAGATCCAGGATATTGTATGCACAAGCCATGGGGCTGTGCCATTGCATTGAACTCCAGCGTGGCCTGTGGAGCTGCATGGGAAAAGTGAAATGTATCAAGGGCTAGCTTTTGGAATTGTGGTTTTTCCTCTCCCCTAGTTTGCCTGGAGAAGGGCACAGGAATTTATAGTTAGATACAAGAAATATATAGATAGATACAATCACTATGCTTTTGGAAAGGAAAAATACCTCAGCTTCTTACATTCACCTTAATGCCATAACTTGGCCTCTCTCCTCATCGTCTTGGAAACCTGGCCCTGAAGGTTCCAGGTGAGAGCAGGGCTGTGCCAGGGGGGACACAGAAAAAGCAATAATAACCCAATTGTCTGGAAATGTAGCTGCCAGTGGCAACAGATAGGGACAGATGTAGACTTTCACCTGTGTTCTGAAGATTTACCAAATGTCACCAGGTTTGTTGTTGGAATTGAATGTTTGTTGAGACTGGATGTTCCAAACTCAGTCCTGTGGTTTGCAGCCTGTAAATGCTCTTCTAGAAAGAAAAGTTTTCAGGAGAAAGCTGTGGGACTTGTACAGGGTGGAAGCTGAGGCCTGGGGACATAAACCCCATTTGTGTGAGTCCCTTTGGATGAGGAGGTGAGTCAAAGCCAAGACACTCACCGTTCTTCACAGACACCATCTTGTCTCAGGAACCAGGTCAGCACCACTCAGTCCTTCCCCCTGGGTGAAGGGGCGAGTGAAGGTAGGGAGCAGCCGAGCTCCTGTATCTTGGTCAGTATTTGGTCAATATTTGGGCCCTCAGACAGGGTTTAGAGTTGTTCTCTGCTGCTGGCTTGGGCCATGGCACTGCTTGCCACCCTGGGGATGGAGAGACATGGAAATAGGAAATTGTGACTCTGAGTGTGTTTTACAGTCCTAGAGCTTGATTGCCAGTGCCAAAGATCAAGCTGCCTTGCAATTTCTCTGCACTTAATCCTCTTTTTTTTTTTTTTTTTTTTTTTTTTAAGGTGAGGTGTTATACTCCAGCACATTATACAGGTCTGTCCTTACTCCTAAGGAACCTAATGGTAAAACTCCTACCAAGAGAAGCCTGTCATGCAGCCAAGGACTGGTGGAAGCTGTAGTTACAACCACTTTATTGTTTGCTATAAAAGAGAAAATTAATTTTTAAAAGGGAAGATAAACTTTTGCTCAAGGCAGTTCTCCTTTCAAATTTATTCTTAAATCAATGCAAAAGTTTGATTTTGTTCTTGTTTCTAAATACACACCTTACATAAGAATAAAATCCCACATTCATATGCTTCAATACAAGCACTGCTTTTGCAGAGTTTAGTTAAGAACCAAAATAAACCCAAAGATAACCACACTTAGACGAAAGACATATTTAGGATAAAATAAAAACACAGCCACAGTAGTTATAGTCTAGAAGTGACTGGAGAACAATAAAGTACAGTCGCAACTAAATTATGTCTTGGACTGAAGTAGATACATAGGATTAATTGGATGTGGGCCCTTTAACCTTTTTGCAGGAAGCAAACTTGAGATCCAATAATTTTTGTAAAGATGAGTTTCTGTGCTTCCAGTAATATTTCTGGGCTTTGAAAGGATCCTGACTTTCCTTTCAGATTGTTTTGATGAGATTGGCTCTAATATTTCAACCATGCCAACTGAATAGGGGTAAGAGAGGATACAGGGGGGTGGAAGTTTGATTGCCTTATTTAAAGGACACAAATACTCTGCTGGTGCTGTCTACTGTGGATCATTTTAAGGTACTTTGTTGCTAGACATATTCACGGATGTGAAAAATTGTGGCAGAAAGGAGTGTTAGCTAATGATTCAAGCATCTCAGCTTACAAAGAAGAAGTAACTTGTTGGGAAGAAGACAGTGAAGACAACGTTTTATATCATCTGATCAACTGATTAAAATTTAATTCCTCTGTTATGTTCGTTATTTTTCATTGCCAGTGTCTGTGTCCAAAGTAAGGTCCTGAAATAATCCTTTTGCTTTTAAAATATACAGGCTCCCTCCAGCAGGTATCTCCTTTTTAGCAAACCACTTCAATTTTAACCCCAAACCAGTGCTGACTTCACTAAGAAGAGTAAAACCCTAATTCAGGTTGACAAACCCACATCTGCAGTTTAAAGAAGTAGTGGGTGGGTTTGAGTGACTTGTTTTTATTGTGATGGTCTGTTCTGAGATGTCAGGAATGGACTTTATCTACCCTAACTCTTGCTCTGAAGAGTTTTGGAGAAGCCTGAAGTGCTCCTGATGTGCAGTTTACATCTGTCTAAAATGATGAAAGATGCCTTTCCTCATTCTGCCTTGCAGAACTGTTCAGGAGGTGATAATGGTGTGCAAAGTAGGCACAAGCAGCTGCAGAGCTGGTATCAGCTGTCACCACCATTTCTTCAGAGAAGGTCTGGCCACAATCAAAGAGGACTAAGGTAATCTTTTATTCTAGTAACTGGAGTGGGCTAAAGGAATATACACAGTTATGTTTATGTCATCTGAAGAGCCAATTTTTAACAGCCACAGGCCATAAAAACTGAAATCCTGGACTGGCTACAGGCAGGGAAACCACCACACACTCACCAGTGGCCTGGATAAACATTTGCTATTAATTTCCTCTTAGTACAGATGCAGCTTCATCCTAACAGCTGACGTTTTATGAAGGATCAGATTTTGTTTCCTTGTAAAAAGAATTAGAGAAATGCTTAAAAGCCAAAACAAATCTGAGTAGTGAAGGGTGATGACATCTAGCAGGTCTGCAGAAAACTATTTCTGCTAAGCTTGGACATTAACACTCTGTGTATAGGAAAGGAGGAAAGGAGTTAAAATAATAATTTTTTTATCTCTGCATCCCCACCCCATGGACAGATGTGGCACCAGAGGATGGTCTGGACCTGCTGATGCTGCTGAGCACAGTGACCTGAAGCTGCCTGACCTACAGCAGCCACACCGCCACGAGCTGCTGTGCCAGGGACAGCAAGGCCAAGGATGCCCATGGCCAGCCCAGGGTGACCTGCTCTTCCCAACCAGCATCAACATCCCCAGGCCATGCCTGAGCAAGCAGGTGGCTCTCCCTAGGCTGGCACAATGGACTGGTGAGGAAGAAGAGGAGGGGTAGCACAGTGCCTGGCTCAGGGGATTATTGCCACCTTGTGACACAAGTGTCGTGTCCCAGGTTGGTGTCATCAGCGAACACGCTGAGGAAGCATCTGCCCCTTTACCCCAGTTATTGATGAATAAGTTAAACAACATGGGACCCCAGAACCTTGGGGACTCCACCGGTGAAAGGCCTCCAACTGGATGCTGTGCCTGGATCATGACCCTCTGGGATCTGCCATTTAGCCAGGTCCCAATCCACCCCACTGTCCATTCATCCTGTCCACGCTTCCTGAGTTCGTGAATGAGAGTGTCAGTTCATGAGAGAGTGTCAGAGTCTTGCTGAAGCTGAGCCACACAACACATACTGCTTTTCCTGATCCATCCAGGTGGTCATTTCATCTTAGAAAGCAATCAAGTTGGTCAGGCATGGTTTGCCTTTACCTGACTGCTCGTGATCACCTTCTTGTCATCCACGTGGACAGTGATGGGCTCCAGAATGAGGTGCTTCACCACCTTATCAGGTCTGAGATGAGGCTGACTGGCCAGTAGTTCCCTGGGTCCTTCTTGCCCTTTTTGAAGACTGGAGTGACTTTTGGTTTCTGGCAGTCCTCAGGCACCTCTCCTGATTGCCACAATTGATAGCACATGAAATATAACTGAATGTTCTTGAAGGTTAGGGCAGGTGCTGTGTAATCATTCAGTCTTTGACTAGCTGTCAATGCCTATTTGTAAGTGAGGTCAACAAGATGTTTACTGTATGGTTGAATGGTTTATTTGAAGTAAAGATGTATGATCTTTGAATGAAGATATTAATGATGTGACAAAAAAAATCCTGAAAAAGCACTTCTTTCAATAGGATCAACAGTTAAAGTCGTGTACTAACAAGCTAGATGCCAAAAGTAGCTGCAAGGAACGTAATAATACAGATTTTTGCTGTAAAAATAGAAAACAGGAAAAGCAATAAATCTGTTAATCTACTCAACTTTTAAAAACTAGATTAGGATGTGAAGTTCTAATTATTGTAGCTAATGATTTTATTAATAAAATAAAATTGTTTTTTGAATTTTATACATTCTTCCTATGTACAAATGATGTTATTTTATCAAAACTTGATTTGTTTCACTTAAATCCTGTTCCTCAAGTGTTCCATGTGACAATGCAAGCACTGCTATTAGAACAAATAATAAACCAAAAATTTTAGCTACAATTGTAGCTGAGGGATGGATTCAAAGAATCTATATATTTTTTTGGTATCAAAATGATAAACTATATTAACTTTAAAACATTTATTTATTTAAACCATTCTTGTAGATTAATCACACAGAGTTAAAAGCCAAACACCAGCCTTTATCAAAAGTGTATAATCTAATTTGTGAAATCAAGCCATAGAAGTCAAAGAATAGCAGAATTAAGGTTACCTTGGCAATCTCAGCTTGGTTACTTTGGTTGTAACGACTGGGTCACAATTCTTAAGTATAGATCTGTGTGTTACTCCCATTGCTTCTTCTCTTCCTTTTCCAGTATGCAAGTACTTCCTTTTCTGTTAATAAGCAAGTGGTATTTAATTTTCTTTTTGCATTTATCATGTGATCTCAAATGTTCTCTTGCTCCCTCCTACCAGTTCCTGAACTGAATTCAGCATAATTATTTTTCTTGAGGCTTTCCTGTAGCTTTCAGCTCTCTGCTATCTGGGAGTTTCACAAAAAAGAATTAATTTTTTTCTGCAGCAGTCCAACGGATGAGATATGGCCTTAACCTGACTCCACGGGTAAGGCACATAGTAGGCCAGAAATATTTGCTGGATTTGAGAGCCCAGTTTCTGCTAGTTAGAGTTTGACTTTGCCCAGTATGGAGCCATATTTTATGTGGTAGTTGACTGTGAGTGCTCAGCACTTCTGCAGCTCAGAGACCCTATAGAATCTAGCCAGGGAGTGAAGCTGTACAATTTATAACAGTGAGAGAGGAGCTGGCTGGAATTGCTTGCCTTGCTTTGCATAGGAGATGAGCAGGAGAAATACAACCAGCTCTCAAGGACAGTGGTGAAACCATCCTCTTCTGGTGAAGCCCTAGGAGCAGATTTAGAGAAGCTGTGACCATCTCCTGTTACCTTCCCTGATGAGATACCTGCAGCCCAGGTCATTCCTGGAGAGCAGCTGAGCTGCTGTGCATTATCACTGCGCTTGAATTCTCTTTTCTTTTGTGCTGCTGTAAGATATCATACCCCATGGGCAGCAGTTCCCCTTTGTTACATCCTCCCATCTATCATCAGTGCCGTCCATTTTGTGCCCAGCAGGAGGGAGAAGTATATGATCATGCTATTAAAGATAATGCCTATGCAAAAAAGGGATTGAATCAGGCTGGAGAGGCAATTTGATTCTGGCACTTCCTCACATCTGATTGCAACTGCAAGATTCTTTTCACACAGTTTGAGGTGTGTAATTTCACATACTTGAGGGGGGGAGGAAAAAAAAGTAGCCTGCCAAAATAGGCATTTCATTATGCAGGGTCACAGTGAGTCCCAGGAGAGGCAGTGGGGCTGGAGTCTGTGTTGGCCACTGAAAGCTCTGCTACTTCAGTTAATAGAGTAGCAACATTAATAATCACCAGATACCAGTGTCCTGCTGAAAGCACTGGGAGGCTTCTCTCCTATAGGGCAGGCTGGGTAATTGTGGATCTTGCAGGTATTTCAGGGCAACAGGGGATGTGCGAAGCCCCTAAACTGTGTTTCCCACTGCAAGTTCAGGAGGGAAGTTTGACATACCATTTTTCTAGATTTTCCACTTTCACTGTGGCAAATGGGACTGGGACAGGAGTATCTAACTACACCTAGCTTTGCCCAGCCACACAGTTTCCTTCAGATTTCCCTATTGCGTGGGAAGTCCCAGCCTTCTTGCTCTGCTACATTTAGTACCTCAGATCTAGTTTTAATAGTCTTTCTCAGTCATAATTCAAGGTTCCCTTCCTCCTGGCCACATTGGCTTCCACAGTGTGCTTCCTCACACACTACTGGCATTAAGCTCTGGCCTTCCAATGTCTGTCTCCTGAAACAAACATCAGGCTGCCCTTAGATTTCCAGCCAGTTCCTCAATTTAGTTTCTTCATTTGCCTCTGTCTTCTCCCTGTTCCTCTCCCACTCCTAACTCAGAGACCTATTTCCATATTCTTCACCAAGGAGGTTGAAAGCATGGGTAACCCTGTCCTTTGGAGAACCCAAAATGGATGGAAATAGCTTGTAGTTACTTGGAGCAGCAAGACAGTGTCAGATCTCTTTATCTCCATCCCAAAGTACTGATGTTGTGGATGTACCTTCAGGAAATAAATGAAGCCTCAGAATGGTTCTTGTGTGACTTCGAAAGTTGCAATAATTCCTTGGTGCAGATTTTGTAGCTATGTACAGAAGTAGAAAAGGATATTCTTCAGGTAAAACACACATCTGAATGCCAGAATTCAAGTATTTTTTCAAAGCATTAAAGTTCTCAAAAAAAGGGGTTACCACATAGTTTTAATATGGACAAAGCAGGTATTTTTCTATGGTCTTCTTATTGGCAGTAGGTGAACTCTTTTGGCTGAAGTTTTCTGAAAAAGGTTTTTCAAGTTTAGAAAAGTGTCTGATGTGTCAGTGTTCAGCCTAGTCATCAGCACTGGGACCCTAAAATGGGAATAATTGAGTAATCTCAATAATAGTTGGTGTTTCCAGCAGTGCCAATGTAACTTCTTGCATTGGGCCTAATTACGCTCCTCAGGGATGTGGTCACAGCATCAAACCTGTCTCAGCTCAAGAAGCCTGAGTTCAGGCACATGCTGTCATTCTTGGGGTGTCCTGCTCAGGGCCAGGAGTTGGACTCAGTGTTCCTGATGGTCCCCTCCAAGTCAACATATTTTATTGATTCTAGGATAATTTATTTTCATATTTATCCAATTTTATGATAATGTAAATCAACAGAAAACCAGGGTAATGGGAACTGTGGAATAGCCATTATATCTGATAGGTAGGGATATCAGCTAAGGATGACTGATGATATTTATGCAAAAATGTTCATGATTAAGAATGGCTTGTCTGCTTAAAAAATCCTTGAAGTTATTTGTTTGAACCCAATAAACATTTTTAAGAGGAGTTTTAAACCTAGACTAACCTTTACAGACACAAATTTCAACAGTCATCCCAGAGCCAGGAAAATCTATTGTCGTGCCTGTAAATAGTATCTGCTGATGCTATTTGTTTCCTGGATTGGTAAGAAAGAAAACCATAAGCCTGGTAATGGATTTTTCTCCATTTTTAGTCTCAATCACAGTATAGTCAATACTACTTAAAATTGAGATGGAAACCTGGTCTACAGGTTGGAAGAGCTAAATTTTGTGTAAGGTGTGGATAAAAAAAAGCTATTCAATCGAGCAAACAGAATATCAGCATTTCTTATCACTCATTAAAACACTTACTCTAACATGTCCTTCAGGACAAACATTCTGAATGCATTTGAAGAACTTCACATAAACCCACCTCTCGATTCTCTGCATGCTGGGAGCATTTTGCATTACCATTCATCTGTTTGCCTTAGATCATGAATGATCTGAGGATTCACAGTCACAGTCAAATTATGGTAATCTTACCAACTTCTGTGCATCAGTTAAGCAGCAACAATGGCTCATGTGTATGGCCTTAGCCAGTGGCAAATATAAGGATTCTTCCCACTCTGAAAGAGTATTACCTGAAATAATGTGCCTTACAATTGGCTTGGGATCATGAACCTAGAGGGCACTGCCAATTATTTTGACTTGGCTGATGTTGAGACTTTTAAAACTGAAATCTTAAAGTACTTTGTGAATCTGAGCCCTTCGCACACTTACAGTCCTAGGTACATGGTAGTCTCACAACTCTTTAAAACATTGCTCCAAAAGATAGGCTGCTTTATTAATAAACTAATGTGAGAACTTTGGAAAATCCTAAATAATTTCTCTGAAATTATGGGTGTCTTATCTATCTCTCTGTAGATGAAAAAATGTCTACTAATGACTTTGACCTTTTGCTGACAGTTTTTTTTCTGTTGACTTGAATATTGTGGGAGTGGCAGCATAGTTAAAGTTGGAATTTCCCACCCATTTTTCCACTGTTTCTCCCAGTAGACCAACAGATGTTCCTCATTAACTTTCAGATTAGATTCTCGTTGATAACTCTGGTTATTTTCTTATTGCATGTAGGAAGATGGGAAGTGCCTTGCTTTTAAAACACATCTCCAATGTCTTAGCACTTTTCACAGAATTTTTGAAAAATATTGTCATTTCAAAACACAATGATAAGTCTTGTTGGTTGGGTCTTCAAGAGTATATTGGTGTTCTAAAATTAAATGTAGAATTTAAGTAGTTTTCTGATTAACCAAAACTTCATATGTCTGAACCCCTACTTGATTTTGTTATCAACTATAATTTTATTAAAATCACTTGAAATTTTAATCCTGGAGGATTTTGCAAAATAAAATTTACTGGTTTATGTGTTCCAGCATCCTATAAGGAGGGTGTTACCGCAAGAGATTTTTTTTGCTTGAAACAAGTCGTGCACAGACTCAGTATATCCCTGACCTCAGATGTGACTTTGCATTTTTTGGCAATTTTCTTGGCAATGAAAATTCTTCTTAACCAAAAATTTAATTTTGAAGGAGATAACTAAAAATCATTTCCCCTGAAATCTTCCATAAGAATAGAAACATTTTTGTAATAAAATGTAATGTTTTCTTTCTGTCACATTAATGCTGAGCCACAATGAATGTCCTGCTTGCAGATGAAAGGCTGCTGTCACATTTATTGCATCTATTTAACTTGGGTATTGTTCATCTGTCTCATCTTCTACCTGCAAAGAATCCTGATGGTTCCAGGTTTTCTGTGTGTTATGGAGACGCATAAACTATAAATGCTAATGCTCGTCATTAACTTCCTTCTGGATCTGTATATTTTCACTGTACCAACAGAAGTGCCATCAGCTCTTGGCAGTTTAAATTACATTCAGGGTAACAGCCAGTACTTTGGCTAATTAATAAAATCACACTATTGAAATGGCCACAGAAACTGTAATGTTTGATATCTAATTACTGTCCCAGCCACTGTAAATGAGAAATTGTAGTGAATTCCCTGTTAAAGTACAAAAATATTCACACAGGACATACACTCTGAGGACATACTACTACAAATGCTCAGTGTTAGAGAGGTTGAAGTCGTGACTGAACTTCTCCTGCATATACCTAATTATCAGTGCCTGTGCAAAATGAACATTGTGGGTGATTTGAGCCATCTGTGACAAAGTGTGCATGTTCCTAATCTAGACAAGGGACATGCCAACAACCAGTCAGCATTAGAGCAAAGTGACAGTCACATCTGACATGAGAGAGGATTTTTCTGCAGAAGCATCCTTAGCCATGCAGAGTTGTCTCAGAAAAAGCTTGGGGTGTGTCCCCTCAAGTCAGCCTTTTCCTTGTCCTGCTACATTCTCCTGCTTTGGCTATGTCTCTTTAGATTGAATGTTCTCCATGCCCAGGGCTTCCAGCTGCAGGCTTCCCTGGCATCTGACATAGGTGGAAACGCTCTGCCCTGGTCCCTAGCTAGCTGTATATCAAGCATCAGTAATAAAAACCTGTAACAGGCCTAGTCCTGATCTTTGGTCTTAGTGGAATGCAGCTCAAATCTAGTGACATAAAACCACTTCATATGTCTTTTGCTAGATGGGGAAAACCTTCCTCAAGAAGCTCATAAATCCCTCATTTTCCCCCTCATGTTTCTTCCCCCACCATAGGTCCCTGACTTCTGAAACCTGTGAGAAAGCAGTTTGCTGAAAGGCAAGTGTCTGTGGGGATGCAGGATCATTTAGTGCTGGTTACCACCTCGGGCGTTCTGGAAAGGCTCTGCTTCACGAGGTGCATTTCAGAGATCTGACTGTGTGCTAAACCAGTCCTGCATCCCTGCCTCGTAGCTCTGGGAATGTTAGGCAGGTAATTAAGAAATCACACAGCACAGGTGTGCCAGGTGAAGTTTGGTAGCTTGCTTTTGATCTAAATTGAGATGCTCTGGGGATTTAACTTCTTAAACAAAAAGGGCATAAATAAATAATCAGGTTTTTTTTAAGGTTGGAACATGCAGGCTATAAAATTTTGTCTTGGATGTACACAAGTAGGCAATGCTAGAAGATTAAGGCTAGAGCTTTGTTTTACATGGGGGTGTTGTTTTCATTAACTTGGGTCTGATTAGTTTTTTCACTGGGAATTTCCCCACTGATATAAACAGGAACAGTGTTTGGTTTTTGGGAACTAGCTCAGGAATAAGCTATGAAAATGTCTTTAAAACAGACCTCAAAAACCCAACAAACCAACCCAAAACCTAAAGTATTAATTATAACACAGGAGTGACTCAAAACATTTCTTTTTAATATTCATAATTGAAAATGAGACAGCTTTAAAGTCTGTAATGAGTCCTTCAGTGTACCGCACTCTAGTTAGAGCATTATTTCATAGCTGGAAGCCAAGAAACAGGCTGACAATAAATTCTTAAATTATTCTAAGCCCACACAATAGCCTCTTGTCACAAAGTTTCGGCATGGTGCCTATTTTGCTACCATGTGGGTGGGTGAGATTGGGATAAACAAGAACACAACTGCCCACTTTTGATTCTTCATCTTCATTTAAGTTCAGTCTTGCACAGATGGTTTCTGTAAGTTTGAAATGTTTCAATGCTTCTCTCTTCTTACACAATTCCCCAATAAACATGAGACAAAAAATGTTATGTAAAGAAAGGAGTCTTGTATTTTGGAGTTTGAATCAAAAAAAATGAAGGACCAGGAAATAAGAGGGGTGTCACCCTGAAAGGTTTAGCCTGGCTCTTTGGTCTTCTGAAGCAGGAAAGCTTTTGTATACTTTCTCCAAACAAATTGGGTGGCTATCTCTGATCTATCAGAGTGCCCTTAAATTACTTCTTTTGATACCTTGGGGGAGGGAGATAGTGCAGGTGATGTCATAGGGCTCCTTCCAGCCCCACTGTGTGATGTCTGCTCCTCTCCTTTGGAGAAGGAACTTCAAGGGAGGGCATAAGGGGTGTGGGTCTGGAGGGGCTCATGCAAAGCAAGGGCAGGGGTAGGAGAAGACCTCTTGTAAACTGCAAGCATGTTGTGGACAATTTTCAAAAGTTAATTGTATCCTTGCGTTTCAGTAAAGCAACAGACCAGTTCACAATCTGGGTTGAAAAGCCTTTTTCTGGGGAGTTTGGCAGTGGACGTGATTTACAACCTGAAGTACAGTACTGGGGAGTGCTGAGATTGCAGCATAGCAGTGTTTCAGAGAAATGTCTGTCTGATGGACACAGGAATGGATGGAGGAGTTGCTCTGGAACTCTGAAATCAAAGCTGAATATAGACACTGATTTTGCAAAGCTTGGATATTGATTGGGTCAGATAAAGACAAAAACTGAAGTAGAAGAGACCTCCTCCAAAACCATTCTTCTTTTATTTGGTAAGGTTTGGACTTCTGCTTTAACACATCTCCACCAAGAATAAAAGAAAAATGTTAAGTTCTTTGCTGTGTGAATTATCTCTGAGGAAATAATTCATCCCCATGCAATATTATCTTAGAGTTGGCTGATTTATTTTCTGCTGAAATGTCCTCTACTGTCACCCATTAGGCTTTTCATAAGAATGAGGTTCTTCTCTCACTCTTATTCTTAGTAAGTCTGGAACATTAACATGCATTTCTCACATCTCCCTCATTCCATCACTTCCTCCTCTTATCAGCCTTTGTCTAAAATCTGGGGATCAAAAATCAAATACTTTTGTTTATATGTACTTCAAAATATTATTATCTTCTGAAAGTTAAAAAATAATTTCCCCCCCTAAATATTATCTAGAATAAAATACTTTTTTCCCCCTTAACCAGCTGTAGTTCATGGAAATTCTCCTCCCTTCATGCCATCCTTTCCTTCAGTCAGCAGAATACAGAATTTGCCTTTATTCCCTTTTCTTTACCGATTATTCCCTTCCAGTTTCAAGAAGTGTAAATTAAAATGAAAGGGGAGCATATTCTCAGCTAAAGACCTCAGGGCTGGATTTCTCCCCAGTGGTGAATTCCCCTCACTGGGTTATATTGGATTTTGTCTCTAGAACAAAGATGTTTTGATATTTTGACTTTGAGGAGTTCTGGAATATTAACGATAACACAGGAATTATAGGGAAATCTGGACTCTGAGTAAACTCAGCCTGTACTTCACTGCTATCCCAAGCATGAGTCCCTCCTGTGCTGTTGCAGAGAATTGTGCATTTGCCACCCTGCTTCTGGCTCCATGAGAGATTAGGTAGGCAACAGTTCCCAGCTAGGAAAACAACACTCTTCTCCCAGAGTTGAAGAACTCCTTTCTTTTAAGCACAGTTTATCTCAGTAGCAAAAAAAGAAACTGGTGAAGCCACTTAGAGGACCACAGCAAAAATAAACTGGGCACACTGGATAGGAATTTGACACATCTAAGAGTGTTACAAGCCTGTTTAGACAGATGTTGCTGACCACTTCACCATGGCTCTTCCCATGATTCAGGTTAGTGGGATTCAGGGTAGCTTGGGACTGGGGCTGCAGGGAGTAGCTGCACTCTAATAAAGGGTCTCAACAAGTCGTGTAAGCGTGGTCTCAGTGATGAGTTGCAACATTCCTAGGTATGCTGAAGCCTGGATATGTGGACACAAAAATGGATCCCAGAAAGCCAATACAGTCGCTTACTGCTGCCTTCTCAGGGCAAGGGTGGTTGGGTGTTCTGCTCTTCACAGGGAAGGTGAAAGCAGCCACTTGGATGCACCAAAGTACAATGTTGCATTTGACCCATTCAAAAAAATGGGCACCCAGCAAGTTTATAGACCCTTCCAGGGTGAAATGAAGGGACAGGCAGAGCATGGGCTCCTCAGGGTCAGTGCTTGGGGCCAGGCATGGCAGAGTGCCAGGAGTGACACAATCTGAGTCAATCCGTGTCACCATGAAGCCCAGAGAGGGGACACAGAGTCACCTTTGGATCAGAATCACAATGATGAGGTGGCTTCATCCCACCACCTCAGGCTGCTGCTGCAGTGGCAGCATAATTATTGCCAGGGAAATTCCACTTCTTGTCCTGCTTAAACAGTGGGGCTCAAGTCCTGCCAAGCAAGTGGGAACTCTCCTTGGTTTCAATGGTCTCTTACATCAGTAATATGCTCAGATTTGGAAGGGATTAATCTTCCATTTTGCAGATATCAAACTGAATCTCAAAGAACTTCTGTGACTTCATGCTTCATTGCAGCGCTAGTCCAAAGGCGCTTCCCCCCTTCCCCCAGTGAAAATGTTGTTTCAAGGATTACATAGGCTGGTTCTGAATTTAGAACTTATTTAGGTGACATATTTATAAGTATATGAAATGAAGAGGCTGCGAGTAGGATCTATGGTTCCTTAAATTTTGCATGATTATATGCATCTTACTGTTTTCAAAAATATTTGTACAGTATGAAAGATTAAAGAAAATAATTTAATTGCTTTAAAATGCAACAATTGATCTTTTGATGTTTTAGTGTGTAACTGAGCTTTACTTTTAAGTAGGTACTAAAACTAGTGTGCTCAATTTATTACTGGGGCAAATTTTCCACTTGATAGAACAAAAAAATAAATAAACAAAATTAGCAAACACAAAACACAACAAACATAATGCTGACTTATAGTCAGATATCCCTCAGGTAAAAGACTTACTTTCTTCTGTTTTGAAAATGAAATTATAATCTCATTAAATCTTGGAGGAAAATAGTTCTGTTACATTTTCTGTAGGTAAAAGGACTTGCTTATGTGCTTTGTTTATGTTACTGTTTTTACAGTAAGTAATAAAATTTATTAGGGCTATTATGCATTTATACAACCTGTTTGACAATGGCTTTTTAATGAAGTCTTAGCTCTTCTGGACACAGGTGAAGAAAATGCAGTACTACAACAACACTGGCTTTGTCAATAGGTCTCTGAAACATGGGAACATACATCGACCTCCATCCAGGATATATGGCTATTGATTTTAGTGGCAGACCAAGAATTGTGTCTTGTATTTATGTATTTCTACACCCTAATTTCCCTAATTCCTCCATCAAAACACTTCTATTGTCCCTCCATTTTCTGGGGAATGTGGACGTGCTTGGAGTTCTACCCAGGAGTGGTCTCTTCCTGTGGACTCCTCCTCCTGGTGTCCATGGCTCAGCAGCCTGGCAGCACAGCACTACGAAGAATCTCAAACACAGGGCAAGTGAGGAATTTAGAGACAAAAGCTTATATTTGTAATTACATGCAGAAAGAGACTGAAAGCAGGTGCAGGCTCCCAAGGGCTGCAGCAGAACAGACCTTAGTGACCCAGATGGAAGGAGCCAAGGGCACAGACAGCAGAGGTCACATGTGAGAGATCTTGGTCTTCATGTCCACTCTGTCCTGGACAGAAAGAGTGCACAGGGATCACCGTGTTTCTTGGGAAATCCATAATTTTTTTGTATTGCTGATATTTCTGTATGTTTCCAGTTTTGAAACTATGGATTGACAAAGGAAGGACAAGTATCAGGAAAAGGCCAGCTGGTATGTACCACTGGGTAGGATCATTTCCCTGCCTTTTTACAGGTACCAAAGAGGGGAACCTTGTTAATGCATGGCACTGCAGTCTCTGGATACTGAACCAGACAGTGAAGAGAGAGACAGCTCTGCTAAATCTACTACACCAAGACCTGCAGGAAATCCTACATCCACTATTGTCTTTGTGGCTTGTTTGCTTAGCAGAGTCTTGCATGGATCATAAATGTCCTTTCACACCCTCCCCTTGAACCAGACATCTGTTTTACATGACCTCTAGCCATATTTACAAGTACTTTCAAACATTCTAGAGCATGAGATTATGGTATTATTTATTTGCTACTTTTTGTGATTCTTATATAACCTACAATAAACTGGTGGTCTAGATTTTCTACTGAAACAACAGAAAACAACAGAATCATCAGCACCATATCCTACAGCAGAACATTCCTTCCTAGTATGGCAAGTTGGAAAATGATTGTACAGCCCTTTCCATGGAGGGATTGGGAGTGTGGCAAGAAGTTTTCTGCAGCTGTTAGGTGGAGTACTGCATCTTATAGAGAGCTGTTAGAGATATATTTATATATATAAATTGTCAGCCGCTGGGTGTTTGTTAGATTAATGTCCTCTCCTTAACATGAATGCATAGAGGGTAGACCATGTGATTATGCAGGTATGGTAATTATCCTTCAAAGAGTTGGAAGGCTTTGACGTAACCTCTGTGTCCCAAATGTGCTGGTTCCAGCACTCGCTAGAGGGAAGAATAAGGGCTTGAATCTGCAAGCCTTTCCCATGTGACAATCTGGTATTGTGCCTTATAAAATCTGGCAAAATTGTAAATGACAGCAACCTTTATGAGTATTAAAGTGACTTAGCAGAGTTTGGTTCTTTTTCCCTGATAAATAAATTCTCTGATGTGCTGCTCCAACATGCAGAGACATGCATGAACTATTGTAAGTACTCCAATTTATAAATGCTTCACAACAGGCCACAACAAGCTAGCATCAGCTTTTAAGTATTTTAAAATTATTTTTACATGTCTTTACAACATGTCATAATGCATCTTATAATAAAGCAATTTCTATGATGAATATTAATTATTATTTTCCAACTGTATCTACAATGCAGTGACACTTGACTGGGAATGTGAGGGCTGAATCAGCCTCACATAAGTTCACCCAAAGAGGAGAGCCCATATTTCTGCATCACTGTTCCAGAATTTGTAGGCAAAACCAGCAGACATTCACCATCCAACAATTCTGGATTCTTTCAGTTATTTTGTTTTGAATAGATGTCCACTCTGTTTTCCCTACCCCACCATCATTTTAACATGCATTATTTTTGACTTGATTTAGGTTGAAATAGGTGTTCTTGCCAAGAAAGCAGTCACCTGGCTCACTAGTGCTGATCTGAAACACATTTTTTGGTCTATGTCCTCACATCCATCACAGAAGATTAGTTCACAGATTAGTTCATGACTGGGTCTTTTGGGGGAGAATTATCATAAGTATCAGGTGTATCAGGTTATGAAGTTTTTCAAGTATTTTCCTATAAAGGGAGCTGCTGGGAGCCTGAGGGCACTTACTGGTGCAGCCCAGCCTCCACCCACCCCTGCCCATGGCCCAGGAGCTCCACTTCAGCTCAGCCTGGGCTCTCAGGCCTTTTCCCAAAAATGCCATAGGAGTGAAATCTCCAACTCGTTCTCTGATCCCGTGTCCTGCTGCTGGTAGGTTCATTATTTCAATAGACCCTGCTGGGACTGTGTTAGATCCTACTCAGCTCCACAGCCCCAACAGTGCAGAAGCATCCAGATTTTGTGGTATTTTCTAGAAAGAACAGCAAGCACAGTGCTGAAGTGCTCAAGTGTAGTCAGTAATATTAGACTTGTTTTCCAAGCTTTTTAGGGACACAAAGCTTCTTTCCCAAGCAGAAACATCTACCTTTCCCCCAACCCCTCCCAGGTCTGTGCCTTCTTTGTGTACTTTTGGGTCTGGCTTGTATTTCCAGGAGCTCTAAAGCTCATCAGATTTTGTTGTGTGATTCAAGTGGAGTTTTGCCAAGAAGAAACGTTAATTTTAGTTTCTAATCATCAATAAGAACAGGTGTGGCAGGACACCTAAGAATCAATTGATCTGGGTTTTTATTCAGTAAGGATGTGCTTTTTAATATGATGTCATACCAAATCCAGACACCCTTTTTTTTTGTTTTTACAGAAATCCTTCCCAGCTGCCAGCAGACCAAGTCCAATCCCTTTGTACAGCGGAGGTGCTGTGAACTAATGTTAGTGTCAAGCCTCATTGTCTACATCCAAGAAGAAAAATGTTAAGTTTTCAAGATCAATGAAGATCATCTACTTTCATGATGCATTGTTCTCACTAACAGTGATGTACGGGAAGCACCTGAGAGTCAATCTGGAAACTTCTTTGGCCAGGACACAGCAATATCTCTCGGTTGTTGATACGTGGTCTGGCAGCTGTTTCTTCTAATCTGGTTATCAGGGCCTGCAGGTGTATCTGTATTTACACAACTGGCTTCTAAGGACCTACGTTTATCAAGTCATGATTTACACCCTACAGATTGCTTGGGTTTTTAGATTTTTTTAAAATACTTTTTATTGAACACTGAGGATAAGAAAGAATGAGGGAAGCCTAGTCTTATTTTCATGTAGGTTCAAGGTTTATTAAATTCCCCTGCATCAGTTTACATTCCTAGATGTTCCTGTCTGTGCTGAGATGAGTCAGTGAGGAGAGCTGGTGGTAGTGAGCTTTAGGTACCACGCACAGCTGTAGGACCCACTGGAGCTTAGCTCTGCTTGGGGGCTGTGCCACATGCTGCTGCTGGATGCTGACAGAGGATCTGGGTGCCAGAGCCTGTGAATTTGAATCTCCTGCCTTCATGACCTGACATGGAATCTCCTCCTGGCGTTGCCCTGCACCGGGAGCGGGTGCGGGGATGGCGCTGCCAGAATAGACATGCCCACTGCAGTGCCATCAGGGTGCATCCAGATAGATGAACTTCCTGGCTTTCGTTTCATGCTTTTCTGCCCTAGATCATAGGGAAGGCAAGGGTGGGTCTGGCAGACAGTGCCGTGGGCAATGGCTTATTTGAGGAGTCTGCAGGGTATACAAATGAATAAGCCTCTTGTGTTATACTGGGATAAGGAAAAATAAAGCTACTGCATGCCCTTTCAAATGCTGCTAAGTTTTCAGTAGCAAAGTGACTCTCAGTACTGTATTTAGGATTTACCAGGCATAATTCTCTACCTGTCATCCCTATTAATAATGAATTCTTTCTTCTACTGCTCCTGAAGCCTCTTGCTTCAGCCCAAAGGTCAGATGTGAGGTTCTGGTTCTGGCTAAACTTTCACCAATTTCATTAGGTGCTCCACAGATCACTGGAGATAATGGCTGAAATTGTGTCTCTTGGAATGACAGAGTCATCCTATGATTTAGTTGCCTGTGTAATGTGAAATTATCATCCAAAGACACTGTCTTTTTATTGGTGTTTTTTGTAACATAATGTTTTGGTTTTGATGAAAAATCCAATTGCCCTGTCATGTGACCAAACACTTCTTGGCAAGAGTATGTCTTTCATGTAAAAGAGATCATATTTTCATTCATCTTATGTTAAGTGTCCCATAGAAATTTTCATAACAGAGCAGACTCACAGTCATGGTTTGCAGAGGAATAACACTAGAATTTTTCTAATTCTCACTAGTCCTCTGAAGTTTCTTCTTTTACTTTCCCTTCTTGAATCTGTCACTGAAGACCCTGACACTTTTGTAATTGAGCAGAACATTAATGGTGACTCTTCCAAAAATAAATGTTCATAAAAAGGAACCAACGGGAGCCAAGCAACATCAAGCAGAAATATTGCAGTGGGTGCTAGAATCCATCCCAGTTCATGACTCTGCTCTTCTCGATATTCAGCTTAAATCTGAAATTCTGTCAGTATTTATTCACTTCCACAATATTCCAGTTTTGCATTGCTGCATATTTTTGATGTAAAGAGAACTATTGATTATTTTAGTGATGGAAAAAACCTTTTAAATTATCTTGCTTGTGGTTTCTGGTGAAGTTCCCAGGTCCAGCCCACTGTAGATCTCAGAACAACCTTGTGCCTGCTTAGTGAGGTGGGGAAACATGTCCTTGATCTCAGTCAAAAAGGCAGCTGCCTGGAACTTGATACTTGTGGGGCACACTCTTCTGCCAGCATCAGGTGGGGCAGCTCTCATGAGAGGGACTAACTCTGCTACTGCTTAGTCTTATTTTTGAAGATGGCCCTGATTAATCAGTTTTCTGCAGTGTGGATAGGCAGAGGATTATTTAGGGAAGATAGTATTATTTAGGAAAGGCATTGTTCTCCAAATATCACCTTTTGGGGACCACATTGATTGCTGTTTTGTAGCTGGTGAAGAAGCAAGGATTCTTGCTAGGTTTTGTTTTACAGTGCTGGGAGGTACTGGTGGAGGTTGGGGGATTACCTGCTTTGAAGGCTGTTGTGGAGTATCACAGTTTAATAGCCCTTTAACAAGGCACATCTACAGGGGCAATACACTGGGAGGTGTTTCTGGGCTGGGAACAACAATAATTTGATAATGAACTATTTGGGATATGATTTTGCTGAAGATATTCATCCCTGAGCTGTGACTCTGTTCCAGGATAATGATAACAGGATAATGACTGTCACTTAGCAGAAACTTGCTGTGAGTCAGAGTAGCAAAACCATGCTGGACTATGTGGACAGCTGTAATTCTCCTTGAATCCCTGGGTCTGGGGAATAGCTAGAGCTGGCTGGACACCTCTGAAGGTCATGGAGAGGTGATCTGGGAGACTTACTGAGAGCAACAGGAGCTGCAGCCACCAGGAAGCAGTCGGTGCAGTATTTGTTAGAACAAGAATCTCTTAACAGGAGATTAAGTAGATACTGAGTTTTATAAACTTCTACTGATTCCTGTCATTGTATGCACAACACATATTCTAAATTGTTGTGAAGCACTTTTTGCACTGACTCATAATCCTCAACATAAAGACAGACAGATGATTGCATTCATTTATGTATGGGACAAATTGCTACCCCCTAAGATCACAGAAATGCCTGTAAAAAATAAAAATCATGTACTAACAAAAGTACACAAAAAATCAAGGTAATATTTTATTGTAGTGTTGAGCCCCATTTCCGCAACAGAGTTCCCTCTTTCAGCTGAAATGGGCCATTACTATAATACACTGCAAAATCTACAAAATTTCAAGGGAAAATAAAGGGACATTGTCATCATATTGTCCTTCACTAACAAAAGTTACCTCTACTGTTTAAATAATATCGTTGGTCTTTGGCTCCATGCATTATTTAATAATCTTGGAAACTTCTGTGACCTTTAAGCAATAGTAAACTGTGATTGCTTGACAGATAGGTCAATGTTTGTATAATAGTTGTGTCTTTGGAGGTACAAAAATATTCATCAGAATGCTTTGACTGACTTCCCCCACCCTTCCTTTCGTTGGCAGTTTTCCCGCAGCATTGCCCTTTGTTAAACATTATTCCACTTCAAGGGTATTTGCAGGACTAGGAAGCAGGCAGAATATTATGGTCCTTGAAAACACAGGGTGGGGGAGGTTGTGTGTCTCTGAGACACATTTGCACATGCACACACACATGTGCCATGAGTAGCTGTTACTGTTGGTAGAAATTATGTCTTAAAAAAAAACGGTGAAATGATTGGTGTCTTGTGTGCTAAGCACCTTGGTGTAGATATGTTGGATTTACTCCTGGTTAACATGCACCCTGTTTTCAGGGGATGATAAACTGGTATTTGCTGTTTGAAGGGCATACTTGAAAGCAAGGAACTGAGTTTGAACTTCTGGTTTTATTGTTAGCAGTGTTGGTTGCAGGGCCAGTTAAGCAAACATGTGGGCTCCTGCATGCTCCTTAGCAATACTTAAAGGGAAAGTTGTATTGACACATTCTCTATTACTTAAGTTTGAATTAAGGTGATCATAAAAGTCAGAATTGGCCTCAAACAAGAATATTGAACCAATTTTTCTCCATGGCATTTCATACTGAAAGTGTCTGTTTAACCATCACTGCTGGGTGTTACATGACTTAGCGATATCTATTTCACACTGGAAACTGTGCCCCAGCATAGCTTCCTAAGAATAATGAAATACCAGTTTCACTTTTAAAACCAGATGATTTTCTACTTCAGTGCAATACACACACGGATATAAATACAAACATAAATATATATTATTAAAATATATAATGCTTTGAGGGATGAAGAACTTGGAAAACAGCTCCAAGTTTTTAAACACAGCATTGTAAATATTCTTCCTCTTTTAGTCTCTCTTATGGTGCAGAGTGGTGTTTGTCAACATACAGTTTTTGCACTCAAAAATTTTGCCACACCACCTGCTTAGAGAAGGAATCAGACACAGAGCATTTGCTATTTGCAAATGTCTTTAATTGCAGCTGATATCACTCTTCAAATCCTGCAAGCTTTCTGAGCATCAAAAAAAAGGCTTAGAAGATGATTTTGATAAGTATTCCAGAAAGCAACTGGAATATTTGGATTTCAGAGTTGTGGACTGGTCCATAGGCATTATGATGACCATAATTTTGGGTGCATTTGCCCAGCAGCCACCTCTAGGTTAAGAGCTGAAGCCCATTATGTGCCTGGCTGGTGTATGTTATGGTATATCTGAGGTCAAGGTCTGGTTTAACAACGAGGAAATCTTTCTAGCTTGGGGAGGTTACATATGCAGTTGGCATATTTGAACTAAAGCATCTTTATCTGTTGGCTTTTTTCCCAAAGGCGGAAGCTCTCAGCCCTTTCAACTTGGAGCAAGGAAGAAGGAGCTGTTGGCATTTTGGTGCCATCTTTGAGCTGGAGCTCGAGGATAAATTCCTGCCCTCTGCTTGGCTTGCACCATTATTAACATTGGAACTGGGACACTCTGTGAAGCAGTTTGGACTCAGTAGTTCTCCATCAATTAATTAGTAATCCTCTCTCTGAGAATACTGCCAGGGTTACAACAGATACCGATAACTCCTAAGTATTTATTGCATTCAATAAATAGAGGCTTCAAAGGATGTACCTGGTAGTGAGGTGTGGGCTCTTTAATTATTTCCAGTGTTAAAGCTGTGAAAGGAAGTTATAAGGGTTTTCTTATATTTTTTCCCTTCCCTTGGAGAATAATCAGTTTTAAAATATTTGTCTTTATTTAATCTTTAACTTTTGGAAAAAAGTTTTATTGTGTGTTCTAATTTTATGCTTTGGCTGGCAGCAAAGTGGAGCCACCTCTTAGCTCTCTTAAGATCTGAAATAGTTAAAAAAAGAAAAAGTAACTCAGGTAAGCGCTCTATTGGAGCCAACCTTATTGAGGTTGGGGTATATTAGCACAAGAAAATTGAACTATATATTGATTCATTAGAAGTGACTTCAATCTGCAAATTATATATATATTTATAAAATGCTCACACTATTCTAAATGTTTATTGAAGAATCAGTCAGTATGAGAGGAAGGATCTAGATTTTTTTTTTATTTTATCTCAAAATTAGGATTAAAGATTAAAGAATGACAAAAATTTCAGGGGAAGAGTCACAAAGATACAGACAGTCTTAGAAAACACAGCCTTTCTAGTGAAAAAAACAAAACCCAAAGAGTGTACAAAGTTCAGTTTAGTAGGGAAAAGAGTTGTTTGTAAAGTGTCAGAAATGCTTTCCCAAGTGTCACTTTTTATGATAATCTATGGTTACTGAGGATATCTACACTTATAAGAAAATAAGATAAAATATATTATAAAGTAAAAATAAGACTTTTAATAATTACTGATTGGAACAAAAGTAAAATTTTATAGCAGAGCATTTTTCATCCTCCTCCTCTCCATTGTTCTGGCCCTTAATGGTTTCTTTTGCTGTCTTTCCCCACTTTTCCTGCTTTCATTCTTCTGCAGTTTCTACCATCTCTTCTCATTCTTTTTCCCCAATCTTGATCTAAAACTTCACCCTCCTCACTTGGGATGATGTCTTGGAATTGCTCTTGTTCGCCCGGCCATGAATTGTCTTTTGCCCATGGCCAGTTTGTTTGACTCTGGGGCAGTATTTCCGGTGTTAAAACGGTGAAGCTGTATGGAATTTGTTCATATGCTTTCTTTCAAGTTCCTATATATCTCAGAGGCCTTCACAGGACTTCTTGTTCTCATCACATCCTCTTGTTCCATGTTCCCTGACCATGCATGTCCTGGCTAGCCATTTCTTCCTCATATATTTAATTTTTTCCTCGTTCCTTATCCAACCCCTCATCTACAAATGCAAGCTCTATTTCTATATCAATCAGAAATACTGCGGTAAAATTTTCCTAAACTCAGCTTTAAACAGTGCAACTTCTGTTGCAAATTTCTACTCCCTGTCTTTTCTGAATAAGATCCATTTTCCTATGATAATTTTATTTCTTGGGAGTAAATTCTTATCACCTTTTAGAAAAAAACCAGGGTTTTTTTTAGCATCTGTAGAATTAGGATCTCTTTTTTCATGATGCTTGTAAAATGGAAGTTAGGACACTGGTGTACAGAGACTTTCTGACTGACATTTCCATTTTCTCTGTGTGCTTTTATCCTTACTTCTATGCAAATGATAAATGATGCATAGAAGAAGATAAAACAATCTTTTAGTTCAGTAAAAACAACAACTGCTGCAGTGGAATCCTGTTCAATGTATCTTCAACATTGCCTTATCATTATTTTTCTAAATGAATCATAAAATCATAGAATGGTTTGTATTTGAAGAGACCTTAAAGATCATCTATTCCCAACTCCCCTGCTATGGTCAGGGACACCTTCCACGTGGTCAGGTTGCTCCAAGCCCCAGCCAATATGGCCTCGAACACTTCCAGGGATGGGGCATCCACAACTTCCCTGAGTAACCTGTGCCAGTGTGCCTCACCACCCTCACAGTGAAAACCTTCTTCCTTTTATCTAATCTAAATTTAAGTTGATCAAATTCCTAGTGAAGCAAAGTAAAATTTTACCAGTTCACAAAAGTAAAATGACACCTACAACAACTGCAAAATAAGATTTCCCATCTTTATAAGCAGTAACACCAGCATCTAATGGGTCAGTCCCAAACTCCTACAATATTAGTGGAAAAGGGTTTTCATTATAAGCTAAATTTCCAAAAGACTTAGATAGAAGTTTCATCAAAATAACTAACTTTGGGAGAGTGGAACACTGGCAGTGTGTTCCAGGGGAAAGAGTACGATGTCCTCCTTTCCAAGCTTCAAGTCCCAGCATGTCCTGAAATTAACAAACCAGTTCTGCTCTGACAACGTGCAGTGACCTCGTGGAGAAACAGCACTTTGTCAAAAGGAGCTTTTGAATCATCCTGTTTAATACAGGAAAATGGGTGCATGGTGAAATATCAGTTATAGCTTTTATGAGTAACATCTTTAATGTGAAAACCATTGCTTTTTAAATCCACTATGATTCATACTAATAAATGAATATACCTTAAGCCATTAATATTTAGCATACAGGATGGCAGAGAACAGCTCAAAACCTACAGTAACTGAGTTGAAAGAACTAATTAAAAAATCCTAACAAAGCAATTAATGTTTAGTATGTGATGGATGCGCATCAAGGCAATGATACTTTGGAAGCAGAGAATGACATTTTTCTGATGTATCTGATACAAGAAGTTGATCACAAGAAACAGTAATGTAAAGAAAATGCATATTTTCCCTCATATTTGTATTACTTCAAATTGCTCTGCTGTGAAGGAAAATCAATTGTTATTATGGCTATTGAATGCTTTTTAATAACATGTGCTTCTATACATGGCTTTTTGGTAAGCGTTACTCTAAATTCAAACATCTTTTATAAATCTCTTATGTGAACTATCTTATAACTTAGATATGATTCAAGTTATGCTTGTAAAATCTCCACTTAAAATGAATCTCCATGTGACAGGTAATTGGCTTCAGTCCTGTTTTTTGTTATTGATTTAACTTAATGCCAATGTACACAGGTGTGTTGGCGGGTTGTTCAAGCTTCCAAGGCACCCACATTTGGCAGGACAATAAATTGTTGCATAATAAGATTATTTTCCCCCTTCAATCTTGAATCTTTTCAAGAGCTGTATTTTAAACCTTTGTAGGTATGTACGTGGGTGAGAGAAAAATACCCAACCGTGTTACCATGAGGCATGTTTCAATTTATTGTTTGAGGCACTCAAGGAAACAGCATCATGTAGATAAGATATCTGCAAATATATATTTATATATAAATGTCAGCTGAAGAGAAAAAACCCAGACCCCTTATATAAATTAGATTGTTTCCTATTTTTTTTTCATGATATAAAATATTATACATTGTTGTCAGATGAAATGGGTTATTTTAGAAAGAAATACAGCACTGAAAATATTAGCAGTTCCATGTGCTTTAAATGCAGACAGCAGATGTGATTTGCCCTTGTACACAGAAATATCTGCATCACAGACATCCAACTGAGTCCTCATTTGAATACTTTGAGCAAAATCCTGGCTCTGTTGGAGCTGATGGGAATTTTGCCATTTATTTCAGTTGGGCTTCAGCTTCTTTCTGCAGTGATGAAATGTGTGGCAAGGGAAGTATCCTTGAGGAACACACAGCCTCATATGGAGAAAATGAAGAATGCTACAGCAGGTCACAGGTGATGCAAATTGTTGGGAGAGCAGTGACCTTGGAGGAAAAGAAGGGGAAAGCACTGCTGAGAGGGCTTTTTGTAGAGAGGTGGGAGGAGATTTCATGAAAGGATGTGGAAGAGTGTTGCAAGTATAGAAGGTAGCATGATTGAACGTGTAAAATCGTGAGGAGGAGAAAACACTTCTATTTTCACAAGCCTGAAATAAAGAATGAAGAATTAAGTGTTGTTTCCAAACTTTAGAAGACTATGAATTGGGGAAAAGCTTTGTGATGGCTCCTCTTTCACACAGATGTTTCTCTTGGGCTTAGTTCAAAAGGAAGGATTTGTTTAGCTTTCCAGATTTGTCCACTAATCTCTGTTTCAGAGGAAAGCTTTCTATCCCCTCACAAGGAGAAGGCCACATCTGAGGAAGCCAACTCAGGACAGGAGTGAAGTGCTTCACCTGGATGATTCAGAGCAGCTGCATTGCACTGGAGTAGGCATTCAGTCAATTCCTCTTCTGGGCCAAGAGCTGGGTTTTTTTCATCCTCTTTGAAGAAATATAATACTGTCAGCAAGCTGACAATAGCAAAGTTCCAGTGATGGTTTTGGAAGTAATGTTGTTCCTTAATATTTTTCCACAGTGATTTCAAGGAGCCATCCTCCACAGCCCGGGCTAGTTTAAGAGAAGTGTATTGGATACTGCTGGTAAATATATAGCAACAATACAATATTGCAGATCTAGTATATTTTATAATGCTAGACCAAATCCATTAACTTCTTGGCATGAGCTGCAACTACTCCAAAGGAGCATTTGCAAGCATCATGTCAAATTGTGCTCTGAGATGCCTTGGGTTAAAAGTCATTGACACCTTGGACAAGAAGGTGTTTGGGTCTGTAGTGCGAAGGAGATGGTACACATCCACTAAAATTCCTAATGAAATATTTATCAAAAGCTTATTGCTCTGGTTGCCCACTAGACTCTATTTTGAAATTAAATAACTAAATTTTTTTCCTCTCTTTAAATACCTGAATATTTTATTCCAGAGTATATGGTGATGGATTAAAACATACCAAATCAAAACCTTGTCAACATGGAGGTTTGTTTCAATTTGAAGGTGAACGCAAACTGCTCAGAAATACCCTCCCTTTTCCTTTGCAAATTTTTCCATCTGAAAGATTCCAATCTGCAAACAAGATGATGTACATGTTTATGTGTGAAATATGAGGATGATGTAGGTTTGTACCTCTGAAGGAGATGCAGAACAAAATCAGAGCCAGGTCACTCTTTTCAAATGGTTTATTAACCTTGATAAACAGGGCTGTGAGAAGCAGCATCACAGATGGAAAATGGTCACAGATGCTTTGGTCACAGCACAGAGGCAGGTATTGCCATGTGAGCTCTTGCAGACAGTGGGAAGCCCACTCCCCTTGCCCTCTGCTTTAAAGCAAAACCAAACCAAACCAAACCAAACCAATTTTCTTCAGTGCACACAAGAGAATGCTTGGCATCTGCTACCGAGTAGCATTCTTGCTATGTTTCACTATCTATCAAATGGCACTCTTGTCCTCTGCCAAGAAAAATACTTGCTCGCAATACTAATCATGCTCCCTGACTACCCTCTAGTGTATATTCTTCCAGGACTGCTATCCATCCATGCAGCCGTTTGAAAGATATTAAAATTATTATCAGGGAATCTCTCACCTCTAGTGCTGGTAAGAGCTGGGATATGCTCCAGAGGCAATGCCTGCCCCTCCCAAAGAGAGGGCCTTATGACCTTCTTTGTCCAGTGCCCCATCTAAATGAAGAGACATCCTTGCAGGGACTTCCTGGGGAGTCACAGGCAGGACCCTAGTTTAGGGGGAAGATTGTCAAGGTACAAACTCTTGGAGGAATAAATTGATGAAAATAGGAGTAGATTAATAGATCCCAAAGCTTCTTGTGCCTGTAGGCTTAAAAGAAAAAAGGAAAATATCTTTGCAAAATACCTAAAGATGTTGAAAGGCAGCACCTGGGAATTCAGCAAGAAGGTTTCTCTCTTCTGCTGTTTATTTGGTGAGGTTGACCCGCTGTATCCACACAGACCCCAGCTCCTCAACTATAGCTACAGGATGTGTCTCTGGTCAGATCCTTCAGGTAGATACTTAGGATAAGATTGAGACTGTTCTCATCAGCCCCTGGAGCTCCTGAAAGTATTAGTAATTTGTTCCTCCACCTGAGAAATTGCCCTGGATTTCTCAAGAAGAAAAGTGCGTTTCCTGGTCTCTGCCTGGAAATGAAATGTCCTAACTTGATCCTGCATAGTTCCAAGAATTAAATCCCTTCCATGAATTTCTAAAGATTTGAGATTTGGGCCCCTTCCTAGCAGAAGGCTGTTTGTGACTGCACCAACAGGTGCCCTGAGACTCCTCTGCACACTGCTGCTGCTGAGCAACAGCCAGAGCGCAGCCAGGAGCCTCCTCTCTGGGAGCTGTGTGTGCTCTGCAGGCCACAGCTAAACCACCGTCATTACAGCAAATTCTTCAGATGTTTGAACAGCAGAGGGTGGGATTTGTGTCGTTTATCTTTCAACATCTACAAAGTAGATGTCTACCACTGTGCTAATCACTCCGGGTTCCCTTTATAGTCAAGGAAGAGCAATAAGTGCTTTTAAGGTGCAATTTGCCCGGCTCATTATGGACATTTACTGTGGGATGACATGAATCACACCCAAGGTTCCTACATGTGCAGCCTGTGAGGTTCCCACTGACTATACCCTCAGCCTGGGGTGACTTAAATGCACATCATATTTACAGTGTGTGTAATACACACATTTGTGTCCCTCTGTTTAATTACATGAGAAGCTCCCACTGCCCGTTACAGACTCAGCTTTGAACTCAGGTGATGAAGGCAGTTTCTGCAGAGGTAGAGTAGACAGGAACAAGCAGTGGATCATTCTTGTTCCATGAGGTAGAAGAAACATCTTTGTTCGCAGAAGGATCATTTTCCACAAAATGTACAAGGATCAACAACAACCACATCTTCCCGTTCCACATCTCTCTCCTCCATGGAGTGGGAGGGAAGGGGTCATGAGCATGAAAGTTTGGATGACCCTCTTTTAGAGGAAACTTTATGTGCACACAAACATATCCAAATGAACGACAAAACAGAAATTTCCTCAGGAGCTCAAAACGTTGCCTAGAAAAAGTTTGCAATTAATTATTACTATAATTTTTAATTTAAACTGTGCTATGAAGGTTCATAATTTTTAATATAGTGGTGTTAATGAAGTAATGAAAATTTAAAGATATGAGTAGGCCAAGATATATATAGGAGGAAGAAATAGATTTTACTATCCTGATTGATGTATAGGGAAAGCAGACAAGCTTTAGGCATAAGGTCTTCAGGTAAACAGTAACAGGGAGACACTGACCTCAAAAGTAAGTTAATGGATAGCATAAACTCCACAGGGATTGGAGACAGTACACATTACTGGGAGGTGTTTAAAAGGATGTTTGTCATAGGATGTTTTTAACAGGGACAACAAATTGGTGTTGGCTCACTTTTTGGCTTTTAAAACTGTGAGGTGAATTAATTTTCCTGTTTCTGGAAAATATTTTACATTTTGAAAGTTCCTGTCTGAACTACAATAAAACCAGAAATTGCAATAAGTTTATGAGTAAATAATGAATAAATGCAATATTTTATTTGAAATCTATGACATATTTCAGTGCTCTTTTTATTACTGATATTTTCTTATGAATTTACTAACATTTAAAAATCAAGCCATTTTGAAGGCAAATGAAAAATGATGTTAATGGATCATTAAAGCAAAAATAAAAATCAATCATATTTCTCCTGAAAAAAGTTCAGATTTAAGAATTTTTTCAAGGAATGAAATAAAGCAACATATTTTCAGCTCTTATACCCACCTGCAGACCCAGCACACATATGCGCCACCCACCTGACACTCATCTGTCCTGTTCTGCTATTCTGGCCCTTGTTTATAATCTATGGGACAGGTTTTTACCTACAGGACAGTCTCCCTCTCAGGGCTGCTACAAATCCCTCATCCTCTCCTGACTGTGTTGCCTTGCAGTGCTTTCTCCTGTGCAACTGCAGACTTTGGTTCCACCAGCTTTTTTATATTGCATGAGCTTCTCCAAAGAACTGGGAAACCTGAACCCTTCCCCCTCTATTATTATGGATATCTGTTGTTCTAAAGCCTAGACATTTGCTGCACAAACTTAGCCCACTGGGAATCAGTGGCTGTGATTATTAGACCTTAGATATATCAAATGAATAAATAGTATTTTGTATTAAGGTTGATAATAAACATGCCTTCGTTTGCACATATTGCTCATCACAACTGGTGATAAAGAAAGTAAGCAGCTGATCTTGACACCCCTTGAATCCTGTTGCTCTACCACAAGAAGACCCTGAAGCATTGTAGATAAAAAGAAAACTAATTGCTAAGAGATTTTTTTCAGTTAGTGTGGGCTTGATCCTGAATCCTGAATTCATCGCACCTCCCCAAAAAGTTTTCAAAAGATTTAAAAGAATTTCTGCAAGATGCATGATGTACCCGACCTTTACCCAGCCCCCTTTTTACTTTCTCTCACACAAATCATTTCGCTATGAGATTTTACATCTGCCAGAAGCAGCCAAACAGGAATATTCCTTGAGAGAGGAGATGCAAGGACCTTGCAGCCTCTCCTCACACTTGATCTCAGTTTAGGACCTTCAAGCCCTAATCTGGCCTGAGAAGATGGGGTAAAATCTGCCCAGTGCTTTTGCTGGGAGAGCAGCCCAACCAACACCAGGACTTCTGTGGACTCTTTCATCAGTAAGAGAACTTAGAAAGGAAAAAATAAAACAATAAAATCCTCTTTCAGAGAGGTTTAAAATTTCAGCTGCCCTCTCTGGTCCAGTTGTTGTAGTGTTATTAAGACAAGAGCAGGTATAGTTTTAAAAAAATATGCTAACAATCACGATTTAGAATAATCTAAGAAGTCCTGAAACAGATGAAATAGATACATTCAACAGCCACAACAAAGAACAGTATTCAAACCATTCATAATCCGATTCTGTCCCCGTCACACTCTTCTAGAGCTTCTCTCCAGTTTGATATATATTTTCACATGGATCTGAGAAAAATGTGATTTGAAGGATCTGATGAAAGGGACACTGTTGCACAACTTCGGCTGCTGATATAGTCATGAAATATATATTTATATACAGTTTTATATATACAAAGTGAATCTCATAGCCTACAATATCTTACTGGAGCTCAGATGTAGCGCATGACACGTTATATTTGTGGAAATAGGATCTATAATCTAATGTATTCTTGCATCAAAGAATAATGTCTCATAAATAAATCATTACAGCCTGTCACATCTATGGTTTCACACCATAGTGTATAAAATTATGTATTTTGAGATATGGAAGAATGTTTCAACAAAAAAAGAATTATCCTGTGCTAATGCATGTGCTGTCTTGGAGGTGTTATTGCCTTACTACTGCTCATTGTAGATTAATCCCTAACATCAGATGAAAGACAGCATTTCTGTTTTCAAAAACTGGTGCAATTTGTGCGCAGCTTTTCTCTTTCAGTAATTAAGAAATCAAATAAGCCTGAGTGAAACTATTTAAGAGGTTCTAGATATAATTAGAACACCTCATTCCTCATCATAACTAATTCCTAATTAAAGTAATTTGTCTTTTTGCCCTTCTTTTCAAGGGTGAAGAGCAAGTGGTGATGAATGCTCAAAATCAGGAAAAGTGAAAATTGCAGTGTGTTGATTTGCAGTGATTGAGAATGTTCCAGTTTTTAACAGCCACCTTCAGCTGAAATGGCAAATGAACCTCTGGCCTCTGTTTTTGTTGCATTTGTGCTATCTGCTGCTCAACTAACGGTAGTATTTGTCATATAAAATAGCTGCCACCATCCAGGAAGTCTGAATATATAAAAGCTGCCTTTTTTAAAGAATAGCACATTTCAAGGAGGGAAGGAAAGAAGAGACAGAGGGTGCACAGGAGGGTTAAAAAGTCTGAAATTTGTTCCATAGGGTAAAAATTGTCCTTTTAAAATTTTTCTTGCAGCTGTGCCCAGATGATGATGGATTTATCGTATGAACCAGGGATTAGTAAACAATGTGTACCCTATAAAGAGCAAAACAAGTCCTTGCTCATCACTGCACTTAATTGCAGTGGTTTTATCAAAGCCATATAAAATTTAATCATCAACCACAAGTAAGAATTTGCTTTACAAGTGTGCTTGCTTCCCTGTTTTTCCACCTGTTTAAATGAAAGATTCTTGGAATATCACAATATGTAAATATTGTTTATGATGCAAAAATATGCTCTTTCATCTCCTCGCTGCTTTGATGTCGTGATATATAAAGCTTTTAGTGCCACCACCTACCTGACACACAAAGGTCTTATCTGTTTCATAAACATGTGTGCCCAGTGCAAACAGGCTGTATCCAATAGAGGATTTTTCTTTTCCTTGTAATGTTTTTTTAAGAGGCAGAAAGAGAAAGAAATTGTAAATGACAGAATCACTCAGGTGAAAGGAATATTTTAAGCATCAGGTAAAGATAAGCCTATTATGATAGAATAAAAAGATGTAGGTCAAGACTGATCCTGAGAGGTTAGTTATATATATAGGTATCTTGTAAAATATGTTTTAAAAGCTTTAACTTTTTTTATAAGAGTTTTGATCCAAGTGGGAAATAAGTAGCAAGATCAGATGACCTCCTAAGAAATACAAATATCTCTAATTAGCAAGAAAAAAGAGAGATGCAGGAAGTAAGGTCAATGCTGGAAACAGGACAGAAAAAGCTAGGAAGGACATAAGGTGTAGGCAATATTTAAAATCTGTAGTAAATTGTTAGCAATTTTAAAGGAAAAGTTGCTTCTTATTATATAATATGCTGCTTATTATATGGTTTGTCCTATAAATGGCTATATTTACCAGTCTGTCTCTAATAACACACTGGATTGGAGCCTCAGTCTGTCAGAGCTTGCATTCCATAGGGGTACTGTCTCCAGATGAATATGTGGCAGACACTTTGGAAGAAGGGCTGCTGGCCAGCCAAGGTCCTCAAGGCCCTTTAGGGCAGACCCACTCTCTAGGTATCCAGGGATCCTGGAGAATATCCTTGCCTGGCATGTGGAACAACCAGGACACACGGCTCTGCACAGCTCCAGCTGTCTGCACTCTCAGAGCAGAATTTGGCCTTTTAATGTCAAATGAACTGCCACCACTGCAAGAACTTCAAGGTTTAATTTTGCTCCTTTTTTTTTTTTTTTTTTTTTTTTTTTTTTTTTTTTTTTTTTTTTTTTTCACGTTTCCAAGAGCATCCTGGGAAATCCTTTCGTGCTCTTTATTTCCATCTAAGCCCTGGGTTGCTTTGAACAGCAGAGGTAATTGTACGGGTGAACTTCAGAGATTTGAAGGGATCAAACTTGAAAGCCTTTGACTGCAAGTGCAAGCTCCAACTGGAATCCTGTCAGGTGCTGCTAGACGGGACGTGGCGGGAATCCCTGCAGCAGGGACGAGTCAGTGTGCCTCTCCCAGCACAGCCTCCGAGGGCAGCGAGAGCATAACAGCCTCATAATAGCCCTATAAACCTCTAAACTGATGCATACAGTTATGTGGCTTGACTAAGGACATCTCTGTGAGTCTGTATTAGGGAATGGGGAGACCATCCCTAAGTTTCAGTTCACTCTGAAAGGCTTCCTCTGGGATCAGAGCAGCCAAAGGGATTATGAGCTGCAGGTCCACATCTTTTTTTTGAGGATTGTGTGTTCCTTTGACTAGAAAATCCTGGAGGATTCAATAAAAAAAGGTATTAAGAAATATATTTAATAGAAGTCTATAGGCAATTTCAGAAAATAATAGAATTTAAGAAAGTAGAATTTAAGAAAGTTGGTTGTTACAATGCACAAGTTTTGCAACAGGGTTATGCATTTTTCAAATTTTGCATGCAGCCAAAACACTCCAGATGTGTTAACTTCCTCTGCCAGATTTCCTGGATCTTCCCTTTGAGCGCAGGTGAAGCTCCTTGTGTTTGGAGGCAGGGCTGGGAATGATCTGTTTCCATTTTCCACACCCATTTCATGCTGTATCTGACTGTCATCACTGCTGCAATCCAGGAATACAGGAAACATGAGGGAACATTAGCACTGCTTGGATTGTCCAGATTTTGAATGCTTTCTTGCTGCTTTGGAAAAGAAGCAGGCAATAACAGTAATGAGATAATTATTTTTCCCCACTGGATTTCAAACAACTGCAGCTCAAAAAGAAATGAAAATTGCATTTATTTTCACTTCAATTAAAATATTTGTCTTGGCCAAGAAAACCTGTCTCAGTAATTGCATACTGTGTCAACACCATCTGTCTTGTGACAAAAGGTATCACAGTGGATAGTTAAAGTTTATTTGAAATAGTAAAAAGGCTGGTAGAAGTCTATTTATTGTATTTTATTGTTTTATTCTACCACAAGGCTACTTGTTTACAGAATTATGTTTCAATTCAGTATTATTGGTTAATGTTCCCTCTCTTCACACTGGCAACTGTTCCAGCTTTTGAATTATGGTCCACTGACACCCGATAACTTCTCTGCAGGAACACAAACCCAGAGAGGTGTTGGTGATCTTTCTTGGTCTGTGTTTTTTTTTAAATTCTTGACTGGTAGGTGAATAATCTCATCCATGCTCAATTTTCTGAACGTCTCTGTGGTCCTTGATGCTCCTGGTCCTTCAATTTATTCTTAAGAGGCAGAGATGTGATGCAAACACCCCTAATTCAGACCAAATCCACATGAATTCTCCCACTTCAGCCCTCGTATGGAGTGGGTTATGGATCATTCCTACCTGAGTGTCTCCTGTGCCAGAAAAGTAAAGCTCTTCAGTCTCAGAAATTCTTTTCTAGCCAGGACACAATGACACCTATTCAGACTACTCATTTTTCCTTATATAATTACCATATAATTATGGAATTAAATCTCTTTGCAAAGAACATATGATTATTAGCGATAATTTGTACTACAGCAGTGCCTAGAGGAAGGGATGCTTTGCATGAGGTACATGAAAAAAACATATATATCTGAAGCTCACTTTCACATTCAGCTACAATTTGGCTCAGGCAGATGTGCAAAGACAAGGAGAGAGGAGCAGAAAGCACTAGTACAAGTGTGAAGCAAGGCTCTGAAAAGATAAAGGAATTGCACAGGATCACAGAAGTTGATCAACAGAAGAACAAGGATTGTACATGCACCTCCTGAGCCTGTGAGGAACCATCCATAGTATTCCTACCCTGTCCTCCCCTGCTGCCATTTGGTGTGTAAAATAGGGCTCCATTGCTGCCCAAACACAGCACACTGTCCTGTCATGTTGTGGGGAAACACTGCCATACAGAAATGCTCAGACATCTAAAGAGCAGCAAAACCACAATTTGTCCAGCCAGGGTTAAAACAGTAACTTCTTTTCTGCATTTTTGCAATTCTAGCAGCCTCAGCTAATGTCACTGCTAATGTCAATGTACCAAGATGCCTTGGTGCCCACTGTACAGCCAGGACTGGCACTGCAAGGGAATTAATGTGCCCCAGTCTCAAAGGGATCAGTGCTGTCAGGCACTGGTGAAGGACAAGGAATAATTTGTACTTTGCATTTGAGCCTTTCCTTGGCTTGCAAAAGGCTGCTTAACTGGAATGAGATGCACACCATGAACTCAACACTTCTTTCAAATTCCAAACATACTTCACTATCTCCACTTATTATGAAAATCATGATTTTTATCACTCAAGAGCACTAACAAATCAACAGAGAAGAATGTAAGAAAGTTCTGCTGCTGAGATCTTGGCTTTGTTGTTCGTAAGAAGTTAAAATGAAACTATTCTCAGCAGAGCAGAGATGCTTAGCAGTCCCTGTGTGCTTGTAAAGAAAATTAATTTTATTTGTCATTTAGATTGAAAAAGCAGTTCGGATTGATTTTTGAGACATAACGCTAATCTCTCTGCCTTTGCACCTCATTGTTGTGACCATTGGGTGCTGGAAAATGGCAGGAATTTTTCACTATTAAATCTATATCTTGACTGTCTCTAGTATATCCAGCCATAATAAATCACACTGGTCTGCAGCTGGTGACTAAATTATGGACACACAACATGGGGAAGAGAAACTGAAGCCTCGTCCACAAGGTGTGAATAAAAGGACACCTGACTCGCAAATGCAATGCTGAAATGATTAGTTCATGGTCTTCACTAAATTGCTTATTGTGGTGGCCGAGAGTGGCTTGATGCTTAACACCACACCAAACCTCAAGCAAAATATGCACAGTTCAGATCAGCTGCTCTCCACGGCTGTGGACCCATTTCCTTGTGAGTCAATGGGGGATAGGAGTAAGGCTTGTACACTGGGCATGAACAGACAACAGTGTGAATATAGTTCTTGCATCTTTGCTGATTTGCAGGTGATTGGGTCACCAAAAATCCATTCATTTTTGTGTTAGATTAATGCTCTAACTGCCCCTGGACAGTTTGGAGATTCTCAGAGACATGAACCACCTCTTTTGAAAGTTACACTATTGTTTTTACTGCTCACCTTGCTGAGACAGCAGTGGAAGACGTGTTTTCAGAAGACATATGTGCACACTTCCTTTCTGGTCTCGTTTTTCAACACTGCAGATAGGTTTAGGGTAACTGTGATTGGGTATCACTAGGGGAAGATCCTTGGTTGTTGCGCTCAGCACAAGTGACTGCTCAGTCCTGGTTGATGCCAGTGCAGAGGAGGGTCTATTTCTGCACATATAGAATGCATCATTTTCAAAAGGGTCATTTAATACGGCCTATAAAGAGGATATAACTTCTAACTCTCTTTGTTGACTTTCTCTGCCCTAGAATGTCAGAGGAAAAATGGCTGTTATTTTCACAGCTAGGGTAGTGTTGGCTCTTTGGAAAGTTTTGCTGTGTGAGATCACTTTAGTTCCCTTTATTGCTTCTCTTTTTTTTTTTTTTCTTTTTTTTTTTTTTTTTTTTTTTTTTTTTTTTTTTTTTTTTTTTTTTTTGTATTAGATATTTAGAAAGCCTTGGCAGGTAGGCTGCATATAAATAAAACATGGTCTTTTATAACTATTTGGAGTAGGAGCAATTAGTTGGTGACTGAATATTCTTAGGGAATTAATTTATCTCTTTGAAACTCTTCACTTTTGTGTTACTGCATTTCACCTGCAACTCTCTGCCAGCTTTATGGCACCACAGGAACTGCCCAGGGTGTGTTATCACGGTGGTGATGGGGTTGTGCTGGATAATGTCTCAGGTGCACTTGGAGCTTGTGGTAGCCACTCTCCTGGAGCTGCAGAGTGTCAGCCAGAATACAGCTTTTACTGAGATCAATAAATCATTTCAGCCCCCTAAATGCAGTTTTCAAGAGGGTGAAATCACAATTTGTGTTCTGGATACTTACCTACCTCTTCCTGATGCTTTCCCAAAGCCATTTCTTGAAGGGGAGTAGAAGGTGGCAAAAGATTTTTTTTGCTACAATTAGAACTAATTGACTGCTAAAGGACTTTTGGACTTGTGTCAGGTCTAATCCTGCACTACTCAGAATTAGTGAGACTGAGCCTGACCTCAGGGACATTTATATAAATTAGAGAAGGTATGCTGGTTTTAAGATCTGAGTCTGACGTGCCGTGGGTGTTCTGCGGACTGGAAGGAGTTAAACCCAACTCGTCATGACTGCAGCAGAGTGTGAGCTCTCAGCACCTTGGAGCGGCCGGGCCCTGTGGCAGGGCTGTGGTTTTCCATCCTGAGCCCTGGGTTAGACAAGCAAAACCAAGTGACAGAGACAGGAGGTGGGTGCTGACACCCAGGCTGTTCTCTTGTCCCCCAATGCACTGGAGGCTCCTGATTCCACTCCTAGAGCCGACAGTACCCAAGGCATCTTGACCAGCAGGACGGTCACCTCCTTGAGCCCCTCTGCCACTGAAGAGCAGAGGGGAGCTCTGAGTGCCCCCTCTGTGCTCTGCAGAGTGGCACTGTGGCCTCTGCTGTCCCCCAGGCTGGGCTGAAAGGTCTGGAGTTTGCAGAGAAACATGCTGCGTCAGGCACAACTGGGCTGGCCCCACATAAAGTCAATACTTGGATGAAAACAAATAAAATCTTAGAGTACGAGGCAGAGGCTAAAGAATGCCTTCACCTCTTTCCTTCAAGCGACTATTTTGTTAACTTGAAAGACTGCATGGGCGATCTTACTCCATTCTTTCTCTACAGGTCAAATACTTGTCATAGGAGACACCCTAGTTAATATTAAACTAAAAATTAATAGATTAGATAACTATTACATGCTTTTAGTGCCAATTAATTTAATAGCTGGCTTTTTTTTTTTTTTTTTAAACAAGGTAGGAGAATATAGAAGCATGGTTTACTGTGCCTGTGTGAGCTCTCAGATAGGTCTTTTGTGATACAATTACCAGCAATTGATTGGGCTGACATGTGTAATCCACTCTGGATCGCCCAGCGATATGATGTCAGTAAGAAGTCCTTCAAACAGGGCTATTAAAAAGCACATTAAACAGGTCCTTATTGTAAGCTTTATGCTAGCTTATGCTAGAATAACAGTGATACGGTGGTATTTGTTTGAAAAAGAAAGGATTATATGGTCTTTGTAAAATGAGGAATTTAGTACTGGGGAGGGGCTGTGGGATGGTATTTATTTTTTGTTTATGTTTCTCTGAATCCTTTGATATGTCAACTTCTGTCACTAACCATTAGGCCATTTGCAATTTCTTGTATCAACAAAGATGAAATACATACTGCCTCAAATAATTTATGTCAGATGTTGAAGGGCATAGATGGCAGTGCATATTGTGAGATTATAATGAGAATTGAATTGGGGTCTTCAGAAATCCATCAGTAATTTATTGTTAAAGAGTGGCCATGAATCATTCTAGCCTTTAATTGTCATGTGGACGCACTTTGCTTTCAGCTAGTGCAGGAAACAAATTGTGAAAATAGAGTGATACCTCAGAAGAGAGGTTTCACCATGACACTTGGTACTTATTAATATTTCTCCAAGAGTGCCATGTTTTCTCTTGGGTCAGATTCTGGTGTGGAACTGAAAGGGATGTTTGAAAAAGCTCAAGCTTATGTATATTTATATATACACACACCCGCCCATGTTACAAATACAGGGTAAGAGTCAGTAAGATTTGTGTTACTTACAATAAAGGACACTGGAAGACTTTACTGCATGATTTAGGTGTCAGCTCTGAAATGAAATTAAGCATTCTGGAGATTTGTAATGCACCACCCTTCCCATCCTTCCTCTTCACTCTGCTCTCTTTTATCTTACCAAGTACCAAGGTAACTTGGTTAAGAAATTTCTGTGTATGTGTTACACAGACATGTTTTGTTAGCTCGTGCTGCTTCACACAGAGAGAAATTTCACTGTTAGCCTGATCTAGTTAAAGAATATCTTCTTCAGAAAATCAAAGCTACCAGCAAGATGATATAAATTATTTGTAGGGTCTTGTTTTCCTTTTGCTTTAATATCATGTAATCAAAGGACAGATTACTCAAAATTACTCATCTTGAGTGCTTCAGTGTAGTCATCACAGCCCTCCTCTGTGACTACTTCACAATTTCTCGTAATGCAAGAATTAGAGGGAATGCAATGAAACTATAAGAAGCAAGCTTAAGATATACAAATAGGAGGGGATTTTTTTAGGAAGCATGATTAAATTTTGGTCCATCTTGACAGTGAAATTTGTGGAAGCCAAAAGTATAAATTGTAAGATAATTTAATTAATTTGTGAAGAATAGTTGCTCTGGTGACTATTAAAGCCATTTCAAGTCACCATAACTCAAAATGTCTAGAAGGATGAATTATGCCAAGGAAGAACTCTGTATTTGATCTATCCATACAATATTTACCAAGTGACCACCATCAGAGACTGAGTAGTGGGCTAGACTGAATTAATACTGCATGATTATTCTTATGTCCCGTATGACCTGAAGAAAACTCATAAAGATTTGTTACTATGAATAACAAAGTCTTTCTGTACTACTGTTACTAAATAAATAGCACATCATCATACAATGCTTTGTATGTTACATAACACTATTAAATATTTTAGGTGCACTCTGCTCTTGTGCTCCTTTGCTCTGACTCACACAAAGCAATGTTCCATCAGTTGCCTAAATCCAAAAACGGAAGCCCAAGAACATTGCACTGCTACTGCCTAAGATGTAGCTGATTGAAAGCAGCAGCCTCCTAAAATTCCACACCTGAGGATATCAGAAGCACTCTGGAGTTAATAATGACATCCAGCAAGACACCTTATTTATGTATGGTCACAAGCCCAACCTCACAGCAAAGCTCACCTCTGGAAGACATGCTCTGGACATGCCCAGTTCATGGAGAGTCATGCAGGGCACAGCACACCTAAAGGAAGGAGGAACACTGACCACCTTCTAAACCTCAGGGGCTCAGAGGCTCACTGAGAGTGCTGGAAAATACAAAGTGCAAATTGCTCTTTCAAGGCATGACTCCCTGTAGAATTGTAAAGGTGATCAGTTGAATCAGGAAACAGAAATGGTGGTTGCAAGGAAACTCTTGCAACAGAGTTTTCATAACCTCTCCAAGCACCTGTTCCTGTGCTGCAGCTCCCTTCAAGTGTATAATTTCCATAATGTCTGACTTGTGCATGCCAAGCTCCAGCCTGTATCCATTGTTCCTTGTCATGTTGTCTAGCACCATTAAGAGGAGTTTGGCTCTGTCATTTCTGTAACTCCCTGTCAAGTAGATGTCAACTGCTGTTATACTGCCCCTTATCCTCTTTGCCAGACTAAATAAACCAGCTCCTTTAGCCTCTCCCTCTGAGTCATGTTCTCTTGGCCCTTGACCATGTTGTCAGCCCTCTGCTTGGCTTCCTCCAGGTTTTCCACCTTTCTTGTGAGCTGTCCCTGTGCTCATGCTTCCAAAGCAATGTGCACACAGTGCTGCCCAGGGCATGGTTGGGGATGATTGTGTGCTTTTTGCACAGGTCTCTGCCATGTGAGGGTAACCCATAACTGTTAATTCAGAACCCTGTTTTTACCAGAGATTAAAAGAGCAAAAATTAGAGCCTGGGAAAGCATCTATCTAAATCCAAAATGAAACTGCCTAGGAGGCAATATTTAAAAGTGATGGCACTGGTGATAATAATGCTGACTTTTCCTGCCCTTGGTAAAATATGTTGCTGTGGTGCATAATGCTGAGGAGTCACCTTTGCTATCAGAGGCTTTATGTTCATAAGACTTTATGATTTTACTCTTTAAAACACTTACGTTTTGGCAGGGTACCTAAGCTACACACGTAGATGTTATTCCATGACCTGACACATTTGCTGACTGAGCCAACAGTTGCATGACACTGATGAAGCACAAAAAGGCAAAATAAGCACCTGTGGACACTTCTCTGTTTCAGTCTTGGCAAATTAATGCATCAGGATCCCTCACTGGCACTTGTAGGTGGTGTTACAAAGCTGTTCTCATGCCACTGTACTGAAACAGCTTATGAAGATTTACTCACTGACGTGCTAGGGTTGGCTTTTGAAGATGTGCTATTTGCAGCAGAAACTGATGTGAGTGTTTCTGTGATTAACATATCACAGTAGGCACTCACTATCCTGTAGCTATTTGTAGTGACAATAGTCTATGAAAAGCTGCTTGGGGTTGTAGAATCACAGAACAGTAGAATTCTTTAGGATGGAAACGTTCTCTAAGATCATTGAATCCATCCATCAGCACTGCCAACTCGACCTCTAAACCATGTCCCTAGGTGCCACATTTACAGATCTTTTAAATTCCTCCAGGGCTGGTGACTCCACCACTGCCCTGGACAACTTGTTCCAAAGCCTGACCACCCTTTCAGTGGAGGAATACTTTCTAATATCCAATCTAAACCTCCCCTGGTGCAAATTGAAGTAATTTCCTCTTGTCCTTGTTACTTTGAAGAAGAAACCAAAACCCATCTCACTACAGCCTCCTTTCAGGTGGTTGTAGAGAGTGATAAAGTCCCCCCCAAACCTCCTCCTCTCTGGGTTAAAAACTCACAGCTCCCTCAGCTGCTCCTCATAAGACTTGTTATATAACAACAAACACCTTCCCCATTCTTTTATCTGTTTCACAGACATGACAACTTATTATATTCTAATGTAATAAAGTCCCTGTTGAAGAACAATTCCTGCTACATAAATAGGCTGAACAAAGTAGTGAAGATCTTCCCAATACCATTTACTGTCCTGTGTGCTCCCAGCCTACCCAATTCTGTGTTGCAAAAGGTGTAGCTGACCTTCCTGGGAGTGCAAGGGACACTGTGTGCCCATGTTGCCATAGTGGCCACGTCACCAGTGTGTATCTGTAGCTAAAAGTAAGATTTTCAGGAGATGGAGATGATGTCTGAAATGCCTTCAGAAGGTTAGTTATCATCACTTTTCTTTCAAAGATCTGAGGGTCTGATAACTGAATGTGAAAAAGGAACATCTTTTACAAATGGAAAGCCAATTCTGTCATCAGCAGATCCCCAAACTGCAGCTGGCACAGATGGAAAGAAAATTTTGTCCCTTGCCCCATGGCAGTGCTGAGCTGTCCTGGGCTGCCTGTGTGTGATTCACGTGGGAGTTATTCCTCTGCATCTGTCAGGAGCAGGCAGAGGGCTGCAGGGATGTGCTGAACTGCCTCAGCTCCCACCAAAGCCCCTGGGAGCTCAGCTGAGCTCAGCTCCTCCCGGGCCCAGAAAGGGGCAAAGCATCTCTCCTGCCAGCCCTATGCACTGAGATAGACTGTGCAGGCCCACATGGAAGAAAGGGTGCTCAGAGTGAGACAATTAATCTCCATGATTTAATGCAGGCGGGGGAAAACAACAACAAAAAAACGGAAAACGCTTAAAACAGAGAACCGGAAATTGCTTATAGGCAGCACGGGAGCAATTCAGGAGCCAAAATATAAGCAGAGAGCATCATTTTCAATGCCTGAGGCCATCTGAGACATCCACACAGGAATGGCAGATCTGACACTTGATCTATGAAAGACCTGCTCCCTCCTGGAGCAGCAGCTGGGGGCCAGATGTGACACCCTAAGGCATCAAAAATGGCACTAGACACATATGTTTAAGCAGCTGAATCCCACCCTGTGCTTCCAGACTTCTGATGAATAAACCTCTTTTTCATTGTCTGGGACTCAAATCCCAGGTTCTTGAGGTGCTTTCCCTAGGGCTCAGCAGTGTGTGGCAGCAGCAAATTTCATTGGTTTAACTTGGACACAGGTGTTACTGCCCTTTGTTATGTATTTTTAAAATTGCTTTTAGGCTATAAAATCATGGAGCAGTTTCTGCTTTCATAGGCTCTGAGCATAATTCAGGTGAGACCAAAGGTTCTTCCTCACCACAAGATGTTGATGTGATTACTCCAAATCTCATCTTCTTCTCCTTTGAATACCTATTCTATCACAGCTCCCCATTAGGGGCCAGATTTATCCTGAATGATAGTGGAGAAGGTAACCCTGCTGCAGTTGTTGTCTCAGATAGTTAAACAGAAGCTTAGAGCTCATAGGAATATTCACTTTTTAAATTGAATTACACAGATCTTAGTATCCTTTTGCATTTTTCCAGGATATTTAGTGAGGAAGAGATTTGGAAATTGCTTACATCATGTTGAGGGTAAAGAAGAGGAGGAACAGAACTATTTGTATGTGTCAGTCTGATGTGTGAGGAGGGAAACATTGCTCCTGTTTGGATGACATTTTTATGGAAATATTTTAAAGAATCCACCAGAAAAAGAAAGTTTTCCAGGAAGGGCATATTTTCACTGCATACCTCCAAATGTGGAGGTTCTGGCTGTCTTCCAATGTGATTGTACAGTGCTGACAGCTCCTGAAAATAATACAGGTTTTTGGGGTGAGACAGGGACTAAAATATTTATGCATTTGCTAGGCTGATATATAAACATATTAGCAGACAGTTAGAAAGCTATACTACTAAATTTTTTTAAGTCTTGCTGGTCACTTTCTTTAATGATAACCTAAAGAAAGGCTGAATGGGGACAACTTGTAACATGTTGTTGGCTGTTGTACCAGGCTTTGTCCTTGTCTCAGCATTTAGAGTGTAGGTCAGGAAGATGAGCTGGGACTTGAGAAGTGAGAAGGGAGCAGGGATGGGAGAAAAATTTGAGAAAAACATTTGAGGTTCAAAGGACAGGTATCAGCTGCCTGCCTGTCACACATGGAGAGATGGATACACTGGCTGTAGGCTGTATTGCATTGCAGGAAAAGACTAATTAACACTCATGAGTTTTGGAATCTAATTTTTAGTAAGTGTGAACAAAAGTCCGAGGGTATGAGAGACACAAAATATTTTCAGTGCCCTCACTGTCCACTTTTCCCTGCAATTTCTTTCTGATGAGCACAGTCTGAACTGTGGGTCATGCATAGGGTTAAATCTCAAGGTTGTTGCATGTGAAATCCCTGTTATAGCTGCTAATACCCGCTGCTGAGAGGCTTTAGAGAGAGCAGCAGACAACTGATAGTGAGAAAGCACTTAATATGTTCTCAAAAGTATTTCCAAGCAGTTATTAGAAAGCTCTGTGTTAACTTACTGAACGTATGATAATAGAAAGCAGTAAATGTATTGATATACTTTCAAAATGCCTTTATGTTGCTATATTCTTTAGCATATATTGCCACCTGAGTCGAGATAGTTCACACATCTCACTAGCTTTCTCCAGAGTCTAAGGAAAACAAAATGTAGATGCTCTAAGCTTCCTCAAGGAAGTCATAGTTCAGGAGCACCTGTATCCAGATGCAGTTGCAGCTGCTGAACCCACAGCTGATGACCCACTTGGTTTGAGTGAAACAGGAGATGTGAAGTTTAACACAAAGTTGGCACCCAGACGCAACCCTCACACGTCTGATTGCTTTGCTACTCAGGCACTGAGCTGAAGGACTGCTTCCAACTCCTATTTATAACCATTCTCCTGAGTGCTTTGAGGGGCCAGCTCTCAAGGCAGGCAATGTGTGGTTGCTCGTCCTCCCTGAGCAGTATTACAGAGAGGATTTCAGCAAAAGTTCCCTCTAGACCAAACTCCTACCTCTGGGCTCTGTAGGTCTAATGAAGACAAGAGGAAGTTTTATGACTCCTTTAAGTAAAAGTCTGTAAAAGTAAAATAAAAAAATAAAATAAGTAAAAGGCTGCTGCTGAAAGGTGCAATTTTGACTTTTTCTTTCTCCAAATATGAATTCCTGCTGCCTCCTTTGTGCCCATACTCATGCAAAACCCAATGAGGGTTGAAAATTGCCCTGCTTCCTCAATTGATTTTAGGAAGCTCATCCATCTCATCACTTCCATGCATGGATGATGGTCCTGGCTCTATGGCAGCAGTCAGCAGGAGGGAGATGAGAGGGGAGAGAAGGAAGGCAGGAAGTCAGGAAGGAAGGCAGGAAGGCAGGAAGGCAGGAAGGAAGGAAGGAAGGTCCATGACATACTGTTCCCGTGCACTTGCTGACCTTGTGTCTGGCACAGCCCTGCCAGCATTTTGCACTCAAAATAGGGAGGGTGGAAATAATCAGGCCACTCAATTCTATGGTGTGTTTCACCTCACATATTCATTTCATCCTTCCTGATGCCATTCCAGTCCCTATTGGTGGCTACAGAACATGACTGCCATGGCTGGAATCACCTCTTCAGGACAGGCATTGGAAACTGGAGGCTAAACTGAGAAAAGTTGCTGCTTAGCCTCTAAGCCCTCACATTTGCCCATTATCTGTAATGCTATTTTGGGGTTGCTGGAAACCTGGGCTACCCCGCAGAGCAGCTATGATACTTTTACAGCTTCTCACTTACTGAAACTTTTCTTTTTACCAGACCTATTAGTAGGCTGGAGCTTCAGTGGTTTTAATTGCTTGACCTTTTGGCACATTATCTGTAGATGTGATCTTTACAATCACACAGGAAGGCAATTTTAGCTCTACGAATATTCTGAATACTCTGCTTTATTCTCTCTTCATTAAAATTTGACGGACTCCTGACTGATCCCCATATAAGCAGAAGAATATGAAACTCATTATAACTGAAATGTTTTAGGTGTGGGCTGCTGAAAAAGTTCCTTTTTTGTTGTTGTTGTTTCTTTAGTGATGCCTTATGCACACTACCTTTCTAAGGGGGTGTTCTGTCCACAAACTGTCTTGTTAACAGCAGATCTATTAATAGCAGATCTAATAAGCACAGAGAGGGCTGGTTCAGAGCACATGTCACTTTGGGATCAGCCATTGGGCAGAGTGGTGCAGACTGGATTTTCTTCTCATGATGAGTTCCCTAACAGCAGCCAGGAGTGCCATTGTCACACCATCCATCAACTGCCTTCCGTCCCTCTTAGCTGAACCTATGAATTAAGCAACTGTGGTTAAAAAGCAATAAAATTTTAAGTTGTAATGGGGAGACGTTGACAAAAGGGTTACAATGCGCTGGCCATATATCTTTTAACTAGCTAAATATAACCATAGGTTTCCACAAGTTCAAAGAGTGGTGGCCTGGAGATGAATACAACTGTTCCAACTGAGTTCTGGGCTGGGAGCCAGAAGTTTGTTAAAACACCTTAGAACATGCTTATTCCCTCTTAGAACATTTTTTGGTACTTGCTCTATTAGTATGGATTTTATTTCCCCACCAAACGAGTTCTCTGCCTTTGAACCATAAACAATAATGGCACATCTGTCTCTAGGCTGCTGTACTTTGAAAACCAATGCTAAGGACACAGAGGGGTAGATTTTCAAAGCGTTGCGTGGGAGTTTGTACCAGGAGTCTAGCCAAATATTTTTCACTCATACTCATCCCTGAGCCTAACCTTTCCTCAGTCATTAGAATGGCTGTTTGCTCTGCCCACACTGGGACATTTCAGACAGCTTTTACCTCCAGGGACAGAGCTTCAGCTGGTCAGAAAAGCCTATAAATAGGGTTTACTAATGACCTTTTAAATCTAGTGCTGGTTGTTCCTTCTGATCTTTTTTATTTTACTTTTCTGGCTTTGTCTGTGTTTGTATGTGACTCTCAGTTTCTGCTGAATTATTTACCACGAATTATTTACCTAATTCTGCTGAATTAGGCCACGAAACAACTAGAAATCCCTGACAACACTGAGACAGGTGAAGTGATTCCTGCCTAAAAGAGATTGCAGCTCAAAACTGCATCAATTCTCACTGTGTCCACCTGTTTTCTGTGCTGGGGAGTTTGATGGCAGCCTCGTGGGAACCAGACAATTTTGTGCTGCCTTTGTAAGGCCACTGTGATAAAACAGCAGAAAGACCAGTGAATTCAAAAGGCCTCCTTGCATCCTTCTTTGCCTGTATGAACCAGCATTGCTCTGTCCTGGATTCCTTGGAGCAGGTGATCTAGCTGTGAAGATGTTTCCCCACTGGCTGAGAAGGTAAAAGCATAACACTGCAAAAGCATAATGAGACATTACACAGGGACATGGGCAGCTTTCAGTTGTAAAAATGGGCCAAGCTGCTTGGAATATCTTTGTTTTTTAGGTTTTCTCTTTTTATTAATTATCTCTGCTAAGAGGAATGTATACTTTAATATTAGATTTTTTGTCGTATCCCAAGTGGCTTGACTTACCATTCAGTAAAAACATGCTGATTGGTACTGCTCTTTACTTTTGGAAGGATTTCACACTGTGGTAGAAATTTGCCCCATTAGTGACTATCTCACAGTGTTTCTTTTCAGATGCAGCACATGGATATTTGCTATGTCACAACAAACTCCCCTTCTAGTTACTGCTGTTCCAAGTCTTATTTGATTTTGATGCACTACTTGCCATGGGAGTGTTTATCATTTTTCAGTTGAGAATCTCCTTTGATGAAATCAGCTCAAAGTTCTATCTCTGGGTGGTTTCCCAGGAAAAACCTTTTGGCTACTAGCAATCTTCCATTTAGAAATGTTTGCTGGTTGAATTCAATTAGTGTTCTTGGAAACTTCTGTCTTTAAAGATACAATCATTCCAGGGTTTTCACTGCTGGATCTCAGGCATCTTTCTGTGTTATCAAAGGTTGAGTCCAATAGAAATCACTTATTGAAATTCTGTGCCTTTTTCACAGAGACACTGTGGTGTAAGGAAAGAAAAAACTTGCAGATCAACAAGCCAGTCAGGGTGGAAATGACTGAATCCTTGAAAGATATTTTCATAATACAAAAGAAAGCTCTGGATTTATAAACTGCATGGCACAACAGAGGTGTGACTTGGTAAAGCTGGATCATGCTTCTGCAATCATGCTCCTACTAAGGAAACAAATGCTTTTGTGAATAGTGTTTGGCATGAATTAAAAAAAAAAAAAAATCAAAATCCAAACACTTGCAAAGTTCACTCATGAGCTCCTAGTTCCTGGACGGGAAAGGATGTGATTGATTTGATTGCTGCATGCACTCACACAAACTGCATTCACCTCCTTGGGATCAGAGAAACAACACCTCAACTCTCTCCCATTTCAATCTTTGTGTTATCTCCCTTGTGCTCAGAGGTTTTCACATGTGTCCCATATGCGTGGTAGATGACGTAAGATGATTTAGAGAGTTTTTCCAGTCATTTAGTCTCAAACATTTCTGAATAGATCTTCTACTTTTTTGAGTAATAGATACATCTATCATTAAAACGTAAGAATGGATAATGAGCAGAACTTCAAATGCATGAAACCCTCCACTTTTTGATGAGAGAACTCGTTATCTCTCTCTGTTATTAAATAAGATCCATAACAATATTTTAATATGATTAAAGATGCTGCACCTCATTTCTTATGAACTCGGGAAATTAATCTGGGCAGCGCATTAATGTGGTGGGGAAGGAAGGCGTGTGAATCTTTTTTTAAATTATTATTAGTTTCTTTCTTTGCTACTGGTTGTATCAGTGTCTTATCAGTTAAGTGCAGAAGCTTAACAATGGGTTCTCTCAGCAAAGCCCTCTCTTTTTGCTGGGTGAGGTTAAAGAACAAACACATTGTCGTGAGCTTTTAAAAGCTTGATTTCAATTACATGGTAGTAGGGCAAAGCTCTCAAACACACAAAACTTTGACTTTGTAAAGATTGTGACCTCCCAGGTACACGTGCTTTAAGGAGAAAAAATGTACTTGACATGTCCCACTGCTGTTTCCAAGCACCAGGAGCTGTGTGTATCGGGAAACGGGAGGGTGGGAGGGAGGGGTTCGACGTTGGATGGAGGGAAATCGTTCCTCTGGGAAAGCCAAGGTCCTCTGTTTGACTAGAAAGAATTTAAAAGATAAATATATCCCTTATCATAGAATGATAAACAACGAGGTCCAGGAAAGACTCTTTGAATAATTGAGTCTGATCTCCTGTTTTTTGCAAGACTATTTGACTTTGCATTCCTATTAACATCTTACAGGACTTTGTCTCCTCCTGTTTGTTTGTGGCAGTGCCCACAATGTTACAGGCACTTTCTAGGCTTTCAGGAAGAGCTGCTGCTTTCAGCCTCTGGATGGACAGGCAGACAAACAGACAGAGGTCATGGCAGAGGAGCAACAAAAGGACTTTTCTGTGCAAACTGAGACCTGCTGTAGCTGGTATGGGTTTCATAAAGGGGGTTCAAGGAGGCTGTTTTCCTTCATCCCACTTTGCTGTTCAATTGCCTGGAAGTGGTGCCCATGCCTGCAACCACAGACACACAGCTCTGCTCTGTCCCCAGCCAGCCTGGAACTGGCTAAAAAAGGGGCATAAAACTGAGTGTGTGAGACTGCAAAATGTGCATGCCTGCCCAACAGGTCTTCCACCTGCAGGGGGATATTTTATAAGGCTTTTTGGAGAGGTAAGATGTCCACAGAAAGCCAAGAGTCTCTGGATTCCTATGCATCCTTTGAAAATCCACTGTCTATTTTATAAGGCCACACCAATGACACTGCCCATGGCACTGTCTGTGCTTAAAAAGAAAAAAAAAAAAAACAAAACACAAAGCAGCGCAAGGCATTAAAATGAACTTTTTTTCTCCACACTAAAATTCAGTTTTCCTTCTCAAGCCTTCTATAGGACTTTGCCTTTAAGTATGTTGAAGGGAAAGTAAATAGCATTCCCAAACATAAAGCAAAATGCCTAATCCTCTGGCCTTTCATAGCTTAGCCTGTTGTTCAATACATCAGCCACTCTGGAAGTTGTATCAGAGACATAAATGCAGCCTATGCTGTTGTGGATGTAAAAGTAAAGTTAAAGATTCCCACAAAACTAAATCAAACTGCTTGAAAAAGTGTTTTAACTGCTAGAAAACATGGCAAGGCTCAGATCAGCTGCAGCAATACAGAAGCCCATAGAATATTCCCAGAAAATGATGCAGGTTGAGCCCTGATCGGTTTGCAGTTCTGGTTTCACATCCAGGTGCTGGTGGCTCCTGCCCACCCTCCCTGCTGTGCAGCCCCTTCTGGGGTGCTACTACAGCCCTTGAGTGGGCTACTCAGCACCACATATTTTTCTGGGGTCAGTGGATGCCTGCATCATGTTGGATGTCTCTTTTTATGTTTTTTTACCCTGCCTATAGCAGCCCTCAGGTAATGTAGTGTGGTGCATGACAGGGGAGTGGAAAGAGTTAAACATCTTTCCCATTTTAATGCTAGGTCCACTATTTGTGTGTGCAGGAGTTCTCTATCAGGGCTGGGCTTTGTAATGTATTCCATCTATTGATAAGGAGGCAAAATAACGTTTCTAAATTGTTCAGGGTGTTTGCAGAATGCCAAGGCACTCCAGTGGCCTTCCATACAGAGCCCTGCTGATGATAAATCATAAGATATATTCTAGAAGTGCCTATTTGCTTGTGGAAATATCTGAAATACTGGAAAGCTCACAGATTTCCCAAGGCAGGTGAAGAGGCCATTCAGCAAATTTTCCCTCTACTTGAAATGCAGTTTTCAAATCATTTAAATCCTAAGTACCTAATGAAAATACACCATAGTCCCCACGGCATCCTGCAGCAATACGCTCCAGTCTCGGGCTCAGGCAGCCGAGCAAATAACCTCCACATATTACTTTGCACTAGGTGATTTCAGACTGCAGCACATTCTGTTTGAACCACGCTCCTATAAATGCCTTCAAAGGACGGCAGGAGCCTGCCCACTGAGGAATAAATGCAGGAACAGAACCTCCTGTGCAAATATTAGTGTTCAGCACCTAGTGTAGCCCCAGCGAATATGTTCCTAACACATGTACAATTCAAATGGAAAGGTTATGTGCAGTACATGGACATGTACTGACATGGCCCATGTGTTTCATGTGAAAGCACATTCACTGTCCTAAAGTAAACGTTGTCATCAAAAAACCACCTAATTTTCCTAATATTATTAATGCAAAGGTCTGACAGAAAAAAAAAAAAAATCAGATTTATCTGGAAAATGAAAGAAGTTTCACCTAATTCTTGTGGAGGTTATTCCAAAATGTTTTCATAGGTTTCTATGCTAAGAGGTAGCTATGTCAATAAATTACTTGGAAGAATGAGCCTTCCTGCAAGGAGTCAACATTGTGGTTTGAATGTTCCTGTGCAAGACAAAAGTGGAAATGCTGCAAAAGGTATCTGGAAGATAACCTATCAATAAAGAAATCCTCTCCTAAGTCACACTGCAGGCTTGCTTGAATCTTAAAGGTTCTATCCCTTCTAAAATATTTAAAGTGAAATTTATCTTCCAGCAATGTTAGTGGCAAATTGGTCATTATTTCCAGTAGTCCTAGAATGCATAATTGCCCTTTCCCACCTTTTCCTTCATCACACTCTAGCTGCGTTCAGTATTAAAATGCTGAGACCTTTTAAATTATATTTATTTGTCTAACTGATTGTATTTAATGTATCACTGGCATAGCAGCCACCACTATGTGCAGCACTGGGATGCTGAATAAAAGGCAGCAGTGATCCTGTGAGACTGCAGCATGCTGTCTGTTTACATATGAAAGCAGGTTCAATATGCACCACATTGTGGCAGCCCCATGATGCCTCTCTTCGTCGCTTGTTAGTCCAAGAGCCTCCTTACTTTCTCAGAGCTACTCCTTATGCATATGCATAACTCCTCATAATAACGCCATGAGGCTGCTAATCTATTCTCCTTCAAACCCCTCCTCAAAACTCACTTTTTCTGTGGTGGCTGGAAAACATCTGACAATAGCCCAGCAGCTGGTGTGCTGCTACTTATTCTACTGAAGAAGATAAATACGCTGTTATCCCGACTGCTTTATTTCCCTCTTCGTTATATCCACCTGTTGTTTTCATCCCATGCTAAAATGGTGAGGTTTTTAGAGGAAAGACTGTTAGGATTTTTAATAAATACACGTGTCACCTACCATGGCAGGGTTCTTAGAGTAGCGTCTCTCCTTACTACCACAATATGAATAATTACAGACACATTGTCTAAGCAATTTTATACTCTTTCACAAATAAGACATTTCTTATTCCTTCCAAATATGTTTGCAATACATTTTCCTTCCTGCTATGTTTGCATCTGTATCTGCTCTGCCCATTGCAGAGCAGCCAAGAAGACAGAAAATATGAGTCTTTGGAAGGAAAGCAGGATATTCCCTTTGTATATGGTGAGGTGCAGAGACAATTGCTGTAAATTTGGGATCAGTGGTCCCTTCACGAGCCCTTCTCCCTTTTCCTTGGGTCCAGCCTCACTCCCTCCCTCTGCCTCCATCTCCAATCATTTCCTCCCTGGCTGCAAGGCAGGAGCTGTGAGTGCCCTGCGAGGCAAAGCCTCTCCCTTCCCCAGCACTCGGATGAGTGGCACAGAAGCAGCTCCTCCAGCACAAAGCCTGGTATCTTTGCCAAAAGGCCCACGGCAAATTCAGTTTGAAGCAGCATCAAAACACACGTTGTGTGCAATGTTTTGTTCGTGTTTGGCACCTTGTGGCCTGGAGGAGACGTGGCTGGGTAGCCCCTCTGCTGCCAAGGTCCAACCTGCACCCAGTTCTGGTTCCTCTTCAAGTCTTGTCAACCCCCATTGGATAATAATTTCTACTCTCCTGCAGAGTGGATATTTATTTTAGGGACCATTTCAACATCGACTTGTTTTTGAAATTTTTGCATCACGGTGTTATAATGTGAGGCTTTCAGCCTTCAGTTCTTAGTCCACCTCTTTGCAGAGGAGAGTGTGAAGCTTCCACTTCTGAGAGAAGACAGAAAATACAAGTAACAGCATGATATTATTATATTTGTTAAAACTGAGTTATCTTTGTCCTATTTCATATTTCATATGACAATCTAAATGTACTCTTCTACTTGAAAAAGCCACAAGAGTGAAATGTTATTTTTATTTTCTCCTTTCTACAATTTATTAGTAAAATCTCAAATTTTCATTACACTACTAAAGCAAAAAATATGGTATATATCTAGCACTTTTTGGGTAACAGCTGTTAAAGCAACTAGTTATAATTAAGCAATTTGGAAATAAGTTAATTTGCTGTCCATTGTGGACCATTGTCTTGTAGAAAATTTTGTGGAAAGCCACCTATAAAAATCTGTTTTAAAATTGAAGATGTGGGTGCTTTTGCATTTATGCAATCTGGAATTTGAAACTGCACAGATCGTGTGACTTTTATGACTAGTCACAAAGGAACAAAATAACTCAACAAAACCATTTGAACAATCCAAGTATAAATAGATATTTTTTAATCTGAAGGAAGAACAGTCATGAGAAAACTGCAACTGGAGGCTGAAAACATTAACTGGATAACTTATAAATCACTTACTCATCATGGGATGACATCTATAAGATTGATGATACATTTACAAAGTATCCAAAGAGAAAAAGAAAAGCTCACTTTTTGCAATCTTTTAGGCTGTTCCTAATTAATTGAGAAGCCTTTGGAGTGCTCTGTTAAGATCTGCCCCAACACATGCTGCAGTCAAAGTAGGTCCTCCCATTTAATCCAGAGGGCATAGGACCAAGGCTGCTAAGAAGCTCACTGAGACTTTAAAAACACAGACTTAACAAGGAAGATGGAGGCAAATTCAAGGGACAGGATTTCCTGAGCCTTTTCACCAGAGTCTGCTGGTGGTTCTGCGTGCCAGGAGTGAAACGGGATCACCTTCTCTGGGTGTCAGTTCAGTGGCTGCTGTGCCCAGGTACCCAGGGCCCCCCAGGGCCCTCAGCACAGCATCTTTCAGGTAGTTTGTGTTTGTGTTCCCACGGGTGGCACTCAAAGGAGAAATGAATCCTTCAGCTCAGCCCTTTCTTCTAAGGGTTTCCCTGGGTGTTCTCTGTGGATGCTTGCCTCTGCATCCAGCCAAGACAATCATGGGGGAAGAAACTCTGGATCAGTGCTTGGCAGTGCTGTTTGAATTTTCTTTTCCCATTTTTATTTTTCCCAATTTTCTCTGCCTTGGCTTGCTTTTCACCATTCCTTAAATTCTTGTCTCTTTCCTGACTCCCATCCTACTGCTCCTCAGTGTCTTGCCATCTCCTCATCTTTGTTTTTGTGTCCTCAAAATAAGACCACTTCCCAACAGGAGAGGCTGTGACATGACCTAAGGGAGCTCACTGAGGCCTTTTTCCCCCTCCCTACCCTTTCTTGTTGCTGGGAGGTGCTGCACAGATGTGCTTGGGTGAGAAAGCTGACCACTCAGATTTCAGTAAAGGGAAAGGGACTCAAAGGGACCTAGAAATGCTCTGTGTTTCCTTGGGTAATTTGCACTATACACGTGCTTAATAGCCTGCGAAATAGGCAGAGTAGGTCTTACCTACTGAAGAGGGAACTTGAGTGATTATTATGGAGTCACTGGAACAATTAAATTCAAATGCAATGTGTTAATAGCATTACAAAAAAGAATTTGTAGTTGATTTGTAAGCCAGCAAGGAAGAGCAGATATAAGGTTGTGTGCATGAATGCAAATAGTTCTCATTGCTCTCAGGGTTATTTATTTTGCCCCTATAGGCACCAAGACAACCATTACCATTGACAGGAAGCCCTGGTGTGAAATAGCTGGTCATCAAGGTAAAAGAAACAGCACTTACCAAAGCAGAAAAGACTTGTTATCTGTTGTGTGATAATGACCTTTGTGTTCTTGAGCTTCACAGAGTGTCAAAAAGGGAGTGACATTCTGATGGAGCTCACCAGGTCCAGGCTGGCCAAGGGACAGAAGGCTGTTGAAAGGTGAAGGTAATAAAAAGGAATTTATTTGGTGGCCTGTTCACTTCTTGGTGTGCATAATGGGTCAGTAATGAATGGATGGCTGTGTGGAGATGTGTGCCTCTGCTGGGAGATTGTGCCAAACAAAGAGAATAATGTGCTTTGCAAAGGAGGTAGGGGAAAACCCACCAAAATATCAGTCTCATGTCAAAATAGTATCGGTGAGGCTGTTATGCCAGGGCCAGGCCAAGTGCAGCTTCAGGGATGTTAGCAGTAGTACTGCTAACTAACGATTACTATCGCTTGAAGGAGAAATGGAGGGTGGTAAGACCTCTGTATTTCAAAGAATTTTTAATACAGTGTCCTTTTTTTGCACTTTGCCAGAATCTCTACCAGGACACCCACTTCAAAAGAATAGTTTGTCTGGGTTTAAATTATACATGGGGCCACTTGTACAGCTATGCAGTGATATTAAGTAGCACAATGTCATATTATATGCAAACGCTTGGGTCTTTAGAAATACAAAGGAAATTCTATGGATTAAAATCCAGCAAACTAAAAAGTTATTCAATTAATCAGCAGAACTTCTTCTAGAAAACCCCATGCTGAAAGTAAAGCCTACCTTGTACTTAGATGCTGTTGAAATAATTTCCCATGTATTTTTTTTGAAAAAGAGAGAAAAAGCAAAACAAAATGATCTCGTGCCAGTAGGCAAAAAAAAAAAAAAAAAAGCTTTCTGTCAGCTGTGGCACGTTTAAACACCCTAAATATTTCATCAGATACTGCACTTAGTTCAGTGTTTTAAATAAGATTTAATAAATAGGTGCATGTTCAGACTTGTACAGCCCTACTTTTGTCTGTAGTTGGCAATGTGCTGCTGTATGTGTTTGACTGCACAGTGAAGAATTTTAATTACTTACCTGTTCCATACAGACACTCATTCTCTTTTAACTGTTTATTAAAAAACCCCTGAACCACTGTGCAAGAAATCTTCCACACACTGTACAGCTGCACTACTGTCAAGAGTAGGACCTTATTTTCTGAATGTATCCCCACATTTCCCTTGTCTCCTAATCCCAATGTCCAGTCTCTGGAATTCCCACAGACCTATGATGTTCATGTAACAAAGTCCTTTCCTTTGAATGTCTTTGCTGTTAATTTTACAGACATGTCTGAGATTCTGCCATCTGCACACCCAAATGGATGGCACAAGCAGCGTCTGTCTTATTGTTAGGAAAACACAGCTGGAGCTGATGGTCCTGTTTTTGTTTGTTTATTTTGTTTTCAACTTCTAGACCCATTTGGTAAAATAAATATCGAGGAGAATTGAACAAACTCATCAAAATTTGAGTTAAGAGCCAACAGTAAGTTGTGTTATTATCTTTTTCTGATGGGCTCCCTTAGCAATGACATCCAGCAAAAACCATGTCAGGATGAAAATATTCCTTAATTTTAAGTTGGTGGTCAGTGAATCAGTCTCAGTTGGAGCTTCACACCTCAAGAAGTTCATTCTCTGCTACAGAAGCAGCCTGGCTTAAACTAGATGTTTCATTTTTGTATACCTCAAATTATGTGGCATGAATGTCATTTTAAGGGTACATTTACTAAGATGGCAGTAGACAAGTACCAATTTTTATGTCTCCACTCCATGCTGACTTGCAGCTCTGCAATCTATACAATATAGGGCACATTTGGAGTCAATATATTTGGCAATTTAGTGACAGAAGGGTGAAGCAAGAGAGTAAGAAGTTTTCTGATATTTTTCACGAAGATGCTAATGTCAGATAACCAGAAACTGTGTCTGGCCTAAAAATAGGGATGTTTGTAAACAGTATTATATAGATAAATATACAGAAAGGCTTTTTTCCCCCAAATTACATCCTATTTGTTGTTTCATAGTTCAGAATGTGTTCTGAGTACAACAGTAATGAAACAGTTTAAAGGTGATTGATTCCATAATTTTGTTTCTAAAACTTTGACAACAATGAAGTAGATGTATGGATTTGAGCCAAAAATATTGCAGTGTCTTTTGATAGGAGTGTACTCACTGTTGGATTTCTGGGTACATCAAAAGCACTGGAGACTCAAGTCTGGCAGTTTCAGAAACACCTTGGTTCCTCTAACATCCTGACATATTCACCTGTGAGTGTTCTGCTGACATGTCCTTTGGTCAGATGAGGTCACTGGCACAGACCTTGTACTGTTGTACAGCTGACCATCTCTTCTGAGCTTGTTGCTCTTTGACTTGAGTGTTTTTCAAAACTTCAGGTCCAGTGGCTTTAGCTGGTAAGGCAGGGTGGGAGGCCTCACCTTTCTTTGTGATGGGAAGATGTTTTCACCTGGCAGATCCCAGGGCACGCAGTGTCTGGTTCTGTACATGTCAGCAGGTGTGATGACGAGCATATTTGGGTCATGGTAGGTGGCTGAGGAGGGGTGTCCAGGTGTAGCAAAGTTGTATGAGCTCAGTCTCCTGCTCAGGGTCACAGACCACAACTCAGAGCAGAGTTTCAGAGTTGTGGTGTTGTGTGACCTCAAAACAACCGCTTTTTTTTCAGGGTCACCTTGAGGGACTCCATCATTATGAGCAGCAGGGGAATGTGTTTAGGTGATAACTCTCAGAGCTAATGTGTGACTGGATCTCTCCTTGTCTGGATATTTAATTTCAGTTTGCAGATTTTGTGAAAGGTACCAAAAGCATTGTTTGCCATTAGCTGATTTTAAATGGACTTCAAATTTGCCTGGGGATGCTGTCCCCTGGAATGAACTTCAGTGTGTCTGGAATTGCAGTCTACTCACATATGTGTTCACTAGAATGCTTCAGCTAACTGTCTTTAAAATGTCAATATCCACAGTTTTTCGGTGGCACAACATTTGTCAGTTTTGGAGGGCAGTAGACTAGCAGAAGAACATGCTGTTTTGTCCTCAAAGGATTGCTTCTAGTTTTTGTAATTTCCTGCTGAAAATGAGAGGCTGCTTTGCTGAAAGGGAGAGTGGGAGGAAATGTCCTTATTTGCATCTTCTGTTGTTTCTTTCATTTGAGTGTTTTCTCCTCCTTCCTCTAGCTTTTCTCACATTTACTGCCTACCTTTACACTTGTTCACTTGTCAGAGAAAGATGTTGATATCCTGTTGGCCCATTAGCTATCTTTTTGCTTGATTTGCCAGACTACTTCAATATGCTTTAGCACAATTGGGAAAGACAGCCTTTTTTTGGATATTTTAAAAAATATTTGCATTATGTTTTTCATACTGAAGCTTTTACAGCAGAAATACTGCAAGTAATTCAATTCACAAATAGCAAATGTTACCTTTGCTCCTGAACTCCAGGAAGCTGATGAGCATTTCTGCTTTACTTTCTGCTCTATCTTCTTTTATTTATAGAAGGAGAACAGAGGGAGCAGGGAAAAATCCTTGGGGATAAAGAAGAAATCTCTTATTGGTGATTTTTCTGGAGTGAGCATAGGCACTGGGAGCATCCTTGCTCCTTCCTTCGTCCTCCATCAATTTGAATGCAGCAGATGGTCACATCAAGCCATGCTGGAACAGCAGTTTGAGGTGGTTTAAAGTAGAAGTATCAGAAAAGCTCTGAATTATTTCAGTTAGTGTCAAAGGTGTTCTGATAAAGACAAGTATTTATTATTTATAAGATGCAGAGAACAGATTATGGAAAGAAAGAGAGAGCCTCAATTTAAATTTTTTTTTCATGAGAACTGTGAGAACTTGTCGTCATTTAAAACATCTCTTTTCCCTAAACAGGCATAAGATTTAAAACAAAGAAGGAAAAAAAAATATTCTTGTGATACTTTTTCTGGCACCTCCTTGCAGTCTGGAGACAGCATGTGAGCATTGCTCAGAAAAAACCCTAGGTTTTAATAGTGTTACTTTATCTGTACACAAATTAGGTATCTGAGCTGGGTTATTTGGCTCCTTCATTGGCTAAAGGGGAGGGACCGGTGGCATTCACTTTCAGGATCTTCTTTGCTATAAAAGACAGCTAAAGAGTTGTTGTATACAATAACTTGCAGCCTTGGGGGAAATTCCTGCGGGTGGCCTTTGTCCACTTAATCTCCCAGCTCAGGTACTTAATACAAGTGATACACAGAAGAATCCCCACCATGTGTCCAGAGCAAATGTACTAAGTACCTGTGGCATAAACTGCATGTTATAGGGCTGTTACTTTACTGACCACTGTGGCTTCATACCTGAAAGTTGTTACTTAATTTATCTTTTCTTCCTTTACTCACAGTTTTATTGATATTACTGGAAGCCACCTGCAATAAAAATTCAGGGGGAAGTGTCAGAAAACTGAAAAAATATGGGACATTTTGCCAGATATCCTACATGATAATTTTCCTGTATAAAAGTCCTATTGACAGTCTTTTGGAATAATACTACCTAGACTGAGGTGACCAAAGAATCATAGAATGTCTCGGGGTGGGAAAGATCTAAAAGAACATCTAGTTTCAGTCTTCCTGCCCATGGAAAAAACAATTCCCACCAGATTAGGACCAGGGTCACAAGAATGGGGATATTATATGGTCACTACACTTTTTAAGTGATCCTTTAAAACATTTTGCCTCTTTCACTTAATATTGATGTACTGTTCCTACAAATACTTTTCTAACTGAAAGTGCTATCCAAATGCTAATTACTCTTGTTCCCTGACTTTGGAAAGCAGACTTTCCTCAAACAGCCCATCAGGGTGAGTTTATTGTCTGTGAATGTGCCTTATAATCTTAGACCACTCACAGCAGAAAATAAAATCAGGTCTAAGTCTAATTCATTCTTCTCAATTTCTTTTCTTTCCCTTGGAGTAGATGAAGGATAAATATCATAGCTAGGCCACCTGTCTTATCTGATCTATGCCTCTTCCTTCCCTAGTCAGGTTAAGTTAGAACTATGCAGGCATGCAGTGAATTTTACTTTGATTTTTTATCTGTGGCTTCCATAACTCCCTTGTTTTGCAGTTTGGCTTTATACAGCCTCTCAGCATGCAGCAATCAGTGGTTTCAGGGAGTTGGATCCACAGGATTGCTCCTTGGGGCATAAGAATGGCTGTGGATCCACCTCCTGAAGAGAATGTATTCCATGAAGGGATCTTCCTTCTCAGAGTTCACACTGCCCAATTCAATCTCTGTGAATGTCTAAATCTTCAGTTATCAAAACTAGATCATGTTGCAAAATGAATAAGCAAAATGGCTTATTTAAAGATGTTGAAAAACTCTGGTCTTACATTCTTGTCAAATTCAACCCAACTTACCACTAGTTGCAGATCTCTCTCTAAATTATGTGGATGACCATGGTTGTATTAACCTTAAAACCATGTTCTAGTTTAACACCCCTACCCCCCACCTTTCCAGTACCTTTCCCCAGTGAGGGACAGAGGTACCCCAGTCACCAGACCAGTCTGTAGCTCTCCATCTGACATATGCTACCCATCAGACTCCATCCCTAGTATTATATTTCAGTGAAAATATTTTTCTGTGAGCTTTCCGTCTTGTTAGTAGAAGGTGATTTCAGTAAAGCATTTGGAGATTGCTTTATAGTGAACTTTTAAATAAAAATTGATTTATCTCTTATGAATGAATATGTGATTCGAAATGCTGATGCCCAGGTTTTATTTTCAACCTTAGTTGTTATACCATCTACTTTAAGAGGCCTAACATTGAGGTGTCAGAGATATTTCTTCTCTTTGCTTTTCTCTTCCAGGACATTAAAGGGCACTTTCAAGTTAAACTCATCACGAGACTATGTGAAAATGAGAGTGTCTGATGTCTGTTGTAGGTGAGTTGACCAAAGAGATTGTGAGGCTTCAAATTTATCTTTTTGTTCTGAAAGAGCAGAAGTCAGATCTGGCAATTAGAGTGAAATATGGTTCCGTTCCCAAACTGTCTTTTCACCAGATACACAAAACCCCCCTATGTTTATGTTTGCCACTGCTGTTTGGTGGAGACGAATGTTTCTTTAGTCTTTGTTTGCTTATGGGAAGCTTAGGGCTTATGCAAAGATTGGCACCTAAGTATAAAATAGTTTTCTGCACGGCAATAGCTCAAGGTTTTGAAGAGAGGTCAGCTTTTAGGCTTTACTTTAATTGTCGCTCTTGTAATCCCAAGATGCCGAATGTTTTTTTTAATGCAGACATGGGCTGAGTAGACAAAACTTATAAAACCCCCAGCTAAGCACGGTGCTAAGCTTTTGAATGTTTTCACAAGGCACCTCAGGGAATGTGGAGTTACAGTAGCTTTTAGCCACTTCGTTTTTTGAAAATTTGGTGTTGTAAAACCCTTCTGCTATTGAGGCTGAGGAACTCATTGTTGGGAATTAGTGTGACAATGGAGCAGGGTTACTCTTGGGATCCTAAAAAGCAGTATCTGCTCTAAGGGAAACTCACAGCAGAGTTCCTTGAACTACAGAGAGGAATGCAGTTCTGAAATGTTGGCTCTGAAGGCAACAAAAACAATTAGATGAAAGTTCTAGTTAACGTTAAATCTTAACTAATTGGTTTCTTGTTTTCCAACCTGCCTTTCTTTCTGAAACAAATGCCAGCAATACAGAGTCCTTCCTTCTTTTCTATTGCATTGTTGTCTCTGTTAGAAATGTAGAACTTTGTTCTAAGCTTTACTGAAACAGGACTTTCACCTTTTAAAAGAAATACTGATAAAATCATAACAATACATTCATTTAAATACAATTGTCAGCATGCAGTTGGCTTGTTAAAAGTGGATCTTCAGTAGCCATCTCAACACTTACATCCTCCCTCTCTCTGTGGACTCAAATTCCTTCAGTAGTGGCTGAGTTCAGCTGGAAAGCTGATTACTGGCTTGGTTGCATTTTCCATTAGCATCACGCAGTATTTTGCTGCAGATCTCAGCACAAAGCATCCTGCACACTCCACTGCTCCATTACAATGCAATGCTCCATTGCATTAAATCAAACCAATTTGGCTTTTTTTCCTAGTAAGCTTTATTCCTGATTGATAACAACACCTCTCTTCTGAAACTCTGACCATCGTTCTTGACTTGAGCTAGACTTTAACTGTTGTCATTTAGTTGTTTATTTTTTGCTTTCTGAAGAAAGCACAAATACCCACATTTTCATCAGCAACTTAATGTATGAGGTCCTTATTTAGTGTTTGAAAGTCTCAGGAAAGCTGGCCATTATATTTGTCCTTAATTTTCAACTTCTCTGCATTTTGGGAGTTAGATCGTGGCCTTGTCTGACTGAAGAGAAAAAAAAACCTTCTCAGCTCCCTGGTCTGAAGTTTGAGTTTGGTCCTGTTCTCAGCTACTGAAATCAAGGATCAAATGTCTCAGGAGAAGGCCTTGCCTCTATTCTCTGGCCAAGGCTGCTGTCAAGAGATGTAAGAATTAAACTGAGCTCTTTCTTCAAGGGAGACAGTAACTTCTGTATGTGAATGAACCTTGAGGTATGATGAGCTACAGGTTATTGTCAAGCCCCTCGGGTCTAACCCTGAACCAGCTGCACTGTTTCTCTCTTTTAACTCCTGGGATTTTATTCTGCTTGTAAGGGTGAGCTGTGTTTAATAAGGCAATAGTATGGGTTTGGAAAGGAGTGAGATACAAGGGAATAAACCCATTGTACTGTGCTGTGCTCTATGTGTGCCATGAGTGGTCTTATGGGTGAGTTACCAGCAAAAATAATGCACTAAACACCAGGGAGTTACCTCAAAACGGGAAAATGGGCAGCTGGATTTCCCTGACTGTTTGGCTGCCTGGCTTAGGTACTTACCAAGGGCTCACCTTATAGAAAATAGGGCTCCTCCTGGATGCACACCCACAGCTTGGATCATCCAGTAGCCTTCTAACCTTTGAGGCTTTGAGCTCTTAAATCATCATATGACTCTTGGTACAACTCAGGCAGGTATTTTCATGCCTGTATTGTCTTGCTGCTTCCAGGAAATGAAGGCATGTAGTTCCTGGCTATGGCACAGCCTCCATGAGCACTCCAAGTGAACTCAAATATCTTTGCACATGTACAGATCCTCTGCAAATCTCACTACAACCTCAGGAACACTGTCAGGATTTCAATAATATTTACTATCCTACTATTCAAACTAGTAGAAAATTAACAGATATGAACTTATAGAAGGGTATCTAGATCAGGTTTATATTAAAAATTACATATCTGAGACTGCCTAGAAGCAGAGGGTTATGAATATTCTATGGCACTTTTTACTGTTGGAGAGCCAGTGATAGCTGAATTAATCCACTCATATTTCTATATATACATAAAAAGCCTTAGCTTCTTTTCAGCCTTTATTCTTGCTGCAATGTAGCAGGTATTTGAGTAAATTCAGTGATTTTTTCTTCCTGTCTACTTTAGAAAACAATACTCGTAGGCTCTTTCTTTGACTTAAACACATTCATTCTTCCTAAAGCTTTTAAAAGAAGCAGAGCTTTCAAGATCAAAGATGTTAATACAACACCTGTACTAACACTATATTCAGTCGTTATTGACCATTCTTTGTGATACTGTTTTATGCAGGTGCCTTTCTAGTGTGCTTTTTAGAGTGTAAGGGAATACAAAAAATAAGCATCTGTGTATCTTTTTATCACACTTTAAAAAGCAGAGCTTTTTGACAAATGGGTGGGGGGGAAAGCACATAAATATAATCACTCCTCTGCTCGTTTCGATCTGGGGTTGTAGAGAATCTTCAGATGGTTGTTCACATGATCATGAAATCACTGTGTATTCTGTAGAATTCATGGATATGAGCCAGAAACTAATATTTACAGGTGGTGGCAAAAAGTGTCACTTGATAATTATTTTTTATTACCTCTTTTTAAAGTGTGGAAATTGTCTTGCTGGAGAGCAGAAATAAATCCACATGTCTTAGATTACCTATCCAATTCAGCCTGGAGAATGTCTGGTGAATACTTCCAGGGAGCAAGTAAGGGAGAACTTGTAGGCTTTAATTTATTCTTAAAAAGTACTTTGCAAACACTTACAAGTACCATTCCAGAAAATAGAAGTGAGTTCTCCAGTGATCAGAAAACAAACTAAAAGAAAAATGGAGAGTGATAACATACAGTTTTTCCACACAGACAGGAATCAAACTATTGCTATTGGCAGCTTTGTTGCATTTAGAGACCTCTTGTTCAGCCATATTTCTGTTTTAACACTTACTAGATATGAACTGGGCATATTTAAAGACTCAAGAACAGAAATAGGTATGCACATTAAAAAATGTCTATACTGAAGTAAAGGAAATCTGAACCCTATGACAATTATGTACTTTTGGATCAAAACTTGAGGAACATTTTCTTGTGCAAATGAATCTACATTTGTTTGTTCCTCAAAAAGGAAATACTTATTTCCTTTCAGAACAGGATGTAAAGGTGGCTTTTATGACTTTAATCTGAAGCAGCTGATTATAGAGCAATGTCTTTGAGTTTAACTGGTAAATCTCTGTTTTCTCCTTTTACAGTAATGTTAAAGAAAAGGGAGATAACAGAGTAATACAGTCTCAGAATGAGATCCCATATATTTGAGACCTGAATGTTCATAACCATGTTCATGAAGGTGAACGGACTGCAGACCAGTTAGAGAAAACACTGATCAGAAACATTTGTGATGCAGCTTCCTTCTTGCTGATAGGCTCATGAACAGGTAATTCACAAGCTGGTAAAAATGGAATACATTTTGGCTTTTGTAAAAAAAAAATTATTTTTTATTTTTATTTTATTTTATTTTATTTTATTTTATTTTATTTTATTTTATTTTAATCTTTTTCTTTTGTCTGCTTGCAGTGTGACCCTCTGTGAAGTTTTGACGTTTCATGACCACTCTGTGTTAGCAGTAGCTGTAGCCCCTAAGAAACCAGTGTAAGTGAGACCTGAAGTCAGTGATAACAGCCCTGGGGAGCACAAGGAGATGGGAGTGGTGCTCCCACAGCATCAAAACTGGCACACTGAGCACCTAGAAAATTCAGATATTAGAGATGCATGAATTCTTCCAAAAGAGGGCAGAAGCAGCATTTACTGAGTCCCCTTGATGAATCTGTTTTTTTCACCCAACTGCAGTCCTCTGTCTCCCAGTGCCTCAGAATAAAAACCTCTGGCTCTGCAAAACAAACAGTAGGAACCAGCCAGAATTCCCCAAAACATTGCAACACCTACAGAGCACTGCGGATTTTAGAATACATCAAAATCCTAAATGCTCTCTCCCTGACAGCAAAACCCAGTAGGGAAAGTATAGACTGAAAAATGTGTGGCATGACAAAGGTTATTTTCAGCCCCTAATATTCATACTTTTTCACTAGGTTTTCAGTTTGAGCTGTTTAAAAAGACTTTAATAAGGAGTCTGAGGAAGTGTGTGAGCTTCTATTGTGTAAGTGCTTAGATAAAAGAAAGAGAGGAATAAAGCAGTGGTGGACAGAAAAGCATGATGTTGTGTACCCACACGTTACCGATGTAAAATTTTTGGACATTCCAGGCTCAAGATCAGACCCAATGTGTCACCTTGGCCCAAGGCAGTAAAATCATTAAATGAAAGGCTGAGAAGGACCACAAGAGGTAATTTAGTCCAGCTCCCTGCCCTAAGGCAGGATCACGTCTACCTGCGTCATTCCTGACAGATGTTTGTCCAACCTACTCTAAAAAATCTGCACATGGTCATGTCTGCCAGGTACCCAGGCAGACTTTCTTGCATGTTTGGCAATGCTTGGGGAGCCTGTCAAACCAACAAAGTCTCATTGAATTGACAGTTGAAGACAGTAAGGAAAAGAATTTATATATATATATATATTTATATATATGTCTTTACACTACAAGAGAAATGGTATTTGATTTTACATTACTGTCTCACTAGAAAATAGTTAATTCTAGTCCTTTGGATTCTTTTTAATGGACTGTCTAGGTAAAACATGCATTGGATCGGCAGGCCATCAAAACTGGGCTGTGGCAAGAAAATACAGACATCAAAGTACATGTATATGGGAGAATTTTGTATGCAATATCAAAAATTTTCAGCCAAATTTAGAAGAAACTGCTGATACCTACATCCACATTTTTATGACTGTCTTCTTGCAGTTGAGATATTTAGAGAACAGCACACCAAATTTCACCAAAATGTCTGTTACGTAAACATAAACTTCCAAGATATAAATCAATGGATCTTTTCAAAGTGTTTCACCCAAAATATGTAAGAACAGTCAGACTGCTCACCTTAGATGGTGGTTTTTTAATTAAAAAAAAGACACTTTCTTTTATTTTTTTAGATTTTGTGAGCATCCGCTTCCAAAATGCCAGTTGTCCACAACAAGATTTTAGTAAATGTGCTTCTGGATCAATTTCAGGATCCTGTTCTGGAAAAAGAGAATGGGAGCTTATGCTGTCTCCCCATTCAAGAACTATCTGGTGTCTTATAGTGGTTGTGAATGGTCAATGGGTGGATCAATGGACAAATGAAAAATATTTATGGTCAAGTCTGGTTGTGTCATCCCTTGATTTTGGCAGCTCACTGTGTTTGTGAGCCCTGCCCCAGAGCATGACTCTTGGTGAGATGGGTGTGAGAAGAAGGGTTTCTTTATGCATCTGTGGAAAAAGTGAAAGGAGAGGTATGGCCTGTAACTACGAAGAAAGATGACAGAAAAAAGAAAAGCATGGGAAGTAGAAGAACGAGGGGGAAAAAAAGGAAGATGGAATCAGATATATGAATCCCTACAAAAACCTTCACTGTTCAGGCTCATGTTAAAATTGCATCCTATTAATATCTCCTGAACATTCAGAAAGTTACTCTTCTGGAAACAACTAGCTGCAATGTTTTGTTCTGAATTCCAAGCTTTTCATCCTATATCCTTGCATTTCTACTGTACATTTAATCTTATATGTATATGTGACAGGTTTGAAAGAAAATAGGTCAACAGTACTTAGGATAAGTAGCACTTTAATCAATTTTAACATAACTTCTGATGGATAGTGACTGAGGATAACATACTGCCTTCACTAATTCCATTTAAAGTAGCAGAGACATAAAAAAAATCATATTGTTCAAATTGCTTGGGGAACACAAATTATCTGTTTTATATTGCCATAGAAGCTATAATATTCAACAGGATACTGTGAAGGACATGCAATAACTTTAGTATCTACTATGAATGTTATTGATATACAATGTACATGTAAACTCACCCTCTTCCAGTTCTGCTTGGAGGGATCACATTAATGTGTAATGGATCTGATGACACAATAGACCTTAATGACAACTTGTAACTATGGTTTTACTCATTTTATCCTCAATAGATTTTTACTTAGAAGAGATGTCTGCTCATCTACAGCTTTCAAAATGTGGCTGAGGGCAAAGCATGCAAAGTGCAAGTTGTTGGAGACTCGGTATTTAAAATTTTAAAATTAGTATCATTACATTGTTTGAAAAGCAGAAAATGCACATTATTTTTTAATTCAGATCATCCCAAGAAGGACACAAGCAGTGAAAATTACCTGGATCTTTTTGCAGAAGTATCAACATTCCCTAAAAGGATATTAGAACCAGATCTCTTGCACATATTTCTCAGAGTAGCTCCACTGATATCTACAGAACTATGTAATTTTATATAGGCTTGAATTATAGAATCATGGAATGGTTTGGGTTGGAAGGGTCCTTAAAGATCACCTAGTTTCAATCCCTCTGCCATGGACAGGGATGCCACCCCCTAGACCAGGTTGCTGAGGGCCCCACCCAGCCTGGCCTTGAACTTCCAGGGATGGGCCATCCACAACTTTTCTGGGTCACCTGTTGAAGGACTGACATGAAGGAAATATATTTTGACTGTATATTTGGTCTTAGGAACTCTCTTGGAAGAGTGAAACTAGTGGAAAAAGTAAGTTTCATTTTCAAGATGATAGAAGAATATAAATAGTGCCAAGCAATCAACAGAAAATGATGGATGTGAAGATGCTGGAAGAAAAGCTTGAGTGCAGTTCTGGGAGCCCACAGAAGCAGAGGATGATCAAGTTAAAGTACAGATAAACTGATAGCTCTCTGCGTGGTATAAAATAATGCACAATCTTGTACTTAAGTAGCACAGTCTTGTAATATTTGGATGAATCTATAGTAGCTAATAAAATTTATGAGATCTTACCTATTGATACAAAGGTGATGTACCAGCTAATTCTGAAAAGAAGTGATAAACAGGAAACCTGACTCAAGCAGTGATTTCACACTGTAGAGGAGAAAAGAAAGAACTTTGGGAGAAGGAGTTAGACAGAGCTGCTGTGAGATGTGTCAGGGGGACGTCTCCTTACCCTAACACTTTTCTTCAGATTCATTCCAGCCATCACTCTCAGGGACTGGTTGGTTGAAGGACTTTCCTTGTCCTTTTTTGGTGTGCCCTCAAAGGGATGCATGATTTGAGTGTCCCTCAGGCCACTCTGTCAGTGGCTCTAGCAGACAGCTCTTGGATTTGCCTTGTCTATTCCAGGAGCCACCCAAAGACATCCTGAATTGTCATTTCAGTGTGGGATAGGAGGCAGAAGGAAGGTGAACTAGTACATGCAACACAGGGGATGTAAATGCTTTCATGAAACTTATACCTTTATTTAATGGGTTCTTGAGTGAATTTCTTGATGTCAGATCACCATAAAGCCATGTGTCATCCATTTCAGACAAGCTGGAGCAGACCTCTAGCATCAGGACACCTTAGGAAAGTAGGTAGTCCCAGAGTTTCTATTGCATACTCCTCCTGGAGCAGTAGAGTCCCGCTGGACTAAATGGAACTGCAGAGACTTGCGGGGCCCAGAGGTGCAGCAGGCATGTGATGAGCAGGGCACAGAGGAACAGGGGTTTGCAGATGGTGGCAAAGAGGTGGGACTCCAGTGGAAACTGCTCGCTTCCTTCCATTTCTTTCATTGCAAACACAGATTTGGCCTAGACCAATCCTTCTGATTGGACAAACACTTTCCAAAATCATAGAAAGAGACGTTCCTTGCCATGATGTAGTTGCAGTTCTCAACACTGTCCAAGCCTGCATGCAGGCAGAGGTGTGTAGGACAGGACTCTGCACAGAGACACAACACTGACACAGTATTGGAGGCCCAGTCTGCCCCTGCACAAATCATATAGGGTAACAAACTTCAGTGCAAATCCTCTGGCAGCAACAAAAGATGCCTTTGCCATTCATCCACAGGCATAAGGGGGGAGGAAAAACAGAGTTTTCCCTCCAACATAGACAGTATCCTAAGTAACTTGTAAAGATTCAGGTAATATAATGTTCTAATGAGATCTTTTTAAAGAAATTGTGTTTTTTAATGAAATAATAATTTCATTTGTGGGTGAGGCTGGCTGCTGCGGGATGGAACTTCTATGATTTTGTTGTGATACTTTTCTCACTCTCTGATCTAAATAAGGTATATGGTACAGTGAAGCAATAAATTGTATGCAAATTTACAAAACTCTTCACCCAGCTTTCTTTCAGCTGATTTTTTGCAATATTTAGCAATGATATTTGTGTTCCCCCTTGTGCATAAGAATGAATTAAAAGAGGGAACTTTATAAGGCAGAAGTTGAATCATGATGTCTTAAAAGAGAATGAATCTGTAAAACTCACCTAATAGTTTAAAATTTGTGATCAGGTTCTGTTTCACAGAGTTCTTTAAATACCCATAAATAGTGAAAAAATGTGTAGAAGTCCCCTACTGTAATTTCTGGCTTGTGTTCCTGTTAATAGATAGCTCTGCACAGCAACCTTTCAGAAGCAAAGTCTTTTTCTGCGCTTGACTATCTTTCACTGACTCCGTGCAATGGTTCATGGGCTTACAGTCAGACAGGTGCTTAAGCACTTCACTTAATCAGTGCCTCGGGCAACGAGGATGAAGAGAAATCTACTGCCCCAGAGGGACCAGTCTGTTTTCTATGACAAAGGCAGAAAATTTCACTTAGACTGATGAGGGAGAAAAAACTGCGCAACAACATAAATCCCAAAATGTAGCGATCACTATAATCAGAATATCTTCATACACTTCCCCTCTTTTGGCCTAGAAATGGCTGTAGAAGGGTCGTGGAAGGATCTTTCACATACTGGCGCTGGGGATGGGCTACATGGGATGTCCCCCCAGGTGCAGTGCTTGCACAGGTCACCTCTGATGGGAGTACAGCAGCCTCCTGCAGTGCCCAGGGGAACCTGTGTCTCCTGCCCTCCTTCCCTTCAGCTGGACTTTGAGACTTTAAACAACTATTAATCAGTTTATAAATATGGAGCTCTTATAATTTGACTTCTTAACCCTCATTTCCCTTTGTCAGAAGGGGACTGGCCTTAGACTTTACCTCTCTTTGAAGCTTCCTTGCAAGAGCATAAGTGGATTTGGATGCACACCATCAAGGCTTATCTGAGGTGTGGTCCAGACAGAGCTAGCTCTAGCAAGAGTCTGTACACAGACGGGTCCAGATGAAGTCCCTGCCCAGCACTGATGCTTTCCTTCACAGCACCACCCATATCTTATGTTCTAGAGTGTTCCCAGCAACCAGAAAATTGCAGAATATTTTTCATCTGAAGCAGGATTTTTCACTAAATTCAGCCCAACAGAACCTCACACATCAGTAATTCCCTGTGTATTACTAGCCAGAGCAAGGCCATGTTAGGTGTTTTGTAACTAATCTGTACAACCATTTCATCATGCTTTCCATGTAAGGATAGTGATGAGCGTGCATGATGGCCTGGAAATTGTAAAGCTCTGTGAAACATAGGCATTACTGATGCACAGGTAAGATGGATGGATGGATAAAAGCTACTTTGTTATTAAGATGTCCCTTTTAAAATGCTTTTGCTAGATTTAGGCTAGCCCTATCTAGAAATCTACTGTTAACAATAACATTGCAAAAATTAATGAATGTTTATAGCATTGACTTGCAGTGACAACTTTCTTAGAGCTCAACTAATGCAGTAAATAAGAAGGTGATGAGTTAACCCATTTTAATTCAGTGCTGTTATCTTAAAGATAACTTTGACTCCATCACCTTTTATCCATTTGACACAAGAGAATTTTCTTTCATTGTCAGAAAACCATGTCTTTACAGCAAGTGTTTTTAAAATAAAGTGAGAGAAAACTTTGCAGATGCTTTTATACATAATTATTTATTTAGAAATAGTTCTTTGTCTTCTGAAAAAAACTCATTATAAACTATTCAAAGTAAAAGTTGGAAATCTTTGAATTTATGTTTTTGTATTTTACTAACTTATGAAATGAAGGGTTTTTTTTGGTGTAAATGATAGTTTTGGCACAGTGCAGTGATACTGTATATGTCCCTCTACCCACCACCCCATCTTCACCCCCATGCTGGTCTCCAGACTTTGAGGCTGTTTTAGTTTAAGGTAAGCTAAGAACCTTTTTCCATTGATCTTTTTATTCCACATCCACAAAAGAAAATGCTAAGACATTGCTACTGATTTTTTCCCCCCAATATGTGGTCATTATAAGCAAAAAAGAAGCTCACACTTCTACTTTTTAATTGGGCATTTAGCAGGACAATGTTTGAAAGCAATTAATGGGAAAAACATTTTTGTCCTGTTTTATCAATTGGTCTTCAAGAAAAATGCTGTCCCAAGTAACTATTATGTGCAAGCCAGGAAACTGTTGTCCTTTTCAGTTTTTCCCATGTCACAATTTATTCATTTAATTCAGTTCCTCAAAATTACTGCAGTGCCAATTATCTCTCTCTGTGTAGAAAATGAGTTTGGCCTACTTCAGCTCCCTTCATTTTATGCCTGTTTTCGGCTATTCTTCAATGAGTGAGTAATGTGAAAAAAGGGAGGATCTTCAAAAATATGTGAAGTGTCTAGAGTGGCTTTTTGGTACCTGTGAAGAGGCCCTTGAAGAAGCTTAAAGGACAATAGAATATTGCGGCTAGCAGTGGTTTATTTTGTCCACATGACTCATTTCACACGCACCCAGGCAACTGATGAATGGAGGATTAACACAAGTTTTCACCTTATTGAAATGAGTGATTCAAAGCAAACAAATAGGACTAACTAGTTTGGAATATGAAATTAAAGTTTCTCTGAGTCCTTTTGTTATGCATCACTTTCAAACTTAATTAGAAATATGATGGCTTTGGAATTACTTTTAACCAACTTTGTTGAATAACAGTAGTTTGATGTTTGTTATTGTCACACAGTCCACTTGTCTGAAATCTAAAGACTCCCAGGGAATGTTCAAATGCATCATCAAAAATTTTTAAAACAAAATGAAAAAAATATGAGGTGTAATACATATATTCTCTCTTTTTGGGGGACATGCTTATAGACACACAACAAAAGAGCATTGGATGCATTTTTTATTGTTAGTTGCACTATATATATCTATAAATATCTGGATGGGTAGGTGGGACTATAGAAAAAGTGCTTTAGATGCTATCTTCATGGTAACTTACACAACTCGTCCAAGTCTTTCAACTTTGTAATTACATTTGAACCAAGATGGGGTTACCCATGCACACCATTCAACCCTACTTGAGTTTTTATGGTTGCTAAGTTGCAACACCCTGCAGTCACACAAGTCATAAGCTCACAGTTTACAGCTTCCCCTTGAGGAAGGATAATTTAGCCACTTTACATGGTGCAGTTAATATCCAGGGCACGCTTGTACTCTCAAACCAGAGTGTCTCCCTTCTATTCCTTCTGAGGATGCAGCAAATGGATATTAAACCCTTTCTGTGGAGCAGGTAGGCAAACACACCTTGCTGGCTATACAGTCAATGGGTCATGTGCCCTTTTCCCTGGTTTTTGGAATAATGCTCTCCAGTAATGCGGAAGTTCCCTGCAGCTGAGTTGGCTTCTGTGGAACTGCTCCATTAAACCCTGCACACAGTTGCACGAAAGCTTCAGGATGCAGTTGAATCACAAATTTTGTCATTATTCTTGAAGGTTATGAGCATGAAACTCTCTAGGGAACTTCTGCAGAAGTATACTCAATTAAATGCAAGAATTCTCATTTAGTGAGGGGAAGAACAGGGGGAAAAAAGAGTTCATTGCACCATCTAACTTATGTCTAATCCTTTTTGAAGGTTGTACAAGTGTAAGGGAGAGAGGGACCAGAGGCTTAATATGTTTCTATTTCTCACACAATCAGCAACACTATGGGATAGCTCTAGTGAGATCCATTTTTGTCAATGGCATTGCTATTCTTGGATGTAGAGGGATGGCAGGGGTGTGATTCAGTATGGAGAGGTACTGTGATCGTGGGGTGACCAAAATAAGCTGGGATGGAGCATGACCTTTTAGCATTTCCATTGAGAATACCAAACATTGGCCATATTCTGATTTGCATCCAAAGTTTTGTTGTTGGTTTGTGAGAGGGGTTTTGGTTTGGGTTGGCATCTGCTCATTGCTCAACAAGACAGGCAGAAGCTTTGACAAATTCAGCTGCCAAAGTTTAAGGAGTGTCCATTGAACATATTCAGTATTAAAATTTTCCTTGTCCAGAGTCTTTTACAGTCATTTATTGGAACATTTTCAAAAATGTACAGGACTTTCCCATAAATCAATCTTTTTTGATAATTTTAAAAGCCTCAATAGAGGTATGGAACTGTGAAATATTCTCAGAAAAATGTCCACAGATATTTTCTTTTCAAAGGAAAAAAAAATATACATTTTTCTTCTCTCAGTCTTAAAAAGCAATACATCTTTGATGCTGTTGTTCAGACTGATTTCAATCTGAGTCAGGCTATTGATGTGGAAAACCTTTTCACATCTCTCATTGCAGTGAGTGACTGAGTTTGGGTTCTGTACAGAAGCATGGAAAACTTTTAGCAAATATAATTAAAGTTTCCCAACATGTAGAATTTTACATTTCTGGGCAATTTTAACACTTTCGATTTTTCTTTAGGTAAAAGATTTTAAAATTTGTTTTTGTTGTGGGGCCCCATATACATATTTGAAATATTTAACGGAAAATAATTCCATAAACTTGCTTCATCTGAAAGAATGAAATTATTTTTGGCCATGTAGAAGAGATTAGCACATCTAAAATCTGATAACTGTATATACATTGCACTGAATGGTATTTCAGTATAATGCCAAAGCAAGATAAGAATCTAAACAATTTTTCTCTCATCAAGACAAAACAGTTAGATTAGTCATTGTGAAACTTTTAATTTTAGAATTATTGTCCACACCATTTGTCTATCCCAGGAAAAATGTAGTTCCTTCAGAGAAAATTTTATGTTTTGATGAGGGATTTAATCTAGTTCATAAATGAATGGTTGTAAATCCCACTGAATCCATAAAACTCAGTGAATGTTTCAGTCTTTCACAGTTTTCAAAAGGGTGGATAAAGAAAATCCTGCCCTAGAATGCTTTCTGCCTCAGAGGATAAATGGAAGTGGAGCATTCAAATGGAAGTGAAGGTAGAAATAACTGAAAGCAGAGAAAGATGTTGGACCACAGCCTACACTGAAACCAAGATTGTCTCAGTGTGAAGCAAACAACTTCATCAGGCTTTGCTGGGTGAGTCCTAAACACTTCTGTGCTGTAACAATATCTCATCCAGTCAAGACTTTGATAAACAAAGTCAGTGGGTTTGTTTTTAATCAAATCTTGGACTGGAAAAGTTCTGTGAACCATTGGTCTTGCATTTAAAATCATGGTGGATGTGAAAGGGAACACTACCTGTGCTAGGAAGAAATGTTGTTAGTGTTCAACAGCAGAGACTTATTTCTAACATGCCAAACACAAGGAAAGGTTCCCATATTTACTCTTGTTTGCTGGAACTGCTCCACCTGAAGATGATCCTCATGTGAATGCAATGTGGTAACTGTATCCCCAATGTCAGTGAAAGCCATGTGCAAGAAGTGCATAGTATAAGCTCCCTTGTATTTTAACCTTGATAGCAAATATTCCTTCACTTGTCCCCACACATCACAGTAGGTCTTTCTTTCATTCCATACAATTCTGAAACCTAAGGAAAATATTTTTCTATCATTTTCTAGAGTGGAAAGCAACTTGACTGTTACCTGACCAAGGGGAAAAGTGATTTTGTTGAAACATGCAGAAATTTGTCCCATCCCCAGAACCTCTGAGCTCCCTCCCCAGGTGGGACCCTTTGCTGAGGGCAGTCCCAGCGTGGCAGCCCAGCTGCACTCTGACAGGGCTCTGTGTCCAGGCACAGCCTTTGCACTCCAGCTTCAAACCATGCTCATGGGACCTGGCATAAGCACCTTTTCAGACAAGCTCAACTCACACTGTTGGGTGATATTGTGCTACTTCTGTGTTTGACTAGGAGTGACCCAGGTGTGTTCTGTAAGAGAATTGAAACACAAGAGCATGGCAGCTTTCAAACTTCATGAAATTATGACGGTGATTATGACCTGAGAGAGTATCCTGTGTTTTTTCCATAACTGCCATTGATGGGATTTCATGTGGCTTTGGTCGAGGTGTACTTCACAAGCCAGTGATGTGGAACTTGTCTTTCTTCACTTTGCAGACTTGCTTTTCTTTTTATACTTTTTTTTTCTCCGTCCTGTAGTTTTTAATTTTTCAGCTTTCACAAGGAAAGAGCAAGTCTCATGGTCAGAGGGAAGGTATTAACTTTAAGGAGCAACAATGCAAGAGAGAAACAGTTCAGAAACATTCAATAAAATGAGTAAAATCGATGACCAAAATTATGAGTGACATTTTAAGAAATGAAATAAAAATTCCCCTTTTACCAACTCAAGGGTTTTATTTTATTAATCCCAGCAACCAGAGCAAGATGAGCTCTGCACTGTGTTCATTAACAGAGGAAAAGAGGATAAAAAAGAATGAAAAGGAAAAACTGTTATTTTCCACTAAACACACTGATGTGGAAGTGTTGTTATAAAACTCATCTTTATTAATTCCTCTCCCTTATTCCATTAACTAAAAAATCCCAGGGAATTCACCATGCAATCACACTCATCCTCCTTTGAAAACTTCCCCAAAAGCACACATCAAAACCACTGTCCAGTCTAAGGAGTCACACCGTGCCTGGTTTATTTTCTGCTGCCCTGCCTGCCCGGTGTTGTCCGAGTCCTGCTGCCCATGCAGAACTGCTGGAGATGCTGCAGTGGGCTGTGAACCAGCTGCTGTACTGCAGACCAGGAATGACAGCTTTCCAGGAGGGAGTTAACATGATTCTTCTCTCTGTAATTTGTAAAGTGCTTTGGGGTTCCACTCCGTGCAGCCTGCTCTCTGAATATGTTATTGTCACATCTGAAAGGTTACACAGGTTACTGCAGAGTCCCAGTGCTTCTGGTATTTCTGATGTTTTTCATGAAGATGTCTGTGAGTGCCTGGCTATGTCTAAGGACTGAAACTGGGGGGAAATGGGTCCTTTGGCTGATGTGAGGGATGCCACGTGTCACTGGTGTGAGGGTGGGGAAGGTTCACACAGGCTGGAGGGCTGCCTGTGAATAAAATAAGGAGAGATTTCTATGCTCAAGGGGAGAAAGGAGCTCTGGATTATTGAAGGGGAGCCATGATTCATTCTGAATCTTCATGGATGCCATCTCTGGCTCTGCTGAGCAGCCCTGATTCACAATCATCTCCCCCTGCCGCAGTCCCTGTCCCTCCCCCCCATTCAAAATTGGGAAGGGCTGAGAATTTGTCTCTCTCCAGACCTCACCAGGGCCACGAGTGTCAGCTGCTCTGTCTGATGACTGGCGCACTGATTATGCACCTATCCAGACACATGGAAACTCCACAGGGAAAAGCTCCCCAATACACACACATTTGTAATCTCTTGTGAATAGAGTCCTAAGTGCCCATTAACTATTGCTCAATTACACGGGAACTCTGCAGAAGTAAATATGGCATGCACATGAATATCAATTAACTCCATTATGATCAGTGTGGTCGTGAGTCAGGAGGGAAATGTGCATAATCTTGACAGAATTACGAAGACATGCTTCATTTTACTTGTGTGGATTGGAATAGTATGTTAAGCTAATAAAAGCTTTTGCATTTTTAAAAATAGTTTAACAAGCCCAGAATAGATTTGAATCATATCCGCCTCAGATTTCAGTAGTTAAAGTCAGCTTTGAAGACCTTTCTTAACCAACAGAGGGGAAAACCTCTACTACTCATCCTGTGATTTCTCAATTTACCTTGCTTCCTTGAATTGTCCAGCATTCACACAGCCCTATCCCACCTGGCAAAGCACAGGTGCCATCAAAAATCCAATACTTGTACCAAAAAGGTTGACAGCTGTAAGACAAATGCAAGGCACTGGCAAGTCATTTCAGCTGAAATGGGGGATCTTATCCTGAATCCTCCTACCCACCTCCTCTCAGACCAGGGTAAATCCCAGGTTGATGCCAACACCTCTAAGGTAAGTGAAAGGGATAAAAGAGCTGCACCATGTGACAATGAAGGCTTTACAAGGGATGGCTTTACTGTCATGGATTTTTGCCTGGGGAAGAGAAGGACAAGTGATATACAAGGTTATCAGGGGCAGGCTGATTTCAGAAGTATTTATGAGAGTACCCCAACAGTTCAGGCCTCATTTCTACCCTGATGGGAAATCCAATGCAGTGCTACAAACTTTCCATACAATTTTGTTTTGTGGAGCCAAGTTATTCTAGCATCCTGTCCCAGGTGCTATTGAATTTTAGAAGCAAATTGTCTCACAGAGAACTACAAAGGATCCTCAAGACAAAATGTGGTGTCTTGCTTATATGTCTGGTTTTATAGATAGTTGTCCAAGAGGCCTGAATATAATTTTGGCAACACACAGGTGCTTGTTGCTTGAAATGCATTCAGCCCGGCTTAAACACACATTAAAATTTCCATTACTTTGAAATCAACCACGTTGTCTCATGGGCTGAAGAGCCACACAGACTGTGTCCTTGGGGATAGACTGAGATGGGCAGTGAAGGCCAGGTACTGACCATCCACACTGTTGTTTGATGTCTGGGCACAGCTGGGGATCAGGAGCCCTTGCTGGTGGCTTTGGAGGAGTTCCTGTGGGATGAGAGTCAGTCTCTGGTTTGCTTTATTTACTGAGGCGTAGCCATAGCCCATATCTATAGTCACACACGAGAGGAGCAGGGCAGGCACTCAAGCACTTTCCTGCTGTGGTCCATGCTGTTTAGTTACTCAACTGCCCTGGCACATTTTTGCCCCATGCCATCACCAGCATGATGCCCAGACACAATGCAGGCAGCAGCACTGGCCAGGAACCATCCTGTGGGCAGGATGGAAAAGAAGAATGTGTCCATACAGATGCAAGCCACACCTTGCTCCTTCCAATCATGGCAAAGAATGGGCCCTGGCTCATTTTATGTACTAGGATGGATGTAGTCATAGAGACTGAAATGGTTGTACTACCTTTATTTAAACGAAAATTGTGTTTCATGGCAATTCTCAGAACAGTCTAAATCTGTGGGAACAGGGTGATATCTGACCCCTGGAGTCAGAGATTTGTTTCCAACAGTTTTAGGAAACAAACTGGGACAGTTCCAAAGAGGCTTCTTTAGAATTATCATGCTAGAAAAATACTTAAACCTTTCAATATAATTATTTTCACTTTTATCTTGTTGAGGGAACAGCCAGAAGATTTTAGAGCTGCGGGTACATTTAGAATGTCTAATGCACATGGTTGTATCTGCAAGGAAAAAGAAAGCTATATAGTTCAGCAAATAGAGTTAAAAAAAGGAAACATGAGTAAGTAAATATTATAAAGGCTGAACAAATGTCAGCTGGCCAAAAGGATGAAAGTGTGCTTGTATGACATAGAATACTGAGCAACAATGATTTCAGCCCAAACCACAGTCCGTGTTTGCAGAAATTAATTTTTGTGTAAAAATTTCCAGAGTGGGACTCATCCATTGATCCTCACTGTGAGGCAGTGTGCTCTCTGTCCTTTGTTGGGGCTGCATGCCACAGACAGCAGTGTGCCAAGTACAAAGTCTTCAGAACAGAATTTCAGGATAAATATTAACCAAAGACATTACTCAAATTTCTTTGCTGGACTGGGGCCTCATTTTCTAAAAACCAAAAGCTCTCACTAGAATTTTTTAACAAACTTGCACAGTCCTGCTCTGTAAGTGCCCAGTGGAAATACTGGGGTCTGTCATTAGTCATCCCCCCAGTCACGGATGAACCTGAGATACTGAGAACATCTTGTAAGGCAGTGCAGAGTCTTGGATGTTCACTGATTTTACCTGGCTTTGGGGGTAAAACTGTTCAAACCTTTACCCTCATTTACCTAGTCAATAACTCATTCATAAGGTCCCCCTTGCAGGAATGGGTTAAATTTAATTAGTTAATATTGAAAAGCACTCTGGAGATGAAAAGTGCTCTGCTATGTAAGTGCTGACCATTAGCCATTATTAGGTCCTCTCTTGTTTTTCATACATTAGCCCAACTAAAAGGCAACTCAAAAACTTTTTCATTATACACAGGGCAATTTAAACCAGCAGATTTAAAGTACATTTAACAAGTCAGATTGGTATATTTTTAATGGCCCATAGCAGGTTTGTGGCAAAAGGGGCAGAAAGTTAATTTCTGTCACTGCTTCTTTAAATTAATAGGACGTAATTTGTAGTGAGGGATAAAGTTTCCTAAGGAAATCATTGTGTTGGCAAGGCTGGTTAAATAAAGCATCCTACAGGACTAGGTAATAAATAAAACCCCTGCCTTTACAAGGCTTTGTCATTGTCTGGAAAGTAGAGAGGGACTAAAATAATTAAAGGTGCTTATTCTAGTGTAGTAGCTCAGTAAATGAAGTATGCTTGGATTTTCCCTTTGCAGGAGCTAAATCTGTGACCTTCTGTACCAGAGGAAAGAGTCCTTTTTGTTCTGAGCTCTAATAGCCTTACCATGGTTTCATTTCTACCAGGGTCCATGAAACACTCATATTTATTTTCATTACTTTCATTTTTCCTCTCACAATGAGGTGTTAGTTCAGACTTGAAGGAAATTGTAGATTGCTTTTGTTTGTTTTTTTTTCCCTTGATGGGCTCTACACCTCTATGTCTTTGGTTTATCTCCTGTGTTCCCGAATGTTTCTTTTACCTTGTGGAATACTGTTAGAAGTCTCTGTACAAAAGCAAAAGCTGTGGTTGCTATAGCAATAACCAATCTGATGAAGCTGTGACCTAAATCATGACTGAGAAAAATAGTACCTTTTCTATATCACTGCAGTTACTGCTTCCTTGGATTATGCTACTGTTATGCAGGATTTATTACCTAAAGTGAACTCTTTGACTCCAGGACATAAGAAAAAGTAAAGTGATATTTATGTAACTATAGAGTTAGGCAGGGATATGAACAAGTTATATCTGCTGAAATTTATAGGTGAAAAGGTGTTCTGCTTTTGGTAGCACACATGTAGCTAAACCTTCGTGCAGCACAATCTCTTTCTTGAAAATGTTTGACAGCTGGAAGATACTTAAATCAACATAATGTGCAGCTCAGATTTATTGAGCATTGCAGAACCAAGAACTTGATCAGCTTCTTGAAGTCTTTGCTAATGCCATCAGTGTAGTTACTGAGTAGGAAAGGAGGGCAACATTCTCTAGGAGGAGTTGCTTCCTAGCTCTCTGAAAATTTGGTGAGGGAATTGGTGCAGGCATCCAGAGACCTTTGCCCAAATTACAAAATTGTTCCCTCTTATTTGGCTGTGACCCTCAATGGCCCCTCACTAGTAGGAGCTACAGATGAGGTCATTTTTGCACATCCTCTACTTTCACAACTGACAGGGGATTGTAACATGGAAACTGATACGAAAGATAGTATGCTGTGTGATTTATCCTATTGTCTTTCTGAAAATTAGGGTTTAAATCTATGTTTATCATCTAGGCTCCCTCTATAGCCAATGGAGGGCAGACACACATATTTTTTACTCCCCTAAAACAGGCATTCGGGATAGATTGGGCAAAAATTTAGAAGAGCATTTCTATCTTTCTGTGGACTACAGAGGGAGCATGGACAGCTTGCTTAGAGCAAACATCTGAATTTTAGATGGCTGTAGTTACATGAGCTGAACTCCATTAAGCAGGAAATCAGTATGGATAACAGTTACTGTTAAAACAAGGTGGTGCGAGTGAAGTGGTCAGATTTTCAGCTTTAACAGCAGTTTGTTGCCCTGAGCTGTATCAGAACTGAGAATAAGAAATGACTGAGCTGCAGCAAGGTGTGAGTAAAGGCAATATTGAAATTACTTGTATTGGAGAGGATGGGGAGTGGGAATTTGGCAGAGTTAACTAAATTAGCTTCCCTGGAACCGCAGAAGCAGGTTGGCAATTGTGACTGCATTTGCCTGACAAATAGCAAAGAGGTACTTGTGCTGTTCTTACCCTTCCTGCCAGTCCCTCACCCCTCCTTCTCCTATAAGCCCAAGAGGATAAACCCTGAGGATCAAGAGACCATCAAATGTGTTTGATGATGCTCTTTGGGAAATCAAAGTTGCTATCTTTGCTGTCAGAGATTTGGACTGGAGATGCACAAACAGTGAAGAAGCCTGGCTGCTGAACTATTTGGAGAGATCTAAAATTACCCATTTCTTATGGCCACCTGGTCTCTTCAACATCTGCTGCATACTTGGCTCAGAGGCTGCCTGCTCTCTGAAAGCACACCACACATGACATAATGTGTCAGAAGCAGTGTGACACACCAGTGACATTTAAAGGGACACAAACCAGGCCACCAAGTCTTCTAAAATGCATGCTCTAGAGCTTTCACAATTTCAATAGGTTGCAAAATACAAATTAGACCCTTTGTGATCATTTTCAATTGTGTTGGGGTAGATAATCATAGACAAGCCTTTGTTTCATGAGTAGTCACATAAAAACAAGAATTACATGTACTGCAAGGACTTAGAAATGCCTTTAATTTTTGCAAAAACTGTTTCACACCCTCAGCACTCATGTCTGATGGATGATGGTGCATTTATGAACTGGAAATTATGTGGCTATTGGCCAATATGCAATATGATAAAATACTACAGTGCAGAGACTTAATATTTCACAGCTAAGGAAGCTGAGAACTGACTCTTGCTAGAAATAGCACCCACATACAGCCCTAGCTGAGAATGATAATCCAAGTGCCAAAATAAAAAAGGTTGGGGGTGGAGCACCATTAGGTTGGACTGCAGCACTGATAATAACCATATCCTGGGCTGCATCACCAGCAGTGTGGGCAGGAGGGCAAGGGAGGAGTTCTGTTCTGCTCCTCTGGTGAGAGCAGCATCCAGCTGCATCCAGCTCTGGGTCCCCAGAACAGGAAAGACATGGACCTGCTGGAGAGAACCCAATGTATGGCTCCAAGACAATCAGAGGGATGGAGGACTTCTGCAAGGAAAGGTTAAAAGAATTGGGATTACTCAGCCTGAGCAAAAGAAGGCTTCAGAGTGATCCAATTGTGGCCTTCTAGTACCTGAAAAGTGAGCCTGCAAGAAAGAGAGACTCCTTAGAAGGGCCTGGAGTAACAGGACAAGAGGGGATGGCTTTAAACTGAAAGAGAGTGGAGCTGGATTAGAAATTAGGAAGATATTCTTTACTGTGTACACAGTGAAGCCCTGGAGCAGATTGCTCCCCTGGGAGTATGTTTTTGTTATAGCTGGATCTGTTTGACAAATTCACGTGTTTCTGAGATGAGGGCTTTTCTGGTTGTAAAACCTGCTCAATAACATTTTTGTAAACAGCTTCAGCTTCCATCTGAGACCCCATCTCAGTTAAATCAGCTACTGTGTAGCTATTTCAAACCATCGGCTGACCTGTCCTTTGCTTCCTTCTTGTGTTGTTTCTTTTTTCTCCCTTGTAAAGAGATTCTTTTAAAAGCATATTGTAGTATTTTAAAGTGTTAGGTATTTGAAAAGTATTTAAAAGTATTCCTACCCCAAAGTCCATTTTGATGGCATTTGGAGGGAGCCTGAGGTCACAAGTCCTCAAATGTTTCCTCATCCACCAGCTTTGTTCTATTGCATTCATGTTCTCCCTTCCTAGAACAGAGCAAATAGGTGCAGAGATTCACCTGGTCTTGTGTTCATCGCCCCCTTTGGGGATTCTAAATAGTCAAATGTTCATATGCATGAATATAGAACGAGATGTCTTCCTCCAAGAGCAGGGACTTTCCATTTTACCCCCTATCTGTTAGGAACTGAATTTCCTTCACTGCTCAACCTCTTTCTTTATATTGTGGCTGCAATACGCCATTTCAGAAGTGTCATCACCTTTATCTTTTTACATTCTGATGTAGTCTGTAATCAACACTAGCTTCAGCGACTCTCATTACTAGCTCTTGAAGTGATTCTTCAGACTCAGCAAGAACAACATCATCATCAGATTACAGCATCTGCTTCCTCCAATTTCAGCCCTGCCACTGTAGCCAACAACAACGATGCACATTTGCATTTCAGTGCACAGGCAGAGCTGGTGCTGAGCCACTGTGCACTCCTGACGGACTTTCTTCCGGCCCACCAACCACTTTGCAGTGTCCTTTGTTGGATCGTTCCTGTCACTTGTGCCTGGTCACATACAGCACAATAAATGATATAAATCTCTGCAAAAGCCCCCACAGATAATGAGAGCTGCATGTAACATTCAACTGCTTCTTTCTGTTCTACAGCACAGGTCTTTTTGCACCAGTTTTTTTCCATGATTTTTTCCCCCAGCTTTACTTCTAAAAGATGATTTAAATAATTTTCAGTAGTAAACTAACCTTTGTTTTGTTCTTTCTGTGCTCAATTTTGCTTTCATATTTTTTCAGCCCCTTTCTTGAAACAGTAAGCTCATTTTTTCTCCATGTGTTTGAATAGCAAGTGGAATTATTTGGTAATGTGCACATCCTCTCAGACTCCCCTTCTCTGAGCACAGAATGAGTTTAGTGTCTCTCATTAAGTCCCTTAGCCGCTGCCCTGTTTTTTCACAGAAGTTTGAGATCTTATGGGAAATCTTGATACCAATCTAACATTAGAGTGTTCTCTTCAGGTACACAAAGCAGGCAGGCATGAGAATATTTGAAGCATGTAGTAATGACTGTTTGAGTTAAGGACCTCTCTGTCTTCCTGAAAGAATAATTCAGATAAAAGATAAGAGGTTCTGATGCTGAAATCATATTCTGATACATGAGGAGGCATAATCTGGCCTTTTTGTTTATTTGTTTGGTAGTAACACACACTGATTTAATTTCCTTTATCTCTGCAGTGCTAAACAGGAGAGAACCTTAATAAAACAGTGAAGAGGATTTACAAGCCTTGAATGCAGGGTCCAGCACAGAGCCTGAGACTGGTGCCACTCTCAGTGTGTGCATTCCAGCTTTGCTGTGTCTTGGGGCAGCTGTTCCTCCAACAACTCACCTGAGATCCAGGTGGTTATCCACATCCCTACTCTGACACTCTGGCAGAGGCTTGTGGATTTATTGCTGCTAGGCAGAAAGATTTCCTAGTCTTAAGCAAATGAGCTGAAATTTCCTCTGTATGTGTATGGAGAGCCTAGGGAAAAAAATAACCACACAGCTACACTAAAACATTTGAAGGCCAAGTTTGAGAGCCTCAGTGCTCCTTGAAGAATAGATACATCCTCTGTGTGACTTCTGGGAGGGAGAGGAAGCACTTCAAAGCTCAGCAAGTTAAAAACTCGGGACAGCATGGAATATTTGCTCCTAATTTTGAGGTTCATAACCAAGCAGGACAGAATTATTATTATTTTTTAGTAAACACAGCTTTAGTCTTTTGCCATGGCTGCCAGTGGAATCACTACAAGACTTTGAGTTCTAGCTAATGTCATTAAAAACTTCTTGTTGTAGATATCAAATTATTAGGTCCTTTGACTTCTCATGTGGGGAGCCCACTAGGAATACCAGGTGTCACTTCTCATGCAGTGCAGGTTGTTGACTTTTGTCAAGGTCCATTTTCAGTGCTCTTTTACTCTTTTCAAACCATTTCATTTCCTACTGAAACACTGAAAAATTCAAACCTCACTGAATATTCCTATTAGTTTATCTGTGTTTTGCCACTTTTGGTTTTGTTTTTTTTCCCAGAGGTTGCAAAATCGACAACTTCCATTATAGTGAAATTCTGTCATAGCAGTTGAGGTCTTGTGATGCCAGAACACTAAATTATAGCAAAATTTTTATGATTAGACAATGAATGTTGTTGTTTTTCACTTCTTCACATGCCCAGCCAAATTATGAGCAAAGTTAACCCATCCTGCAGCTTGACTCCCAGAAAAGAAGGGAAAAAAATCAGAATACAAGTAGTAAGCTCTAGCTTTTTACCTTTCTTATCATGTTTGTATTAAAGTGCTTCCAAGTGCAGCCCTGGTTCATTCCCAGCAGTAAAGTATGCTAAAGGCACGTTAGTACTAGTGTAATAAAGTATTAATAAATCCTCACTATGTGGGAGTAGTACTGCAGGGAAGGCATTGATAGAGAGTGTTAGGTCACTCACAAGGGCTGGCTGGGATTCACGTGCTCACCTGTCATCTCTGGGTGACAGCTAAGAAATAGGTACCAAACTTTCACATTTTTAGCATACTTTTCAACATGGTCATCAATTCTTCACACATTATTCCAAGTGTTCTTCTCAGGCAAACATCACTTTATTTTGCAATATTTGTAAGAAGCTAATTTACCCATCAGAAAAAAAAAAAAGGTACAATAAAATATAATAAATAAATAAATAAACCAACAAAAAAACCTACATAAAAGCAGAAAGACAAAATAATACAGCAGGTGAGTGAAGGAAGAAATTCTCATGTGCAGCAACATGTAGAACAGACTTTGATTACAAGGTGAGGACACCTGAGGATTTCAGGCTTCACTTTATCTTCCTCCAAGATTCTGCTACTTTAAGACTCATGCCCAAATGCAGTATCCAAAATGTCTCAAGCTTCCACTTGCTGTATTTGTCGTCAAAAGAAATATTAAAGGACTAACAAGAAAAAAACCCAGCTTTTATACACGGTTGCAACTGAAGAACGAGGTGTCATGAAAGGAAAGAACTTTCATAGTCTTTGAGCCAAATGTGAAGTATAAACCTGATGAGATAAAAATTCTCCTGATTTAGAGCTCAACAAGAAATGCACGGTTATAAAATCTTTGTCAGCTCATATCAATATTTCATTTTGCCAGTTGAGGACAATTTAATTTCTATCTATTGCCAGACTTAAATATATTGTCATAGAGTTGGGCAGAAAGTGTAAAAACTTGAATTTGTATATCACCATGCTTGACAGAGTTGCTGTTAAGGGCAGGGTACATAGAAGGGTGTAAAAGCAATTAAGCACCAGTTTGTCAGTAGGCAGAGAATTAGAGAATTCTTCACATGACAGGGACAAGAAGAGGAGGTCATTAAGGCACATGCTATTTATTTTAATATTATCCATGATCTGTATTGTACTCAAATTATAAATAGGCTAAGTGTGAGTGACCCAGAACAGTTTGGCTTCTGTCCTAGCTGGATTTAATCGCAGTTCACACTGTCCTCCTTCCTACTCATTTTCTGCCTTCAGCACAGCACTGCCAACATCTGAGATTTCTTTCTCTCCCGAGGCTTACATCAAACCTTCTGCTTCAATATTTAGCATTAGCTCTTGGAGTCGTGTGTTTCATGACATGTGAGGTTTCAGGGGTGTTTAAGTAGCACCTTGTTTTGCAAAAAGATCCTCCCAGCGGTATTTCATGCCAGTAGGTATATAGAGAATTGAACTGGTACAACTGGCCTGGGACAGTGACTCTATTGCAAGATGGTCTTTGGACTACCTTTCAGGGGTGAGTTAAACTATAACTTTGCCTAACCTAGGTCCCTGTGCGAGTGACCAGCTGGAAGAAAGATTTACACTGATCTAACAATATCTTCTTAAATTTACATGTTAGATTATGACAAAGAAATAATCCCATGTAGGCAAGACCTACATTTTTGTTCATTAGGACTGTGGAGAAAACATGACTCAAGTGAATTACAAAGGCTTAGATACCAGAAGGCAAATAAAAATAAACTCAGTTATTATCATGAATTTTTCTCCAGTTTCATTATTTTTGTGCCAACCTCAAGGTTTTAGGGGTCTGAACTCTGAAATCCTGAACCCTCAGGGACAGCAGAAATACTGACTATAATTAGATAGTATAATCTCTGGGACAGGGACTGCCTACTGCTGTGTTTAGACAGAACTCAGCACCAGGGGCTGCTAAGCAGAATCAACCTTCTGGTCCTAACACAATGCGAACAAATAATTAATATTAATACAACACACCCATCCCTCTTCTAGGTGCACATCAGCTACATGCCCTTAATCCCCACCCATATTCCCTATTCAGACAAAAGTACATCCGCCACAGTTCAGTTCTGTTTTGACAGAAGACTTTACCTTGGCTTTTTTATGACTCTGTCACTCTGAACTCTCTGGGGCCACAGGCTTGTCTGTACCTTTCTCTGAGCGATGTATGGATGTTTTGACAAGTGTCTTTACACACAGCCTGCTGTGGGCTTACTTAGGAAACTGAAAGAAGAAATGAATTATGTTAATTCTTCTACAAGAGGTAGGACTAAACCCCCATATCTTGCCACCTGCCTAAGTATATATTTTGTTATTTGGTATGGGATGAATGTTACCCTTGTGCAGACAGTTCACATAAATCCCTGCACACTCTGAAATCACAGTAATTCAATTAATGTGTGGCTTTAGAGCTGTCTTCAAGGTCCCTTCCAACCCAAACCTTTTAATGATTCCATGATGTTCTGTTCCATGTTTCCATGGTAATGAATTCTTGCATTGATTCAATGCAAGGAGACGGATGCTTTTTCCCAGGCCTCTACAAAAACACCAGGAGATACAAGTCCAGGGTTTGATGGGGATGCTGTGATGTAGCTCACTCTTTTACAACAGATGCTGTGGAGCAGCATTTCCTACTGCAATATCCAAACATTAGATACCAAATATCTCACATTTCCTCCAAGGAATGTGTATGGGCTTTCTTAGGAGCTATGTATTTTGCTTCAGGACCACATTTAGAGAACAAAGCACAGAACACCTTTATGACCCTGTAGAAGGACCTACCAAGTTGTTGAGCTGAGGTAACTTTCATCTAAGTGCTCTGCATTCGTATGGAGGAGTTTCCTGCAATTAAGTACCAAAGCTGTACTCAGCAAATACTTCCTCTCTAAACAGAGATATTTCACAGCATTTTTCAAATGCAGAAATTAATATTGTTATTTCAGCCTGTGTTTGGTAGACAGACTGAGCAAAATTTTATCCTTTTTCATGAATGAAAAACCCCCAAAGGTAAGACATTTCTTGCAGTTCTTTATCAGTGTATAATCAGGTTGTAATTTGATTTAGTAACAATCTTCCAATCTTTTATTTTTATAATACACTCTTTATAAACATTAAAAGGTGCAAAGGCATCAATTCAGGTGTTTTACTGTATTTTAGGACTGATCCCAGCAATCCAAGTGTGTTTAAGAAACTTTAAGCCCATGAAATTTTGTGCCAGACTGAGTGGGCCTAGTTAGTACAAAGAACATAATGAATTGAATTAAAGGTTTGTTGAACTCAGCACCTTTATCTCCTCCTGAACTCCCTTGTTTTTCATCTCTATTGAGAATCAGCATAGCAGTTTGTTTCAATGACCTCATTTTTAAAATAGCCTCTCGGTAAAGTTTATGGAAAAGGAGCAAAACACAGTCCATCAGAGAGCAAATGCAGACAAGACCACATTTAGAGGTTTTTCACTTATACTTTCACAGAAGTTACCAATAATAGTGCATTTTTTTTGCCTAGCAGCATCTAAGAAAAATCTTATGCGTTCTGCTTTATAATTGCCACCTTTATATTGACTGGGGGAGGCCATTAGGTTTTGCTGTGTCTGATTTCTTTTGCAGTAATAAAAGGTGGTATTAAAATGTCACTTCAATGGTTGTTTTCTAGTAAATGGATGATTTGTGGATTTCACAGTCCTTAGCTGTTAATAATCACTTAGCTCTTTCTGTTGATGATCAAGTTAAAATGGCATTTTGACAATAATTCTCCATTATCAACCAACACTTGCCTTCTGTTCACTTTGTGCAATTATGATGATCTCTCAGTCTAGTCTGGGGGCTCTGCAAAGATTACAGAAGAGGACCAAGCTCCTCAAAGACTAGGAAACAGTTTCTTTTCCTTTTCTAGAGGAACAGGTCTCAGAGTCCAGCAGCTCTGACTGTGCACTTTCCTTGGGAATTGATGCCTTGAAGTGGCTACCTAAAAGAGAGGCTAGACAAAATTAAGAGAAACAAAGTGAATATTTATTGAAGGCCTTCACTAGGTACACCTTGGGTCTCTGAGGGGCTGCATCCAAGATGGAAAATGGTCATGAGTTTTTAATACAGTTATAAATTTGGTCCATTTACATATCAGAGGTTAATCCTCCAATTACAGTTTCAGGTAATGAAGTCATTTACTCCAAGGTCCCCTTCCCTCAATTCACTGTTGTTTGCATCTCTCAGGGCCTGAGACAGCGAGATGTCCTTGAGTTTCAGGCCTAGAGAGGAATTGTTTTGTCTGAATAAAATGGGAGAACAGTAGCTGACAGGTTATGGAGTTTTAGAGTTATACACTAAAGCAGTACAGGATCTGAAAAATATACAAGCTAAATCCTAATGCATCAGAATGGTTTAACACACATATCTCAGGCACCTTATCCCCAGCACCAGGGACACATCCTGTGCCAGAAGGTGCAGAGGTCTGGAAATGGAAGAGGTGGCATGAAGCTCAGTCTGAGCCTTGTGCTGGGCAGCCTTGAGCCATGATGGTCCATGAACCTGGGGATGCACCTGCTATTTTGACAGGCGGAGAATGTGTGCATGCACGTGTAACACCAACTGTCTCTTGTTAATCACAGATATCTCACTCTAATTCCAGGAATGTAGGATGTGTTCCACTTCTGTGAATGCCAACCAGCTCAAGGGAAGTGGGGTTGAACAAGAGAGTTTGACCCATATATCCAACACTTAGGAATATGCTCAAAAAAAACAATCCGAGGGGAGTAGAAAGACTGGAGAACCCAGAAAAACTGATGGGCTGTGAGAAAAGTCTTTACTCCTCATGGACATTATTTTGTGGCCAGAAGGAGCAGTTGGAAGCCCTTGCTGGTGCTTACCCTGAGACATTGAAGACCTGGAGTGATCAGTGTCCAAGTGGTGCATCGAGGCGAGGCATGGCATACCTGTCTGGGGAGCCTGGGCTTTGGTGACTACCAGCACCTCCAAGAGTGCTCTGATAGCTCTGCTCATGACTAGATGATCACCATCATGTTCTTTATGCCAGCACATGCCCTGAGGCAACAGACCAAGTGCTGGGGTTTGTGTGCCAAAATGAGGAAAGTTAATTCAACACCCTTGATAACAACAATAGTACTTTGTGCTTTTGATCTTCAAAGCGCTTTACAAACATTAGCTAATTAATTAATCCTTACAATACTCTTCTGCTATTATCCCCATTTAGCAGATGGGGAAATTGAGTCAGAAGAGTTAAATGACTTGCCCAGGGCTATGTAGGAGTTGGCATTTAGGCTGTGATGGGGAATTCCTGGCTCCTCCTTTCAAATCTCCAAAACAGCTGTGGCTGCTGTTTCAGACCTGAGACTGGCTTAACTACAGAGGCTGGAGCGAGCAGCTTGGCAGGAGCACTGATTCTGAGGTGTCCACCAGACATGGACAGGTCCAAATGCCACCTTCAGACTTGCACTGTAGTGCCAGTTGGGATTTGTGAATAATTTATTGTGCTTCCCCATCTGCAGAGCTTCTGGAAAGGAGCTGACTCATGTCTGGCCAGCTTGGCCCTGAGAGTGCATCCGTCTGCAAATACCCATAGTCACCCCTCACGTGGGGGTCTCCCAAAGATACTGCCTCCAGTAGGGATAGACAGGGAACTTCTAAGCCTGCTTCGTAGTCAGAAGACAGGGAGATGGAGATAGAGGTGAGGCCACCCAAAGAGAAGACTTTAAATTTTTATTTTACAAAGTCCCCATATGAGGAATGAACTGGTAGGTTCGTGGATATGGACAGTGTGCTAAGGGAAATAATGAGAGGTCTTCAGTTTTACTCACCCAGGTATTTCTGTATCTGATAGAGTACCAAGATAAGAATTTAAGGATAATTTAATAATAATTTAACTTAAGGATAGGATTGCTCAAGATCTATTACAAAATCAGGATAATTACTTAATATCAAAGGAACCATCATCCTATTTTGGCTCCAGGTAATCTAGAAAACCAGTCAATACTACTAGATAACAGTTATGTATTAGTCAAATAAGCTTCAGAAAAGTAACTGTGGTTTAAAAATTATATTGTAATTTGCAGTGCAGGTTTTGCAATGGATACAGCACTGGTTCTCATCATACAGTGGCATAAAATAGGCTGCAGAATAAAATAATGTGAAAAAAATTAATAAGGATAATCTTTCACTTCTACAAGATTGTGAGAAATTTGGGAAATTGGGAAAGGATGACCTCCCTTGACAGGCTGGTAATGCTCTTCCTAGTCCAGCCCAGAATGCTGTTGGTCATTGCAGCCAGAGTCCATTGCTGGCTCATCTTCAACTTGTTCACCAGAAACCTCAGGTTCTTTTCTGCAGTGCTGTTTTTCAGCTGATCACCCCCAGCCTCTGCTGGGGCGTGGGGCTGTGCCTGCCCAGGGGCTGCACTTGGCATTTGCCTTGGTTGGTGTTCATGAGGCTTCTGTTGGTCCATTTCTCCAGCCCACCCAGGACCCTCTGAAAGGCAGCACAACCATCCGGTGCATCAACCACTGCTCCCAGTTTAGAACCATCTGCAGACTTGCTGAGTGTGTACTCTGGCCATTTGTCCAGGCCATTAATGGAGAAGTGAAACCCTACTGGCCCCAGAACCATCTCCAGGGGTGCATATTCAGCAGCTGGTTTCCAGATGAGCTTCATACCACTGAAGCACCCCTTCAGTCCAGCAGGTCGGTCAGTCCATTTTCAGCCCACTGCACAGCATGGAGGGATATCAGATTCTTTCAGTGTGCTTTCCCCTCTTCACACTTGCTAGTCCCTACTTTATGGTTCCCAGGATTAGGGTTTCCAGAATCACCTCTTTTTTTGACATTCTGTTGCCTGCCTCCCATGAGTTTAAAATGTGCCCACTGTGGAAAAAAGAAGGCAAGAGTTTTGCTCAAATGAAAGTAAGTGGATATATTTCTTGGGACCTAACTCTTTGCTACCTTATTTAAATTTAAAACTGTACAGTCTGCACATCCCTTGATCAATAGATTGAGTTGACCTCTGAGAATGTCTATTGTGGAGGAGGGGGTGCTGGAGAATTCCCAAAACATGCATAGTCAGTGTCCCAAGCACCTGTGTTTGCATAGCATACAGGAAGCTTTGAGCAGGCTCTATCTTAACTTTGGGCTCTTTGCTTCCTCACGGGAGCTGTCATCACTTGGCACAGGATGGAAATGCCTGCAGGCTAACATCACTTTTGTGAAAGACACTGTAAAACCAGACCAGAGCCAAGGTGACACAACCATCTCCTCGCTTGCAGGGTTGATCAGTGATTATCAACCACGCTTGAGAATATACAGAGATGTGAATAACTCCAGACATTTCCATGTGGCCAGAAGGACACATTTCCCACAATCAAACAACGATAGAATGAGATTCCTCTTGGGAGTGCACAGCAAGGAGGCAGAAGGCAATGAACAGAGTCTGCAATAGGGGGATTCTGACTAGATAGTAGGTAAAAAATACGCAGAGTAAAGGCAGTGAGTATTCCATTCAAACTCTAGAAGAGGGTTCAGGAATTGTGGGGTCTGCACATTTGGATGTATTCACAGCTTGACTGGACATAGCCCTAAGCAACCTGATCCAGCTGAACTTGGAGGAGGCTGGATTAGATAATTTACAAAGACCCCTTCAAATCTCTGCAGTTCTGTGGGTCTATGAAATCTAAGTTTGCACTAAAACTCCACCCAGCACTGGGGTAGGAATGTAGCACAAAGAGGAATGTAGGACACTGTGCTCATCTATTAATGTTCCTCAGCCCAAAGGGGAGGGAAAATACCTTATTATTATATAAAAGATGGAGAGGCCAAATCCAGAATAAGTGCATCAAAGTTGCAGGGTACTTCTTATATTACCAGTTCATCTGGTTCAGTAATAAAACTACTTACAGCAAACAGTCACTTCTGGCATCACAGAAATGGAAGACTTGATATTAAATAATTACAACAAATCTAAATATAGGCAGAGGCAAATAAAGTAGCAGAGAAGTTAAGAGCTCTGCAAGAGACATGAATGTGCCCATTATGAAGAGCTTTCTGAATTGAATTTGTAATGGTATATTCATGTTAAAAGGAGTTCAGTATGTTTTTAGTGGGAAAAAATAGCTCTTGGTACAGATAAAAATAGATTGTCCTGGGATTTTCCTTTGTTAGAAATTAAAGTATCTCACAAAATTATTAATAGCTGTGTGTCTTCATGATGCTAGTGAATTTTTCTATGGAGAGGTAATGAGGTAGAAGGTTCTGATATTTCTTCTTCAGCATTCTAACAAGAAAACAATGCCATCTTCACTATTTATTGTTTTAGAAAGAAAGAGTATTGCTCAGCTGCTTCACCTCAGAGGTGTCTGATGGCACTTTCCACAATCAGCACTGACAGTTCAAGGATGAAAGGTATGGTGTACATTCTTGTTACTCAAGGGTTAAAGAAGGTCCCATAAATAAATTATGGATGCATTTTTAGAGCACTTTGCTAAGAACAAGAATGGCAGAAAATATCACAAGGCTGTCAAATCAGATTAAAGCCCATGTGCTCTGAGTAATCTGTGGGGAAAACTAACAAACTGTATGTTTGTCATGTATTAAAGATATTTTCTTAAAAAGCTGATTGGCTGAATGAACATAGAAATCCACCCTTGCTTTTTCCTATCTCTCATGGTTTGTCTCTTATGCTTAGTTTTAAGTATAACTTACAAAATAAGTGCAGCCAGCAATGTATCCCAGGTGAGCAGAGACTCTATCAAGAATAAAGCTGTGGAATTGAGCATACATGTTAATGCCTGTGTATGGACAAAAATCCATAGTATGTCTATAAATTTTCTCAGCAAGGTTTTCTAAACCCAGTCACTTGGGTGTTTTGATAGCTTAAACTTACAACTTCTGCTGTTTCATAGCACATAAGCAGAGAGTTTGTTTTTCAACTGCCCATACCAGATTTGTAGGAATTTACATAAATCCCTCAGAAGGACAGAGCTACTGCTGCAGCAGTTTGTCAGCTGTTAATCCATTATCCTAAAGATCTAGAAAATTAATCAGGTAACAGAACAGAATCTTGTGCCAAGAGCGGTGCAAGGGTCCTGGTAGAAAGGGTAAGCACTAGCTTTGAATTTCCAGAGCTGTTCCTTCTGGCTTTTTTCCTGGATGCATGTTCTGGATGCCACTGGACTGTCTGTTGGACTAATACCCTGGCACATCCCCCCCATCCTCTATGTCTCTTTTCCATAGGAAGCAAGCCTGTGGCCCAAATGGATCAATAGTGTGGTGTGGCCAGGCTTTTGTTTGGGAAATGGAGCTGAGGTGTGTGTCAGACTGCCTAAGCCCAGCTGTGTCCGTATGAACTGCAGGCATAGCAACCCATGTATCACTTTAACCACCCAAGGAACAATTAATTTTCCTGTGTCAGTTTTAGGGATAAGAGACTTTCATTTGACCCTAAAACAATATTTCAATATCATGTTCTATTGGACTCTGTTGGACTCAGAGGCAAGCAGAAGTAAGCAAAAGACTTCAATTTGATAGATGGAAAATATCAGCAGAAAAAGGACAAAAGAAATAACTGAAACCCCTCACTGTGTGACACCTTATGAGATGGTCCCTTGTAGACATGCAACATGTTACATACCTGAGGGAGAATCTAAGGAGGTAATTAAATGCCTTGTAAATAAAAGAAGATTACCATGATGCTGTTAGACCAAGAGTAAGAAAAGGCTGGTCAAGTCAACCTTGAATTACCTCTCTTTTGGACTACATTGGACATGTATGTGAGATTTGGACAAGATCCCAAAGATGGTTCATGGCCTTCTCTTCCTAGCAATGTCTGGATTGGTATTTTTCTCCAGCTGGCTGATGGAAGTCCAGGATACTGGTTATGAGGGAAAGTCCAAGCACAGAATGCCAGAAAGTAGCGAAAACTCAGAAAATTTTATAACCAAGCTAGTATGATTCTGAGTTTTTATCTGGAAGAGATTTGAATTCCAGTGCTGCCTCACAGCATGGGTTTTTTTCTGTTGTTTGTTTGTTTGGGTTTTTATATTTTATTTATTATGGGTATTTTTAATATAATCTGAGCATTCAGTATTGTCTTCCATTGTTCACTGCAGAGTGGCCCAGCTCCAAAGCCCAGTGTCTCCTTGTGTAGTTTTTGTACCAGAAGATAAATAGTTTATAAAATTTAAGGCATTCTCAACAGCTGTACATTTTCTGCATAAATACTTTTTGCATTCTATAAATGCTATAAATTCTATCCTGTGACTTAGTACAATGAAACTGTTTCATACAACACTGTCAAGGTAGAGACTTCTGAAAAAGCAAAGCTGTTCTACCAAAAAGAGATACACATCTTGGGTGTTTTAAAGCCCCCCAAAGGATTAATGAACATTTCTCTCTGAATTCCCATTCACTTCAATGGGATAAGGATTTCTCCCAGTCCCAGTAGTGTTTATGCTTTATAAACAAATGTTAATAAATATTTGTAGGATTGAGCCATGTTTATGACCCAAAGAACATATTGGACCTGGAGTCGCCCACTGTGAAAAATACCACTCGGTGCCCACTGGATTCCTGTGTCACTGCAGTTGATTTCAAAGCTCAGTAAAAACTGTGGAACAAAATTATGTTATAAAATCTTAACTACAAGTGTTAGCACATATATAACCAGATGTCTAAAATGTCAAAAGTAAGAAAACCAATGCAGACTGGGAAAGAATTGATAGATTTTAAATAAATAAAACAGTTATCAGCAAATGACAACCTGAAAATAGCCAGGACTATGAAACACAAACAGTAATTCATTATTTTCTAACAGAATGGGAAAAAACACTGTAAGTGACAGATTTGATCACTTTGGTTGACAGTTCCCAGGATGTTTGAGATAAATTTGAATCACAGAAATGAATTCTTGAAGTAATTTCAAGGATAGCCCTTTTAGAAATAAATAACCATTCTCAATCTCATGGTAATTGCTTGACTCCAGGAAAAAAGGAAAAATACATTGACAAGGCAGCCAATTTTATTTAGAGTAGATGGGATAAATTCATTATGTGCTATGTGTTGAATGCTTTGTGGAAAGGAATACTGTGAATACTGCAAGGGCAAAAGGTGCAAGTGCAAAAGAGCTGTCACTTTACAAAAAAAGTTTTTCAGAAAAGGAAATTGCCTAGCAGAGGGGTGCAGGTGCTTGTGCTGATGGAAAGGACATGAATCTCAGGGATATTCAGTTTGAAGGCAGCAGGTTCAGATCTGCCTCACCATTCATGTTTAAGGTGGAAAGCTCCTAAACCCAAAAGCTCCTAAAAGGCAGCATCACTTCAGCTCCCATGCTGCAGGGATGCACTGGTAGCACATTTTGGTTAATGTGCTTCTAGGAGGACAGGTTACACAGGAGGAGGAGCATCTGTTCTGGGGGAAACGGCGCTGCGGGAGCTTTCTGCATCCCCGGTTTGGTTGCATAACTCTGCTGGTGTCACTGAGCCACCCTAACTAGGCCACTAAAACTCCAAGGGTTTGTTTGTGCACCGTATTATGCAATTCCATGCAGTGACACCCAAATTCAACCTAAATGATTCTCTCTGTTCAAAGCAGTCAAGCTGTGCCAGTGCATCATGCTGCCCTATGTTTTAAATCTTTTACAGCCTTACTGAAAACCAGCTGGGCATTCCTACGTGGTACAATACTGAGCAGTACTGTAATTAACCTGGCATTATCCAGGCATGTTTTGCTTCCTAGATCCGTTTCTAGAAATTATTGTGATAAACATTGCAGAATAAAATGCCAACACACTTGCTTCTCATAGTGGTAATTGCTAATATCATCACTGCTGGAGAAATTGCTTCATGAAATAAATCGCAGAATTTCTTTTCCCAAAGTTCAGAATTGTTCAGATTTTTGTTTTTGACACAGAAGACCAAGGAGTTGCAGGTTTCTACTGAAATGTCACTCTTCATTCCTGTTCTCACTTGTGTCTAAATCTTTTATCAATTATAGCTATTCAGACTTTTCCAGCTGAAAATATTCTTCATGAGAAATTCCACTTACTCCCCAAGAAACATCCTCAAGGGAAAATGTATTAACATAAACATTGTCACTACTGAAAAGGAAAGATTTTCCTTGGAAAAACAACAAAAAACAAATCACAAGAAATTTTCAATAGGCAAAGTTAGGCTTTTTGCTATTAAAAATATCATATGGAGGGTTAAATATAAGTACAGGATTTCTAAGAATAAGGAAAGATGTAGTGGCTTCCCTTAAGAGTTTATAATTTAATTTCTGCTGGTAATGACAGAGAGTTAGGGTGCCTGGGGAACAGAGAAAGAGGAATACACAGACCAACCTGTATGCTGAATTCAGGCCACAATGTGGTTCGCCTGTTGGCTTTGCATGCACAGATACAATCACTTGTTAACCACCTAAAGCCAGTTAAAAGATTAGCCATGCCACAAAGATTGATGCTGTTAATATGGATCAGAGAAAACATGACTCAGGGCTTAAATCAGCCTGGTGATTTGGATGAGCACAGCCTGCACTGGGGAGGACACCACCCAAACCCCTGACAGTCCTTGCCAGCTCTGCCTAGGGAACAGAGAAATCCCCTCCCCACCCCAAATCTGGCAATTGGTTTAACAGAAGCAAAGAGAAAACAGAAATCGTTCTTCTTTCTGCTCTCCTGTGAGGAAGACAATGTTTCTGAGATTCTAAACCCATATGAGGGAGTTTTATTTTTAGCTCAGGGATCATCCCAGTGTCTCACAGAGATTCCTCCTTTAAGCAATGTGTCAGGTACTGCAAAGCCAGCACTGACATTAACTTATTTTCACTTATTTTCACAGACAGCAAATACAGGGTGTCAACAGAGTTAACGAGGTTACTTTCTTACTAATCAATTAAGTGGGCCTGACACAAACCCTCCACTTGGACTTCCTCTGGCATGAAGGAGCCCATATTCACAGTGAATTTCCCTTAGCCTGCAGAGCAGGGTAACCACATGCAAACCCCTTATTGGAGCCAGTTTCTGGTCCACAAGTCAAGTTCAGAAACTGGAAAATGTGCATTAGCTTAAGACAAAACCGCACCTGTAAGCTGAGCAGAGGCTGGGCAAGGTGACTACAGGGGTTCCTCCCATCATTAAGTTTTCTGTGATTTAATGGCTATTGTCGGTATGGTTCAGCAGGTTTCAGTGCATGAAGTATTCCTGGATTCAGCATGTGCTTGTGTCCATACAGTCCTTCCTGGGGACAGACAGAGGCTGTGACTGCCCTGGTGAGCACCCAGACACCCCAGCCTGGAGTCACAGCCCATGCAGGAGAGCACGGCCAGTGACTCCCGTTATTTTCTGTCTCAATGGTCTGGAAAACGAAAGCCCAGTATGGTGGGAGAACTCCTTATGATGCAAAATCCAAGAAGAACAAAACACAAAATGACCCGGAGTGACTGAAGCAGCAAAACCAGGAAGAGGCAGTTGTGGAAACTGAGAGACAAAGATGGGGAGATCAGGTTATCGTGATGAAGGCAAGGATGATATATGGAGAAAGAAAATTCAATTAAGGTCTTTTGACACTGTAAATGTAAACTGGGGAACACTGTTTGCAAATACAAATCCAAATGTTTCTCATGCTCCATGGGAATTCAGAAAATATCCTTGCCCTAAAAAATTTCTTAATTGTTTTCCAGTACAGAAGATTAACTTTTCTCAAATGTTCAATGCAAAATTAAAAAGGAACTCATGCAAAAATAAATATGCACAATAACTCCGAGCATTTAGACAGTAATTATTTTCCTAAATTCTGGCCGTAAGTAATATATATTCATCCTGTCATAACTTTCCAAACAGTTATTTCTGAGAGTTTGGACTTTTTAAAACATGAGTGTCTACAGCCTGCTCCACAGCTCCCTTCTCTCAGGTCCTCTCTCTGTGTAAGCAAATGCACTAATGGAGCAGGGAGGTAATTGCAAGTTGCCACAGCCACTCAGTTTCCATCTGCTAAATACTGGAGCATTTTTAAAGAAGGTGGCAGTGAAGCAAACATGCTTTGTACTGAATTGATGCCTAATGGCTCAAGAGTAAAATTTCAACAAAGTGTTCTAACCAAAATATTTGAATATTTGAAGTTATAACTTCCCCTCTTCTACCTTCCCCACTGTCGGGTGTTTGGTCCTCAGAGTTATTTTAGAAGGCCCAAAGCTGATGAAACTGAAGCCAGTTGACTGTTTTGAACATATCCCAGCTATATGCTTCTCTTTGGACTTCAAGACATGAAAGAATTGCACATGACACTACAGAGTGTCCCTTTTTCAGGAATCTGGTTGTATTTCAGCACCTGCTGACTTTTGGAGCCATTTAATTTATTTTTTTAAAAGATTTTTTAAATCTGCTTCCACTGATATAATTTCAATAAAATTTCAAATTAAAAGTGGGCAGAGTAACCTCCCTTCTTCCTATAGAGTCACTAACAGATCTCTAGGCACTCTGAGTGACTGCCAAAATGTGATGTGATGTAAAGATCATAAGAAAAAAACATATCTTTACTTTTTTTTTCAGTACAGTTTTTTTCCCCCAAGGAAGAAAATTCAAACAAATGTTTATAAAGCCTTGTTTATAAAGGTTATAAACAACCTTTGGCTGCATTTTCAAGAAATAAAAATAAATGCTGAACTGTGTCTCGATCTGAAGAATATGAAGTTGTATCTCCAAGCTGAGGCAAAGTAGATAAATTTTAAATCATTACCCACCCAGTTCTCTCTCTGTATACAGCATTCAGAGACATAATTTTTTTAATGAAAGATCCAATATTTCTCCTTTAGAGACATCAAAGGTCAAATAATTTCACAGATTCTTCAACACTCAAATCATTGCTTTTCACTTGTCCCCTCTGAAATCCACCCCATTGAGTACAAATGGTTTATTTTTTTAATCTAAATAATGCAGATGGCAGCGTGGTGCCTCAGATTTGAAGGAAAGAACTGGAAAAATAATAAATTATACATTAAAACAATTCATCCTTGAATGGAAAGGCTGCAGTTGACCCAGGACCTTAGCTGGAAGCTCTTTTTGTTGTGGTGAAGACCATACCCTAAACTTGCCCAAGATCCCTGTGAGAATGGAAGCAGTTCCTGAATTTTTGTGTTGAGCATTTACGTCCTCAGATTTTATGGTCTCTGAAGAACCTTCACTGTTCCAGACTGCTCTTGTAAAAGGAATAAAAAGGTTCTTAATGAAAATAATTCTTTTACTCAAATTGCAGTATGTTTTCTCCCAATATTTGTGTGCTTATGTGGAACAGGTTTGGAAAGGAATGGTAACAGAGGCTTGGTTTTGGGAAAAAAAAGTAACAAAAATTCAGACATTTACATGTTTATACAGATTTCTGCATCTCTGTGTTATTGAGTAGAAGTTTCCAAAGGTTTCAAAGCCATCAGGTATTACTGAGGAAATGTCAAGATATATTTTAAATCTTGGGAATTCATGTAGAATTTATATTATTTCTGGTATTCCCATCTCATTGAGCAGTTTCCTGTATTTCTTTGGTGTACAAACAGTGCATTCAATATTAAGTGCAGTGCAGGATGGCTTCCCATATAGGATGAGGAGTGATCAAGAGGGACCAGGTGGGTTGAAAAAGTAATTATTGCCCTATATTCAGAGGTTAAAAGGATGTATCCCTGTCAATCTTGTGTCTAAAAAAGTGTATTGTGGTCATATACTCTATGAAAATGATTCAACAAAATAATTCTACCTACTAACCACCACCAGAAAGCTGCCATTTTAAACTAATTACAGAGCTATGACTTGAAGGTGACAGACTCTAAAACTAATTTAGTCTTCTACAATGCAGGAAGGAAAATAATTGAAACGTCCAGGTTATTTGCTGAGTTTATTTTGCTTGTGTCTTAGTGAATTACCAACATAAAGTAGATAACAGATGTAAAAAATATGACTGGGCAATGCCTCATGCAGAATGGTTGTCTGCATGTGCTTTTGAGTACCAAAAACTGTAATAAAACCCAAGCATGTCACACTACCACCAATTAATCTGAATAAGTGATCAAATTATAGCAAAAATTGCTGATTTCTAGGGTTTTGATGCAGGAACAATGACTTACAGGGAGGAGTGGAAGACTTATGGTGTCCATGTAGTAGAACAGGCACATTTACCTATGGCATTCATTCAGAGATAATCCAATTAGGAAAAGTGCTAAACCTTCAGAGTGCTTTTACCTGTTGTAGTGGGGAAATTAAAAAAGATCACAAGGGACAATTAACCATGGAAAAAAAAAAAATCTCCTCTGCAGAGGTCTTAAAATCTTTGGTTCTATCTAGAGCATCTCTTATAATTTTTTAACTCTCCGTCCCTCCCATATGATGGAGCTTATTCTCCATTATGTTACAGCAGTTCTTGTGTGCACTGGAGCATATTCTGAGACCAATGTTGTGGTCTTCAAAAACTCTATCTTTTCCTTGAACGTTTTTCTGGGATAAACAGGCTTTCCTATTCCACATCCTCTGTTTCTAAAATAGGTGATTATTTTCTTTCCTACAATGTGATCACAAGCAGTTTGTCAGCCACATACCAGCTACTGAAATTAATTAATTAAAAATTAGTTTTCTTTAATCTCAGCACACACAGATATCTCTGTGTTGGACCATCTCATACAACCAAATAGGGTGGGGTTGATTCCACAGTTCATGAATTCATTTGTGCACTGTATTTGTTCCCAGTGAGCTTTACGCAATGCTGATCACAAAGGCAGCATGTAACAGGTTAATAATAATAATAATAATAATAATAATAATAAATAATAATAATAATAATAATAATAATAATAATAGATGACATATTGCAAGTTTAATGGTTTATACTCTCTAGTTTTATTTTCTTTTTCAGGAACTGTGAAAACCACCTTCCACACTTTATTTTTGTCATAAAGTCTTAATCCATAATTATGGAGAACTGAGGTACCAATGCCAGAGTAACAAGATTAACAACTTTTTGACAGAATTTAATAATATGGTTTTATATTTAATTTTGTTCATAAAATATCTCGCAGTAGGAAACTTCTTTTACTTACCTAGACATTATTGCTTTAAAACAATTTAAGTCATATTTCCTGGTGCAAAGAATTTATTATGAAGGCTTGTTGGGAATAGGGTTTTATGGGCTTGTGTAGGGATTAGCTTCAACTTAATTTGGGTATTCAACCAATATTGACAAGTACAGTCCACCATGGGCTAGTAATGCAGTCCTTAATTTATTTATCCTATCAGAAATGCTCTGAGGCCTTTAAAATCATGTTATAGACATCATCTGGATAACAAAACTCATACTGGTTTTGGTTTTGATGTCTGAGTAAAATATCCAATCATCAGTGCAGCTGATAATATTTTTGCCTGAGTGAGATGAGGGCTGTTACATAATGTATTAGCAGAGAACGTTGCTCTCACCAGCAAAAATTCAATCTGCAGTACCAAGATTTCTGCACAGCACATGGGGCAGCAGAAAGCCCTGCCTCTCTGCTGTGTACCAACAGTAAAAGCCTCCTGCTGCAAAACATATTTCCAAGCAGCAAATCTCCCTATTCGTGCAGGGTGTTCCTCAGAAGAGCCCAGAGATGCAGGTGTTTGCCATCACCATGCAAAGACAAGCCTGTCACACAGCTGCAGCCAGGCTCCCACCCAAGTCCCGAGGTCTGGAGGCATCAGCACAGCCCCTGGGGCTTTGGGAGGAGAGCGGGCCCATTTTTGTGATCCTCCAGAGGGGAATATCCTGAGGAAAAGGTCCAAAGTGCCTGGCTATTGGGAAGATGTGTGGACACTGTTGAGCAGCTGAGCTCTATGCCTCTATTCTGTCTACATATTCTGTGTGTAGTTAACAAGGGGCAGCTTGAACAGACTTCTGAGGGCTCTGGGTTTGGGGGACCAAGGGGTCTCTAGCCCCACTATCGATTATCTGTATATATCAGTGGCAGATGCAATCAAGTGCAAACCAAAACATCAAATGTAACTGGAGATATTCTCCAAACATCTCAGGTAATCACAGGGATTTTCCTTCTTTTACCTCCAAATAGAGATTAAAACATTTCTTGCTACAGGAAGAAATAGTGTAGGTATGCAATATTTTGGAAGAAAATGCCATAATTTCCACCAGAAGGGAAAGAAAAAACATTAAACTTGCAAACCTCAATGCTGTTTATCTGGAAAAATGCCACAGTTTTTTCAGAGCTTTAAGTTTATCCTCCTTGCAGCTGAGTGTCCCTAATCCTCTGTGGTATCATGACATGGCTTTCCCACATGGCAAGCTTCCATCTTGTTTGTGTGGAAGAAAAGACACCCACCAGGAGTTTGTGTGGAGAAAAGGATGGCTCCAGATATGAGGAAACAGCCAAAGGCAACACCTGAGGAGGCTTCACAGACCAGGGAAATGTTTGGCTGTACATCCAACAGGTGCCTCTACAAGTGGTTGTGTCATTGTGCAAGAATAAAAGCATGGATCAAATCAATGCAAAACCCAACCACCTGCAGAACCCAAGACCATCTCCACTACTAGATTCAATTGCAAAACTACAGACCCAAGGATATAAAACTAATGCATCACTGTCAAGACTATGATGAAAGAGGAAAAAAATCTTTTTTTCAGTTTAGTGGTGTGTGTAGCTCTGTGAATATACGTCCAGAGTCATAAAAAGAAAGGTGGAGTGTGTTTATAAGCAAGTCAGGACTTTTTCCTTCAGTATTACAAGTGATGTGGAAAATATCCCTTGAAGCTACTGTGGGATAAACTGCAGCATGATCACAGATCTGGATCAGATAAACACAGAAAACTGATGAGAGTTTAAATAAACTTGGTCCACATTTTCCTCTGACTTCACCTCCATTGATTTGTTCCTTCTTCTAAATCATGATGGTGTAATTGAAAGGAAAGATTTCTCTTGTCAAACAGAATGTGTATAAACACATTTGTCCAGAAGACTCATGGCAGTTGAGTAGCAGCTTTTTTGCCTACACTAAGAAAAAAAAAAAAGCAGTTTCATAGAATCATTTAGATAGGAAAAGACCTTTAAAAACATCAAGCCAAATCATGAAATCCATACAGTTCTTAAATTTGCATGGGAAAAATAAATAAGAATGATTATTTGTCTGATAAAATAGAACTTGATGGATACAGAGAACATTCAAAGCAAATAAAATGAAGGGTTTATTCACTTACCAGGTTACACTGTAGAACTTGCTATTGTGGGATTTTCTGTATGCAAAATGCATAAAGCAGATGAAACAAAGACCATAAACCAAATCCATCAAACACTGAGAAGAAACAGCTGAATCCTCTGTCCCAGGAATCCCCTGACCTGCAGATTGGCAGAGCCAGGAGTGCAGAGCTCAGGAGTAGACACTGTGCTTCTCATTTGCTTTCTGCTGGCACCTACAACCAGCTAATGATACCAGCACAGTGCTGGGCACAACAGACATTTTCTTTCACCCAGCAGAATGATTTTTATGTTCTTCTTCAGTTCAGTTTGATTTTCACACTTCTTACCGTACTGCAATTTTTCTCCCAGCAAAACGGATGCAGGCTGTCATTTGGCATTGTTGGAGTCTTTTAGCTGGCAGGGAGGGATTCTCTGCCCACAAGTGTAAAACAGCCTTGCCATACCTGAATTGATCCTTCATGTGTTTTTAGTAGGTCATGGGTGCTCTTAGTGACACTGAGAGTTTTTGATGAGCACCTGCAGCTCCATACTAATAGACCATAAAAACATGGGGTTGTGCAATAAAGCTACTTTCAAAAACAAAATGGAAAGCACAATGCAGCTGGAAATATAATGCAGGAAAACAGCACCTCATTTTAGCTGTCTAAAGAACCAGACCATGTGTGTATGTCTGTCATTTTCTGAGGGATTTAAATCTTAATATCAGCAACACAGTAATGTTTTTATTAAAACCGTACTCAGGCGTTTTCCAAATCCAGTATATATTTTTAATTACAGTCACTTCTATTTAAGCCCTCCATTGTATTTTAACACCTTTGCTTCTTGGCTTAATACTGAGTAGCATGAAGGTCAGTGCTCAGTGTAGGCTTGTAGTAAATTGCACTTCTCCAACTGCACTTTCAATGTGCCCTTATCAAAAATCTTCCAGGAAAACTGCCATTCCTGCTAATGACAAATTTCATATGATGGTCTCTGTCTCACTACATCCCATTCACTGTTAGAATTCAGAAAATGGCTTAATTAGTAGAGAATTTGAGAGATGTTGCTGCAGGAGATTTGTGAGGAGAGATGCCAGCAGATAAATGTGAGTCATTTGTCAGCTCAGGAGGCTTCAGCTGTGATTGCACAGACTGATTCTACTTAATTCATTTCTTTCTTTCCATGTATGCAAGGAAGACAGCAGGTGAAGAGCAAAATACAAAAAAAACCAGAGCAAAAACGTGTTATTAAAGTGACTCAAAGTAACAACTGGCTGGGCAAGTACACAGGTAAATTATCTATGATTCATGAGCCTGTATAAGTTTTTAAAATGCCATTAGTTAAGTGATGACTATATGGAGATGATAGTCAATGCCCAAAGTTACAATTTCATAACTTTAGGTCCCTGAATTCACACAGCTCTCTGGAGGTCTGAATGCTGCACTCACTCTCCTCTGAGCAGTGCCTGGGTCAGAGCCCTCTCAAGCTCCTGTCCAGCCTGAATTACTCTAGGATTAGTGTTCCCTGTTTAAAAATATATACTTTGTCTCTCTTGGGAATGAAAAAGTATGCAGCAGAAAAGAATTTTGAAGATGGCTCCCACAATAAACACTGAAGGTGGACGCTGGAACTGAAGAGTTCCCAGTTGGATCAGAATCTTGAATATATTGATCAAGAGTGCATTTAATTGAGGTGATAAAAGGAATTCACTGTCATCTGGCCTGTGGGGAAGTAACTTGGTGAAGAGTGATGTTCAGATCTAGTTTTCATCGAGTCACCGTGGGGGCAACAATGACAACCAAGCAGAGCCTGCCCATGTGCTGCCCCTGGGGATGGGAGGTTCCCTGCTGTGACTGCTGTGTGCCAGGTGAGCAGTGTGAGCCCCTTTCTAGAGATGGACTGTGAATTGTGATTGTTCATCTCCTAACAGTGCAAGGTGTGAACTGTCTTGGTTGTCCTGGGGGAGTGATTTCCTTCCAGCAGAGAGTGTCCTGCAGGAATTCCCCACCTGAGGGATGGATTTGCAGTCAAATGCTTTAACAAAGCTGGGAAGAAATTAAAAAAAAATCAAACGTAGATGATGTGGCCTGTTGTCCCTGAAAATCAGCCTTCTGATTTGTTTTAGTATAGTGGAGTCAGTTCTCATGAATTGTAAGATAAACAAGAATCATGTTTGCGTTCCTTTGTAAAAGATATCACCTGATGGACTTCTCAAGAGACCAGTGGAGATGGAGAGGTGGGAACTTCTCTGTCCAAACTCTAATCACTGTCCAGAAACTTATATATACGAGGTCAACAATAAACTGGAGAGTTCTTTTCTTCTTCTCTACCTGAACACCTGTTGTGTGTGTTACTGTGTTCCCTCTGTGCATCAAAGTAACAGTGGCCTACAAAACAAAACTGACAATGTGCAGCTTTAACTGAACTCACATTCCTGAGTTGTGAGGTTTAGTCCCTAGGTGAGCACTAGAAAATGGATACCTTAAACTGTAGAATGAGTTTTATAGGGAGAAGAATGAGAAAATATCCTAATTTTTCAGGAACTGACAGGAATTCCTGATCAAAATCAAACCGTATTCTTCCATTGACTTCAACAGGCAAAAGATATTTCACCCTGAGATTCAAAATAATTAGTTTTGGGAAAAAAATACCAGTAGGATATTAAAGAGTGATTGAAGCTAAAACTTGATAAAAGGAGTGGAATTCACAAATTTCTTACTTTCACAAAAAACTGATGTTTTGGTTTTTTCCACCTGTCTAAAAATTCAATTTAACATCACTATATAAGAATTGGATGTCTTCTGAGTAGAAATTATGTTTTTAAAATGTAAAGATAGACACATAATACAGTTGAAATTATGTAAGCTGGAGCCTGAATTTGCAGTAATTTAGCTCATCTGTGGTAACTGCCTGTGGGGAGACTTGTATATGGTTATAAATGTGTGGTAATTTGAGGTTGCCTATCCCTCTTCTGAATTCCCCCTCTTGGAAGTAAATGATCTTTCACTTACTGATGGGTAAGAAGGTGCACATTTATTACTAAGTAGCCAAACGCTTGTGGCAGCTTGTTTGCAAGTCTTTAAGATCAGCTAATTACAGTAGGGTGGAAAAAAAAAAAAGACGTTATTAGAGCCATAACAAAGCACTTGAAATTATCAAAGAAAAATGGTTTTATTTATTGAAATTTAATCTTTTATAGTTTTCTAGCCATGTAAATATCCAAGTTTTTTTACCATTCTTCCTATTCACTAGGCATTATTCACAGGTATAATTCAAAATTCCAATACTTGTAACCTAGAAAACCTAGTGCCACTCCAGAGTAAATAGTCTTTCTTACTTCTGCTCTTTGTCATAGCTGACTGAAGTGAGACTTTTTCTGTTTAGATTGCAAAAACTTTTACATGATTGTGAACTCAAAGACTGACTTTATCTTCTATTTATCTTTCTGATTTGAGACCATTTACCCTTCTACACAAGAGATGGAGGTCTACTATACCATGATAAAGAGTAGCAGACTCCATTTGCAAGATACGAATGTCATCACTGGTGAAGAATTAGGTTTATTTGTCTATTGACCAGCCCTCATTTAAAGAAGTGCTCAGGATCTCAGGCAGGAAAATGCACCACTACCAAAGTACAGTATCCCTACTGGAACCTTATAGAATCTGTGTTCAAGACAAGCAGGTAACAAGATGGAATGTCCCTGCTATGGATCCTATGGGACCAAAGCAGGACATGAATTCAAGAGGAGACCTGGAAATGACAGTGCTGCCTTGCAAACTTGGATCTCCAATGTCTCCAGCCACCTTCCTCTCCCTTTCAGTAGATCTAACCCTAAGAGACAGAAGAGAAATGAAAAACAGAAAAAAAAGGTTTGAGAATTCATCTGAATTGAAAAATTCTGATTTAGTTTTTTTCAATAAAACACCAAAAGTTATACCATTTATTTTCACAACAGTTCTTCTGTAGTCTCCCTCCAATAACAAAAACTGTTGACTAACTTTACCGGAAATCTCCTCTAATTAAAAGTGGCCGCAGAGTTAGCCTCTTACACAAACATTAAATTAGAAGTGTCCACAGGGTTGCATACAAATCAGAATCCACGGTTGCCAGCCAAACCACACGGCGTAGATGTGGCTTTGTAGGAAGAACCCAAGAATTTTCATTCCAAAACCACAGGTACCTACTCCTATCTTGTTTGGCTCCAGTGGTAATAAAGTTGAAAACTTGCATGGGAACCAGCAACTCTATGGCCACACTGTGGAAGACAACTAATACCCCATTCCTTGGCTGGTCTTAGTGAACAGCCAGTCTTGCCACACACAAGACAAGGTGTCTCTTGAGGGATTTAAAATTGATGATAATTTCTGTAATTCATGGGTGCTGTTCTATCTTCTTCACTACAAACAGCTCACTTACATGTTTCCCAGCTTTCTGCTTCACTTATGCAGAATTACAGAGAAGGGGAGAGCAAGGCAGAGATGACTGATGTCTTCCTGTGTCTTTTTTTTTTTTTTTTTTTTTTTTTTTTTTTTTTTTTAATTATTTTTTTTTTTTCTTCAGGTAGAAAAGGAACATGTGAGGCTGGAAAACAGGCAAAACTACATCTGGCATCATTTCATCTGAGCAAACTTTCCACACGAGTGAGTGAAGTACCTCCAAAGCTGGGGAAAAAGTGCTCCACCTCCTGCACACCCACCAGGCTTATCGGATCAGTTATGCTGCAGGAACCCGCCTTGAAGTTCTTGGCCTCATAAGGATCCTGAACACACACTGGTATCAGGTTCTTTCCCAATGTTTCCAAAACACCAGGAGAGAACTGATTCTTTATTCCTTTTCAAGTTGCTCCTGAAGTGGTGCAAAGCTCAGTTTGAAAGCCTTGCTCCCATAACCAAAGCAGGTGAAGATGTCTCACATCTCCCCTGCTCTACACACAGAGTTTTAAGGATGAGCAGTGATGTCTCCTGAGCATCAGAGATCACAGACAGCAGAAACAAAACAGCATGTCTTGTGGGGAAATAAACATTTCGTAATTGCTAATGTTTCCTTTTGGATAAGTGAAAAGCCTGAACACATTAAAAAAAAAAAAAAAAAAAAAAAAGAAAAAAAAAAGAAGAAGAAAAGGATTTAATTTCTAGTTTAAATACAGCTGCTGTAATTCTTATACACCACACAGCTGTTCAGAGGCCTGGCAGCTGTCCATATCTTATGTGTACTGTCATGTATTTTCCAGTATCGTCCTCTTGACACATAAAGACTGTCTTTAACAGTTGGGAAAAGATAGTAGTTCTTGAGTTAAACACATTTATGTCTCATCAATGCTGGCTTTTGCACCCACTGAGTTTCCTCACCTACCTCCTTGTGACCATGGTCTTGTTAGAGAGGAGAGCCATGTGGGTTTTTTAATCCTTTCTTTGACATAATCCTCCATTCTGATGGCTGACCCCAAATTGTACCCTTGTTTGTTAGACACAAACCAAAATCATAGTTAACACACATTCATATTGTATAAATAACTGGGATGACAAATGTTTTGACCAAAACAGCAACAGATGTGCCAGTCCCACTGCCAGTGCAGAGTGGGAAGGGTGGCTGACAAGTTTTCCTGCCAGCATGGGGTGTCATTCTGAATTAATTTCTTAGAGAACAGAATTTCTGTTTTTATAGATAAAATGAGAATAAAGGGCATCTTACCCTGTATCATGAATATTTTTGTAAATAAGCTTCCCATTTTTTCTTGCTTACTTTTGTTCCGAGCAGAAAGAGATGTGTTGAAATGCTGTTGCTCAGACTGCACAGAGAAAATGCATTGTAACGTTTAGCCAAAGATGTCGTGCATCTCTGGGAAAGGGTTCCTCCTCTCTGGCTTCTGACATCTTCCAAAGTACAAGATACAAAAGCCTATGGGGGTGCTTGTGCAACGAGGGCATCATTTTCCTCCTACAACTGGGGGAACTGAGGCTGGAGACAAAAGTTCTCCATGCTCATGGCTAGTGGTATTCTCTCAGCAGTTTTACAGGGACACTTCAGAGAAAGAAAGCATGAAAGCACAGGTAAGGGACACACACTTGTGCCTCCCTGGCCAGGATTTGACAGTCCTGGTGCAGCTGGTGTCTTGTAACCTTTGCATGGCCCTGGGTTGGTGCCAGCTCATGTCCAGCCAGCTCAGAGTACAACCAGAGCAGTGTGGTGTTTTCACCTGTCTTTGTAGGTGCTGCTTATCTCCTCTGTTATTATGAAATATAAAAAGTACCTTAAAAGAACATTAAGGTTTAGCAACAGACGAGCCAAGCTTTGCCTCCTTCACATATGGCACTGAATCTATTTTTCCATTGTGCTGTTGTCTTTTTTCTTTTTTTAAAACCATAGATTAGCTTCCATATCACTTTCTAGCCCCACCTTGCCTCCTCCCATATTTGTATATTCTAGCATATCAAAGCAAGATGTTTTTACATGATAAGCTCTCTTCTCTCTATGCAGCTTGGGTAAACAGTTTTCCCAGAAATGTTTCACTCACTACTGCGGTATATACGTCACCTGTAGTTTCTAGTTGAAGTACAGTTTTTACTAGGTAACTACTGTACAAAAGGCATTCCCTGGTTCTATTTGCCCTTAATCTGGGAAACAGTAAGATCAACCACAAGTTACTATTCCTGTGTACCTAAAGATACAGAAAAAATATTAGTTTAGAGACAATATGTTATCGTATCTTATAATGCCCTTTTTAGCTATTCACTCCTGGGCACAGGGAAGTTCATTTTTAACCTTAATTTTGAGACCAGTACCTTTTGGCATGGGAAAGTAGGTAGCACTGAAGTCTGTTTACATAGTTATTCATTTCCTACATTTTTTTTTTTAATTAAAAGAAAAGAGGAGGCCCTCTGGAGCCCAGCAGGTAAGCAGCTCATTGTGTGTACCAGCTCTTCATCCTTTCTCAGACGAATTTTACGTATTGAACAGCAAAAATACATTTTGGACAGACTCTACACTTGGATTTTCAAATGCTAACAAGATGGTAAATGGGAAAAATTATTTGTAGAAGAAAGCTGCACACTTCTCTCAGCCAAAAACTAACGTTAGATACTTCAAGCTTGAGATTTGTCAGCCCTGTTTTTCCTCAGGTCTTCCCAAGAATTTTTATAGAAAGGGAATTATGACAGCTTCTACAAGAGCAATGGAGTTGGGATTAACCTCATGGCATCTTTCAGCTGCAGCTTTTTCACACTGGCATATTTGAAATTTCTATGGTATCACAGGAAAGATGTTTGGTTTTCTTTTTCCTTTCTTCAAAACTGGGAAGATCTTTTGGTCAAATTTTTCTAAAATTCCACACCAAATACTGGCATGGTTGCAAAATATGTTGCAGCAATGGTTTTGCAGTCTCACTGAGGGGTCATTCCTCCACTTTCCCTCTTGATTTTTTCCTGACAGACACCAGCGTATCCCTTGCTTCAGATTTTCCTTCATGTTACTTCATAGGCTTCTGCAACACCCTTGTCTTTTCCCTGGTGCTTACACCCTCCACTTATAGGCACTCAGCATGTCTCCCTTTAGCTATACATATTCAGTTCTTTTAATCTTTTATCATAAATCAATCATTCCAGTGTTTAATCATATGTTCTCTTTCCCCTGGAACTCTCTCCTGCTCCTCTCCCTTTCTCCAAAGAGTGTTAAGTGCCCAGAACCAAAATAATTTTTCTAATTGCATGACCAAAGAGACTGACCAAAGCAGGACAGACATCCTTTGAGGATATATAATGAAATTCAAGTTAACTAATAGGATTGGTGCATCATTACTGCTGTTGGTACCTGTCAGTCAGCTAATTATTATGTAAGTTCTTTAAAAATAGAGATTCAAGAAAGTTGCCTGGATGGAGTCAGGGGCAGCAAATACTGGTCTTTCATTTCAGGCACGGACTGATCATGGGGACCCAAAACTTCAGAGACAGTATGAGAATTCAGATCCAAATGTGGGCTCCAAGGCTCACAAGATTCATTTTTATTTGAGGGATTCAGCTTTGCAGTTCTCCTAAAGAAGTCAGTCTCTTCCCAACTCCTCAGACCAAGCTACTTCCCAACTCCACTAAAGCTAATTGACTGATCAGGACACAAATAATCCACAGTCATACAGGCCACAAAGCTTTCCCTTTGAATCATAAATTCATTACCAGAAAAAGAGACATAGTAAAAGAAAAAGAAAGAGAGAGAATAAAGAAGAGTCTAGGGGTAAATAAGACACTGGAAAAGCTGAAATTTTTAATCTTTTGTATTGACCTGAGGGGGAGAGGAAAAGAAATAAAGACCCAGTCTTGACGCTAGACTTTTTCCTATCTCTGAAAAAGAAAGCCTTCTCTCCCCATTCCTATTCCTGAAGACTAAAAGAGCAACTCATGAGTGCCACAGAGCTGTACAAACTTGGCCCCTGAAGGAGAACATAAATGGCTGTGAGTTTATCAGCCTATCCTGGAGAAGTCAGGCTCTGGGCAGACAGTGCTCCTGAGCATGCTGCTGTTGTGAGGGGAGATGCTCTCACAGGTACAGGCACATTGCGAAGACAGCCTTTACAAACACAGATGAATGTGAAATGGAGAGCAGGTAGACACAGGTGAATATGAGAACAGACAAAGTCTGACAGGGGAGCTACTCCTAGTGGCTCATGTAAGCAGAACAATTTCACCCCCTTCAAAGACCAGTGGGAGCCAGGATACTCTGTTTATAATTTGGGGGATTTTTTAAATCATAAGTCTTCCATTGTAAAATGCCTAAAGTCTTCAATCACAGCAATCAAGGCCTGCGATATCCGGTGTCATGTAAAGAAGTACCTTCTGTATTGTAGCAAACATCATCAAAGGGCTTCAGTCTAAATCATCTTAGTCAGAAGAATGTACTGATGATGTGTATGAAGAGTAGGCTTCCTTATCAAAAACTCTGTTTCTTCCTTCTGTAATGATCTTCAATGGTCAATCTGAAAAAAAAAATCCCTAAATACAAAAGTACTAGAGTGTGTGCTTATATTTTTAGCCTGCTGGTGTCCTTGGACCCAGGTGGTTTCACCCACATGCTGTGGTGGTGCCGCTTCTCAGGTGTGGCCTTAAGCAGCTGTGACCACCCTTAAGGGCACTTCATTCCCCTCATGGGTGGGTTGTCACAATAATCTACAAATGTTTGGCACAATCAACCTTTTTGGCAGATTATTTTTGTAAATATACATGAAATATTTCTAGAAGTACACTGGTGCTCAACATTTTTATGATGAAGTACTGTGGGCAGAAGAACCCCACAACACATAAGGTCTTAGTCTTACTGTATAAGATGGGTGTTAATCAAGCTGCAGTTAATTGTACCTTCATTTGCTCACACACACAGTGGTGAGATCCAGCCTGTTAATGCCTGGTAGAGGCTGGAGGCAAGGGACAAAAGTCTTATCTTGTTTTGGCCAAATGAATCTGTACAAATATAACCTAATGCACTGCAGGTTCACAACAGAGCCCAAGCACTTGAGGCAGCCCTGCTAAATTGCAGTCTCAGGCAGAAGAAATTTTGCAGTGAACTGAAAGTTCTGCACTGTCACCAGGGTCTTTTTCATGGTAAACATTAAACTATAACAAAACAGAAGAAAGCCACTTTACGCTTCTGCAGAAAGCCACTTTACGCTTCTGCAGATGGTGATATTTTAGTGCAATACTACGAGCCCAGTCTGCAAGGATGGCAAATCCTGGATTCTTGTCTTGCTCCTTTCAATCACTGAAAGACCTTCAACCTGCACACTTTGTCTACAGTCAGATCTGAGAAGGCCTGATGTGGTGCTGTGCTGTTGGGGTCTATTAAACTGGTAGCTCATCACACATCGTGTTTCAGAGGTGCTGTTCTCCACCAGATCATCACCCTCAGCCTGGCAAGGTGTGCCACCAAGAGTGACTGACATTGAAGGAAAACGATGAGAATCTCAGAGTAAAAAAAAAAAAAAAAAAAAAAAGCAGAAATCTGCAGCAGCCTGTTTCTCTCCTGAAAATACCAAGGAAAAAAGATTTAAACTAGTTTCTTAGGAGAATTTAAAAAACAGAATAAAGAAACAATCTCTGCCAATGTCTATCACTTGACAGATGGCATCCTAAGGAATTTAACAGCTACCTGTGACTTACCCAGAGTTATCCCAGGTCTGTGAGAGAGCCTTGGATGAATATTTCCTGCCTGTTCCACTGAGATTTAGAAAGTATATTTGGGTTTACAAGGCACTAGTATGCTCTGACAATAACCTCTACAAAGATTGCATATTTTGAGAAACATCTGGCAGACTTTCAGGCAGTTTTTAAGATCTCTTGTATATGCAAAGGGAGCTTTGATTTCATGATTAGGATAGATTTATAGCAGCAGTAGCACCTATTTAAATATTAAGATAGTGAGTGAAAACCCCAATTTTAGATTGTATTTGAATGAAATGACATCTCTAAATGCTGTTAAGTTCAAAGGTGATTTCTCTCTTTCAGTATTTGTGGGTATGCAAGGTTTTTTTTCAGACATAGCATATAATTAAAGAATGAGAAGAAAATATATTTCACCTTTTAATGAGCCTTTTAAATTTAATATATTTTTTAAGGTTATTTAATTTACAGAAAGGATTTACATTGCTTCTATCCCAAAACCCATATGAACCTTTTGTCTACATATCTGTCTATTGTGTTCTTCCACAGGTGAGGATGGAAGCCTTTACTAAAGACAGGATTTTGGCATTGCAACGTTCAGCAATCCAATATATAGCCATGCTACTGTCATCAAACTGGCAAAAGGAATCAGATCAAACCCTCAATAGTCATTATCAAATGAAACTAGTTTTAAAATAGAACATTCAGTCATCCTGAGATTGGATTTTAAAATAAGTGCTTGGTTCTTAGGTATTATGATATGTTTCTACTCACAGTAATTATTGACTTTGTATGCAAAACTGTAAAATTTAAGAGAAAATATTGACCCATCTTCACTGAGCGGAATAAAAATCACTTAAATACAGGATTTTGTAGGAGAGCTGTAAAAAGATGAAAAGAAATTTGTCCTGGCATTATCTGAATGTTTGAATTTTTAAAATTTGCCTTAAAGCACATTGCTTTGAGCATGCTGTGTGTATGGTCATTAATTGTTTTTTTTTTTGTAAGCAATTCTATTTAAGTAAATAAAACACACATTTATGTAAAGTTCAAGTAAGATGTGATACAGATCTTTCTAAATGTGTCTCCTCTCAGCCACTCAGATGTCATTTTCTAAGCCCTCTGTTTTACTGTCAGGTTATATGTAAGAATTAGGAAAAATGCATGTGTTTTTCTAAAAGATGATGTGTAATTAATACATTAATCAAGAATTTGTGGTCGAGTGAATTCCCAGCAAGGTTGATGGAAACCAGGTTCAGTTGATACCCAGATGGATGAAAACTTCTTAGCTGATTGTAAAGGTAAATGGTTTATACAGAGAAAACTCAGAATCATGTTTGGGTGTTAAAAGATCCATTCTCCTGCTGCAAGAAGAATCTTTGTTTAAGCTTATTAAATTTTTGTATCAAAGCTGCTTTTGAATCAGAAGTAGATTCTCAAGCAATTTTTCATGCCGAGTTATTTTTATCAGAAAGCAGCAAGAGTTAAAATCTTCTATGGAAACATAGATGTTTTCACTGTAGGCACATGTCTCTGATCTGCTGCCCTGTTAGGAACAGGTTCTTGCACAATGCGGTGAATAGATCAGGTAAATCTGAAAATGTCCATTTGATTCCAGGACCAGACAGACCACCATAAAGGCTATGTGGTGTTCACTCCACCAGTGGGACAATCTGTGTGCAACTTATTTAATGAAAACTAGCATTCTACCAAAGTGGAAAGTCTCAGAAGTTATTGACTTTTCTGCTAGAAAATGAACTCCTCAAAGCCTGAGTTTTATGGGCAAAAGCACAGAGAAACTGAAAGGAGAATAGACTAATGACTTTTAAATTTTCACCACAAATAAAAATGTTTTTATCTTTAGGGAATATCCAGTTAAAATAAAACATAAATAAATATTCATAATGTTTCCCTATATAGATGTAGTGATGTATCACATTTTTCATTACTCAAATTTTCGATGTAAAACAAAAAACCCTTTTGCTTTTTTTTTTTTTTTTTTTTTTTTTTTTGAATCATACTCAGCCTTCTAACACTGCCAGGAAAGCAAAGTTAATAAGCCAATTTGTTTCCTTTTCAAGCAGACATCCTTGCGTTTTATCTCAAGTTGCTTTTCAAGCTACAGAGAAAGCACCTGTAAACATGTGTTGCAGAACTACCTCATTATCCTCCTTCAAACCCTGCGCAAGCACCATTAGTCAGGCACTGTTTCCAAGCAGATGCACTTCTGAACTGTATTAAGTTTTCCCAGTACACGATTCACTCATCCAAAGGGACTGACTCTATTTTTGTAGCTCCTGTCCAGCTTGGTGGTCCTTCACATGCAAACCGAACAATGGATTTGAAGACCTAAAAAGTGGAGGGCAGACAGACATACAGACTGATAGCAACGTATTTCTTTCCAAAATACCTGATTTCTCTGTTTTTCATGAATGAAACTTCCAAGTTCCATTTTTTAATGTTTTAGAGGGATTGGTGCCCAGACACAGGAACTATCACGTGGCTTTGATTCTTTTGATTTTCTTTAGTTTCAGTGGGAGAAGTGATCTTCAATTCTTTTTAACCTTGTTTTGCTCCATGAATCTATAGGGTATTTTACCTGTATTTTCCCAGATGATTAAAAACTTCCTCACTTTAAGGCAAGATGTAAACCCCAAGAACTTTCAGGATGCCCCAATGAGAACTCAAAGGTATCCTAATTTCAGGGTCTGCAATGTAGCTTAATCTTTTACACTCCAACACTTAAAAATGTTATTTTCCAATGAATGCTGAGTAAGGCTTATAGCAAATCTATACCTTTACATAGGCTTTTAGGATTCTGTTTGTCATCATATTTGGTCAGCTCTGTTTTCCTTTAGCAATGACAAGAGAAAATGACAGTCAAGCATGTCTCGAAATAAAACAGAAATTAAAAATAATGTCTCACCACATCTCTCCTTGACCACATTATGATTCCAGGTGGCAAGGTGACTTTAGGCAGAGAGTAAGTTATTTTACATCAGTCAAAGTTCTGAAGGTTTATATTGAAAGGGAGTCTAGGAAAGGGAATGACAGGGAAGTTTTGATGGGGAATGGAATATGAAGAACAGAGCATGTCAAATATATTGAAATCCCAATAATTTCAGTGGGCAAGCAGACACAGGGGACACAAGGCTTAAGTTCATGGCTACTCACAGTAGAGTCAGACTGACAGGTCCTTGAGCTCCCTGAGCTCTTACTATGGATGACCAGTGATAGGAATATACTTCCCTGGCTGGTAAAGCTGTGACAACAAGAGAAGAGTGATGCCACTGTGGGTCGTATGGAGCAGAGAATGTTGTAGGAACAGCAGGACAACAAGTTCCTTCTCCCATTGGTAGGTGACTCTCTTCCCACCTCAAAGAGGCAGAGGGGTTCTGCATTACTGAGATCCGATTCTGTAGTCTTTAAGTGAGCTGAAAACCTTCACTTTTACAAGAGGACAGTTTAACAGGCAGCTCCCCTTCTTGCTTCCTCTTTATGGGAACAAGACAGGCTATAAACATGGAACGTGGTACAGCTCAGGGCCCAGGTATGGGACTGTCTTGGCTCTCTGGATATAAATACAGGTGAGTCACTGGATGTGCCTGTACACACCTTGAAAGGAAAATACCTGAAGTGATCACTGACTGCCAGGAAACCGTGCCAAATTGTTGGCAATGTCCTTTGCTCCTCCTTGGCTCATCTTCATTCATGAGTGCTGAGCCAAGTCAGAGTCTGCCCTTTGGCTCATTTCATTGGCTCATTGCTACAATGTACACATTTTCTAATGAACAGCGGTGTACACCCATGTACATACACACACATACACGAATTTTCCACAGATTTTATGTCATGACTTCAGTGGCTCTTCTTTCAAAAGGTGTGTGGTTAATATTATTTATGCCTGTGACAGCATGCAGAGGAGTTTCTGTGCTTCTGAGGATTTTACTTCAGGGTTTGCTTACTTGCTGCATGGAAGCCCTCTCGGCATTATCTCAGTTTGCTTAGATAAAAGAGGGGTCAAGCAAAGAATTTCTGTATGTAATTTAAATAAATACTTCCTTTTAGAGCAAAATTTGTACCTGTGCATAAATGTGATCTAATGGTTCAATTCTTATCTACTTAAGGTGTGAAAGCATTTAATAACTCCTATTAATTCAGTGGTCTTGTTGCAGATCCTCATGGGCATATCTGAGAACTGAATTTGGTTTGCAAACCAAAAGAATCCTAAAATGCCTCTTTTTCTTTTTGCTGATGGTATGCATGGTGCACAGTACTTTTTCACTGTAGTAGGATGAAAGATATTTTTGAAGATACTCTTGCAATAATAAAGTGAGGGTGTTGTACAGCCAGGGTTTAACTGGGAAATGCTCCACTTTTCAAAAAAAATTTTCCTCCTCTCTGCGAGATCTTTGCCAAAGGGTGTACATGTTACTGTTGCAGCCAAAATTACTGTTATAGCCAAGGGATGTACACGTTTCTGTGTAAAGGCTTTGCCAAAGGGTGTGCGAGCTACAGTTCAAAGTTACAGTTGAAGGGGCATTCCTGGCTTTAACGTTTGTGATCTGCTTATCCAGTCAATTAAACATGGTTTGTTGTCAGATGGATGAGGGGATTGCTCATGTGATGCAAAGGCTATTGCTATGGGAGCCCTCAAAAACAAGTTCCCTTTTAACTTTTTGCTGTTATGCAAGGTATTACTGGTACTCATGGTATTCCCCATTCCTTCTACAACACGTGCTTCTACAAAGAATAGCTTACCTCCAATTAAAGATGGTAAAAGTGTTCCATTCTTTTCTCTAAGGGTGCCAAATAAATTGCCAGTCTGCCCTAGGCCATGCATGGCTGTTTAGAAGGTACTGTGTGCATCTGTAGTCACATTTTACATGGTTTTGAATTAGTGGCAATAGCTAAAGAAACAGATCTGCTTGACAGATTGAAATCTTCAGTATAAAGTGCCAGTAGACAGAGGGGTCAAAGCCACAGCAAATAAAATGCAAGAAATGATAGAGAACAGTTCAAAAAAGTAACACAAGAGAACAGAACTGGTTGAAAATATAAAATTAATCCTTCACATTTTCTGCTCTGCTACTGGAAGTCTGATGGCTGTGTTCTGCCAGGTATGTGCTCTCTCTCACACAATAATTTCTTAGCTTAATTCTTTACTGTTGTATCAGAGATCCTCACCACTGTCAATGGGTTGTTTCTTCCACCGTTGTGGTTTATCCTAAGCAGATATTTCCATGCTAGAACATCTGGTCTATTTTGCATTAGGAGGAGAAGTTGAACTAAAACTTCCAAGGGCATTAGCCACTAGATCTCCTTTGACCATATAGAGAGACCAGGGTTTCCTCATGAGGAAGAAGTCTTTCATTCACCTTTGTTTTCAGACATTTAAAGAACTAACATAGGCCTTTAGACATTTACAGCAATGCTAGTTGTTCAATACATTATCACTAAAAAATATGTCTAATCTTTTTGAAACAGATATGAAACAGTTGACCTCTTGAGACGCTTGTTTTTTCTTCATAGACTAGAGAATTTGCCAGGATTAAAAGAGACTAGGTCAGGTCTAACTTCTACATATTTAAAGTTAGACGAAATAAATCTCTTTTGTCTCACCCCTGACTCACACCAGAAGTAAGGTAGTTCAAAGAAAGACAAACAAGATGGGTGGGAGCAAGGAACACTTCTGTTTGATATGTGTATGATGAGAAATTAAGGGGAGGGAAATTACTTAGAGGGGAAGTAGGTGAAGAATAACATGGTAGGGCTGTTGACTAGCAGACTGGAAGAGACAAAATTAAGATACACCTACACCATTCCAGTCAGGAGGAAAGGAGGATCAGATTGGATGGAACAAGCTTGAATATGGAAAAGAGAACTCCTTTCCTCCATACTGCATAATCATCCCATAGCCATGACAGAGCAAGACCCCAAGAGTTTCAAAGGATTTTGAAAAAATGCCAGGTGTATCAAGACAAGGAGGATACCAGCACTTGCTTTTTTTAGTGAGAAAATGCAATTACTTTCTCACACAGGGGTAAATGGTTGCACAGTTCTTGGATTATATATACAGATTGATGCAAATTGAACTACTGACCTTGTCATTAGTCATTACATGAGAAACCTAAAAAAGATTGTACATTAGCCCCAAGCTTATGTTTGATTTCTGGATGCATAGCCATATTTACCTAATGCTTGTAAACAAGCCAAAACTTGCGTGCATAAACCCGATATTTTTCTTTACAAATTTGTTTAGAATTTGCTCCTTATGATGCATGTAAAAAGTAACATTGCTTTTATTTGATGAAATGCAATCACTTCTAACTTTCTCTTTTATGTCTTCCACTTTTACAAGATGTTTCTTCTGGCAATATCAGTCAACTTTCTTTACCTTGCTCTTTGTTCCCACATTGCCAGTATTTCTGTGCTGCTGACTTCTGCACATATCCTCAGGAGTTTTTTTGATGATACCGTGAACAGGAGACCCTGGATGTTTACCAACTCCTTACTTATTTATTACACCTGGCTCACTTCCTAGGACACAGTGAAAACAATGTCTGTTCTTGTTGATTGCTAAACAAACCTTGTAAGGAAGGTTCCTCCAGTATGTCTAGGAACATTGCTTCTTCCCTTGGGACCCCATTGCTGTTATCAAGAGCAACACCTGGAAAACAGGGGTGTCTGAGCTTTCTTACAAACCTTGCTACCTGCACATTTATCCACATTTTTCAGCAATATGAAAAGGAATGTCTGTTCTATTTTCTTCTTATTGTCTTTAGTACTTACCGAGTTACACCTCAAAATCTGTGACCTGCATTGCCAAATATAATTTGCCAAAACATTCTCTTCTACTTTTAATCCAAAGCTTAAGCACATAGCTTTGATTTATGCATCAGGGTATGGAAAACTCCAAGAAGGAAGATTTGTGTTCCTCAAAGAATCTGTGATTCTCTTGCTTCTCTGTCTGTAGTATGTGGCATTATATGGGGCTGAAATTTTCAACACTGGCCTAGATATTTGATACTCATATTCCCTTAAAACAACATCCTAAACAATTCCAAAAGAATTCCAGGAATTCTCATACAGATAGGAGTCTCTTGGTCTCATCTCTGACTGACCTGCCATAAAAGTGCTTATGAAACATTAAAACTTGCATTATTCCAGATGCATTTCCAGGATGGTGCTGCCTTTAATATCAGTCCTAGTGAATCTCCAGCAGCAAGAGTTTGCATCCCCTTTTACCTCTGCCAGGAAATTTGAGTTTTTCATCTTTTTTCTTCTGGTCTGCCTCAATTTTAATGCAGTGATGTTTCTCCCAGAGCTCCAACCACCATTTTAGAACTGAACGATATCTGGCAAAGAACAGTCAATACTTAAATTCTGAAGGGCTTTTTAAGCAGCTGGAAATCCCAGCTGTTAACCTGCTACACAGCAGTTTATACATGTCTCCTTTGCACCACAGTCTGGAGTTTGTCAGTGTAAAGTGAAACTGTCCAATCACTGGAAGTCTTTGGGTGGAAACAGTGCTGGCAAAGCAGAGGACAGCAAAGAAGAAAGACAACAGAGTTGAAGATATAAAAAAATGAAATTGGCCTCTGAACTGCTGATGATATTTCTGAATGGCATTATTTCTAAATATGGTAAGTGCCATTTTTCCCTGAAGGGGATTGACTTCTCTCACTGCTTGAGAGCATGGTGTGATCAAAGAGAGCTTCAGTTCCAGGCTCTGACTTCTTGGTCTGTATCCCAAAGGATCTCCTGCCATAGCACCTATCTCTGGAACCCCCAGTAAAATGTGGCAAGCTCTCCTGAGTTCATTCCTAAGAAGGAGGGGCCTTTCACCACAGCCAAGACACACCACAGCCTCACACCAAAGCCAAGAGATGTCGCATTTCTCCTTGTCGTGCAGGAGTCCAGGGCCAGAGGAGCTGCTGGACTTCCTTCAGTGATTCCACACAAACCCATTCATTCCCGACTCCAGGTGTCTCTAGAAGCCCAAAGTATGAGTCTCAATTTTATCACCTGACAAATTTCCAAGACTTTTCACTTCACCCAGTCTAACAGGAAAAGGAGATCACTCAAATTCCCAGGACTATGTCACATGTCCTACAGACTGTGACACACATCCTGCTGTTTGGTTCGCAGCATTAGTGGGGAATCATGTGTAGCAGTACAGCAAGTTTGTTCTTGCACTGACCTGCAACTGCTGAGTCCATGAGACAAGAGGTTACATACAGCTTTATTAACTATAAGTTTCTTGTCTCTTCTGCCACACTGAGTGCATATAAAGGCAAATATGGACAGTTGATCAGCATCGATGTGTGACACGGAAGGTAAAGTTAGCCCAAGTGTGAAACAGATAATTCTGTTTACCTCATCTGTATCAGCCTAACAGAGCATCTACATCTGTCTTCATTGCCAGGGAAGAGGAAGGCACCTCCTTGTCAGACACTTCTAACCTGCTTTGCAAGTAGAGCTGTCATAGCCCAGCTCCAAATGCCCTAAGAGAGTATGGCTGGTGGGCAGGGACTGGAATTTTCTGGATGGGATAGGGCAGGGCCACAGCTAATCTGGGTGAGCCAACCACTGTGTACGCTGAGAGTCAGAACCATCAGCATCCTCAGTGGAGATTAAGTGCACTCACTGATTAGCACTGACTCTCTGATGCACTGTTGTAGTCTGTTTTCAGGCCTGAAGTTTCTGATTTTCTGAAGTTCTGGTTTTCTGACATTTGGGTTTGCTGAAATTCTTTTCTCAGGGAAAGAACATAAACACCATAACTGTTTTTGTTACAATACCTATGTTGTACATTCCTCCTGGGAGGAGGGATTTCTTTTGATGTCCCTCTGGTTTAACCAATGTGGGTGAAGAGGTTTGTCTTTCTCTCACCAATCACATTGGTCTGTGGAAAATGGTGTATAAGGGGAGACGATTTCTAATAAAGAGACTTTTTATGCAGCCTTGACAAAAATCACAAAAGGAGTCTGTGTTGTGTGTTATCCACAGCCACACTGTAGGCTTGCCTTGCATTTAGAACTTCTGCTATACTGGCTACAAGAACCTCGTCATCCTCCTTTAATTTGAACAAACATTGTCCTGATGATTTTTTTTGTTCTGAATGCTCACCCTACTTGTACAACTAAGCTGATCCTGCCAGAAATCTCAAAGACAATTTCAAAATGGTTAAAAACTCTCATGTTTTGCAGGCACCCTGGGCCAAATCACCCAACCTGACCTAACTTCTGTAAATCCGTGGCCCAAAACTCATCATCCCTTGGCCTTTCCAGGCTTGTACTAGGATTTTCTCAGCTCCAGATCTACCAGTGTTCAAGCAAGAACAGTGGAAAAGAAAGCTTTTGGCCTCCTTCTTTATCTTTTGAGGAAGTTAACCACAATAAAAGTTAGTCATTTATATAATACTTTGAATTGGTTTGGAGGAAAATAAAAATAAACCACTGTCGAGGTTTCAATTTGAAACCGGGCGGAAACACTAATTTTTGTTCTGGTTTAATTTTGCTAATTTTAAAGGTTCTAATTAAGAGCAAAGCAGGCTTAAGCTTAAAAGTAATAAGACTTTATTAACTAACAGTTAAAGAAAGAAAAAAAAACAACAATAAGAATGAGGATGGAACCTTCAAAACACTCTTCCTCCCTCTCCACAACCCTTTTTCTCCTTAACTAACAATGTAAAGACAACAACATTCAGAAATCTCAGTTAGTTTTTCACTTTGACAAAGTCTTTCTTTGGTTCATTTAGAGAGAAAAGTATTCTTTGCTAATGCTATGGAAAGCTTTTTACAAGAAAAGAATTCTTGTGGCTTCATTTTTCTCATAAACTGCAGGTGCCCAAGATCTGCCTTTGTGAAGTCTTTCTCATCTTTTACAGTTTTTCTTCACAACAGTGTTTTTGGTCCATATCAGCTTATTGGGGTGCATTTTTTAAGGATGAGCTGTTTTAGCATCTTTTCACTCATCTCTGGGAACAGAGGTCTTCCCCTTTTATCTCCAGGGCTGAGGTTTCTCATCAAACTTCTAACATTGGTGCCTCTGCTTATGATTGTGGCTAGAACGCTACCACCCCCCAAAGCGTTTCATAAACTTACTGGGGAAAACCCAAAGTCTGATATATCAAGTATATCTGTACCATAGTTTTACAAAAGAATTTTACAGCCTAAGCTTAAGACAAACTTTTCAAAATCCCCTCAATCTAAATTCTCTTTTTTTACCAACTTCAATTTCAGGTAGTTGTTTTTACAAAGTTTCACCTTTTTTTCTTTTTTTAGCCTAAGAGAGAATTAGTGTTCTTCCAGTACAAAGTTTTGTAAGGCTGAGAAAAGAAAAAAAGTTAATTTTGTCCAAGTCTTGTATCAGAAATGAGCTTTGCTCCTTTCTGCTGGCCACGTGCTCTTTTTGCCGACTCCATGTGAGCTGTGCCAGCTGCTCTCAGTCTGGAACGGGGGTCAGGGCTGCTCCTGGCTTCAGGGCCACCTTTAGCACAAACCACAGGGGCCACTGGTGCTGGTTCTGTTGCACAGCTCCTTTGGTGCCCATACAGGTGTCCCCATGCTCAGCTCCTTTGGTGCCCATCCAGGTGCTGGTGCTATGCTCACTCCTTTGGTGCCCATACAGGTGCTGTCCCCATGCTCAGCTCCTTTGGTGCCCATCCAGGTGCTGTCCCCATGCTCAGCTCCTTTGGTGCCCATACAGGTGCTGGTGCCTATGCACAGCTCCTTTGGTGCCCATACAGGTGCTGTCCCCATGCACAGCTCCTTTGGTGCCCGTGCAGGTGCTGTCCCCATGCTCAGCTCCTTTGGTGCCCATACAGGTGCTGTCCCCATGCTCAGCTCCTTTGGTGCCCATACAGGTGCTGGTGCCTATGCTCAGCTCCTTTGGTGCCCATACAGGTGCTGTCCCCATGCTCAGCTCCTTTGGTGCCCATACAGGTGCTGTCCCCATGCTCAGCTCCTTTGGTGCCCATACAGGTGCTGTCTCCATGCTCAGCTCCTTTGGTGCCCATCCAGGTGCTGTCCCCATGCTCAGCTCCTTTGGTGCCCATCCAGGTGCTGTCCCCATGCTCAGCCGCTCCCGATGCCCACACAGCCCAGGCCATTGTGCTTTGTTGGTTCGACTGGCACAAAAGCTCTGCAGGCTCTGCCGGCTCCTTTGCCCCTCCGGGCCGGGCCCGGTGGGTTCCTCGGGGAGGGCTCGGCAGCCGCTCCCGCCCCTCCAGGAGCGGAGAATCCCGGCCGGGCCGAGCGGGCCCAGCCCGGGTCCGGCCATGAGGGCCGAGCGGGCCCGGCCGCCCCCGGCCGCCGCCGCCGCCTCGCACAGCCCGGGCAGGGCCGGCAGGGCAGAGGGGTGTGCTCGGACAGCCGGAGGGACAGAGACCTGCCCGGGCTGCTTTCAAAGGGAATAAGAACGAGAAAATGCTTTCCCTTTGGTCCAATAAAATGCCAATGTCAAACCCAGCCAGCTCACTTCCCTGGGCTGGTTAAACTAGGACAACCACGCAGCTTTTTTGGGCTGTTTTTCTCTCTCTTGCTCTGATGCACAAATTAAGCCACTGATTAATCAAACAAGTAATTGACAAGAACCCTGATTTATGTCGAGTTAAGTTAGAGCACACAAATATTTGCATCGTGTTGAACGTAAATTTAAGCACGAACTCCATAAGGATTTTTTTTAACCATGAACATTTCTTGAGGATAATCCAAGTGCAAAACTCAAGCTCTTCCTCCTTCCTGATGATTTGAATGAATGGATTGTGGCAAGAGTCACATTATTTGTGTTAGAACCTTAATTTGATAAATAACTCTCAGGATGATTTTTTAAAAGCACAAAGGGCAGTAATGTGTCTTGCTCCCACTAACAATTCAACAGAGTTAGGCACCGTGTTCCAGTTTATGTTTTTAAAGATTTACCTTCTTTGTCTTGAAAGCAGTGTTGACAGCAAGCTCCATTCAGGACATTCCTCTGAGAGAAGCCAACAGGCAGCCTCAGACCTTCCTGTGGATGTGTGAAGGACAATTGAGCAACCAAAGAGCAGGGAAAGAGACTGATGTGCTGCAAGCAAGGAAAAAATAAATTTCTCAAGGTAAAATTGTCAACAGCTTGACCATGACTCAGGATCTGAAAACTCTTTCAAAAAGTAACTGCAAAGTCACACATGCACATGCACACACACACGCATCTATCTATCTATCTAATCTATCTATCTATCTATCTATCTATCTATCTATCTATCTATCTATCTATCTATCTATCTATCTAATCTATCTCTCTATCTATCTAATCTATCTATCTATCTATCTGTCTATCTAAACATCTATATATAATGTTTAGGTACCAAAAATATCTTCTATTTTTTCTATTATTTTTCTATTCCTTTCTTGACAAAGGAATAAAAGACTGCTGTTCTTTAAGATAGCCCTTTGGAGAGGTAAATCCAGTCCTCTGTCCTTTAGCATGTTGTCTCATTCTGGAATAGTGCTCTGTGCACCCTATAAGGTGATGCTTTTGAGGGTTTTTTTAAGCAGTTTAACTAATTTTTTCCATATCTATTATTTTAAGACTGCAACCCTTGGATTTAAAAGTTAGATTAAATAAATATTTGAGGCTTTGCTAGAGCTTTCCAGGTGTTTTGAGGAGTTGAATCTAAATCTTGGTTTGCTGAAGCAGTGCTGTGTCCTAGCAGCAATTCAACTCTCTCTGCCTCAGTTTCATTAATTATTGGATGGGAAGGAGAGCATTGTAAGTGTCTTTTTAGAGGTAAGCCATACTGTTTGCAAGGTGGCATAGTCTGTCTGGCTTTTACTAACACATGGGAGAACAATTCAACTACTTCTGTACCCTCTGCTAATCCCTGCAGCCCTCCAGGGCTGTGCTGGGCTCATCCCTGTGCTGGGTAATTCTCCACAGACGGGCTCCCTGGGCTGGTGCTCCCGTGCAAACAAAGCTGTCGTGACACAAGAGCCAGCCTGCGAGGTTGCCCGCAGACAAAGCCATGCTTACAGAGTTTATCTGCATGAATTGGTAGAGCTTGCCCATTCCTGCCCAGGTCTTTTGGCTCAGACACCTTAATTCTGAATATATCCCTTGCTATATGCTGAGTAATCTGTTGTGAAAAATGCCTCTGACGAGGCCCCATTATGCACATTCTCCTACTAGGCAGCATTAAAATCCTGCCTAAATGGCCTGATGGCTGATTAAAGTCCCAGAAGTTTTTAAATGATTATTTATGCTTCTCAACCATTATCTAGTGATTGTTGAAGCACCTTGCCGGAAGCCTTCTTTGTGGTGAGTAATGAAATAATGCAAATTGATGGGAGCTGGTGCTGATTTTTAAAGGAAAACAGGTTTCATTGGATGTCAGGATCAATGTAGTCTGTGTGAGCTGTTGAAAAGATTTGTCAATGAGTATGTCAGGCACCCCTTCATGACAATCCACACAGGAGGGTGTCAGAGACCGAAAACCTTCCTGACCTCTCTGGCTGGGAGACCTGGGCGGTGTTTCTGCAAGTATGGAAACAAAGGGAAAGGAGACCCCTGGAGAGTGAAGACGTGGAGGAATCCCAGAAATATGTAAAGCTTTGGCTTTTCATGACCCCATGTGCACTGTTGTGGATCATCACATTGCACAGATTATACATTTTACCACCATCCCAAGATCACAGCAAGGGATCACTGCAGCTTTCTCAGACCTCTGACATATTCTGTGGCTAGGACCACAGAAAAGCTGGATGAAGTTCAGGTTGAGTTTAAGTTTTTTAGATTATTTAGGATTTAGCAGCTTGTCAACAGAATATACAAGAACCCATCAATCTTAGATTTACCATTTTGAGCATGATTTTGGCTAGCTATGGTTTAAGTAATTGTTGCCTGCATGTTGTTCCAGTTTCTGGTATTTAAAATTGACCAAGAGACAAAGTCAAGGTTGAGGACCACCAGCTTCATGAAGCAATAATCTAATAAAAAAGAGAACAAATATCAAGAGAAAACATTGACAAAGACCCTGACCTTCTAATGCTTTAATTACAACTGATATTAGGATCAGGGTATTCAGTGGCAGTGAAAATTCATTTTCAGGCATATTTCTATTACCTCATGACTTTGAAGTAACCCTTAAGCATTAATGAAAATACACATGAGAGTAAAAAGTAGTGCTTTCACAGTCTCAGTTTCTCTTGGAATTGAAGGTGTGTACTAAAAGATTAAGGTTTTATTGGTTATCTTGTTTGTTTTCTTTTCATTGAGCATTGTTCCTGAGAGAAAGCTCTGATTTAAAGTTGCTGCATTGCAGTATGATGTGCTCAGTTTTGAGATTCAAATCCCAAATGACAGGCCAACCGAGATTCCTCCCAGCTAGGTCTCATCTAATCTAACTCTGGCAAAGGGCACCTTTTTATTTTGGAGACAGATCTGAAACTGAAATATTAGAAAAATATTTTGATTTGGATATTTAAGTATTTGGTGTTTAAAGCTGTAGTTCAGCCCCACTCCACTGGAATTTTTCAGTGTTATTGCGTCCAAAATATTCAATGTGAGCTCCTGTGAGCTCATTTGGATACATAAAATTGAGCTGAGTCTGTCTAGCTGCCTTAGTCCCTTCAGACCTGCTTTAGACCCTTCTAAAGACAGGAACCCTGCCTTTACTTGGTATCCACATTCAAACTGCGGAGTGTCTGTGTTCCCACAGTGAGGTACGCGGGTTTGTGTGGAAGTCACACAGTTTAGAAACTTAAGCATTTCTAGATCCTAACTTCTAAGTTCTGGAGACCCAGCACAGCATTTAAACAATGCCTAATGTGTGCTAATGCAATTTTTTCCAGCCCAAAGAAATGCAGTTGTCGCCACTGCCAACTTTTGCATTGCTCTTAATTAACCATGTTTAGTTTTGCTTTTTTGCAGCAGAGGAATCATCAGCTCCACAGACTTGTATTAAAGAGGGCAGGGGTGTCATAGATGTCCATAGAGTCACAGAAGAGATTGCTGAATGTCCTCATATTAGGAGGTACATCATGGTGACCCTCCAACCATCAATATATTCATCAATTACAGTTGCATAAAATAAATGAAAAGTGAAGAATCATCAACAGCTGTGGCCCTTATATTTTTTTTTTAAATGCAAATACAATCACTCCTTTTGAGTTTCCATACTAAAGTTAATGTCCCTGCCCAGAAGCTTGGAAGATGGTCTGTGGATAGATATTAGACTGAGGAGTTAGAGCTCACAACTACCACCCGCCCAAACAGAGCCCTAACTGCTCTAAGCAGAATATTTTGGGCCCATCATGTAGCCAGATGTAGAAGAACAGTGGGGCCACATGACCTGTGAAAGGCAACCTAACTGATGTTGAAGAAGATATCAATCATGGACTTTATACAGAAGCTAATTTTTGTGGTTGTACTCCTTGACAGGGAGAAGCAGCTCTGACAGAAGGAACCCTCTGAGTACTCCACTCTCTGTCCTGTCCATTGAGAGCACACATACTCAGAGCCAGGAAAGGACCTCATTCCCTGAGGCCATGATCCCACTTCTGGTCCCTGACTGACAGGGACAATGGTGGGGAATGAAGACAAGGCTAATATTGCTGATGTCCACGTGGCCTCAGCAGGTTCCTCAGGGACTCAGGGTGGTTTCTGTGGAATGTGATGCACATTGCACAGTTCGGTGTTTCTGATCTCCCTCAAACGTACAGCGCACTGGAGCCCTTCCCTGTTTGCAGGGGACTTTGATTTGCTTTCTGGCCACACGAGTCTTCCTCAGCTGTACCCATACTGCTTTATCGTGTGAAAAAGGTGCTCCATCCAAGCAATGTGAATTAAAGCAAGTCTAGAGAATTCCTTCTTTGTAATAAGTTATCCATTAAATACCACTTGAGCTTTTCTTGTTTTAAAGCATATGTCAACATAATCTCAAATACTTTTTATAAAGTACTAGTAGTAAGTCATTAAAAATGACAAAAATGTCTTTAATCTATAAAAAATATTTTAATCAACTGAGATATCTTTTTCAACATAACAAAATAAACACAACCCAGACTAGGCTATCTAATCTTCAGCTCACAGCAGGATGACTTTACAACAGAATATCAGAATCACCAGCTAAATTCATTGGGTGCTTACTGCTCTCAGGAGCTTTCAGGTATGTTCTCCTCACTACTGAGGAATATCCTAGTTCTTTTTAAATATTTACAGATGTCGAATATTTATATGTTTGCATTTCCTCAGGGGTAAATCCTTGCACTTTCTGTAAGGTGCCATGATTGAGAAATAGGAAATAACTTTTTGGTAGCCATTGCTCAAAAGTAAGATAATAATTCAATAATATTTGTGAGCAGCCATTCAGAATTTTTATCCCCTTCGTTTGATTACAATGACCAGAAAGCTTGGAAAAGGCAGAGAAGTTTGGAGAATACGGAAGAAACTGGTCATTATATTAATTGGAATATAGTTTGGTATAACCATATATATCATAAACATACATCATTAATAATTTAAATATAATATTTATCCATGTAGTATACTGCATAGTTGAGAAGCTATGTTGAAAGGTAAGCTTCTGTTTTTAAATTACTCTAATTGAAGCTGATCTGTATTTTATATAGTGAGGCCATAATAAAGACCAAGATGCAGCATAAAAATTTATGATAATTATGCACATGGTTCACAATGTGTGCTTGATCTCCACTCATATTTCATATTTTATTGTATGACAATTATCAAATACTTCTTTTCTGTGATCCTTATTCCCTTTCATGCTGCTCTTAATTGAACAGAAGAGATCTCCACAGAGGGATTTCAACCATTTAGTCATATAAATAGAGATGAAAATCTCTCCATGGTATTTCCCCAAGTAAATATTGGCTGAGATTTAATAACCACGTTGTCTAATGATTTTTGTCTAATGTCAAATTTACCTTCCACTCAGACCAGTTTTGTAAGGTAAATTTCATAGATTTATCTCTTTCCCACAAATTTAAGGTGTTTTGTATTTTTAATATTAATTTATAATATTAATCTCTAATAGACATCTGTCTGTCATAAGCAAAAGCACAATTTGATATCTGTGTTTGTGTCTTTGAAGGAAAGCAATGGAAGACTCAGAGAAGCTTGAGCTTCTCTGGAACTGAGGGACTTCTCTGTAGCTCTCTCCTCATGCTCAAAGACACCAAGATACAATTTTGTGGCTTTGGTCCATGCCAGGGTTGATATCTGTGGCTCAGAGTGTTGGGAAGTTTGCTCATCTGTAACCCAGGCTGCCTTTTCTCCTGAGGACCAAGAGGAGCTGTAGATGTGATCCCTGCCAAGGTACACACAGGAACAGCACCCTGGATTTCACCTCCTAAGAACCTGCAGTCACAAAGAACAAATTCTTTCTTTGCTTGTGAGTGTGAGACAAGAAACTGTTTGCTGACAGTTGCTGGTGCTCTATCCTAATTTTTTCATTAAAACGTGAAGTATACTGTGTTTTATGTGCATGCTTCACACATTTACACAAACACAGAAGATTTCTTCCTCAGTCCAGGCAGTACAGAAGCCTTTTTTACCCCATTACAGCAAAAAAAGGAAGCTGTAGTAAAGGTGAAGGAAAGGTGAATCACAGTTAGAAAGGATACACTTACTGCTTCTTATTTTCTCATAAACTAAGCATGTAAGGGTAGACATAAGTCACTCAGTATTTGTTTTATTTCTGAATTATTTCTTCATAATTTTTTGTCTCTGATTTCTTTAGAAAAGTGTTACTAATAGTTAAAAATTATCATGATTTTTTGCTAAAATTGCTTATTTGTGTATGAGTTTTTAGCCATGCTTGTTCTCGGAAAGTAGCCTGCCTCCACTGCAAAGCAGTATTCCAATAATGCTTGTGTTTCTCACCTCTGGGCTGGAAAGACTATGAAAAGTATCTCCCTTTTTTAACAGATCTTTCAAAACTACTCAGCCCCTTAATTTCATTATAAATTGGACTTGTACAAATCCTTACAAGTATGGTTGCCCTTTGACAGTTCTTCCTGCTTTAGTCTTAGAACAGCAATGGGAACAGAACTCTTGATCACAGCAGGAATGCGTTTATGATCATGCATTGCTCAAGTCTGTTTTTATTTCTCATTTTATGTAAAATGCTGCAGTAATCCCTTTAGAATTCCCCTCAGCTTAAATCTCAGAGACTGTTCAAGACTGCCTCTTAATGTCTCAAGAGCACTTCAGCTCACATAAGCCTCATATTCAACAGGTAAAGCCCACTTTGTTCTATAGAGATGGCTGAAGTAATGTAAAATTAAAGATTTAATCTTCTGTGGTAACTCAGACTGTCCTCAGTGCAGCACAAAGACACTAAAAGTCTGTTAACTTTTAAGTAAGTAGAAAATTCTTTGATTGACAGTGGTCTGCTGTATTGATCCCAAAACCTATGCCACAACAAATTTTATTACAATTGGGTGAGAAGACTTGTTGCACACTTTGGGAATGCAAGGGGATTCATTTCACTATTAACAGGTTTTCTCCATTATAGATTTTAATTGACAGGATTTAAAGGCAATTGAAGTAGAGACCAAACATTTTGGACAAATTAAGGAAGGATTTTTTGAGGGGTTTTGTTGTTTTGGGGGTCTTTAAATTTAATCGGAAGCAGTCAAAGGAATGACTGGATACTTGAGAGTTCAAATAACTGGTAATTATATGAAATGGAATATAGTCTGCACACTTTCATTCTCATTAGGAACTTCACACAGGGGCTTAACTGATCTGTACCTTTAATGTGTTTTGTCCCAGCTAGTGGACAGATGCTTGCACAATGGACTCCACCAATTAATGCAGCCCAGGCTGACATTCAAAGTGGGTTAACATGGACACAGCCAAACTTAGCACATATTTCCTCAGCCACAGATCAATCAGGTGCTTCCAACGCTCCCTAGTCTTACCCTCAGCAAACCAACAGGAGCTGTGTTAAAATTGTCTTAAGGGGTGGTATCCCTTAAGCCTCATAACAAGTTTGCCAAAAAGAACAAATGCAGCCCACAGACGACTCGAGAAGCAAAGCAGCCAGGCATTTTGGTCGATGCTTTGGAAATAATTCTGATATTTCAGTGGTGCTTTTCTGCCTTGAATTGAGACCAAAAGTTGAAACGTTAATTTCTTTGTGTACCTAAGTGTTCTGGATAATTGCAGATGGCTAGAAACCTAAATGAAACATTTTCATTGAGAATAATTAGTAGTAATCTGTTTCCAATGCCATGGCTCCAAATCCTCATCAAAGATGTGGAGGAGGACCGGGTAGCTCCCAAACACAGAGTGACTGAATGGTTCTTTAGTCTTTATTGACAGACTTTATGTCAGAATTTTACGGATGGAAAGGGAAATTTAGATTCCTCATGTGAACACACAGAAACCCATTTTTAGGCATGTGACCTGAATCCTACCGAACATGCTTAAACTGCTGTAGCTGTCTAATTTTCTCACGAAGACCATAGCCTTTTCAATCTGTGTGGCTACTTTTAAAATGTAGCACTGGAACATTCCTGACATGATATTCCTTTAGTATTTGAAAATGCATCTTTTTGGGGCAAAGTTTCTGAGGTTTGTAAAATAGATATAAAAGATTACAAAGAACTGAGACCTACGGATCATTCTTTTTTTGCCTCTGTTTTGATAGCTCCCGATCTAGAAGAATTCAGTTTTTTCCCTTCTCTGCCTTCTTTCCTTTGCATTCTCTTGTTCTTCATGTATTGCATTCAAAAAGCCTGATTCAGTGTAAGATGGCAAATTGCTGGCAATATTCAGAGATCATTTTTAGTAGGGCAGTTTGATGGCCATGGAGAGCGCTTCCAAAAAGTGACAGAGTGCAATGCAGTGAGCTTCATTCTCCTCTTTATTGCTCCATTTCCAGTAAAGCACGATGTTGACATTGAGACCAAGACCTTAGGAACATTCCTCTCTTGTTTGTTTTTGAAGACATCCCAAATCTGTAGCCAGTGGACACCTTGAGCATGAAAAGCAGATAGAAAAGGTTGGTTCAGCTTCTCCTTCTTCCCCAAAATTCATGTGTAGCCTGGCAGTAAGGCAAACAGATTTTGGGGATGCTGTCATTAAAAACTGCTCTGAACATAGAAGAATCGTGACAATGGACCTTGCAGAACAAGGCTGTGCTCTACTTTGTAAGTAGAAGAAAAATAAGACTATACTTACTTTCTTCTTTGGGTCTTTCAGAATCCAAAGGAGTTTATTTTCAATTTTCAAATATTCTCAAGTGAACATGTGTTTTCTCAAATGAATATGTATTTGGGCAAACATATATTTGGCCAAATCCCTTAAGACCCCAAAGTAAAAACCTAGAAATCTCACCAAGGTTTGCTCAGCACCATCCAGCATCAGGCACTCAGCAGTCTCGGAGCTGCACTTTTAAATGGCTGCTGAAAGTGTGCAGACTCATAGGCAATTTCATTTTGGAAATGCAAGCTCTGTGAGGAGTGCCAGGGTAAAGATAGGACTATCATTACTGAAAGAAAAGGCAGAGGTTGCTCCTTCAGCATTCATCTCCCTATCTTGGAACTTCACCCCCTTGCCCATCATCATAGCAGCTGAGTGCTTGCTCTGAGAAAGATCATGACAGTCTCGGAAGGCTGTGAAGGAGAGGGAACACATCTGCAAAATGTCCCTAAGCCCAGCTATCATCTCACTGCTCTGTCGTGGGGTTATTCAGCCTGAAGTAAATAGTTCAGAAGCATATTTTTGAACAAACTGCAATAACATTGGCAATGTTACGCCTACTTAAGCCCAGCCAGTGAGAAATATTGGGTCTGAGGCTCCATAAGCTCGTTTTGCTTTAACTTAGGGTTTGAGATAAGATTTTTGTCATTTTCAGGCTTCAATTTCTTATCCTCAAAGTGAGAGCAATGCTTTAGTTCACCTAGAACCTAATACAAAAGCCAGGAAAGGGTCTGGGGCCAGGAATCAAACCCGAGGTCTCTCTCAGCAGTTCCAAATCACTGCATTAGACTTGCTATGTCCAGCTTATTTCTCATCTCTCCCCCTCCAACAAACACAGACTTGAATTTTGTAGTTTTTTCTCTAGCAATAGGTCAAAAAAGGAGAGGCAGAGAGTGGCCTAGCATGACCAGCTGGTGTGTAGAAAGCCAGTGCTCTCTTTGGGATTGCATGAATTTGATCCCCTTTGACTGAGGGAGACCAGACCTGGCTGAGCTCAGCCTCACGCAGAGACAGTTAGCAAAGGTTGCATCCTGGGGAATCTTTACTTCACTTTTCTACAAATACCCAGTTTCTAGTGAACCTTTAGGGACTGATGATGTCATGAATACCTAGAGCCCAAATTTAGTTTAGATGAATGCCTGGGGTTTTTGCACCATGGCCCACGAAATCTGTATTTAAGTGCTGAAGTGCTTGTTTGGCTGTTACTGCTTTTGACATTCTCACTTCATACTCAGAACACACAGTGTGTGTTCTACAATGACTTCAATACAGCTGGAATTTTCCTTAATGTCTTGGAGCTAATAGCCTCTTACTTGCTACCAGCTATGACTGGGCAATTTTTCATTTATCAGAGGCGATGAAACATTCTTGATGTACCAGCTAAAATTTTTCATCAATCCAATGCAAAAATATTCTTCCTAACAGAATATTCTGTTTCTCTCCACTTCCTGGGAAATTCCATTATCTTCTGTCATGTGTCAAAATACATCTACTGAGTATTGATATCAAGCAATTATGTGAGACAAAATCATTTGTGTATGGTAAGAAAGCAGAGGCAAATGACTGCATTCTGAACTGACTCTCTTGGTAGCAATGTGGCAAAGGCTGCAAACCCCATATGGAAATGAGAAATGCATGTAAATTACTTTGTCTAAATGGATTTTCATTAGAATTGAAATCCAAGAATTTCAAAAATCACTAATGTTCACTGGCAAGAGCCAAATGGCTGAGTCAACTTCACTTTTAATGTTTAGTTCTTTTCTATAATGCTGAACCACTGAAACAGTCTGATCAAACTTGACATTGCATTATGCCAGATTAGTTAAGTCATAGACTGACTCATCCTTGGGGTATGACAAGTGCTAAATGAGCTACTGATCCTTTGCATGGCTGGGTACAGCTCACTGTGGGACTAGGACACAGACAATAGGAGATATTAATAGTGGGTGGCTCTGGCCTCCTGTTTAATTATTCTTATTTATTCTGCATATGTTCTCTTCTTCACCCTAGATGCTGATTATTTTAGCTATGATGGAAAGGAGAGAAGTCCAACACTCTTAACTTAAAAAACTGAAGGGTCATCAAGATTGCAAATGCCAGTTTGAGCAGGACTCGAAGTGTAGGCCTGAAATCCCACATCTGTACATGGTACAGCCTCCAGCACATGAAGAAGGAGGTGTACCATGAGCTCTAGGCAGGATTGTGCACTGCAGAGAGCAGAGCTGTGTTCTGCTGTGCATCCAAGAGCCTCTCTGAGCTCAGAGCTGCCTGACAGAGCTGTGCCCTCAGCTAGCCAGGCTGGGGGGAGCTGCTCCTGGGACAGCAGATTCCTCAGGAACATATCCTGAGATCCAAAATATGGATGCTGACTGAAAGCCAAAATTTTCAGAGTTCAGCAAGGTTTTTTTAAGTGTGGGTATCTGGAGTCTGCTTGTGTGGAAGATATCCTGATGTGCACCCATTCAAGTGCAGAACAAGGAGGCAAGAAACAGGGTGAAAAGTCTCCCAGCAGCCTTTCAGGATGCAGAGGTTTTCTCTGTAATTCTTTGGCTACAACTCTGTGAAAGGCTTGGAGCTTTATGGCTTTGTGTTCTGCACTTGCTTTCCTCAGAGGAATTGCTTTGGATTCAATCAACAAGATATGCTAAATGGAAAGCTGTTCTAGGTATATCTCAAGGCAGTTTAGTTTGCATTATTATCCACTGGGGATATTCTTATCATGCTATTTGTGTGCAGAACTGTCATAACTAACACAGACAGGCCTGCCCCATCCTTGTTTCCCTTCCCATGTTTTCCATGGCATCCAGCATTTTTGAATCTGTATAGAACATAGGAATGCACAGTTCATCTTTACAGTATTAATTGAATGACAGTGCACTTACCTTAGAAAAAAAAAAAAAAAAAAAAAGGATTTGAACAGTGGCTTGGTTTATTTTTTTGTTCATTATCAGAGAGTGAAACTATTCTGAATCCACCTCAGTGATGCTCCTTGTGTGCTCTCCAACATGAAATGGGGGATTTTTGCCATTAAAAAAAGCAAAACCAAAATCAAAAACAAAATTGTAACAAAAACAAACAAGCAAACTCACCCCCCACGCCCACCCCTCCCGGAAAATCATTTAACAAAAAGGATCTGGAATACCTGCTCAGTTATGAATTCGAGGTCCTTGTCTCCAGCCCAAAGACAAAGCAACTGCTCACGAGCGAAGCAGGAGCTTGCACTGAGCTAAAGCTGTCCACACAGTCCTGGCACTATATACAGATGGAAGAAAACAACTACAGCTGGCACAAAATATCTGCAACAACTTCTCAGGTGATTAAACTCTTTTCAGACAGAAACATCTGTTCAGACATCTATTTTTACTGGCTCTCAGAACTTACACTGAGAGCTCTGGTACTAGTCCTCCTCCTGCTTTCTGAACTGTTGTGTGGGACAGTTTTAGGGGCCCCTAAACTTGTTTTTCCAGTAGAAACAAACATTTGACATGCCTGAGACTGGTGATACACTGGCACAGGTTGCCCAGAGAAGCTGTGGATGTCCCTGTTCAAGGCCAGGTTGGATGAAGCTCTGAGCAGTGCAGTCTGCTGGAAGATGTCCTTGCCCATGGCAGAAGAGTTGGAACTGGGTGGTCTTTAAGGTCCCTTCCAACACAAACCATTCTATGATTCTGTGATTTGAGAAACCTGGATCTTCTCACTGGGATGTCTGCTCTCCCTGGATCTTGTTTTAGTCCTGGCTTGCTCTTGCTGCCTAAGTTGCACCAGATCTGGTTCACACTGCTGAGGGGAGCAGCCCCTCTGTGCTGCTCTTACCTGAAGTTTGACTGAACACCTGCAGGTGTGATTGGGGCTGTAGTTTCTGGGGGTCTCACTAAGGTTAGCAAAAATAAACATTGAAACTTAGTAAGCTAACTGTTACTTGTGCAAAGTTCATTTAGTACCGCAAAAGTACAGCAAAACCTTATGATATCTTTTTTTAATATCCTGGAGATCGTAGCAAATTGGGTTTAGTCCATGGCAAGTTCTCCCAGAGTAATAGCACAAGATCTGAAGTGTACTTTCAGGCTCTTGATAAACGTTTGAATAGCACCTCCTGGTCAGCAATCGCTATCCTTCCCTACCTCAACCTCTGCCAAATTAATTCCATAAATGCTTTAGTACTAAAATATTTGTAAGCTGGAAAAATTAGGTCTGGAGAATGAGGTATTGTCTTAGTCCAGGAAGGCATGCAAGCCTTTAATGAAGGCAGGTATAGTATCAAACTGATTATCACTCATTTAGAAATTGCTAAATACTAAGAAAAACTGCACTGGTGTCTGGAGAGTTTAAGACAGACCCACAAAGTAAGAAAGAGCAATTGCTACTGGTGGCTTGTGAGGCCATGAAATATGTCTGACGTTCACTTTCCAGGTCTGTGAGTCACACAGATACCACATCTTGCTTCAAGCAGAAACAAGAACCGCTTTACCCAATAAATTGACCAGGCAAGGCTGTTCATTTGACCTTAATTACCCAAGTGTTCACCCAATATTATGCAGACAGACAACATCAGTTGACACATTGGTCCTGCTAATAGTGATACTTAGCACTCCCTACCATTTTTCATCTTCAAAGCACTTTCCAAATTTTACTTAATTAATATCTTTGAAGATGCCTAACTGTTTGCTGATATTTCACTGATAGTTTCTGCTCTTTCCAGAGCAGAGGAAAAGATGCTATTTCCTAATGAGGTTTTAGTAAAGACACTACTTACTTCCCCTCCTTCTCATCTGGTTTTCAGTATCCTTCTATTTCCAGCAGTCTGACTTCTCACCAGTCAGCACCTGGGGAATTATTGCTTTACTTACCTTTTAAATGGCAGATAACAAATTGTTGTCAAAATAAAACCTTTCCATTTTTCTCTCAGACAAATTTAAATTTTATATGCCTAAGTCTCAGAACTTCAATCCTTTTAGTCAGTAACAAAGTAGGAGTCAATTAGTTCCAAAAAGTTCCAAGTAATTTTCTCTCTTTTAAATATGTTTCTTAGGTATAGTTTACTGACTTTGTGCTTGTTACAGTATTACAAACATTACATTAATCAGATGCTTGAATTATAGGCCACTGTTTCAGCGGAAGCTTTGTCAGGTTGTTGAAATACAGATGTGATTCTGGACCTTTCATGTTTTCATGGAAAGCCACATACAGTATATTTCATGTCATTAGCACTGCGGCTTCTGTCACTCTCACAGGGGAACTGGCTACTGGCAGAGTGCACTCCAAAGTCACAAGCAAGCATTTCCACCAAGGTCATGAAGCTCGTAGCTTTTACACACAACAGCGTATTTAGAGAAAAAAAATGTATCTGCAAAGGATGACTATATCCTATCAAATTAACTATGAATTTTTAGTATGTGTGAGGAAGTGCATTGCTCAGACAATTTTCCAGTGCAGACAGAGATCAGGTTGTTAGGATACTGCTTCAATACCCTCTGGGCCACTCAAAAATTGTGCCTTACACTACATTACAAAACCCTCACTTGTTGAATTTTAAATGACCTAGACATTAAGGAAGATTAATTTCCTTCTAGTCCTTTTCTTTTCATTTTGTTCCAGCCTCTCAACTATTTCTCCTAATTCTGCTCTAGCTATAATCATCCTTCAAATACATATCTGTCAGACACAGCACTGTCCATCATTTGTCACAACTTAGATACAGACACACACACTCACACTGCACACTCGTGTGTGTCTGGCCGTAGCTCTTTCAATTGCAGTTCAGCAAAGAATTGAGCCTGCTTGCACTCTGTTCAACAAAGCACTTAAACAGAAAAGTAAGGATCAGGCTGAAGTGAAGCACATTGCAATTAGAAACGCAGTTTAATTAAAGGTTGAGATGAATGGCACTTTTTGATATTTTATACACTATAGGAAGAAACCTCCTTCTGATAACTTTCTGGGATGAATAAAACCTATTTCAGTGGGTACTTCTGCCAGCAGAAAATCCATCTGGCCTAACTAATAGAATGCTAGAAACAGTAGCAATGAGAAACATCCAGAGCAGAAATACTCGCTAAAGATGTGATCAGCAGCTAGTGTGCCCCTCAGGGACTCACTGTTTACTTCTCTGGAAGTTTAGGGTGGGTTTTTCCAAAAGAAGGAAATCTTGATAAAAATACACCCACCCTTAAAAAAAAAAAAAAAAAAAAAAAAAAAAAAAAAAAAGCAATTTGGAGTAGAAGAAAAGAGAGAAGAGAGATCATCTCAGGGAGAAACAATTTTAAACCAGTCTACTGCTTCCCCCACCACAAGCCATTCATGAAACAAAAGGCCTCTGAGAAGCTGTGGACTAAGAGAGCTCATAGAGGAGGTACAGGAGATAATTTGTTCAAAAGAAAGAGCTGCAAAGCAAAGGTCACTTCAAAGACTGCCCAGAAATGTGGAATGCTGGCCTGCTCCTCCCTTTCACACTGCAGTGTTGCCATGATAGCGTGCTCTATCCTACTTGTAAAAATTGTTTCTAACCACAGAATATCTTGGTACCATTTTCCCTGTTCTCCTCATGGTTTTCAGGATCAAACTGTTCTCAGAACTCTGTGACTGAAAGATGATATATTTAGTTGCAAAATGAACTATCTTGGTTTGTTTGTTTGTTTGTTTTTGACAGCTGTATTTATAATTCTTCGCAGATTGCTCAGCTGGGGTTTAAAGCTTTTCTTTAATTGTGCTTGTTTTTCTGGAAGTGGCCCAGTACATCCTGCAGTGGTTGAAACTGGACGACAAAATTAAAGTGAAAGAAGAGCTTTGCTGTCCTGCAGCACTCAAAATATGAAGCAAGCACAGACATTGTGAAGAGAAAAAGCTTTTTTAAAAAATTAGGAACCCAAAGCCATATTGCCCTTCATGATTCTGAGGTATTTTGGTTCATTGTCATCAGTTTGGACACCTCTTCAAAGCTCATTTTTTTTTGTTTCTGGGCCATTCATAATATTGTAGTTCACATTTGTCATTGCAGAACTTATCTCAAGATGGGTCTCCATTTGCTCCTGCAACTGAGATGGATGAAAATGTTTTGTGTGAAAACAAGGCAGTTTCCCAAGGATGTCTTTAATACTTTCTTTTTCTGACCATTACATTCCAAGAATTCCAGTTGACAAATGTATTGCAGCCATTGAAAACTCTTAATTTTAAGAAAAAATTCTGCTGAAAGAGGATTGAATCCTCATAGTATGTGCAAAGCCATTCTGTTTTTTAAAATCCTGTTCCTGCTATAATAAAGAAGTCTGAAGAAGATGTTACAGACTTTTACTTCTCTGGGACTACAGAAAGTCTGGTCCTCATTGGCCATGGTCTACAGCATTGGCCTTTGGTAGCATTATAAAAATACAAAGGAAAAGAGAAATAATTCTTTTCCAGACTGTTGCTTACCAATTCTGCTGACTTATTTTTCTCCAGGTATACGTATTTTGACATTTTCAAAATGAAATCAGCACCTAATGCATCCATGAGTAATCTAACTTGTAGGAAACAGAGAAAAAAAAGTCTGCTTTTAGATAAATCCTAATTAATTGTACATGCAGATATCTTGGATGGATGTGGTCATGCAATTCAATTACATGACTAATTACATTGGAATTATAATGCCATATTTAAATAGATAAACATATATAAAAGTGCCTGCCCAGGAGTTTGCAAGCTGGAGACCGGGAATAGAATCATTTATTGGCTCTTTAGTGCCACCTGTTGAAAACTGAAAACTCATGCAAATGAATCTGTGCGCCAATTAGTCGCCCATTTAGAAGGGGAATGTCCACTTGCTTGGCTGGTGTGAAAGTCAAAACCTTCAGAAATTTAACAGCTGGGGTGGAAGTATTTGAAACATGGCTGTCACCCTATGAAGGAAAGTGTAACATACCATTGGGGCTGCTGGGGAGCAGGAGCCAAGCTCTTGGGACACGTGGCGTGCTCATAATGTCACATCTGTTCAAAAACTGGGCTGGTTTCCCTTCTCACCAGTAAGCCACCACAGCACATACCTCAAAACAGGCATCCTGATTGCAGAAGCCTCTTCTTCCATGAGTAATTCCATAGTAGTGCGTCTCTGCTAATTAGGAGCAGGATTGCTACTGCCTTGGCCCTGCAGAGTTGTGCTGGAGCCAGGCTGACCCCTCGGAGAGCAGCGAGCTGTGCCACAGGAGGAGAGCAGCATAGCTGCTGTGTCTGTGGGCAGCAAGCAGCACTGAAGTCAAAGTTAGCATGTTGTGTCAAAGCCAGAGCACTGTGCTCATCTGTGACAGCTCAGTGGCCAAGCTGCTGACATCGCCTCTGAGGACAAGAGAGCAGATCAGAGTAAAAAAGTCTCCCAGAAGTTCAGTTATCATAAAAATTATTTCTTGCCTGCTTTTCCCTTTACTTTAAAAAGAGCATCCATTATAGACTCTATTTAGCCTTTGGATTTAATTTATGATCAAGTTCTAGCAAAAATGTAAATATGGTCAGATCTCAGGCCTGCGCTGTGTTCTTCATCTAACGTCACATGGTTTGCCAAAGATGAAATAATATAAAATTTCTTATTAAAAATCTATTTCTTGTGCAAGACCACTCATTTCACCCTCTTACCTACAACTTGAAAGTATACACTGCCAGTGTAAAAACAAAAAGAGGTTTGACAACAGTAAACAAGGTAAAGGTAAATCATGTGGCTGCTTCACAAACATCCCATGTGGCACCAAGGTTCAGCCAAATGGCACGTCAGGTGAAAAAGGAACATTGTGGTGGAGCAGGACAAACCACAATGGAGATTTTAGCAAGTCTTGAGGCAACTAGAGTGGTGCAGGGAAGCTAGGGCAGTTTGTTCTTTGCTCCTCAATCTCCCTCCAGCTCTGCAGGAACTTCCATCATGAAAAGATAGTGAGTGTTTAAGGAAAATGTTTTCACTGTGGACTTCAAATAGTTTTGAGGTCCAAAAATTCACCATCTCAGTCTCTTTGCCTCCAGCTCTGCTGTGCCTTAAAATACAGTGTTTCATGCACATTATTATTTGGAAGCTGAAGAAACAGAACCTGCTACCACAGCTGGGCACAGAAAAGTGATCCTTTATTTTCAGAGAGCGTATTTTTCAAAATCTGGTGCAATATGGAAAAAAGCTCCACAGATATTAAAAGTCACCAAGGAGAATCTGGCAGGTGCTGGCCCCACAGCTGCACACCCACCTGCCTGTGGTAGAACCTGCACTCTTTCCCCTGGGACACTCATGGGGTGAGTCAACATGACCAGGCAGCTGAAGGGCAACATTTGAATTCTGCCAGTGACAGGTCAAAACGGGACCTTCTCCATGGTCTGTCTTCATTTCTCCACCTTATCATATTCCCACTCATGTTTGCTGCATTTCTTTGAACTAGTCTGCCCTAGAGCTTTAAGCTCAACTCATGATTAAATCAAAGTCTACAACTGTCTACAGCATTTTTGACCTTTCTGGCTGACTTTCACTACCACCGACAGATTCAGCTGCCCAGATGTTTGTCCAGGTGTCACTTTCACAAAATTGCCAAAATAAGGGGTGTGTCCACCCATTTGGCTGGGCTTTCTAACATTTCTATGCAGGTATTTGGAAGGATAATAAAATACAGAAATCATCCCACCCAAATGAAAGCAAACCTTTGTCTGAAACATCAACTTTAAGACGATGAGCAACCTTAAGCACAATATTTTTGGCACAGAATACTTCCTGTTTCAATTTTAATCCTTTTTAAACATTACTCCATTCCAGTTAAACACCTGTTTTAGCCCTAGAGAAGCTGATTTCTATAGAATCATATTCAATACCTATTATTCTTCCAAGTGGGAAAGAATTTCATAGAGAAAAGCAGAATAGCTATTATGACAGTAGCACTTTATTATAGAGTAGCTTTTGGAGAAAAAAAGGTAAGTCAGTGGCTTTGGCAGATAATTATGGACTCCTATTACACAGCAGAATATCATTAAAAGTTACAATATGTAAAATATCTTTCACATTTCAAATAATGTTATCTACATTTTTCTCAATTAAATGACTTACCAACTTAATAAAGCAAAGTTCTTTTAAAATGTGCAATATTCACTCTTTGATTTTCTGGCAACATTGATTTTAAAAATATTGTATATATTGTTTTCATGCATATTTGATGTTTGAGAAGTGTTTGGAAATGATTCCACACAATCTTTTTGACCTTTGTGTGATGCAAAATGAGAAAAGATTTCACAGTGAAATGGTCAGCAGTCCTAATATTCTACTTCTGTATTAATATGACTTGGAAATACTCATGATTCCAGGACTGAGCACAAATATACAACACACATAAGAGGTGCTTTGTTACTGTTTGTAGTGCATTTACATTCTGCCATCAGCCTTTACTCATCTAAGCATGCTGAAGTGAGCAGCTTCAGTTGCTCAGAAAAGGCCTGATTTGCAGAAATTGACAGACCACCTTCTTCAATCTACTACTCCTTTTTATAGAATTCTACTTTAAAGGAGTTTCAAGTTGGACACCCAAAATCAATGCTTTTGAAATTGGAGGTCTTCAGCTTACCTTCAAAGGCTAAGAGAACAGGGATCAGCTGGCTGTTTTGTGCTGTCTCAATTTCTGTGCTCCCAGAGAAGAAAATCTCAAGTTGCTTTTGTAGCCTCATAAAATGCAGACATTTATCTGTACCAAAATGAATCCACTTGCATGATATGTCCTATCTATTTACTGCCTGCAAATTTCTCCTGAAGAAACTTAAAAAAACCTATTTCAGACCTTCACCCCTATTTCAGGGCACTATCGGCTTACACTGCATTCAGGAGGATTTTACCAGTACACCTAGAATGCAGAAGGTTGTGTCAAAAGAGATGAGATTACTTCTCCTTAGCATTGCCTTTGGCATTTGCATTCATGCTAGCTTAGGGTTGTTTGTCAGCTGGTGAAGAGTTGGGAACAGAAGAATGACAACAGCAAGGGGTTAAAGCGAAATTCAAAATTCAGGAGCTCTGACAGACTCAGACATAACTTGTTCCACCAAAGAACTAAATCAGAAGAACTATCACCTTTCTTTTCTCCAAACACAGCAGTTATTAAAAGGGCTTACTCTGAGCTTGTCTCTGCTGCAGCAGCCCAGCAGGATTGGATGTCAACTCTAGCAAATGGCAGGAATATCTCCTGCAAGGCTTTGAGGGAGAGACAAAGAGCTGGAGAGCAGGAGGTGAAGAGCATTTTGTAGCACCAATTTCTCATCATTTACTGTTTTCCTACCTTTCTACTTTTCTGTTCCTTAAGGTCATACCCAGGGAGTAACAACCTGAAAGGTCACTTTGGATGCCATCTAAAAAGGGCTTTTTATTGCCTGCTGGAGATGCTGTGATCCCTGTCTGCAATTCAACATGCTCCAGGACTGCAATCTATTCCACTTCATAACAGAGAGATTTCATTGCTTCCCATCAAAGAAAAAGTCATTATTGAATTGCATCTTCATATACTATGCACTAAAGGTACATCACATGTTAATGGAGTAAAAAGCCTGAGAAAAAGATGAAGCTACTGAATAACAGGAGTTCGGAGCAAGCAGGTGAATTTATTCATATTTCGTTTTGCAGGTAGTACATTTACCCAATGCTAACTTGGACCACATCTACAAATGATGGTGATAAAAAAAAAACACTCCTATGTTTCAGTCGATACACATCAGAGAACTCCACTACCAAACCAAAAACCACACTCAAACACGTTCCTGGGAGAAAAGTAGGCTAAAGATATTGTCTCCAGACAGGGCCTGTTCATGTGGCTGGTGAAGATTGTTATCTCAGATTTGAAACTAGTAAGAATAACCTTTCCAGCTGCCTGAAAGAATATGAGTGTTCTTAAAAATATAGTAGCTATTGCTTATACACAGCTGTTATTTTCAAAGAAGTTATTGATCTGAGGAAGATAATTTTTTCAGTTGTTTTTTTTTCCTAGTGGAACAAGTAACTTTATTAGAACAACGAAGCATAATGGCCAAGGAATAGCTTTATGTGAGAGTCATAACTATAATTGCAGTTGGAATTGCTGGGAACGTTCACTTGCAACTGTGTTTTCAAAATTATCCTTGTTTGAATGTAGAGAATAATGGAACTATGCCAGATAAAGACTGTAAGTCTTTTATTTGCCACTGGGATCCACTTTCCCACCACAGAATTTTCTTCCCAATTAGCTCTTCTCTCAAATTCCCTTCAACCAAACCCTTTTCATTGTACGTGGTAGAAACTGGCTGAAGTTTTTGTGCTCTTCCTGCAGTCCTGTGAGAAGCTGCTAGGACAGCCCAGTGATGGAGAAAAGCATATTCAAAGTACCTGGTGTACGACTCTACCTTCTTCTGAAGCAGGCAATCCACTGACCTGTGTGAACACCAGCAAATTACTGGGATTTCAACAACAACTTGCTTCAAGTATTTGCTCTAGATCACATTACTGACCCTACATTCGTTAAAATAAGCAGCTGTTTGTGTTAGTACATATGTTTTAGGATCCACATACAAAGGAGCTTCCCTTCTAAACAAGAGGGACTGGATTCCTGATGACAACCCAGGTGAGGAGCACTGCAGGGATGATGACCTAAGATGGGCAGCAGCAATGGCACCAACTTGATCCTGTGTTCAGGATTTTTACAGCATCAGGGCTCTTTTGGCTCGCAGCAGGGTTAGCTCCAGCCATGATTCTATGGTTATCTACCATGAACCAGTGAATGTTTAGAACAGTATCTTTCTTCTCCCCTTCCTGTTCTCTGCCTACACCTTTTTCTTACTCCATTTATTTGCAAGGTGACTGGCTGAGCAGTTCTACTCAGTGTGGGGGTTCATTTCAGGCTCAGGCATGGCACAGATTTCCCTCTCAGGGTGTTTCTTGGGTAGGGCCTTTGCCAGGCACTCTGCAAACATAGAGCTAGAAAAGGTCTGTAACAGTACTTCACTGAGGCCACAAAAAAAAAAAAAAAAAAAAAAAATTAAAAAATCACAGGCACAGAGGAGAAGGTAGAGAAATGCCTTTATGGATTTTGACTTCACTGTTGTCGTTGTTTCAAACTAACACAACTGTGCATGTTTACTTGGCTGCTTACAGACTTGCAGGTTGAAGAGCTTGGATTGCTTTGGTCAAAATGCAGTTTGGAAGTGTCCACCACAAAGCACTCCCTCCCAAATGAATTTGTTCCTCCAAAGAGAGTCGATTTTATACAGAATCACTGGACCATTATCATGGACCATATGCATGAAATCCCTCTTGGCAAAAGGTACATTCTCATAGCTCCTTCTGGACCTTATTCTGGGCTCTCCAATAGGGCATTAAGACTTCAGGGGAACAGGACAGCAGCTCATCCCTGCAGTAGTAACCAATTTTCCCAGAAAGTGTGAGCGCATTCGCCTCAAAGAGTTAATGGCATGACTTGCTGCAGCTCTCTCATAGAAAACTAACCTTGCAAACTTGACGTGTTGTTTTATCTGCAGAGTGGGTGGAGCAGAGAGCACAGCTGAAAGGTGAACTCTGACAAAGGCAGACAAGAAAGCCTTCGCAGCCGCTCTCTGTTTGCTGCAAGGTTTTGGTTCATTAGCCTTGAAATGTTTCATTAACAGAATGCTTTTGGTATGCTATAAACAAACTGTGAGGGCCCTAGCATGCAACAGCACTCTGTCAGAAATGAGTGTGGTTTATTCCCTTTTGTAAAATATTTAGAGAGAGAGCGACAAAGTTAGGCAATGGTCATATCTGTGTGATGTAAACAAAAAAAGTAACAACATGGTAACAAGCACCTAAAAATACATTTGTTCACTTATAGTTCTCACAGGGCTACAGTTTTATTTCTGGCTGAGAAGTGGAGTTCACTCTACCTTTTGTGTCCTTTTTCCAAATATTTTTAAAGAAGAAAAAATAGCTAAACACATACCAGTTCATTTAAGTGAAATTATTCTTCTTTAAGTGAAATGGTTCTTAAAATTATTCAAGGCCAAAACTTCTTTCTTCATTTAACCTGAAATAGTTCTTAACCATTCCTGGTCTTGTATGTAAAGGTCAAATATTGCAATTTTTGTTCTGACAAAGCTTTCAGTGAAGGCAGATTTTTTTTTTGTGGTACATAAACACAACCTCCAGCAAACCAACAAAGGCAGGCAGAGTTTTGCCAGGAAAAAAAAAAACTTTGTAAGGACAGATTTTTTTTGATCAAATAAACACAAAGAAAAATATATAAACAAACTAACAATCCCCCTGATCTGAATCATAGGTCAGATTGTAAATTCGATCTTCTCTGAGATTAGAGAAAATTTTGCTCCTTATTCCAGGCTTTATGATATTAGCTCACATATTTTGACAAAAATTTTCATGGCTCAGTGCAATGAAGAAGCCAAAAATGCTCTAATACAATGAAGCCCAGTGTTCTCCTTGAAGTACTTGAGCCCATGAAAATAGGCAATTTTTCTAAGTCTCTTTAGTTGCATTCAGCAATTAAGTTAATAGAAAGTTACCATGCAAACAAGACCTTCTGACAGAAATTTAATAATATTTTGGAAATGTGTCCCTCTGTATTGGGAATGTTTTTTAATGGTTTGAGTGAAATGACAGATCCTAAACAGATAATCCTATGTATTAGCCTTAAGATATGCTGGAGCAAAGGGCATAAATCCAAGGAATTACTAAATTACCTTGGGTGACTCAGCTGGGGCTAGATCCTTTGCAGGACTTAAGTTTTTAGCTCCTTTTTCTATGCAAAAGCATGAAAGAGTACCAGCAGTGCTAGGCAGCTACAGAAGGTTCTAACATAAGTTCAGTAGCTGCTGAATTAATTTGTATTTTTCACAGACACAAATCTCCCTGTCCATTGTGGCTTCTTAGCGCCTCCAGAAATCCCCACTGGTGCCCCAGTTCAGTGAGGCAAACAGCAGCTATTGCCTTCCAGGATGTGTGAGCATTCCTCAGTGTAGGGATAACTGTGACTCAGATGGAACTTTTCCCACCCTGAAAAGCCTACAGTTCTGGGAGTCACAGCAAGTACCAGGAGAAACAGGAATAACCCTGTGAATCTTCAGTTGAATTTCCAATGATGTCAGCAATAATTTTGGGTACAGAACTGAGTCTTTTCCTGTGAACATTTTTTTTTCAGGAATTTTACCTAATCATACTATTTTGCTAGGGGTAACTTCTGTTCCAGAAAACTTCAGAAGAAACAGGAATGGGATAGGAAAAGGGGAAAGACAGGGGGATTTTGACTCTAAGTTTTTTTAAGTTAGCCACCATATAGCACTTCATTTGCATATCCAGCATTTAAAGGGTTACACGTGTAATTATTTCACGTAACTCCAAATAAGCTGTTTGATTTTCTTTCATCATGAGCCAAACATTAAGCTTCGAAAGGAATTCCTTTAAACTTCAATAATATAAAGGCACGTGGCAATGTGAAAGTTACAACTCTAGCTTAAATTAGTCAGACATAAAAGTATTTATGACTGATACTCTCTGAATATACCAGCTTCAGACACTTTTCAAGTCTAGTTCTGCTGTACAAGGATAGGTACAGGAATATCAGCCATCGCACATCTGCAGAACTCTTACTTTCAAGCAGAGTCCAGTCCCTAAACCTTCTTTTTTTTCTGCTTTAAGAAGAAAACTCCAACATAACAAGCCACACCAGGCCATCAGCACCTGAAGCAAGTAAAAGCAATTCCTTTATGAACTTCCCACCAGTTATTTGTTTTGTGAGGCTCATGGAGAAAAAGAATAAAAAAAGCTAGTGAAAAAAAGAGTGAAAAGAATTGCACATGAAAGAGAGAAAGAAATGAACTGAATGTTGTTTTTTCTTGATGAAATAACAGATTTGATCTTAGGCTTTTTACAAACTCCAGCACAGGTGATCATCATTTGTTCTGTCAAAAGCATTTTCAATGACACAACCAGAACAATGTGGCTGTGATTACAAGGATCAGCATGGATTGAAAGATACTCAGGGAATTTACCAAAGGGATATGTATAGCAGTGCTAAAGGGATTCGCTTTTTTAAACAAGCGCACAAATTCGAGGAACAGAGGGTTTGAAATCAGGGTTGTTCCATTTGATTTTGCTTTTGCCATGCTAACCTGCACAGCTGTGTCCTCTTGCAAATGAATGCTGAACACCCCAGTTGAAATGTTATTGTCATAAAGTCAAATCCAAATGCTGAAGAGGAAAATTGAGATAGTTTTCATTGTGAACTTTGATGTGAAGCATCACAGCTTTTGGAGGACAGCCATACCTTTGATCTTGCAGAAATTGTGAGGAATCAACCACCTTGAATCCAAATCGTTCAGCAGGTGATTTATAATGTTATAACAGGATTGAAAGGACTTTTCGAAAAGTCATGTAACCAGCAAAGAAAAAAAAAAAAAAATGACAAAGATTTAACAGAAATTCAAGCAATTCTGGTAGTAGGCAATGTAAAGTTCACAGCATACTCTTTATTTTCTCCCAGATATTCTGAGACATCCAAGCTATCAAAATTAGCCTGCCTGACTTCCAACAACACTGAAATAGATAAATGCAGCCTTTTGGGTGCCTCAGCCCTGCAGACAGCCACAGGGCTCAGATTCTGTGATGCGAGGAGGAGGAGGAGGCAGAGCCTAAGGGAAGGAGCATCTCCTGAGGCAGACTGGCTCCCCAAAGCCTGTCTTCATCAGGAGGGAGTGGAGAACAGCTGCAAGGCAAAGGCTGCCAACTTTAATTCTCTCCATTAGTGGATCATTATCAAACGAGAGGGTTAACGAGAGTGGGGATTGCCTTTACTGTAAAGGCAGTGTGCACACCCAGGCTCCCTTCCCTGGAGGGTCAGGAAGACTTTACCGGCAGCAGCCCTCAGGAGCTGCTGCAAAACCTGGTGGCATGGCCACTGTCAGCTGTGGGGACTTCCCTCCAGGACAGGCCCTTGGGTCTGAGACACCCCTGAGCAGCTTGTGGGAGGGCAGAGAAGGGTCTGGGGTTTGACATCTCCCACTGGCAGTGCCTGGTGCTCCGTGTTTCCACAGCTGCATGTGGCTCCACAGAGGGGCTGCTCCCATGCACCCTCACCCAGAATATCTTTCAAATTCGCCTCATTTGCAGCTTGTCAGGGCCTTTCCAAATAGCTGCATTTTGCTTTTCTTAAATCAATTGTTCCTGAAGCACATTAAACTATTTTCCCTGAGAAGGCCACAGTAGGGGTGATCACAATTCCAGAAAATACCAAGCAAGGCAGATTTCATATGCTCTCTCTCTCCCTTAGGATTCTAAGTCTTTGGCACCTCAGTGATTCCTCCTGTATGAAGTGAGACAGAACTTTAGATTTGAGATATCTTGTTTTAAAGATGCTCAATGAACTTAACTACTCGACAGCATTTCTACATTGATGTAAGTACAGAACTCAGTGAAAAAATGTATTTGAGTTGCATGGTCAAACTAGACACATAAAACCATAACCCATTACATTAATCTAGAAGAGAGGAAGGACTCTTTTGTTATACTTTTGTTGAACAATTTTTAAAAATTCTTCCTTAAGAGCATAAGCAATACCCATAATGAAGTTTTATTTCATGCAGAGCTGAACAATGCTCTTTAATTATTTTTTTTTTAGTCAGAATTATTTACTTTGTTCAACTGAAATCCATCAATAGTTTCAGACAACCCCAAACTTTATTTTGTGCATACAAGACAAAAATCACCTATCTTTGTTTAGAACATCACCTCCTTAAAAGCATATGTATCATGGATTGTATTGTGTCTTCATAGTTTTGACTTGGACTTGAACACCAGATTTTGAATTTCCTCATGACTATTTGTTTCTTGTACTTTGAGATTTGTTATGTTTCTTGAGAACCAGCTAGTTTAAGTTTCAAAGTTTTGTGATGGTCTGTTTGGATAAAATTACTTCCTGTAGCCTACAGCAAACAGTTTTTTATGTCAAGGCTTTTTTCCTTTTTATTTTTGTAGATTTGTAGGATACAGGTAGTATGTAGCAACACAAAATTTCCCAGTGCTTTGAGATTCTCCTGCCATAAATCTTCCTGCTGAAATACATGCTAGGCATGTCTTAAGAGAAATCATATACAAGAACATGACTTGATCAGCATCCCAGTGAGATACAGGATATTTTTCAGCTAGGGAGTTAATGGATGATGATACTATATTTGGCCAGTAAAAATAATGACACACTTTCCCCTGGTCTACAAGAACTACTCCCACATTGATTTTAACTTAATATCTCCCTCATTAGGAACCTGCACAGAAGTTTGGCAGAAATACCCAAGACACTTATTGGATCATTCCCTGGTAATAATAGATATTGCTTTTATTTTTTTTTTTTTCTTTTTTTTTTTTCCCCTGAGATTGTAGAGGCTAATCATAAAAAGAATAGCCCTGAAACCCTGAAACAAAAGCTTTTTACAAAATACAGATTTTTATCAACTCCATCATTGTTGAGGTTTAATATTTTATGGAGCTAAATAAAACTCGGACTTCTCCACTTTCATGTTGTGGGATGCAATAAAAGCTTAAGAGGCTGACTCCGTTGCCGAACGACATCCATTACGCATCAAATGCCCTTCACCTCACAGTGGACTCTGCCTCTGATACCATCAGACTCCCAAAGCCCAGGTAACCTGATATACAATTTCAAAATGGAAAAGCCCATGCCAGTAGCTGGGGAGTGGCTCTTCTGCGGACCTGCAGTGGTTGAAGGACTGGATCCATGGCTCACCAGCAAATATGTTGTAAAAAGCACTCCTTTTTTTAAATTAAATTGAGCCAAGTATTCAAATATAATTCTACTTAACAAAGCATCTGCTTTAATTCCACTGTAGTCTTCAGGGTGTATGTGCTCATCTAGAGCCTTGGACATGACAAGTGCCAACACCCAGGTGGTGTGAGCCCCCTCTGAAGGGGCAAAGCAAGAGTCACCAGGCTCGTTCCCCATCTGGGAGACTGAGAGGACACTCAGCCAATTGCTCCTGTAGCTAAGAGAGCCACCACACTATTTAATGGTGGGACAATTGAGAGTAATAACTTGACTAATAACTCATTGCCTGATTGTTATTTTTAAGTGCACTCGTGAAAATTAAAGCCTGGGTCTGCGGCATGAAACCATTATCTGTACAACAGCTCACAGAGAGGGTTATCTAATAACACAAGAAATCTATTAGACTCTGTGGAAGCAAGAACTAAAAGAAATAAATCATGCAACAATGGTAAATCAGATCTCTAATTATGGCCCCACACAGGAGGCCAGAGGAGAAATATGTCCCTAGAACCACTACGTGGTATTTCTCGTCCTCGCCCTTGTTTTAGAAGCATTCAATCATATCCTGCTGCCTAAATTCCATCAACCTCATGGTAATTTCTGAACAGAACTAGTGTGCTTGTGAAGAGGATGACTAGCAATCACCAGTGTCTTTTTCTAAACTGCTCACAGACCGGGTTCCTCAAAATTTTTTCTCTGCTATTGGTGCTGGAAACATCAGCATCAAAAACCTGTGGGGTCAGAAGAGCTTTGAATCCTGTGCAATTCCTTTATAACCTGCTAATTCTGCATGTGCTGGAAACAAGCAGTGCTGGTGACTGTTCCTACACACAGTCTGGTTGTGTCTAAAGGTCTCTTCCTTGATGCCCCTGGAATATGAGCAGTGGTCTGGCCTGAGATCCAAAAGACAGCAGTGAGTGGGAGCAGAGCCATGTGGAGCTACAGCACATCACCTCCTCTGAATTCAAAATCAATGGAGGAAACCAGTCCGTGGCAGTGGGACCCCAGAGAAGGGGATTTCATTTCTCCATGCTCTGATGTGAGACCTCTGGCAAAGCCACTCCTTTCTCTGCTCCAGCTCTGAGGGCTTTGCCAGGTTCAGTGTGAAAGTGTGTGTTGGCCTGAGCAGGGGGGATTCTAGTCCTGCTTAGCACTCCTCATGTGGGCATGGGGTGCAGCACTGCCCCTGAGCAGCCAAGCCCACCACACCCCTCCTTCCCACAGGCAGCTGGGGAGGAGTGGGACCTCCTTGTCCCAGACATCTGGGAGCTCCAAGGGCTCCCTGCTCCGTGGTGCCCTGTCTCTGCACACTGCCCAGGGCAGCTGGGTGTACCTGCCTGTCATATCAAGCACTGCTAAAGCAAACAGGCCCCCAGTATCTCTTATTAATTTTGTTGAAATTGAGGACACCTTGTACTTGGGAATTGTCCTGGTTGGAAAAACTTCACGCCAACCGGATGTGCTCAAAAGTGGACCTGACTCAGTAGAAATGATGCATAAAAATCATTGCAACCATCTAGATAAAAGTAAATAAGCCACAGAGTGGCATAAATAACAGTGCTGAAAACATCATCAGACTTTTAATTTTAGCTCAAAAAAACCCCTATTTATCAGGAAGAACACAATTTATCAGGAAGTCATGATGCCCTTTTTGCTTTATCTTATCCACTTTTGCATGCACAAGTGTTTTGTTGGACACTCACTTTGGGCCAAATCCTGTTCTAATTTCTTTCCTTGGTAAATCAGCATTTCTGACTGACAGGAAGATGCTCTGCAGCACTGTGGTTTTCCACTTGGAGGTCTGTTCTGAGGTCTGTGCATTTGCAGAGCTGTTCTCAGGTGGCTTCCTCCCCTGGGTGACAGGAGAGCAGTGACAGTGAGGCACTGCAGAGAGGAAGGGCCATTCCCCCTCTTTGTCCTCATGCAGGAGGCAGAGTTAGCAAATGTTGCTCTAAGCAGTGCCTGTATGGCTAAAGAAGTGTTGAAATCTAATAAAGCAGGCCTGAGGCCAAATGACCTGGCCAAATCCCTGCCACACCACACCTGGTGCTGGGTTTCTTCTGGACCATGTTGTGCTGCCAATATGGAAAATTAAGACACAACCATCATCCTCCGTGTCTTTTGTAGTTCCACGATTTTGAGATGCTGTGAGAGCTGTGCCAGTGCCTACTGGAGTGGTGTTTACACAGCATGGGGTCTTGGGTAAGAATTGTTTTCAACATAATGGCACATGAGTACGCATTTGAGGGTCTATAAATCTTCCTGGGACAGTGCAGGGGTATTTGTAAGGTGCAGGCAGCCAGAAAGTTTTCAGTCTCACTCTTCCTGCCTCTTGGGAACAGCCATGGGCATGTGCCATTCCTTGGTGAGCCCTGGGACATGTCCAGTGTAGTGCTAATGTGCAATGAAGCAGTGTGGATATAGGCTGAGCCCCAGCCTTGCTTCCTTTGCAAATATAAACGTTTATATTTTTATAAATATATAAAGGAGGTAAAACTGTCATTAGGTACAAGCTAAGGCCATTTTTCACCCACAGAAGAGGCAAGCAGTCCCCCAACACTCCAAATAACCTGTTCAGAGTGATATTGACATCTCAGAAGGGGCTTGTACACCTTTTTCCAGGGAAACAGTTGTGCCTACAAGGAAATAACAGCAAAAAGGTAGCTTTTGAAAAATTAAGTTTATTTTATCTGCTGTGCATTTTAATGAGAAAATTTTATATATATATTATATATATATATAACTTTGCACTATTTCCTTGAAGCAAGGCAAATTTAGCTACGTCTTTGCAGAGTATATCTGAAAATGGGAAAAATATCCTTTAATGGAAACCTTTTCCATTTACACAGGAAATAGAAACAGAATAAACTCCACATTTCCACACTCACATATTACTGTAGACATAAAAATATTCCTGTGGGATCACACAGTCAGAAATCACCTACTCAAGGGATATGAATGATGACTTCAATAGAAGATGGACATAAATTTTAATTAGTTGGTTATTTGATCTTGTGTTGTTAGTGATGGAGGATCTCAGAAGGGAATTAAGTATGCTTAAGACTGAAATTGCTTAGAACCAAAACACACTGCAAGGTAAGTTAGATACCACTAAATTAAAAGAAACTTTGCACCTATTAGAGATACAATAAAATAAAAATGGCAATTACAACCAAGCAATCAAAAATGCAATTGAGATCAAACCAGCTATAGGGAAAACTAAATTTATCCTTGACTTAATCAGACCTGCTAAGTATTTCCAGCAGATTTGAAAAAAAGTATTAACATTCTTGGTAACATTTTCTCTTGGAAGATACAATTGAGGAACAGAGAAACTAGGTCCAGGGTTTTTTTACTTTAATATGTTTTTTCCATTGAATTTCTCCTTCTATTTATGTATCCTAAGCAAAGCATCTCTTGCATCATTTATACACTTTACTCGCTCTCTCCAGAATCCCAGACTTTCACTTAATATTTGTTAGCTCATGTCAGGAATACCTCTAAATTTGTCGCGGCTTAAAAAAAAAATTAAATTATTTATTCTCTTATAGTTTTGCAATCAGTAAAATTGTGCACGTGCAGCTCAGTCTGAGGCTGGGCACACAAGACTGTAGCCTGCTCTGGGAAGGGAAGCAGGGCAAGGAGAGATGCTCCAGCAGCCATCCCCGACCGCTGCGCGTGGCACACTTTTGACCTCTGCCAAGTGTCTCATTTTTCCGTGACAGGGTCTGGGCACAGCTCAGGGTTGCTGCAGATGGAGGACCACTGCCAATGAGCAGCAGGGCACCAGGCTTCTCTTCTGGGGGATGATGGAAATGAAGCGTGGTTTTGAGCCAGGCCAGGCCATGCCAGCTGCCCTCCGGGCCAAAGGGAGCTCCCATGTGTTTACCGCTGCATGTTGAGCTTCACACACAAGAGTTTAGCCTGCCTAAGCAGCATGTAATTAAATCAATCAGGCCTGGCTATTGCTGGCATCCACCTTCCTGATATTCTTGGTTTTCAGTGTTAGAAAATTGTCACGTTCAGCATTATGAAAACTTCAGCTCCCCTAAATTTCTGTGCCATTGCTACACCTTGGACCTCTTTTTAGCGTTCAAGTCCATATTAGATAGATGGATGTTTAATGATGGAAAATTGTTTATTTTTCTCATCAATTTAATGACAAAAAATTGTTGAAGCCTATGAAAATTTGTACATAACTGAATCATCAGATAAATCTAATGAATCTTCTGCAATGCCAAAGAAACAAACTAATGAGCCAGAATCAGAATGGACAAACACAGTCACCTTAATTAAGGAGTAGAGATTTCTTGTAATAACTTTCATCCTTACATTTATTTTCCTATTTTTGTTCAGAAAAATAAAGGAAATTGCTTTTCTAATCAACTTGTCACTGACCTTGCATTTTTCGTCCGTTTTGCTCCATCTTACAGATCTCTGGCCATTCAACATGCAAGACCATCACAGTTTGTTGACATGCTTCTCCTGTGATCCCATATGACCTTCTTCTCTGGCAGGGTGTCTGTCTGAAACTGTTTGCACAATCTAATCCTCCTTTAAATATAATTTCTATTATAGAAACAAAATGGGCCAGTCCTCTTTTTTAATAAATAACCACAAATCCAGATGCACAAACATGAACAACATGAAAAAGATTCCTGTTAAATCTGAGTACCTAACACCTTTTCCTTTCATCAAATCTTCAACAGGATAGTATCAATTTACATCTTGATCCTACACGTCTAGAGCTTAAATACATGACAGTTCATACCTAAATTAACATTTTCCCCCATTTTCATTATTAAGATTTCCTAATAATCTGACTGCTCCATTGCCTGAGGAAGGGAAGAAGAACTGACCTCTCTTCACTAGGGGAGAAAGGAACCATTATTACATTGTATGTTATATTGCTTACATTATCCTCTTCCTGTTCAAAGTAAAGCAAGTTTCTAATGACTGCAGATTTGGAGTTCTCTGGGCATTTGTTTTAAAATACAATAGAGAAGTTAGAAAATTGAAGGCCCTATATGTATTCCTGCACATACAAGGATTTATGCACAATAGTAATAATAATATGGAGGAAATGCAGTAAATGAGTAGGAAAACAAAATATCTTATCAAGATTTATATTTTAAAATAGCTATAACTTCAGAATTATATCTTGTAAGCAAAATGCGAGTCCCTGACAAATAACAAAACTACTCTTAATACAGCAAAATATGACCACACAGAATAATAAAAAAAGCAATGAATAAATCAGTAAATAAGCCCAAATTTGTCGACAGCTCTTTAAAAGAGCAAGCCACACCACAGGAATTGAAAAGAAAACTTTAATTAAACTATTAATTAATGGATGATTGGATTTTTATATATCCTGAATTTCTTTACAAACTAAAAACGTGCAGAAGAACCTCAGATATGTACTTATTTGTGGATTGAAACCATATGGCCAAATAGTTACTTTACGTGTAACACAGTTGTGGGAGTGAAGGGAGTTCTGCCCGAAGAGTTGCTAACAACTTCAGTCAAAATCACTGTGACAGCCCTAAGTTTGATTTTAAGAAAAAATACAGGCAAATGCATGCACACAGCTGTATTTAAGCCTAACTTTGAGGAATCCAGCTTGGAGGATTTGTGCAGAGTAGTTAGGACACAGGTCATTAAGGTCTTATCTAAAAGATAATCTCCCTAAAAATTATGGAAACCTATTGCTCCAGTCACCCAGCACTGGACAAGGTATTGAAGAACATGCTTCAGGAGTAATCCCCTACTGGCAGGGGAAGAGATTAAATGGCCCAATAGCTTTTTCCATCTTTAGTTGTTATGATTGCACTGTAATCCGACTAGTGCCACTTGCCTGAAGAGGGGAAGAAGACCTCAACCTTGGGGGTAGGCAAAGACACAATATTTCATTGTGTACAATATTTCAGAAGCTATTCTTCCCAGAGGGCTCCTCTCAGATTAGTGTTGTTGGGAAAGGTTTATCATTTGCATTCCCATTTCTGCAGTCAATCCAAGTAATATGATTGTGGCATTAAACTTATCCTACAAAAGGTATTTGTTTAAGACATTTCTTTTCCATTATTACTCACACAATGAATGTATGCACTAGGTTTCTAGAAGTCTGCACCAAAAACAACTTTTAAGCCCAGAATCACATTTCCTTCTCCATCGGCCTTAATTCCTCTATTGAAACTTTTTGCTGACTAGTTGAAAGGGGCCGTTCACTCACTTTGCAAAACCCAATATGCGATTTATTCCCACATTTCAAAGGAAGAATGGGAAGCTTTTAAATCTCTACAAAGGAACCGAGTAATACTGATCAAGCCCATCTGACAAGGGGACAGATGTAGGGTGATGAGTGAATTCTATAAGACGCTTTAAAATTTGGATCAGTGAAAAGTGTCTTCCAGGAGTAGCAATTTGATTCTCCCCAGCACAGCTCACTTGGCTGAGTAGAAGTGCCACAGATCCTCTTTCAGTGTTCAAGAAACACCAGCTCCATCTCAGCAAGGTGGACATGTTCCAGAGCTAAAGCACGCTGCAAAAGGAGATCACCTGCACTGCAACTTGTTAGAACCTCTAACTGCAAAAATCCTGAGGAACAAATTCATTTGAAACGCTTTCTTATCCAGGAAAGGGTTCCTGTGCTGTTCCCAACTCTGAAACTCTTCATGAGCTTCATCTCTGTGCAATGAGTACACTGTTCCCCAAACTTTCTCAAGTTCTCTACACTGTTGTATGGAATTTATAAATATCATTTCTAAAAAACACCCTCTCAGCCCCTCACCACATCACGTGGTACATCCAGTCACACAGCAGCATCTATCATGCTTTCAGCTTCCTGCAGAGCCATATTTTGATTCTTCTGTTATAGCTGAAGGATCTGACTTGGCACTGTTTTAACAATGAATTTTACACAAAATTTCCTATGAGATTCATCCCATTAAAAGTGGGCAGGTTGCCATGGCCTGCTGGGTCCCTGATCTCCTATCAAAGCTGGTGCATCCCTGAGCATTTCTGGTCTTTTTTTTTTTATTTTCTTCATTAAGGGTCTGATCAGAGTAGAAACATGCCCACACAAGAGAGAATAAAGCTTTTGGACCCCATAGGAAAAATGTGAGATCTAGCTTTGTTAACATCTTAAATCCAGGTCATCATTACAGCTGCACCATAAATAGCCACTCTTACAGGTGCAAAATGGGTGTAAAGAGGCAATCTGGGAGTCAGCAGTACTCTACCAATAAAGGTCTGGTCACAGTTTTTTAAGCAGTTGCAACCACTGGGAGTTCAAATACACAAGGAGCAAGATGCAAATGAGTTTGGCAGTTATTTGCACCCAATACAGAAGCTCTCTGCAAGAGTATACAAGAAAATAGCTGAAGAATTTGTTTTTCATCTTTTGCCTAAAGACAGTTACCACATTTTCACCAAACACAGAATTTACCATCCTTGTCCTTGAGGAAAAAAAAAAGTCTCTTCTGGATTTTCTCCTCCAAAAAATAATAGGGAGGATATGAAGTTATGTTGCCCTTACTTTTGGGGAAACACAGGTAATTATTGTAACAAGATTTTTGAAGGGGGTCTCTGTGTATACTTTAGGACTTAGAACTTCTGTAGTCATTTTACTACATAATACATTTTTACTGTATTTGCCTTTTTTAAAGACTGAATCAATGATTTGAAAATGTCCCAGTTCTCCACTGGAAACTGTGCAAATGACACAACTTCACCTGCTCCCCCTTGCAGGAAACAAACACACAATAAATAAAAACAATACAAATAATGATAAAACAAACAAAAATAAACAAACAATAAATAAACAAAATAAACAACCTCACAATAAAAAATTACCCCTTGCTGTCTTAAATAAAGGCTCTCCTTAGTTTCACACCCTTATTATTATTGTTATTTCAGTTATTCTACTGCAACGATTGTGGTGCAGGCTTGTAGTTTTGGAGGGTAATGTAAATTCTTTTCTCCAGTGAGCTCTGATATCTGTGCCCAAGAAAGTGAGGGAGCATTCTGCCATGTCAGACTTGCCTTGCATGAAGATGCCTCCTCCAAGGAGTCCAGTGTGTTTTGATGTACAGTTGTCCTGAAGTCTCTTTCCATTTCTTTCCTATTCAGCTGAAGCAAGTAGAAACAAAATAGGGAAGTTAACCCTAGAAACAGGAGAAATTTAAGGAGTTATTTCCATAAATGGAAAATAAATTTCCAAAATGGAAAAGCAACTATAAACATGAAGGGAAGAGGAAGTTTTTCAGTTTGTTTAGTTTGCTTACCTTCCTCCAAGTGTGCTAAGGGAAAAAAAAAAAAAGATAGGCAGACAGAAAGATACAGATGGAGATACAGAATGTACCCATTAAGTATCTGCAAGGAATGCTTTATCAGCTCTCTTGTCGGCTGCCGAGTTGTGCATTTGAGGGCATTAGATTCCCAAGAGCGGGGAGCTATAGAGGATTCCTACCTTTGGAAAAGAACAAAAACACAGAATAAAAGCCTTAATCTTATAACCCCCAATCTAGCCAAGTAAATCCCCAATTAGCAATTCAAACAGGTTAATATAGTCCTTCCCTCCATTAAGCATACCCGACATCATGTGGTTGTATATTTTAAAGTTACATTTTTCTTGTGTGCAGCTCTTTTTCTCACCAAAGCTGACAATTCCTTTCAGACCATCCTATTTTTCCACAGACTGGGAATGGACTCTATCTTTTTGCCTTTCTTTTTCCCCCCTTTTTTTTTTCCTTTTAAGTGCAGTCAGTCTCATTGATGCACTCTGGCAGAGTCTCTTAAATTAATGCTTTTTTTTATCGGACATGTCTCCAGATGTCTGTCCACCTTGCCATTTCCATATTGCAGTGCTCCCTCTGAGAGCAATGTAGAGGGTGGAAATGGCACACTTCTCTGGCTTGCTGGAGAATCCACTCTTATTCCCATCAAACTCATGAGTGCTGTAACTTTAATGACCGTTTCTGCTCTTGACTGAGGAGAGCCAAGCACAGGGTTGTCCCAGCTGGGAAGAAGCACTGCTAATGTCTCCCTGAGAAAGGCACTTTGGATCTTTCCCAAATTTCAGAGATTAGGCCAGTGCCAAATACCTTCAGACATATCAAGATCATGTTTCTAGAAAGTATGAATTACCAGTGACCACTAGAGGTGGCCAGCAGTCTGTTGACCAACCCTATAAACTATTTCCCCCATTTTTGCAACCCCATTGAGCAAGGTGTAGCAGAGGACCATGTATGTGCCTGGTCCTCTTCTATGCCTCACTCCCTTGTATGTAAAATGATGGTGGAAACATTTTGACCTTTCTCTGCCCACCATTTTCATCCCTCCCATGTAATTTCTCGTTATAAGCAAAGGTAAGAAAAAGCTGCCCTTTTTAAAAAATATTTTCTTAAGCAGACAATTTAAAAAACTCCTTTTCCATCAGCTGCAGTGGATTACCATAAGGGAGGCTTTGGGAGGAAAGTGAGTCTTGCAGCAGAGTGTGGCTGTGGCCTCCCCCAGCCAACCAGCTGTTAGACAATTGGAATTGGAGCATTGAGGCTTGTGCCCATGCTGCTGGCCTTCTTGGCACACAACAACCCTCAGGAAGGGTAAAGACGCACAGGCTTTTTGTCTTCTGCCTAGCACGAAAAGGTTTAAAACATAGAAATGTGATTGGTGACAATGTTTCTCTCACATTGGGCCCTGAAAAGCAAATGCAAGGTGGCTTTGAAGGTAAACACAGACAGACAGCTCGTATTTTCTCAGTTCTTATCTTTGAGTCTTTGAAAATTAATTGTGAAACTTGTAAAAAAGTTTAATAAAATATATACAGGCATGAGTACATGGAGATTATTACAATGATCATTTTTCTGCATATTTTCAATCACAATCACAAGCAGCATTTCACAAATACTTTGCTGCCCTGCACTATACATATACAGGTGTGCTTACACCTTATATAGACAACAATAGGGCCCAGTCTGACATGTGAAGCATAAGAGGAATAACAAATACATGTCTGCTTTACTTGTCTACCAGGTGGAACAAAACTTCCCTAAACATTTTTGATCAAAGGCACTTTCCATCAAACAAATTTTTGTCTGTATTTTAAAAGTTTGACTTGACTTTTTTCTAGGTTAAATTTGCTTTAGGGGTTTGTTCCCTTTTACTGAGTGTTTAAAAATCTAACAGTCAAAATTATTTTGCTTAAGACAAATAATAAATATTTTAAGTATTCATGAGGGAAAAAAAATCAATTCTGTCATTTCTTGTCTTAGGCTTGAAAATATTAATTAAATAAAGAACCTGTTCTTCTCGTTGAACTTACCTGGAAGCTTTGCTACCATATTTCAGAATCCCCCATATTGAGTTTTTTGTTTTGTGTGTCATAGTCAGTGTCACTGGTGACTTTCTAAAAGCTTTCTCTGTTGGAATAAGTAGTTAGTTCCAAAATATCTATTTTCTTATTCTATAAAAGTCTTTATCCCTTAAGATTTAAGGATTAAGATATGACACATGATCCAAATCTACTTCACACACTTTGCAACTATTCAGCAAATAAAATTCCCTGAATCTATTCTCGTTACATTTAAATCTTATAATTTATTGATAGCTTCACAGATTTTATGTTGGTCATACTGAAGTATCAGGAACAATTTTTGTTAGAAGTGTTTGTATGGCTATAACAGAAGGACATGCATGATGTGTAGTTAAGAGAGGGTCTCTGACCTTCTCCCTGCCCAGAAAACCGTCCAGTGAACAAAACAGGTGGAAGCGGACAAGAAAACAAGATGTAAGGATTCCACCTTTGATGGAATCCAAGTCACTGCAGCTCCTGGCCAGTCAGGTTCTCCCAGCTTCCTCCTGAGGGCTGGATCAGCCCTCCACGAACACAAACACACACACAGAGCAAACAGCCACGAGGCTGCAGGCTGCTGAGCGTGGAGCACACTGCGAGCAGGGAAGGGATCACCCAGAGCAGATGGGTGCACGCTGGCCCTGGGGCCATGGGCTGGGGGAGAGGGGAACTGAGTGGGGATTTCCAGCACTGAGCTGGAGAAAACAGGCGAGAAGCAGGAAATTCTGGCTGAGCCAAGCCCCGTGGCATGACTCCCAGAAAAGGAGTCAATATCTCAGGGATCTGGAGGCATCAGAGGTGGTTCTCAACAGCTGCTTTAAGAGCTGGATCTCCCTGCTTTGCCATCTGTGAGGTTGCACAGTGGCAGAGATGGGAGCAAATTATCTGCTGGATATCCCAAATCCATGTGGGTTGGCCCGGGGTTACTGCAGACAGCCAGAGTAACTAGGCAGACAGGCTGATTTTTATTGGAAGTGAAACACTTGCACAGAAGTCAAGCTCCCAGGCTAAGCTGGCTGTGGGCAGAGAACCACATGCTGCACTGATAGAGCCCATGAGTCATGGGCAACACTTCCACCAATAGCAGAACAGGTTCCTTTTTAATAACTCCATTAATAGGCTCCTTGCAAGATCAGACACACACGCTTCTTCTTGCTCAGCGTGTGCTCTATGCAGGAGTATTCTTCTTATGCCCAGTGAGCTCTTAATTTGCAGTCAAGTTAAAACCTGATCTTGTTCCTTTCAGTATCAAAAAATAGCAATGTCCTCTGAATTCCTTGTTGCACAGGAGAGCCAAACCTCACCCAGATGCTGGCAGTTGCTCATTTTTGACAGCTAGTGGCTTGCAGCTTTGCTACCATGAGGAGCTAGGTTAGGCCAAATCCTGCTAACACCTAATACTAGATAAAGTCCTTACAGAAGTCAACAGGCATAACTCATTGCAGGAAATGCTACCTCTGCTAGTGCTTTGCAAAATTTTTTGCTCAGATACCCTGCTAAAGTTACAGGCATTCTTATTTAAGTGAATTTGAGGCTATTTCGGTCTGCTTTAGTTGTCATGCTATATACAGATGAATTTATCAAGGCTTAAATTCTTTCTTCCTGAAATGTTGATATTCTTCTGATGCCACATTTACGGTACAACCCACCATAACCTTCTTCATGAACACATTTTGATAATAGTGTCAACACAGTCTTCATTTGCAGTAGTAAAAGTTAGAAACATGCAATTTACAATTTAATGAAAAAGTATTTTAATAAATTTTTATGTAATGAGGAAAATGGTGTTCTTAATCTTATATCTTCCATACTAGCAGATTTATGTTTCAAGAGACTCTGAAGCACAAAAAAGGAGGAAAGTCACCAACATCTATTGAAAGATAAAACACAAAGAAATAATAGAGTTTTTAATTCTAGGAGAAATAAGAAGCAGATTGTCAGCAGAACTGCCATGTTGGACTTCTAGAGGGTAGATTTTGTCCTGTTAGGAGCTTGGTTGACAGTGTCCTTCAGGAGGAAGTCTTGAAGGGCAAAGTCATCCAGGAAAGCTGGACATTTTTCAGGAAGGAAATCTAAAAGTTTCAGGAACATGCTGACACCATGTGCTGAAAGATGAATCAGTGTGGAAGAAGACTGGCCTGGCTGAACAGAAACCTTTGGCTGGAATTTGGTGCATAAATGATGAGCTTTGTGAGAAGGGTCAGGACTCTCAGGAATACTCCAAGGATATTAAAAGGTTATGCAGGGAGAAAATTAAAAAGAGTAAAGTCCAAATAGAACTTCATTCAGCTACTGTTGTTAAGGACAACTGAAAAAATAGTTCTATAAATGCACCATCAGTAAGAGGAGGGTTTAGGAGAATCTCCATCCTTTACTCAAAGCAGGAAAAACAGTGAGGAAGGATGAGGAAAAGGCTGAGGTACCTCATGCAGAAGGCTGGCAAATGTGATGCCCAACTACAGGAAGGGGTGGAAGGAGGATCCAGGGAGATACAGGCCTGTCAGCCTGACCTTGGTCCTGGGGAAGGCTGTGGAGCAGATCATCCTGAGTGCCATTGCACTGCATGTGCAGGACAACCAGGGGACCATGTGTTTGTGAAAGGCTGCTTGACCAACCTGATCTCTTTCTGTGACAGTGTGACTCTCTTAGTGGGTGAGGGAAAGGCTGTGGATGTGTCTACCCAGACTTTAGTAAAGCCTTTGATACCTTAAGCTTTAGTTTTTATATTTTTTTAGATTCTGTGCTCTTTTAGCATGTAGTTCTGGGTTTCATTTTAAGTGCTACTAAGCTCTCTTCACAGAGTAGATAAACAAAACAATTCCTTTCTAGCTGAGTACCAAGGACAACTGATACAACTTTCAGGCCAAAGAACGAAAACAATGGTGAAGAGAGAAGAAAAACAAGGAGGATGCAGCTTCATAACCTGAAGCTGTAATTGGACAATTAACTCCAATACACTAATGGACCAGAACTTAAAAAAGTGTGAGACCTTGTGACTGGTCATCCATTTTGTGGCTCATCTTGTGTGTGGCCCAGCTGGGATTTTATGCTGCCGAGTGTATCCATTGAGGCCTTACAATAAATAACTGCTTTATCCTTTTGCTCTGCCTAGTCTCTATTCCAGATCAATCTCTAGAAGGCATCACCTTTGGCACTGTTTCCCAGAGCATTCTCCTGCAGAATCTGCCTGCTCATGGCTTGGACTGGAGTGCATAAAATACTACATCTTGGAATCCAGTTCACTGGGTAAAAAGTGGCTGGATGTTGGGGCCTAGAGGGTGGTGGGGAATGGAGTTACACCCATGGTTGGGTGGTCACAAGTGTGTGCCCCAGGCTCAGCTGGCCCCAGTCCTGTTTCACATCTTTGTTATTTGTATCTGGATGTGGGGATCAAGTGGGGATTCCTCAATCAGTTTGTGGATGGCACTAAGGTGGGTGGGAGAAAGAGAAGGACATGGAAGGTGGTGCAGGGTCTGGAACACAAATCTTACAAGGAATGGCTGAGGGAGCTGGTGTTTAGCCTGGAGGAAAGGAGGCTCAAGGGGGACCTTTTCATTCTCACCATCTACATGAAAGGAGGTCATAGCCAGGTGTGGGCTGGTCTGTTCTCCTAAGTAAGAAGCCACAAGACAAGAGGAAATGGCCTGAGGCTGCACCAGGGAAGGCTTAGATTGGATATTAGGAAAAATTTCTTCTCAGAAAGTGTTGTGAAGCATAAGAACAGGCTGCCCAGGGAAGCCGTGAAGTTACCATTCTTGAAGGTATTTCAAAGATATGTAGATGTGTCATTTAAGGACATGGTTTAGTGGCAGTGCTGGATTAATGGTTGTACTCCATGACCTTAGGGGTCTTTGCCATCCTAAATGATTCTATAATTCCATGGAAACAGTGAAAATCACAACATCTTAGTACATTAAAAGCTGTGTAAGTTACCAGGGACTGCAATACATAATGGCAATAGTTTTATCAAAACACAGCTAAACATTTTGTACAAATTAAAATCATCTACAACTTTCCCTCTTCTCATTTTTCTCCACATTTTGCCCTATTATGATGGATTTTATGTTTTAGATACTTCTTTCTAAAGCAGAGTGCAAGGACACATATACAGATCTATAGATACAGAAGCATAAGAGTCTACATCTCATGTCAGAGAGCACTGTCTACCTACCCATTCAGCCTTGGGAATGAGGGCCACCCTCTGACAGGGGTAATGAGAACAGTATGGTGTGCAAAAGCTACCCTAACAGTGTGACACTGGGGAGATAGAGCTTCAGCCCAGGACTCCCAGCCCTGAATAAACTAGGGAAGCTCTTCCTAGGCTGATATTTGCATGCCTTCTCTAAGAGTGACCACAAACCTCTTGTCCCTTTAACCATGAGTTTTTCAGTGACCAGGCCCAAGTGTCTCACTCTCACTCCTGGGCAGTGTGAGAGCTTTTTGAGATGCCTGTTCTTCAGGCTTGCTCTTTCAGGACTTTTGAAGAAGTCTATATCTCAGGGACTATTGAACTTCCCATGGGAGGTCTCATCCTTGCAAGCTTCTTTTTTTTTCAATCTGAGCTTGTACCTGCTCTGTTTCTTGTATCTACTCTATTAGTGGATATTCCTGGAGGGCTGATGGTGTCTGACGCTTCCAGGGCATCACCTCTGGTTTCTCCATTAGTGCTGTGGCACCTACCATGAACATCCCTAACTCAGTTACTGAGAAGGACTGTGTGTATCCCTCTGTCCACCACCATCCCAGGGCAAGGACAGCTCTCCCAAGGCTCCTGGCACAGCTGGTCATGCTCCCTCAAAGGAGAGGGTCTTAGCAAGGAGCTCTCCACCACAGCAGGAAGGGAAGGCACAGGCACCCAGCCTCACAGGCTTCCTAGGTGTAAAAGTCACAAGCCATTTTATTAGGCTTTTTTTTCTTCCCTTTTTCTCACCCTGTGGTTACATCAGCCATGGATAAGATGGGGTAATTAAGCATCAAGGTTACCACCCCTCCCACCTCCACTGATAAACCTCCCACCCCTGCCTAGACACGCTCTCTGACATCTCAGAGCCCAGTATCCTCTTGATCCTTTGGCTAAACAACAGACCTTCACTATCACTCAGGAAGCTGAGCCTTTGAACTCAAACCATGTATGTTTAAGGTGGGGAAAACCATATCTCTGTGTACGGAAAGAGACTGAGTTTTTTGGTGGATTTTTTTTCCCCCTCGGTAGCAGTCTAGCAGTTTCAAGGTCTGATTAAAACAGGAGGAAACAGAAAATCCTGGAAAATTTCAGGTTGGATTACTTCTCTTGAGTAAGAGGAAGAATCCTAAAGCGGAAAAGACACCTGAGTGTCATCAAATATTCTATAGTTTTGGCTCAGAGCACTTGCAGTCACTGAGATAATAACTTGCTTTTCTGCACTGCTACTTTTTAGCTCCTGCACATGCAGCTCCCTAAGACAAAAAAAAGATGTACGTTCACATACAAATAACAGTGACCTAATATCACCATTTGAATGAAATCAAGTACTTCATGTAAAGATTTTTGACATGATTTTATTGTATTACTTGCCTTTTTTTTCCACAGCAGTAGACAATTGGTAGTTTAAGAAGGATCTCTTTAAATATACTGAAGCTCATTTAAAAGGCTGACAAGCTGTATTTGTGGTTTTCAAAAGAAATAATTTTTGAGTAGAGCTACCTTTTTTGGCATAAAGCAATTGGAAAGTACCATAGATATCTCAATAAAACACATCAAAAGTAACTTTCTATAGCTTGTTTTGACATGTCCACTTGTGGGTTGTATCAACTTTAACTAAACATCATTTTTTTTCCTCTGTCAGTACAAACCATTAAAAACATTCAACAGAAAAAGCAAATAGAAATAACCCAGTCCTGTGTTTGCCTATTTTCAAATAAAAGGAGATACAGAAAGGAGTGGTCACTGCAGTTGAAAGTGCATTTTTCTGATTCATGTATTTGCTGTAACTATTTGCATAGGATTTAAATGTCTAAGAAAAATGCCCAACCATTTTATAGAGAATGCTGCATTTGAGAAACCTGAAAATGCTAATCTGATTTCATATTTACAAAGGTTTGTTTACAGTGTGTGTGATCAATTCACCAAATGACAGCAAACTTTGGTAAATACAGTTTTGATGCCGAGACTCTTTGACCTTTTTCGAAGGAATAGAAAGCTTATCTGCTCTAGAACCAATCCTAAAGGAGCACATTGTGCTGATTTCATTTGAGATCTTATCCTTTCTCTCCCCTTCCTTCTCTCTCTTTTTCTCCCACCCTCCCTTCCTACGAACACTGAATGCTGAGTAATTTCCTTGTCAAGGTTGCTTATCAGGACTAGATTTACACTTGATATCATTTTGTAAGCATGTAGCAAATGGTTCATACATTAAGAGAAAAAGGGAACAGACAGTGTTTGTGTCTGAGGAGGAAATGAATCTCAAAAAAATAAATGGCTGTTAATTAATATCCTAATAAAAAATAAATAAAAGATCATTCAATCACAGAACACGCCTAGGAAACAAGCAATGAAATCAAATCTAAAAATAGGCCTGCATGCTCTTCATTAATCCTGAACACTCAGAGGCACTTTCTGTTCAGTGGTGGAGAGCAGGTAAATTAAATGTACCATGGAGGATTTTTCCTTAACTCCCCCAAAAAATTAATTGCAAAAAAAAAATGTTTGCAAGCATTTCAGCGCATCAGCATCCTGCCACTTCCACAGCAATGTTTAAAATGACAATGCTTGTCTTACAGGAGAAAAACATGTTGAAGGCTTCCTTATGCCTAACTCAAGGTAATCACTTGCAAAGACTGTGGGCAATCTCGTTGGAGTCAGCCAGTGGGAAGGACTGGGAGATGATTACCGACTGGGCTTAAACTTTCAGTTTAAGGATTCCTATATTTTCAGCAATTTTTCTGGAGAAAGAGGAAGCCCGATGCTTATTCCAGACAAATAGAAGTCTAAGCTTTGGCCAGCACCCACAATAAAGGCAGCAATAACATCAGCTTAAGTGTCTGAAAATGAGAACCACAGATGTTTTCTACAGAAATGAAGAATTCCAAATCCTTCGTTACAAAGAGATGAATCTGTAACACTACTACTGAATTACAGTAATGTAACCCACATAACCCATTAACACCTATCACTGACTAAGAACACCCGTAGTGTTATTTTTATTATTGAGTGAATAAAATTCATCACAAGCATTTTGATAAAGGTATAGGAATGTATTATTTTGGATTAGGCTAAGTAAATGTCTGGGTTAGGCTAAGTAAATTAGGTCCTCTGCATTAAATTTGCTTTTCTTCTCAGGTTCTTGTACAGGAATGCCAGGCAGCCAGTTCCTCACAGGCATGAAACCATTTAATGTGCCTATCTTTGGGGACAGCACACTTGGGAGCAATGCTCTCCTGCCCTCTGTGCTTAACCCTGGTGAGTGGCTCATGGGCTCAGATTGTCTGAAGCCAGTCAGGACACCAGGTTCCCCCTGTCTTCCTTTATCAGCTTAGGTCAAACAAGCAAAAGTGAAGTGATCTTACTTTGTCTTTCAGATGTGATTGTCCGTGGGTGAGAGGAATCTAGGGACAAATGGGATCCAATTCCTGTAGCATTGGAGAAAAGATTTTTGGATGTCTTCTTTGCTGTACAACACTGAAATCCTAATTTTTCCTAGTTTATGTGCTACAGCCTGGCAGAAAGGGAAATGTAGATCTAGTTTTCACTTATTTTCTAATCTCTTGCCCTTCTCTCAACCTGCTCCCTATTTTCTCTCCTGCAATCTGTGTTATTTCCTGATTTTCATCATTACCTCTCTCTTCTTTAGCAATGCATTTCTCTTTTCACTGACTTTCTTCTGCCTTTTACTCATTTTCCCTTCTCCTTCCACAGCTGTTCTTTCAACCAGGTCTCCTGCTTTGCCTCTCTTTGTGGACTGACTCAGATGAGAAGCTGAGGATGAAAATACTTTCCAGGGAAGGTACAGAAACCCAGGGATCTCACAATCTGTCAAAAAGAAGTTGCAGCAGTGCAAGATTTCCAGTGTCTTCTCCATTAAATCTCCCAAGGCAATTCCAGGAGTCAGGCAGAAGGAAGGTAGCCATGACAACTGAAGGCTTAATAGTATCAGGTGCCTTCTGCTGATGAGCTTCTTCCCAACCCCAGAGTGGAAACTAATGATGCCATTTCCAGGGTGATGCATATCCTCCACTATGACCCATGGGCTGGAACAGACAAGGGACAAATCTGGCATAAAGAGAATTATTTTGAAGGCAAGCTAGATAAGTCAAGATACAACATGAATCATAAACTGAAAAGGTGATATCATGCCCTATTCAGATCCCAGACAGAAGTAGAGGTTTAGCTTAGACCATCTAGTCTAATTATGTAACTCAGAATTTGTGTCTGTCCCTCTCAGGTGACTGGAAAAGTATCCACTCTCTGCCAGATTGGCAGCTCTGCCTTACCACTCTTCAGTGCAGATGGAGGAGCCAATTCTGAAGCAAAGTGCCATTGCATGTGTCCTGTTTACACTCCCCCAAGGCCCTTCATGAAAAGTGAACGTGATGTTGCAAAACAAGATCTGTGGTGTGGTTACCTTAGAAGAAAAGCAACATGAGAACTGAAGGACTGAAGGTGAGCCAAACAACAGAGCCCACTAGTGGGACACTGCTTCACAGAGACTTGTGAATTCTCAGCCATTCCTTCCTTCCTTGATAAACTTTCTAAGTCTCTAGTAGCACTGTAGGGTCATATAGTGCCAGATATGACCCTAGAAATTCAAATAATGCCTCTAGTGTGTTGCTGTGATGCAGCCTGGCTGATCAGAACCCCGAGAAGCACACCAAGAGAAGGTGGGCAGTAGTTCCATGAGGCAAACCAAGGAAAGAAGCCAATCACTCCTTAGTATGATTGACTTCTACTAGTGACTTCAGTCACTGAGGATGGAAAATAGACTAAGCAAGAGAAGAAACTTTATTTTTTAATAGCTCGATTAAATTGTGCATGATTTAAGATGCTTCTGACAAGAAATGCACTTAGGAGCTCTACTATTACATCACACCAAGCAGCAATGGGATTAAGGTTAAAGTACTTAGCTTCCAAAATAGTATAAAGCCAAGATCAATCAAGTGGGAACAAGTCCTGTCTAACATGTCTGCCCATCTTCTTAATAGTAGAGTGGTACATAATGCAAAACCAGATTCTCCCAGTTAATTTAGAGTGTGGCACTGGCACTGTGCCATATATTGCCCGTGGTAATTTCTGAACTTAATATAGGAAGCCAGACAAATCCATGGTTGGTCAACTGGGATTTTAATCATGATTTCAAACTGATTCAAGTAAGAACTTAAAAGATGTGTTCAGGTAGTTTCCTACCTTTCACGGAAAAATCATGACACAGATTCTAAATAACTGTTTACTGCCACCTTCTTCAGGAAGGCACCCAGATTTCATTGATTTTGTCCCCTGATATCTTGGGATTTCTTAGGGATTCAGAGGTCACCTTTCCACAGATTAGAATCCCTGATCTTATTTTCAATAACATCTTCTATTTCACATTGAAATTCATGTATATGAGAGAAGCCTTCAGAAGGTCCCACTCAGAGGTTTCCTTTACTCACTATTACAGGAGTTTCCCTTGTGGCCACTCATGTAAGGATAGCCACACTGGCAACACCTACTCCCGCAAATTCAGGTGGATAGGGAACATTTCTAGACCCCAAGGCTGACAGGACTGCCCATCCTGCTTTCCAAGAAGGCAGTCTTCCCTCCAAAGAGCAACCTCATTGAGAATAGATTAACAGCTCTCCTGCCCGTGTCCTGGCCTGCCTAGATCCCTAGCAAAGGGCCTAAGAATAATAATGCAACATAGTGCTACCATGTCATCTCTCCAGTTCTGGCAAACTAGATAAATGCTTCCATTAATCAGATTTTCACATGGATTGTCAGTTTTAATAGCCACCACTCTCCATTTTGACTCATTTGGAATTTTTCTAGCCCTTTTGAACCTACTGGATTTCCATGCTTCACTACATCCTGTAGCAACAGGTTAGTATGGTTCTACTGTGCAAAAAAATTACCCTTTTACAATGTTGAACCTGCTGCCATTATGAAAATTGTGACTCATCATTTCCTCTTTCTCTTCTTCACAACATTCATGTGTGTTTAGATCTCTTATCATATATTTTCTCTTGTCCAAATTAAAGGAACCTTTTCTATTCAGCCTCTGCTTGTTTGATTGCTCCAGTAATTCTTATTCCTTTTCTTATTACCTTAGACAGGGAGACACAAGAAGTTCATGCAGTACACAAGATATAGAACTGTCACGAATTTAAAGAGGCAGCAAGATATTCTTCATTTTTATGTGTTTTGGGTTTGGGTTTTTTCCGGTATTCTCAACACTGTTGGCTTATTAACACTGCTTGAAGATGTTAAAATCTTCATTAATTGAAACAGCTTTCAGAAACTGAGGTGAATTCTGAACACAACCTTTACTAACATTCAGTGAGAGACATGATCCTAAGGTGTTCTTGAAAAAGATTTCAGCACTTGCTTTATTCTCTCAGCCAGTCAGATGCTATTAGGTGTTACAAGAAGAGCCTTCTCCTAAAAAAAAGAAATGGGAAAGCTCTGACAGACTTCATTAACAGACAAACAAACCTACTTGACCTATTTTCATAGTCTGCAGATAGAAACTCAGTGAGCTCTTTGCCAATATCTCTCCTCTCATCTCCATATTTTCTATTGTCTTGGGATGACTCTGAAACCATAAGAGCATGGAGTGAATCTTGTCCAGCTGGACCCAACATCCACATTGGCTCAAAGAGACCCAGAAAGACACAGATGTCTTTAGCAAGTGTAAAAAGGCTTCGCCCTTACAAAGAATTTTGTACATTTTTGCACCCTGTTAATTAGTTCAAGGAGAAAGTATTAGGCAGACCTGTGTAATTGTGCTGGTCCACTAATCTAAGGAATAGTATTTGTTTTGACTTGCAAGTAATATATGATACATTTTTTCATAATTATGCACTTCATCATAAGGATAGGCAAAGATTTTAATCTCAAGTTGATAAATTTTGCAGGGCTGGGTAACAGGTGGAGCCATTTATCTCTGTACTAACTTGATCATGTTTACAAACCAATTGACGAATGCTTCAGAGGAGTTCCAGGCCCACCTTGTTACTTATTTATTAACCACATGGATCCAAGGGAATCCAAACTGGGTTTACAGCACTTTAACTTGGTTATTCAAAGCACACAAAAATTGTGTACAATTCCCTCTTCCTCAAAATAGAGATTTATCCTGGCATGCCTATTAGTTACAATGAACATTGTCTCAATGGTCAGAAGTCTCAATTATCCAAACAAATCCCTTATGACATTGGGATAATTGAGCTCAGCTACTCTTGTGGATAGCTGAAATACCAACATTCCCATGTAATTTCTCATTAGGATTTAAGTGAGCTTAGATTATATCTTAGAAGTCTGTCTTTGATCATAGAGCTATAATGCAAACATAGCGATGACATTATTCCCACACAATTAGTCATTCCTCTTAAAGTGTATTTTAAATATTAAGGATGATATGTCTCCTTGCAAACTCTCCCCAGTTTACCCAGAGAGCTCAACTACTAAATGAGTATACCAGAAGACTGGGGTGGTGACAATCAATTTTTAATCAGAAAAATGAGGTGTCATAATACAGAGTAAAGTTTAGCAAAACAGTAGCTACTGTCAATGGAAGTAGGAGACTCCAAACAAATCATGCAATTATACTCCCAAAATCAAATGAGAAAATTAGTTTAGGATAATAACACATCAAGTTTCATGGGGCTGGAAGATGAAGCCCCATTGCCTGCTGGAAGATTAAGCATTCATTGCCTCAGTGAATACAAATAAATAGTATGATCCCACTGGGAAAAGTCTACCAAGTTGAAAAACAATTCTGGGGAACTGTACTGTCACTGGGAGCTTCTGGGACCGTGCAACAGGCACAGGAGATGATGTTCAGGAGTGGAAGTTGCCCACTTTTCAAACATAGACAAAATATCTAATCTGTTCCCAAATTGGCTCTCTTGAGCACATCTTGACCTTGAGTGCCATGAACTGCATGAGCAGAGAGAGACAGGGCAGGACAGCAGTGGGGTTTGTTCACAGAGTCCCAGATGAGAAAGGTGCAGAGTGGGCAGTCGGGGATAGCACATGGGCACTGCTAAAACATACCTGCATGGCTTTAGGCTCAGCTTATGGCAGTGCTGGCCACAGTTTGGTTATACAGGAGAGGGCAGAGGTCTGTGCTCATGGCAGAGAGGCTCAAGAGTGAGATGGAGAGCAGGTGGGTGGTGGGAAAAGAGGAATGTGTGAGGAGGCTGGAGACAGGACCAAGGGCAGGTTAACAACCTCAAAGGAAATACTTGGTGTACCAGGGAAGCAAGTCCAGCAGAATGTCTCAGTTCATGAGCCTTCCCACAAGCTTTCCACCTGACTGCTGTCTCCACACATTTTTTGTAGCTAGACTGGGACAGAAAACACTGCTACCCACAAGATAGGAACACTTCTGAAAGTGCTCTGATCACTGGTTGTTTTCAGCATGTTGTTGGTCACCTGGCACCCATTAGCCAGTCGCTGAGCTCCTTGCACACACGTAACAAACATTTCAAGGTTCTTCATGGACCTGAGGTCTTGAACCAGGCAGCCACAGAGAGAGCTGGATTCCCAGGGCACTTGGAGCCTTGGTGTGCATTTCAGCCCCGTGGCAGTGCCATCACACACATACCTCCCACCAGCAGAACAACACACACCTGTTACCAGCTGCCATGGCTGTGTCCAGCTCACAGAAAGAGACCAAAGGTGCCAGGTCTGTCCACTTTGCAAGCTCCTGAGTGAACTGGAAGGTTTTTAGTGGTCTAAAGGGAGAGAGACAGTCTTCTGAAGCTCCATTCCCACCCACCCTGCTCGAGCAGGGTGTGCCCCAACCCTGCTGTTTCCTGAGGCTACGGGGCAGGCAGGAGTACTCGTTTTGCTCCCACCGGTGCTCAGCTTGCTCAGCCATCTCCTCTAGCTGTTAGTGAAGCAATGAGGAGGCATAAACCTTCCCACAACAAGGAATAAGAAACATTGCTGGAGTCAGAGTGTCTTGGAGAGAGTAGGCAGCTGTGATAACAGCACAGAGGCTGGTGAGAGGGCCCTGGGTAAGCTCTTGCCATCCCGGTTTTGAAGGGCCTAAGGGGATGATTACAAAAGGGATTGCTCCTGTGTCAGCTATCTCTGCTTCAGTGGTTGCTCTCTGGAGCTTCTCTTCACCTCATCAGTGGAGGCTGTTATTTCAGAGGCTGGTGAATGACAGTACAGTATCAGCTGGAAGGATCTGGGCCACCTGGCAAACATTCTCTCAGGGGCAAGAGAATATCCACTGTTTTGGTGTATTTTTCGTCTCCTACAGAAGTTTCCATATGAAGAATACATATCACTATTCCTTTTTGTAGCTGGTCAAACTGTCCTTTAGGATGTTTCTTTGAGGATGGCTGACAGAAGAATTTCAGTTTTTGGAGATTAGTAAATGGCAGAGGGCAGTGAGTGCTGCAAAGCAGAAGATAAACTGCCACCTTAGATTGTAACACCAAGACTGAATTTAGGTAAAAACAATCAGGAAGGGTCTGGTTTGGGAAAGCCAATGGCTATGAAGATGAGCATAGGAGGTCACTTGTCCTCAGTGGCAGATTACAACTTGTCTTCTAGGGAAAAGAGTTAGAGCAACTTAGTGACTTTCTGGAGGCCTTCAGCAGCACCAGCTGTAGGAAACTTCACCCACCTTCTAGAGGGGCCTCTCTCACTGATTTCATAAGGTGACCATATCAGATTTGGTATCTTTTAGGCAGGTGAAGTAAAATGAACTGAATCTCATCCCAAGATCCACCACCTTAGGCACAACTCCAGCTGCGATGGCTACACGCAGGCAAACACGACTCTGACTTGGCATCTTTTTCTGGAGCAAAATCCCCATCAAGAGCTGGGTGAGGTGAATAAAGCAGTGAGGGATCCTGCATGTCCTCTCAGCTGTTTCCATTCACTCAGCTCCTGGAGAGCCCCAGTGGAAAATGAAAGCTGCCTTTGCTCCTCTGCAGTGCCCTCCAGGGAGGGCAGGAAAGCACCTACCCTTCTTCACAGCACATCACCCCTCAGGCACCAGGCCTGGCTGTCGCCCAGGGATGTCATTCACCTTCTTGGGACTTCAGATGCATCTGCATTTTTGAATCATCCAATTCTGTCAAAGTTGTGGGGGGAAATAAGAGAGGCTTAAAATTGCAGAAAATTCCCCAACTGTCAATTTTACAATTCTTAAATCCATTCCAGGAGAGCTAGCTTTAGCCCTATTTCCTGCTCGCTTGGAAAAACTGAGACGATCAATTAAAGTTTTCCCATGCACCCTCTTGGACAGATGGTTGAACCATTTTAATTAAGTGTATGTATTGGACTGACAGAGTTGATGTATCTGACGTGACAGACATTTTCTGTGTTCATTTAGGTTTTTAATCTTTCAATCTCTTTAGTATGCCCAGAATCGTGCTATTTGCACTGTGCTCTCAGAATTATTCAATACACAGTCGATTGCTTGGATTATTAGATTTTTATTGCTTGTTATTGTTGGGTTTGGCCACAATGAAAAGCTCTTCAGTAACAATTAGCTACCACTCTGACTCTAATAATGAAAGGATCTAACATTTTTAAGTCTCTGTTGGAAGATAAGTGGCCATATTTTTCAAAGATATTTAGATGTCAAGAAGGGCAAATTAAGGCATACTGAGATTTTCAAAAGCATCTAGGTACCCAGTACCTTAAATTTCAATGGCACTAAAATGGTGTTGGTTTTCTGCAATGCTAGGCTCGTTGTTCCTGTGCAAGCCTGCACTGCTGCAGTAATACAAGGTGGCTGTTCTCCCAGATTCCTATTTAAAATAAAATTAAATTAGTCTTGCTCCAAGAGGTTTTGAAAAGAGACACATACTTCTATTTTCCTATATCTCTTTACATTCTATGGCCTTGAATGAGGTGGAATATTTAGAATAATGACACTGGTGGCCCTCAGTGTGAAAACAGGATCCCAGAGAGTGCAGGATTTCCCTTTACATGACTTCAGTGTTGGGATCTGGGTAAGAGAAAGTTCCTAATACACAATTTCACAGCTAGCAGTCTCTTCCTCAAGTGTATCAGTCCATAAGTTTGTTACAGTGTAATATAATGTTATAATGCATATATGCAAACAGAGAATCACCAACATTTTTTTCTTTTCTTCTTGTACAGTAGTATTGGTATAAATATTAGACCTTGCTACAATATGTACAAGCCCTCTGACTTTCCTGGGTTTCTTCACATGACTCTTTCAGTCCTGTTTTAATATTAATAGAGATTAATAGGTAGATTTGGTATTAATAGAATCTACTCTCTCTAGGTTTCAGTGAATATCAATCAATAGCTGCAAAAGTACCATATACTGGAATATTGTAGTGGCTACAAATACTCTTCTTATTTCCAGTGTCTTTACTGGCTGACATGAGTGATTGTTTTCACCTAAGATAAACTCCTAGGCTCTTACACGTTTCATAGCAGAAAAAGCAATGTCTCCTCCTGGTAAGAAAACTATTCTAGAAAATTACTTCTACAGAGACCTGGTTGACTTGCTCATTATAGAAAAAGAAACAGTGTCATTATCCTCAAGACTTTCCAATGTCCCATGGCCAGGATCTATTAGTTCTAGAAAATAAGATTTGTTGAATGATCTTTGAGGAAAAGCAAGAGGAAATAGTAAAAAGCATGAATGTGGTCGTGTGCCTTATGGTATTGGAAGATAAAATATTTGTGACATAGCAGACAATTAGAAAGGGAAGAGTAGGGAAAAAAAATCAGGTTATTCTGTTCAAGGAACACAATAAAACCTGAGGTTTAAAAATATGTAGTATTTCCTGGATAGGCCTTGTGTGAGAGAACCCTAGGTATATCCAGCTTTTAATAACATGTATGTGTAGTCCAACCAGTGCATGTACGAACCCTGCACTCCTTCACAAACTTCAAATACCTGCAGGCATAGATAAATACTTGGATAATCACATACCTCTTTGCTAGCTTACATGGGAGATTTTGTTCATGCAATAAAGGCTGAGCACTTTTTTTGCAAAACCTCATGCTGCATCTGCATATGGGAGTGTTCTGGGAAATTCAAAATATCCACACGTCAAAAGTCCCAATAACGTACACATCTGAAGGCTTCTGGAGGGTGGGCTAATGAACTTATCAATCACTAACAACTGGTTTTGAGAGGTCAGGTGGCAGGGGAAGGGAAGGAGAAGGAATGGAATATCCCTTTGCTCCACAAAAATTGGTAAAAAGTGTGATCATGGAAAGTGCTGATTGAAAAGCAGAGAACTGAGCAAGCTGCAGCCCTTTCCTAGCAACAAATCAGGAATGTTAATATTCCATGCAGTATTGCACTAGGTGTGATATCCTGTTCTGTCAGATCCACACAGAGGCTTGGTAAACAGATTCACTCCTGACCAGAATCAACAACACATTTGATTTTCTAAGAGCGTCTGATCTGATCCAAGAATATCAAAAGGAGCCAGTAGCTCAGACTGACATTATTACACAAGCAGTCACATTTTGATATTTAAGCTTGTACATTCCTTAAGCTTCAGTTTAATTTCTTGGCATTGTCAAAAAAAAAAAAAAAAAAAAAAAAAAAAAAAAAAAAAAAAAAAAAGAAAGAAAGAAAGAAAGAAAGAAAAAACAAGCCATGCTTCTGATGAAAGCAGCTGTCATTCAGCACTAGGACTTGCCCTTCGAACAGCTGTACTTGATCTCAAAACTCTCACCTGCACAGCATTTTAGGCTGAATCAACTCAGCTCTTTGTCTCACTACCTCAGATAAGCCTGTCATCAAAGTGAAGAGATAAAAAAGAGACAATCATAACTCTAATGTCATATTTGACAGAGGAAGCTGTTAGTCAAGTAGCTTTAAACTGTTTCTCCTCTACACGTATCGAGTGACGTCCTGGCACAGCGACAAGAACTTATCACGGTACTTTTTAATACGAGAAAGAAGAAAAAAAAATACCAGAGCAGATGTGTCATCATAGACACACCTTTTAGTGGACCTTCAAAGTGAAGAACTGGAGAGGCTCTTTTGTGAGACAGGTGTCACAACAACTCCATCTTCATAGAGGTGCTTGCACAGGCCATTGCAGACAGCACATAGCAGATATTAGAGGTAACTAGGCTGACAAGGAATTGGCCAAGAAAATGTGCCAGGAGAACAGGTTTCCTAGGGCCAGATCCTGAATTTGCTACTCAGGCAAAATGCTAAGTAGTGTAGGAACTGGTCCAAAGTCAGCTTCCTAATAAGAAACTGAAAATAGCTTGCTCATCATAGCTGGCATTCCAGGAAAGGTGAGGAGGAGAGCAAGCCCCAAATGTAAAGACTGGGCTGTAGCAAATTTAGGCTGTTGGCTACTCACAGGAGAATTGTTAACTGATCCATCATATCAAATAATTATCAAACCTCTATTTCTGTGTCACTGAAGTTCTACTTTTAGTAATGCAGCAGTTTCAACAGTAGCATTCACATTTATGCACTGCATTAAGCCCCAGGATCTCAAAAAGCTCTAGAAATTATATCCACAACATTCTGGTCAGATGGGGCTTTTGTGTACAGAAAAATGCTTATGCTGGAAAAGTGTAAGCACAGCCTTGGGCCTATGGGGCCCTATGTTGATATAAAAAGGAGATGAGTTGGACCTAATTCAAGAGATCCATAGTAATTTTACACACCTAAGCTGCCTTGTGACTTGTTTACCTGCCTGAAGCTCCCACAGTGATCTTATGCAAAACCTTCAGCACCCCAGATTTTGCCTTGACTGGGAGATTTTGTTTTTAACACCAAGTGTCTCTTCTATTGGTTTCAGGTGCATCAAGGTCAAGGAGAAGAATAAAAGTCATTGACTCTTAACCCTTTAAGTTTTAACTTTAAAAGTACCTAAAATATATATGTAGGCAGCTTTAGCTACTAGTTACATGTGCCTGTAAGAGTATTGTACAGATAACTCCAGTACCACATCTCACCCTAGTGTTGGATCAATGTCCCATAAATTAGGTCTCTAAAATTTATGTATCTCATATAAACCATGGATCTCAGCTGCCCCTGAGGTCAGTGGAAAGAGTCAGAAAGCTCCATGAAATGACCAACAGAGCCTTTTACAGGGAGAATGCCTTGCTCTCTGCCAGGGCTGAGCTCCTCTTTGGGATGTGAGATGGCTCACTTAGGTTAGACTTGTGCCATTTGGGGGCTGGTGTTAGATACGATGAGTCCCATCCATATTGCCAGATGTTTAAATATCTTAAGGTCCTTGCAGTGAACTTTTTTTTAAAATTTTATGACCCTCACACATCATATTGGTGCATAAGATACCATGTTCTTATGTTCCTATAAAATTTAATTAAGCACCTGGGAATAACAGAAGATTAGAAAATAAGTATTATACCGCCACCAGGGTATTTTCAATTTGAAAACCGTGCAGAACATTGCATCACAGCATTGCAGAAATTTGAGCACAGCTCCTGTAAGAAGTACTCTCTGAAGCACCATCACTTGTCCTTGTGATGGGGTCCCAGTGTTGCTTATGAGATACAAACTCTTATGGCCAAGCCGGGGCAATAGTTCAGTGACTCAGTTTTACATGAGGATGTAATGGAAGCACTACACAAACAGAAAAATTTAATGCTGAGGTTCATGCTGATTTTTCTCAGTCACCTATTAACAGAATACAATGAGCTTTTCTAGGCACTGCCAGCCCCAGCAGCTGCCCTTGCTGCCATCAATACATACAAGTCGAAGAAGCAAGGGTCACAGTCAGGAGCAAAACCTTTTCCTTCCCCAGAGTTCTGCCGGCACGCTGTGTCCCAGATGGAGCAGGAGGTCTGGCTGGCTTGTTCTTTCACTGCCCCATGCCTGCAGGGCAAAGGGAGAATCACTTTGGCTGATCCAAAGGGAAGGGAAGAGTTTCCCTTTCTGCAGGTGTTGGATCCAGATGTCCTCTTGGCCAGCAGTCAGGCACTCAGGGAACTGGACATCTCTGTGAACAAGGAGGGGCAAATGAGTACCAGGTGTCAGGTACATCCTACACCAGCCATCATTTCTAATCAATCCTCAACATGCTGAGAACTGAGTCTTGGATAATTTTTACATTTGACCTGTGAAATGCAGGTCAGTCAGCAAGGATGAAACACAATGCTTCCTAAGATCAGACAGAAGAAAAGTTATTTCTACTGTGTCATAGCAGCTAAGCCACAGGAAGCTGCTGAATCACCCTGCTAGCTTTCCTGAAACAATATAATTTTATTATCATGCATGTAGTGAATTTTTACCTTACACTTGTGAATTTGAGCCACAGTTATCTTATCTGTAGGTGATTAAACAGCTTATTTTCTCCCCCTTTTCTGCTCCTCAGCCAGAGCTTGCTATTCTACACGACTTCTTGATGCCCAGAAGCATCCTGCCTTTTCTTGGTGCTGGTGGCTTTGCATATACGTGATGGACAGGAGCATGTTTGGGAGAGTTTGCTGTTTGGGCTGGACCCATCCAGGTGTTGAGTTTGCATTGTCAGCATCATCAACGAAACTTGCTGGTTTATACCATACATTATGGTCTTCTGTGCATTTACTCCCTCTGCATTTATACCAATTTAACTTCATGGTGCTATTTTTGAAATCACACTAGATCAAATTCTCCACTCAGTTTCTCTTACATAATCACTGTGGGGCAGAGTGCACATAAATGAGGCCACATTTTAGCACACTGTGTATAAATAAATGTGAACTTAAATATTAAGCACAGGTGACTTGCAGTTTCCCTCTCATATAGGCAGACTCTACTCTGAGATGCCAATGAAATAATTACCTTCATGATGGTGCAGAACTCAGCAGTTTTCCCACCTGCTGGTGCAAGAGAGTGACTTCTTTTTATGTCATCTTTACTGTTGCCATCTATGGCCAGCATAGCAGAAGACAGTGATGATATAGACAAAGGGTTTACCCACCTGCTAAAAGGAAAACCATTCCTGTGGGTATAAGAAAATTGATGTAATGAGTGGGCTTGACAGATATTTTCAGCCTTTCCTTTATGATACACTTTTATGGTGGGTTGTTGGGCTGAAAATAGTAGCTCAGGAAAATTAAGCCAGAGCCAGATAACCCAGCATGTGTACACAGACATTCCCAGTGTGATTAATATCTGTGTGTAACCAGTTTGGGTCTTGGGCAGACAGGAGCTACTCACCAGCAGGACTTTTTCCTCATCCTGCCCTGAGCCAATCAATCTTTCACAAAGCATTGGACTGCACTGAAGAAGCCATCCATCCTGGGCTTTTACTTCCTTTCCCTCAAGTCATTCTCCTGCCAGGCTGTTGCTTTGTCTGTTATGATGCAGCAAGGAGATCCTTTCTAGATCCGTTTGTCTTCCTTAAGCCTTGATTCATCAAAACATGTATTATGTAGGGAGTGTTTTATCCTGTATTTCCAAAACATGACAGAAGCATGGCTACTTTCTCATCTGTGCTGTTTAAAAGCTGTGAGTGACTCTGCCAGCTCAGAGACTGCTGTAGCCTGCTTTGGAACATCAGAAACAACAGGAGAGTATGGCTCCCTGAAATACAGGACTCATCTGATGTTTGAACTTTAAACTTCTTAGCCCAGGAATAACATGCACAATCTAAAACATAATTTGCAGCTCAAGGCCTGGGCATATTAACACTGAGAGTACTGACAGCCTTGCTGCTGCTGCTGCTGCTGCTTTCAACCAGATCCGTAGCCAGAAAAGGACCTGGAGCTCCTTGGGCCCCATCTGAAGGTTCCTTAGCAGTGCTACATGTCTCTGGAAGAGCCAGTGTTATTATACCCCATTACCCATGTCTGTGGGTGATACGAATTGTGCATGAGCAACACTGCCCTTGCTGTCTGGTCTTTCTGCCTTGACCAGATCCTCCTCCAGACCCAAGACTATACGAAGACTTTGCAAGGTCTTAGTACCAGATCACTAAAATCTACCCAAAGACTATGTGGACTGAAGTCTATCTTTGGTATCAAGCAAATTGCTCTACAGCTATGACAGCCAGGCACTGAGGAGGCTGGTGGTGACTCCTCTGTTTGAGCCCATCAAACCCGTGCAATGTGGCATAAAATGCCACCTCCCTGGTATGAGAGTGATCCAAACCCACTTGCACTACACAAGATGTGATCCAGTGATGAATCAGATCAACATTCCTCCACTCAGATGCCTGAGATACACAAGCCAAGTTCTGCCCATGAAAACTTTGAATGCTAGCTATTTGGCGGGGAGAGCTAAAGAAGTCAGAACATCAAGAAATCAGAACCACAAATTCAAGCTCTCTGGCATTTGGAACTACTTCACAGAAAGCTACATTCTCACCGCCCACTCTCCAAACACACTCAGGTGCTGGCATTTTCACCCAGACTAATTAACAAATAGTGTGGCAATTAAATCACATGGCCTCACCATTGAGTTCAGAAAACTCCCTTACATTGCCGCAGAGTATAGCAACATAACTCATAAAATTATTTTATAACAACAATTTAAGTGAAGCAAATATCATGAAAATACAACACAAATGTGATAATTATTCTAATTTATGTGATAACAATGTTACGTGTAAACTAAATTGTCTTCCCCAGTCAGTCCATCCAACTTTGAACAGCTTCCCTGCTCCACAGATGTGCCTCGAGTATCAGCAGTGTGTGTGGAGATGCATAGGGTGACTTTTCTGAATCTGTCTTTGTAAAGCTTCCCACAGCAGTCTGTGGGGAAGCAGCATTTTTGGAAGATCTTCCAAGAAGAGTTTTAGCTGCCAAAAGACCTTTCCTATCTCTCCAAAGAGCAAGGAAGAGTGAGAACAAGGTGGTCTTTGCACAATAATATTTTGCCTTTCCTGGCTGGCCCAGCTGTTCCATTAATTTCGGCTCTGCCAGACTTCATGGTCTGCTTCCCTGTGTTGGGTTTGTTGGTAAGAGCCAGGAGGGATAGATCAAGGCAAAGCTGTATTCAAGAGCAGCCCTTGTGTGGTTCACAACCCCAGGACCCTGCATGTAAGGGAGGGTGTCTGCTATATTTGGTCTGGCTTCCTGTTCCTCAGATCTTGACTCTTGGACAGCTGCAATGAAGATAAGAAAAGCCTCAGGAAACTAGAAGATGCTCATTTGGAGAAGGTATCTAGAGGGGGAGGTTAATACACAAACAGATTGAAGGAAAGCAGAAAAGTAAATGAGAAAGGCTTGGGGTAATCTTTTTTTCTTATTTTTAAAGTAGGATTAGTTAGCGGTGAAGAGATATCATTTCTATGAAGAGAAAATGAAAAAGTACACTAATTACATACTAAATGAACATGAGTAAGCCCCGCATTTTCTGAGTCACAACAAGCAGTTATAGAGTGACAGGGAAAACTTTTTAAGTGATGATTCAAAAATAAAAAGGCATTTGGAGTCATTGAGCGTGCAGAGTTAGCCCAGGTAACCACATGATCTTATCATTACTACCCTTCATCTGTCTGCCTCCCTCTTCCCACCTAGTGTTTGATACACTCACTTGTTGCATCTTGTCTTGCAAGTGGCATGACTTCAATTGCACTAATTGTGTGCATAAAGTTAAACATGCATGTAAATGTTTGCAAGATTGGAACCTCAGACTATAAACACTTAGGAGAGGGCTCATCTCCACTAATGAAATCATGGAGGGCTAGATGCAGGGGGGATTCAGACATAAGAAGAGTTCTGTGTGTATTATATAGGAGAAATTACATTGTTGTTATACTTTACTATTTTTTTATTCCTTGTGTCTTTGGTTATTTATGTCACCCTCACTTCCCTTTTGTGCTCCTGCTTTTCTTTAAAACACATGGTGGCAGAAAAAGAGTTGTAGGCATTTAAGCAATTCAATTTGCTTTCAGATGGAAGGGTTAATATTGTGTATTCTCTTATCGGAGTATAATTCTCCCAAGGTAGCTGCTGTGCTAATATTATACCAAATTACGTAGGTGTTGCATGAGGCTGTAATTTGCACTAGAGGTTTAAAGGTTATTATTATTTATTACCTGCATTACAGCAGTATCTGAGAGCCTGGTAGGGAACCAGGGTGCTGTGCTCTGCACAAACACCAAGCAGGAGGAAAGTCCCTGACCTAATACCAACCAGGAGCTCCACAGGCAGATCAGAGAGCACCCAGGTGGGGCCCAGGGCAGTGAGCCAGAGTGGAATGGGCTGCCCTTTTCTGGGAGACTGGGGACATCGGGGTCTGAGATTCTTCAGGAGAAGTAGTCATCTTCCAAAACAGGCTCAGGTGGCAAACTTCCCAGCAAAGGGGAAGCAGTGGCAAGGAGTGAAACATGCTAAAAATTTTTAGCAGAATATTCTCCATACCCAAGGGAAATTTCCTCTCAAAAAGCCCAGTCCCTGACCATGGATCTTGCCCTACAGGATTAGAGGCAGCACAAGAATTAAAACAGAGGGAAGGCTGCAGGAGACAACAGGACAAGACTGGTCAGCTCCACAGACATAGTGACGGTCATGATATAAGACACTATAAAAGAGACCCCTCTGCCTTAAATTCTCAAAATGACTCACTAACCTATAATAACATTACCTAAAAGTCATAGTGAGCTCTTCATCTTCAAAGCACTTTACAAAGATTAACTAATTAATTTCACTGTCAAATCTTTTGGAGATCTAGTAATGGTATTTGGCTCTACCTCAGAGAGCAATTTTTTCCAGGTACTGGCAGAGTAAACATTCATAATGATATAACCAGTGGGAAGAACATTTATAGCACTTGAATGATATTTTAATGAGAGAAAAGGTTAGGAACTGACCCTGGACCAAAGGGCTTCACCAGGACACTCACTTGGAAGTTGGGACTCCCTGTTGTTCCCACACTGCTGCCAGCACAACGACACGTTTGGCTTATGCATACTGTATTTTAGGAAAATCCAGCAAAAATGCCAGTTATTTCTGGATGTGTCCATGGGCAAGGGTGTTCTCAGGTTTCTGCCCTGTGTTCTCACATGTGTTGCCATGCTGGTGACATGGGATGTGCGACTGAGCGCACCCTCAGCCATGGAGTTTAACAATGCTGAGGGCACCTGGGTCAGGACAACCCCAAACACAAACAGAGTCTGGGCAGAGAATTAAATAACAGCATCCCTAAGAAGAAGGACTTGTGTGTGTTCATGGACTGGAAGCTCAACATGACCCAGCAAAGTGAACCCACAGCCCAGAAAAACCCAACCACATCCTGGGCTTCATCACAAGTAGAGTGACCAGCAGGCTGAGGGAGGGGATTCTGCCCCTCTGCTCCACTCACCTGGGATCCAACTTGGATCTGGGGACCTCAAAATAAGAATAACATGGACCTGTTGGAGGCAGTCCAGAGGCAGCCATGAAAAGGGCTGAAGAATCTCTCCTATGGAGACTCCTCTCCTACAGATGAGTGAGATGGGGTAGTTCATCCTGGAGAAAAGAGGGCTCTGGAGACTCCTCAGAGAACCTTGTAGTACCCAAAAGGGGCTACAGGTGAGCTGGAGAGCGACTTTTTATAAGGGCATGGGCTGGTAGGACAAGGGGAAATGGCTTTAAACTGAATGAGGGTAGATTTAACTTAGATATTAGAAAGAAATTTTTTACTCAGAGAGTGGTGAGGCACTGGCACTAGCTTCCCAGAAAAGTTGTGGCTGTCCCATTCCTGGAAGTGTTCAAGGCCAGATAAGAAGGGGCTTTGAGCAACCTGGTCTAGTGCGAGGTGTCCCTGAAGGCAGGAGGTCAGAACAAGATCTTTAAATTCCCTTCCAACCCAAACCACTTTATGATTTTATGATTTTCCCTTGTGGGGATGCACTACTTCTGTCTGTTACTCTTCTTCTCACCATGGTCCAGCCTGGACCCTCTGCCAGCCCCACACTCTGCCAAATAAGAATAAAAACATGGTGAGGGTGCAGCTCCCATGAAGAAGTTTCACTTTCAGTCTCCTGGCTACCTTGCAAAGAGACAGAGTAACTCCCAAAGGCATCTCCTGCCTCCCCATCCAGATGCTCAGCTAACGTGGGCTTGGCATGCTTTGATTTATGGAGGCTGGCTCACAGTGTTCTTCCAGAACAGCTATATTGGCTGCAGTATGAAAAATTCACAGCAGCAGCAGCCAAAATTAGGCTGAAAAAAGTCTTCCATGTGGACACTGACAGGAGAGCAATTTTATCACCGTAGATTATGTTGCCCAAAGAGGTTGTGTATCTACAAAAGTAGAAAATCTCCTACTGCTGCATCAGGATTGCAAAGACCTGCTGGCACTGTTGTGGGGACAGGCAAGGGTATAAAAACTGGTGACTTTCTGTGTGCTAAACCAGATTTCCAGTGTTTATCACAGACTGAGAGCTGCTGTACTAAACTAGTCCCTATGTTTAAAAATAATACTCGATAGAAACTCTCAAAAATTAAAATATCAATACTAGATCATGTGTATCCAGTCTTTATTCAACAAACTGTTAGGTATATACAATAATCCTCAGACTGTTTCTCCTAGAGTAAACTATTTCTCTCAGACTAAAAATTGAAATGAAAAAGCTGTTGGTGCAAAAAAAAAAAAAAAAAAAAAAAAAAAAACAAAACCAGTGTCAGGTCTGGAAAGGAACTGAAAAAATATCTGTCTCACTTCTCTGCAGGGAATCAATAACACAATATTGCCACAGGTAACTTGGAAATGCAGTCTTTGATTTCTAGTAATGGAAATGGCTAAATAGAGATGTCACTGTGTCATGGTCATTCCATCTGATATGACCAGGGTTATATGCTGTGACTGAAAAGGAACTGCACAGGCTCTTTGTAAGAGTTGGACACTTGGGAAAAAAAAAATGCCTGAAAGCTGGTGACAGCTCCTCAGACCAAGTGTATGCCAACCATTCACACTTCAAATCTCAGATGTAACAATATAAAAATTTTACAGGAGTTCAAAATATCTCGTCAAAACACCTTGATCTCTCCTTTTGCACCTTAATCTCAGTATTGTTTATATTATCCATGGCCCGGTACAGACCTAATTTACAACTGTGAATCTCATTCATCAGGTTAACAGAAACAAAATCCAGGGCAGAATTTCACACAGCTGAAGGTGTATATTGTTAAAAGTTCTCACCTTCATTTTCCCAGTTGCTACTGGAGGTAAGGTGTTTTGGGATCAATTTTTTGCAAATGCCATTACATGCAACACCTTAAACCTGCTGCCAGCTTTCCTTTAGTCTAGCAAATGCCATTACCAATCACAAAACCAAAGATGCTCAGTATGAATTCAAGACCCTCAGTGAGCTCAGTGAGATTTTTCAGTGCCAAAAAGGGACAATTTGGGTGCAGAATATTTGATGACAGCTGTCTGTGTCTCCCTGGGTTGCCTAGGAACAAAGAGCAAATGACATCCATTTTGGAACACAGAAGGTAAAACTCTTCAGGGCATTCCCAAACTCTGAAAACCTCTTTGCTGCAATGAATGAGGTTGTGCTGCTGGATGAGGAGCTGTTGACCCTTGTGTGTCCCCTGTTGCCAGTGCTATCTTGGAATGCAGGGAGACTCCAAAATAAGAGTGTAGTGTTTCTTGGTGGCTAAGAGAACAAATCTTTCAGCTTCAGGAATGTGAAGTGCAGTTGGAGAAAGCCATCAAGTAGCGATAGTAACAAAAACATCAATGGCATCTGTTATGGACTGTAGCAAAGAAGACCCAGCTAAAACACACAGGATCATTCTTTCAGTCAAGACAACCAGGACACTGCTGCACATGTCACTGAAAGCTGAATGAAAGAGCAGTGTTAGAGTTATACAGAAGTTACAGCAGGGCATCTACAAACCAGTCCTTCTTCTAGTCTGCATAACCCCTGTGTATCAGTTCATATCTAAAACACAGCCTCTGCACCCCTAAACTCACCTGCCAGACCCTGAAAGGAGCAAAACCTAACCTGGAGGCATCAGCTTTTAATTTTCAATATAGTAGCTAGTGTGTGCTAATACCTTGGAGTTTCAGCTCCCTGAGCTCCCCTCCTTCTTCTGACTTTCTGTATGCATTCTGCTTCAAAAGGACTTCAGTGTTGTGCTGTTTGATGCCCAGACTGTCAACCTTGGTGCCACTGCTGAGGATTGCCAGGTAGATGAAAAGCCACAAACCCTGGGAGAAAAGCCATCAATGTCTCTGTGTCCTTGCAGTCCTAGTTCAGCAAGCCACATAAGTACAGCCATCACCCCTATGGCAGTTCTGTCTGCTTTGCTGGGGGTTATTGCACTGTAAATTATGGAAGTGCTTATGCTCCTTGCTGAATCAGGCCCCAATTCACCAGATTACCTGTCAGCCTCACATTATGGATCAAGATGGAACAAAAATGGAGTCTCCTTATTGACTTTGATGGCCCTAGGACTCGACAAAGTATTCTGCTGCTTTACTCCCCCCCCCCCCCCCCCCCCCCCCCCCCCCACTTTTTGTCATGGCAGAAGGGTGATATCTTGCAGTGGATAGCTACAGGTACACCCCTCTAATCACCCACTGCAATACAGGGCCACAGTGTGTGAGGAGCTAAAGAACAATTTCACCCCTCAGCCTCCTCCTCCCTCTTATTCCCAGCCCTGAGTTGATTGCTGCTCAGTCCAACAGAAATTTGGCTCAGGAATTGCCTTATTTCTATATTCAAGACACTGTTTCACTCACTGCTCCCTTTCTGGAGAAAGCAGAGCAAAGTGCATTAAGAGGTGGATTAAAGAGAGGAGGGAAGATAAATAAATAAAAACTACATATTTTCATAAGATTTTTTCAGTACGTTTCTTAAAAAAATGTGCTGAATAAGTGATTTACCTTCAGTCTTAGAACTGCGAGGTTTAATGAAGCTGACATTTCTTCCTCTCCAATGTTATGTCAGACTAAAAACCTTTTCAACTTATAATAGATACATATGGTAATAGATATCTGAATGAAAGATCAAACAGACATTAAGCACTGCAGAAATAACCTGGTAAAAAGATGAAGTCACCCTCTAATGACACTATTATGACATACAGATTAAAAGAAGAACCAGTAAAGAAGAAGGATGATAATGCTATTGTGTTACTCCACTAAGGTGTTTTAGCAGTAAAATGAAGTTACTCACTTTCTGCATCTATCCACTCATCTGATTGATGTTTTAAGGGAAAAAAAAAAGCGCAGGAGAAAAGAACTGTTCTTGAAGGAGAAAAAAGCCCACCAAGCAAACCCTACCTATATTTGGGGTTGGTATGTCGTATCAGATGAATATTGCATTTCAAGCGTTTGATCCTGTGCCTCCAAAAACTAAAAACATCATAAACCAAAATTAAAAACTTCGCCAGCAGTCTAGTACACATAGTAGGTTCAAACTGAACCCCCTTGAGGAAAGGATAATTACTACCTTGTTGTAAAGCAGATGCATTTTTGGAAGCAGATGCGTGCAAGGTGACCATACTTTGGGAAACCACATTTGAAGTAAATATTTATTTGCATAACAAATAGAATACTTTCTACCAGCCCATTATGCAGCTAAGATTAGCCCAGACCTTTATAGTGACACTATATAGATAATAAACTGAAAGCAAATTTGAGCTGGTGCAGTTTCGCTGGTTCCTAAGCTGTCCAGCCCTGTGTGGGTCGAATGGGTGGGGAGCAGTGTGGCTTTGTGCCTGCCAGCAGTAAAACCTCTGAGACAAGGGGTCAGAGGGCAATTCCAAAGCACAGGATCAGCAGGATAACTCCTCATCACCAGGGGAATATCTTGGAAGTTTGCTCAAGAGGGCTGAGGTTTCTCTACTTTGTGTGCTTGTAGATAAGCCCATCTCCTGAGGAGAGAAGTGCTCATGGACACAGCCCACCTCTACTGCAACCTATTTATATCTGCCACACAGACAGAGGACAACGTGATTCGGGTGTTAATCAGTTCCTGGCAGCATTACAGAACCTCCTAGAGTAAAAAGCAATCCAGTTCTGCAGATGAGGCAGAAGCACACGGGGCTTCATTGTATCCTCCTACTGCCTAACTTAGGCACAATGACTGCTCCTGCCCAGCCTTTGCACAGGGAGCTAAGACCCAGCAGACCTGGATTTTAGGGGTCTGGTGTCTCCCTCGTTTATTGAACTGAACTGCCATAACAGTCATGGCAACTGAATGAGGCCTCTTGTAGGTGGTCTGAACACAACCCACATTGCCAGGGTGCTAAGCCCTGCCTTCAGCTACTCCTCCCCAAGCCATGAAACCAAAACACCATCAATTTACTACTGGCTGCTAAGAAAGGAGAAACTGTTTCCCCTTTGCTCTCTTCACCATGGACTTTAAATGCAATTCCTTTCTTAGAAAAACCTGCAAACACGGCACTGCAGGGTTGCTTGCGAGCTCTGTCCCAAAGAGTGCAGGCTGCAGGTTCTCATTCTATATGGAAATTTTTTCCTAGCTATCCATGCTGTCTGGCCAGTCTAGGATGGAAAACAGCAATCCATCCAGTCCTAGGTGCCTAGGACTTGAAAGGCAGATTCTACACTGTGGCCTTTTACAGCCACATTTGTATGTGTGCCCAGCAGTGCAAGGAGATGACATTTTATGCATTGAATTTCCAGAACAAAGTGTCGCTGGTAGACAGCAGCAAGGTATGTTCTGATACTTTCACAAAGCATTTCTCCCTGTGCTGCAGGAGCAGCCCATTAATGGAACAGTCAATACACAGCTGCTTTTTTTCCTGCCCTTAACTGCTACCAGAGGCTGAACTGGCTGAGTGAGCTGGGTCTCTGTAGCTTCCCTGGTTCCCTTTGAAGAGGTTTGTCTCTGTGATACAGCAGCACTGCTACATCCACAGAACAGTAAGTATTGCTTCCCTTGATGTAGTCCCTTTATGCCTACTTGCTGCTGCTGGGCTTAACTCATCTCTCTTTGTATTTGCCTAAATAAAATACAATCATAAAAAAATGACCATTTAATTGACATGACAGAAACACTGCCTTTTAAACTCAAAATGAAAATCTGAATTTGCATTCACACAATTTTTAAAAAAGGGAAGAGGGATTATTGAGTATAAAGGAGACTGACCTCAAAACCAAGCAGCAAGGCCTAACTTCACCCACACAATTGACTCTAGGTCTCCTTTGGGCTTGTTTTCTGCCTCCCTGGCCCTAGCACATGATGTTTTTCAGTTGCAAGTGTCTGAAATTATATGAGGGCTATGCTGCAGCCTGTCAGACAAATACTTTCATGGTAGGAAAGGGAGGTTGTAGGTATACTGCATGGCAGTAGTGAAGAGATTCATGGTGATGAACCATTATCTGGCACAGCTGTGTCCCAGGACAGCCTTATAGGTCATTTTTCCCCACCAAGATGCCCAAGCAATGTCTAAGGGACTGCAGGTTGGCACATACACAAAACCTTCTAGGGAACAGACCAACAATTTACATGTGGATGGTCATGGCCCAGTGCCTGGGCTCACTCCTTGGGGATGCCTGACATATCTTAGATGTCCAGCACGATGTGTGATTAATCACTCTTAGTCGGTTCCTATTTTTCTCCATTGACTAAAAGGAGTATGAAGATTGACTTGCTTAGATTTTGGCTCCTTAAATTTTGAATGGCAAAGGAGAGCAGATGAAGAACAGCACTTTACTCCTTCACTGATACCCAGTAGCTGATGCCAAGTGAGAAACCACAATACATGTGGAATCTGGCATTGCAAATGATCTGTGTCACAGTGGGTGTTGCAGAGCATTACAAGGCAATGTTGTATGATCCTTATCCTGAGGAGCTTAGCATCTAAGTGAGCAGCATATATACATATTCCTTGATGCATTTTAAGACCATAAATTTGTACAAAATGGTCTGAATTAAGCCTTTCTCAAGAAATAATTGAATAAATATATGAAAATCAAAATATCTTATTTCCCTATAAGAAAGGGGGAAAATAATGTAAGCAAAAATTGATCAGGTAATGCTGATTGTCGCAATTGTCACCAGAATTTCACTGGGCCAAATTTGCGAACGTAGCAATAAAATTTATGTTAGCATCAGCAAGAAAGAGCAGGAATCTGATGCAACCACTTTCTGATGCAGCAGTCTGTGGGGCCCAACTCCCTCTGGATCCTCAGCCATTGCATCCTCATTTATATGAGTGTGTATTGATTGTACCATGGCACAAAATGGAAAAGTGGTGATTCATACCAGACCTTCATCCATTTGACAAACTGGAGGGCACTAGCAGACTGTGGTCCATAGATCTCTGGCAGAATTTAAATACTTCTGCAGCTTCCAGGGAAGATTGCTAAGAAGAATGAAACAGTCCTGTGGGCTTACCTTGCACTTTGAAAGCAAATTGAGAGGAGTATACTCTTCTATTAGGAGACATAATGAAGCTGACATGACAAAATAAAGTCCAAATACCACTGCAGTAGAAGTTGCTGGAGGCCTGATGCCCTTGCTCATGACAGAAGGGTAGAAGGAGCCTCTCCACAGTGGACAGACAGGTTATGCCAATTCATTGCTTCTCAATTGCCCCAAACCCTAACCCTTGATCACTACCCCTGGATTTATCTGGATTTTTCCAACCACTGGAGGGCTCACATTTTTGTGGTTTTAACTCCCATAATTTGGGAGAGGGATGACAAAAAATTTCTTCTGTTCTTGAGGATAAAGGCTTTAAACTGAAAACTAGTAGGTTTAGATTAGATATTAAGAAGAAATTCTTTCCTGGGAGTGTAGTGAAGCACCAGAACAGGCTGCCCAAAGAAATTGTGGATGTGGATGCCCTGTACCTGGATAGCCAGGTTGGATGGGGCTCTGAGCAATCTGGCCTAGTGGGAGGTGTACCTGCCCACGGCAGGGGGTTGGAATGAGATGACCTTTAAGGTCTCTCCCAACCCAAACCATTCTATGATTCTATTAGCTTTAAGCGTTCTCACATCTGGACTGATCTGCACAGAGGACTCCATGATAGGAAGTCCTGATTACTCTTTAATCCATTTCTTCACTATTTAGTTGTTATGAAATGCCCCAATCACTGAGCATGTGATCAACAATTAAAGACCAACAGACCTTCAACCACAATAAAAAACAGGTTGTTTAAATTATCTAGATAAATGCAGGGCATTTCATGTAAGAGGCAATGACATACAGACTATATACAAAGGTACACGGACAGAAGAAGAAAAAAGGTGATGAAACATATTAATAATACAACCCCAACAGAGTTTGACCCTGTCACTAGATTATTCTGAGGTGCTTAAGTGGGATTTACAGATATTATTTTGGCCATCAGAGGGTTCCCATATTTTTCCATTTGCGCAACTGAAGCAGTGAAAGAGTAAAGAACATAGAAAAGCCACTTTAAAAAAAATGTGTGAAAGCAATAAAGATAAAAAAAAAATGCAACCCCAAAGTAATGCAAATAATCTACATGCAGGTCCTATTTTGTTACTGTAAAATTCAATTACTGCATTTTGCAAAACAAAACCAGACATTTCTGCTCTGGTTGCAGCACCCTCATTCTTATTTGCACCATTGCACATAAAATCAGGATTCAAGCAGCTGACACTAAATTCCATGTATGTAGGACACCTAGTAAAGGTTTCATGTGATGTTAGAGTGAGTAGGTTAGTACAAAAGAAACCCCACAAAGTAAATAAGATTTCAAACGTTGTGGTGTTGTCAGGGCAAAACCCCAGATTCCAAGTCAAGTTCAATCCTGCAAAGTTAGTAATGGCAGCGCTATTTTCCTAACTTGGCTTCAGTCACTACCGTGACTCTCAATTCTCAAATAATAGGTGATTCATCTTAATGTTATTTAGGGAAGGAGTCACAATGGCTTTGATAAGTCAAATGATGGTCAGATATTTTTCTTACAGCTCATTAATTTTCCCAGGAAACAATGGGCCAAATCCTGCTGTCAGTTATGCTACCAAAGTCAGTGTACTAGAGATGCTTTTTAATCCAGGCTAGATCCAGATCCCTCTCTGACATGTACAGGATGTGCTCTTGTGTTTTCTGATATGCTTCATCAGGTCTCTTGGGGCTCTCCTGAAAATGTCAACCAGAAATATACTTACTGCAGCAACCTGATAAAATCTCTCAGGAGGGTGTGATCAGGGGTAGCCCTGGGACTGAGCAGGTTCATTGGAAACTTTATCCAAGGTTTCATGGTTCCACCAGAAGATTCAAGCTTTGGTGGGGGGAAAAGGCTCCATTTTGCCTGAAACGGGGATGTTGGAGCTCATAGGGCTACAGTGCCTTTTCCCCTGGAGGGCAGACATAAGGTGCCCTCTCCTCCCCTTGTTGGTGAGTTTGATGGTCAGAGAAGCATCCCATGAAATTGTGCTTGTGGCTTCCCTTTGGTGCCCTCCTGCAGAAGGGGGTTGAATGGGCTGCAGGGCCCAAAGAGCATCTCTCAAAAGGGACTGACCATTCTGCTCCTCCCTGAGATAACTCAGATGTCTTCACTGCTCTGCAGGTTCCTCCTCTGTCAGCACAGCCAGAACTCCATCATCTTGTGCAATATGGTCCAAAGGTTTGGCAAAATCAAAATCTCTTTCCTTATTTGAGGTCAGAGCCTGGTGCCTTCAATCACAGCAAACAGAGACTGATTGCACAGTCCACTGACTTTAAGGAAGCTTCTCATGAAGAAATGTATTTATTCAGTTTGAATGATGGGCACAGGAAACTGGCTTTTGCTAATACAGGTGCGGCTGCTTCACAGGTGCCACAGCATTCAGTATTATTCCAAAGTTTCAATTTTTATTTCTAGTATGATTCTGACCTTCTAGACATTATAATTAGAAGACTTATTGGGAAGCCTAATATAATATTATACCCACTGGGGAGTCAAAAGTGCAAACAGTAAAAATAACAAATCTCAATATTTAATTAATTGAAACAGATTAAATTTCAACCTATTTCTCATTTCTGTCAGCTACTTAAGAGTTGCATATGAACTTCTGAATTTATGCATATTTTCCCACAGACTTTCTGAGCTGGAATTTCAAACAACTAACATCTATGTTTGTAGACACACTCTGCAGCTTTTTTAAGACCTTCTCAACGAAGAGCTTCCAGGGCTCTGTGTGGGAGGAATTAATTGAATATGGCTGCTCTAGTCGGGTGCCTAAATGGGATTCAGACACTTGAGGAAGCCTGGTGTTTCTTCTTGGTGAAGAAGGCTTCTGGAAGACTATCTTTTAAAGCTCCCCAATCAGGCTGTTCTCAAGGAGCACCTTTGTCCCAAAACTCATGTAGAAGACTAGAATATATAAACACAGATTGTTTCAGTGAACAGTAAAAGCAAAATAGAAACAGCTTTCACAAGAATTGGAATGTCTTCCATTTTCATGTCACTTCTGGCCTTTATCCAGCATACAGGAGGCCTTTAGTGCAGACAAGTGAAATTGTGCAAAAATAACTGAAGAGCAGGTGCTTTATCAAATCACAACTGGCTATTTGTCCTTATTCCTAATAATGATATCCTTACTGGGGCTGCCTTCACTGGCTTACTGCGCAAGTAGAGATTTGTTGTCAAAAATATATAAATAAATGAAAATGGGAACTCGGTAAATGAACCAGCGGTGAGGGACCCAGAGTTCCTCTGAGAAATTTGTTATTGATAGACAATCAACATGACTGCAGTTCATCTGTGGGACTGCTGTTCTGCAGTTGCATTTCTCCATGGTAAAGAAAATTTACAGTACTCCATCATATGCCGTGGGTCCTTTGATTAAATGTGGATTTACTGTACTTGATAGCCCACAGCAGCTTAAGTACCATAGAGTGTGTTACATAAATGCATGTTCAGGATTATTACACATACCAAAATAGGCATGTACTTGATGGAGGTTGTTATGGTTTACAATTCCCTTTTCCCTTTCCCTCTCTGTGGTAATAACTGTGCATGTATTGGCCTTAAACACCTATATGTCTTAAGCACAGGTTAAATTATAAAAGAGATGGCAACATCATCTTTGTCCATCATCATCTAATAAATCAACAGGTCCATTTCTGTGGATTGATGTAATGGCATTTATGAGCATTGGCAAAGTCATATCCACTTAACTGATGCAATTAAGTAGTGCCGTGCTCTTATTATAATAATAATGGATTGACTGATGAGTAATTTATTTCTTTCCAATGTAACTGACAAAAATAGGCTATATTCATAGACAACGCAATGTATTTGGATCATAAAACTGCTGTCTTATCAAATCTACCATTATCTTAGATTTATCCTCACCAGAGAGTGGTGAAAAATACTTTAAACCATGGTCCAAGCTTAATGAGGTATCCTGGCCCTGATGTGTAAAGTCCCACAGAGAAGGTGAATATTTTACTAGCTATTTCTCATAAGAGAAGTGCTGCTAAACACCGTCATAAAGAACTAGCTCTCAGAGCTGCCAGCTGAACTCTGTGGTCTAAAGAAGGAGATGGCTGTATTTGGTTTAATTTTAATTGAGTTTCCAGGAAAAATATTTCCTTATTGCCACTTGTTACTCCATACACTCTCCCTGACACGCCTTCCCTATCAATATTGCCTGGAGACCTGGCAATAAGTGAGATCAGTGCTTTTATCACCCTCAACGTGACATTTTTGAGTGTCTTGTTATTTCCTGTGTTTATGACTATGATTTCATTGAATCATAGAAGGGTTTGGATTGGAAGGTGCTCTCTCAACTTCTCTGGGTTATACAAATAATCTCTATGTAGATTATTTGCACTACTTTGGGGTTGCATTTTTTTTTTTTTTTTTCAATCTTGATTGCTTTCACATAGCCCCAATTCTAATAGCTCTCTTTCTTCATAGCTCCAGTTTTGTGATCATGGCCCTTCTCTGGACTCACTCCAAAAGGTCCATGTCCTTATTTTGGGGGTCCCACTGCTGGATGCATCATTGCACATAGAATCTCACAAGGGCAGAGTAGAGAGATACAATCCCCTCCCTCGACCTGCTAGTCACACTGCTGGCCATGCAGCCCAGGACACCCTTGGCTTTCTGGGCAGCAAGCACACACTGCTGGCTCATGCTCTGATTCTCATCCACCAGCACCCCCAGGCTCTTCTCAATCTATTGATTGAGAATGTCAATCTGAACCCAGATTCATCTCAATCTAAACCCAGGGCTGTTCTCAATCTATTCTCTGCCAAGCCTTTGTTCGTGTTTGGGATCACCCCAACCCAGTGCAGGACCTTGTACCTGGCCTTGATGAACTTCAGGAAGTTCACCCAATCCCACCTCTGCAGCCTGTCCAGCTCCCTCTGGATGCCATCCCTTTCCTCCAGTGTGTTGACTGCATCACTCAGCTTGGTGTCATTGGCAAACTTGCTGATGATGCCTCAGTCCCACGGCCCATGTCTCTGTAAAAATATTAAGTAAACTCAATCCCAACCCCAGTCCCTGAGGACCAGCACTCTTCTCTGGCTTCCACTCTTTGAGTACAACCATCCTGCCATTCCTTAACCACCCAGTGCTCCACCCATCAAATCCACGTCTCTCCAGTTTAGAGACAAGGATGTTGTGTGGGACAGTGTCAAAAGCTTTGCACAAGTTCAGTTAGATGGCACCTGTTGCTCTTCCCTTATCCACCACTGCTGTAAGCCTGGCCTAGAAAGCCTGGCATCAAATTTGTAATGTACAGCAACACATGTGGGGACCAAGTGTCAAATTATCTGCTGCCTGGGGATGGACATGGTTGTGCAGAGCTGCTCCAGGTTACAGGCTGCAAGGGGTCAGTAGGTGGGCAAGGCCAAACACCACCTCCAGACACCCCAGAATTTCTGCACTGCAGCCTGTTTCTGCTCATTGACCTTTCCTCAATCATTCACTTTGGGTATAAAAGCTTATAATTCTCAAGGGCATATTACATCCATTTCCATTATCATTCTCTTTAAAGTATGGCAGAAACTGTCTTTCACTGAGTACAAGCCAAATGTGCCAAATTCCAATTTCACGGTATTTTGTGGTTCAAGAACAGAAGAATCCATCAAATTATCTCGTTTGACCTCCTCTATAAGATTCAGAGAACAGAAAACAGTGGCTGAGACTCCTGTATTGACAGGGAACTGATTAATTGGGATAAGACCAAATGATTCCCACATTTTCTTGGGAACAATAGAAGAAAAATTATCCTGACTTTTGCAGTTTGACCTCATGGAAAATACCTACCCAATCCAGAAATTTGGAAATCAGCATGACCTGAGCCCATGAACCAGGAATGCTGGTCAACACTCAGGCAAGGATGATTGTACATGCCACCTGGAAATGCTATGCTGTCCCATCTGGGAGGGTCTCTCTTTATCTGTGGGGTATATTCTTTATGTTCCACATGTGTTTATGTGGGGTTTTTTGTGGGTGCACACAATTGTTTACCAAAAAGAAATTTCTTCCTTGGTCCCTGAAGCCTGAGGCACAGTGTTTGTTGTTATTTGAAATAGTTTCATTTGTCCAAAATAACACTGGGGACAATCCAGAGTTCGTCCTCTGCATGGGTCATGGATGGAAAACAGGGGATTACATAAACTCAAGGCCATCAGAGATCACCACAACAGCCCCATACTTCTGACCATGCTGTCTGTGACACCCTGATGAGGAGGGGAACAGCTCTGCTGGTTGGGGAGGAGGCCTTCACTGCTAAAAAAGAGATGAGACTTCTATTTCTTCTCATCAAATGGTGGCAAATATCATAAGCTTCCCCAGAACTAACAGACTCATCCTAAATGTTGCACCAGGAAGCTATAAAGATCTTTCAAATGCACGGCATGAACACTCACATAAAAGTAGAAGATGTGGTTAATGGTATTGGCTGGCCTAAGAGGGAGAGAGAGACCTACAGAGGTTTATTTACTACTCCAAGTGTTAAAAAAGTTTGAAATCAAGGTGGTTTATGGTTAGAGACAACAAATAGGTTAATTTTTCTTCACTGGATCCAACTATCTAATGCAAGGTTAACTCATTGACCTCGCCCCAAATGCATTATGTATTTAATTTTCAAGGCACAATTGCTTGTTACTTGAAGACCTATAAGATCATCAATGCTGTCTTTTATTTCTGGACTGAAACCTTTAAAGGAAGAGAAACATCTGATCTCTGAGAAGGTGTGATCTATGCCTGCACTCATACACTCATATATTATTTATCTTGATCCACAAGTGAAGTCTTATAAAGGGGCCCATGGAGGAAAATAAGAGCCATTTGTGCTACCTTTCATCAGAAATGTTGCTATGGAGTCCTCTCTCTGACCACAGAGCAGACATCTCATTCCTGAAACTACACCTCCTCTCAGGAAGAAGCACTAATCATTCTCACTGCTGCAGAATGTCTGGTTTTTGTTGCGACCTAAACTTGCTGCTTCAAACTCTCCAAATATGCTTCAAACTCTCCTTCCTTCTCACAGATGATGAGCCACTACCCTGTCCAGCTACAGGTGTTAGATCTTGAAGCATAAGCCTCCTAATCCCTGCTCTGAACTGATCCACACAAACAAAACACAGGATCCTTGCTGTTGAATAGCTGTTAAAAAACTGGTTACAGGTCCTTGATAAAGCCCTTTGGCACAGGAGAAGAACAAAGATGAAATAATGTCCCAGTGACAGAGGTTGAGTGCTGAATCATGAGAAATTCCTACGTAATGAAAAACCCAAGCCTGCCTCTTCCAGGTGTAGTACCAATATGCTGGCCTCTGAAAATTCAGCAGGATGGATTCACTGTACTGGTGATGAACATAAAACAGGAAAGTGACAAGAAAATCGAGACTAATGACACTGAGGGACAGGTATGTGGTGCAATGAAGAGAAGGTTTCAGATTCTGGCTAATTTGTAGGCCAATCTATTTCACTGCTCTACCTGAGAGCTGAAGATCTGTTGTGACACCACAGTCACCATACAGTTAAGGTCTGGAATGTGATGTTCTGGTGAGTTAAGAAAAACTTTTTGATTACCCATGCTTTGCACCTGGAATTTAAACCAGAGACTGGATATGAAATAGTGCTGGATGTGCTTTGGAGATAAGGACTTGCTTGTCATGCTAATAGGGTTCTTACTGCTGTTACTTTATTTCTCTTGTGGCATTTATTCCAATTCAATTAAAATAATAGAAGTTAATTTTAAAGACATATCTGTCTTACTGAAAATTGAGAAATAAAAAGATTGGCAAAGAGTTTCAGATTTTTCTGAAAAAAATAATGATCTGTCCATTTGCAGTAATGAAGCAGTTTTGTGCCACATGGTGAAAGGAAAGAGGAAGAATGGCCATGCCAAATAAAAAAGGACAGCTCTATTTGGGGGTGGAAAAAAAAAAAGGATGAGATGCAGTAATGCAGCAGAACTATTTTCATGATCAGTGTCAAAGAAGAATCATGTTTGTAGCCTGGGAAGATGGGCAGCATGAAAAACTTATGTTTTTCACAGCTGGATAGGCACCGTGGGGGAGAAAAACAGAACATTCATGATTTTCTCTCTACTTTTAAAATTCTGTTCCTAGCTTTTCAGCTAAGTCAACGTCTCTAAGAAGGTCTCAGGGAGGAAAAACCAAGACAGCTGTTGGCAATAACTCTGTGCAGAAAAAGGCCAGGCCTGAAGGGTCAGGAGATGCTGAACAAGATTCTGGAGGCTCAGGAAAAAGAGAAACACCAAAGTCCCCACCACCATCTGCATCACTGCAGCTGACAATCTGCCATGTCTTTTGGAGGCTGTCCAGAAGAGGTGTGCACAGCAGGACCAGTCCCACAGGCCACTTTAATGCAGCCTGTCAATGCCAGTCCTCACTCTCAGTATGCAAGAGAAACACAGGAAGCCATTTCCACTTACATAAAAAGAGAAGTAACTGTTACACACCAAAAAAAAAAAAAAAAAAAAAAAAAAAAAAAAAAAAAAAAAAAAAGAGCTAATTCTTGGGCCCATGTTGTCTCTGCAGTACTACCTTCCCTTGTTCTCTGAAGAATTCCCCTCCTCTCCTGACCCATACCTCACTCCTATTTTCTCCCACCTGAATATTCTCCTATCCCAAAGTCTGTGAGGAGCAGACGCTACTGCTGCTAGACATGCATTTTAGGAGGCTCCTTTCAACCCTAGTATATCATTTCATTATGAGTACACAGTGTATCTGGCAACAATCCCTTTTTATGCCCAATGTCTTTTCAGGTAAGTTACTCTGAATATCCAGACAATAAACAGCCTGGACCTGAAAAAAGTTTCTGTAAAAGGACAAAATCTATTGGGAGGTGAAGGAGAGCTAATAGCTTTGATTATAAAATCCAATTTGTTTCAAAAGTGAGAACTAAACAGGCTTGGCTGTACAGGCAAACCAGAAATTCTAAGCAAGCATGCAATATGAGTATAGTAAAAAGGAAAAAGAATAGCCCCAAGGCATAGTGTGCAGCAGGAATACCTAGAAAGTGGAACAAGAATATGGCTTTGAATGTGGCCAAGTTAGACCCACTATGGATGTTCCCATATTGCACTTAGATCCCTAAAGTTTCCTGCAAGTGACTGTTCAGGAAAAGTGAACGCTTGTGGGTAAAGAAATTCATGTGTGAAGCAGTAACTAGAAAAAATGGGGAGAGTAGAAAAGTATGGTCCTGTTTTACCATGGTGGGGGTTACCAGTGGAGTTTCGCAGAGAGCCATCCTGGAACGTCTGCTCTTCAAAATATACATAAACAAGTTGGAAAAGGAGCTGAGAAGTAACATGACCAAAAGCAACCCCAACAACAAAAACAAGCCACCAAAATTAAAAGCAAAAATAGTTATGACATATGGCTGAAGGTTTTCACGTTAATTAGTGACCAGCTGATAAAAGGAGTAGAATGAAATTTGATAAATGCAGGATAGTAGATATAAAGAGTAACCATTCTAAATATAAGAAAAGGATAGTGTCTTCTGAATTAGTTATTACCCTTCAAGAAAGGGGGGATCGAGGAAGGGTATCACATAAAAATACCAAGATGCAGATTTAAAACAAAAGAAATTTTTTCTTTTTCCCACATGCTGCATAATTAAACTGCAGAACTCAATTCCACAGGATGTTGTAGGGGCCAAAAGTATAAATGGGCTCAAAAAGCAATTAGACAAATTCCTGGCTGAAAAATTCATCGAGCGTTACAAAATGCAAAGATACAGATACAATCTCTGGCTCACAGTGCCCCTAAGGCACAGACTGCTGGGAGGGTGTGCCAGGATAAAGTATCCCTCTGCAGTTGCTCTGCTTTTTACACTGTTCCCCGAAATACCTGCTACAGGCCATTGTCAGCAGCACTGGGCTGAGGAGGGATTTCTGCAGCCGCTGCTACGGGAATAGGTAGTTACTCATAAAGTTAAGGGGAAAAAAATAAGAACTGAATCCAGCAGCATTTGTGATTGCTGAAAAAAAAATGAGTCAGAGAGGATTTGTCAGTCATAAGGTAAAAAGATATTGAAATAGAAGAAGTATCAGTTTTAGCATGGGCTGATCAATGTAAAGTAGAGGCTATCAGTCTTGTACTGTCAAGTAGAAAGGAGGCTACACACTCACTGGCTCATGAGGCTTCTGGGGCCATAAAGCACATTAAGAAATGAAATCCACACAGAAATACTTTCTAAGACATCATACAGTAAAAGCCATAAACCCGGTCTGTGGAGTTGTATACGCCATTGATGTATTTCTAGCAACTTACATTGTTTTTCACTAGAATCCAAGAAAAGCCATTTGTATTTAAATGATAGTAGAAACGGTAAATTGTTTCATCTGGGAGTTTAATAAATGGCTTGCCCTAGTTTGTCAGAGTTTGCCGTAATTTTACGTGACTGGCCAGATAAATTTGCTGGAAATGATCAGATAGCAGGAGATTGGCACAGCAGAGGAATTCCAACAGAAGCACAGAGTTAATGAATCTCCACCCGTGTCCAGACACGTGGATGGGGAGAAGGCCAGGCAGGAGCACCCAGCTGGGATCCTCTGAGCCAGGCACAGCAGCTCTGGTGATCCCCTTCCACTGGTGGCTGCATCCATGGGGGACTGGCTGAGGATGAGGAGAAACCGTGTCTAGCCCCTCTGAGCACTTGAGAGGTTAAAAGACATATCCCAAAGCAAATTATGATGGCACAAAAAATCATTGGTGTAGTGGATAAGCTACACAAATGTCCTAGAGTTAAAAAACAATTCTGGGAATGAACCACCAAGGCCCTTCAGTAGACTCCACCCATTTTGGAGGAGCTCAGGTCCTGCTAAAAGCTCAAGTGCAACCTCAGAGGTGCAGGGACTGTGGTGGTGGGTTGAGAAGATGTTCTGGACTCTGCAAAGCCACCACCTCCTGTTCTGAGGCTGGACAAGGTGCACATCAGCTCTCCATGGGCCATGGCTTGGCATGGTGTGACCTTTCTTCTCCCTGTTACAGTCAATCCAAACTGAATGCAGTTGCTCAGTTCCTGGCTTTTAAAACACCTTGCTAACTTCTTCAGCAAGGAGGTAACTTCTTTTTAAGTTCACAAGTTTGTTATTCCCCTGAATAGAATGGGAAAGTCTAGAAAGTCTTCCTAAAGTTAATGGATTTGAAGGGGAAAATATGCCCTGAAGTGCAGATGATTTCGGGTTATCCTGATTGTCTGTGTTCTGCAAATCAATGCACTTGAATCTGGTCAAATCTACTGCCAGACAGTCTGAAAAAAATTAAATCCAGCAGGGGTTTGAACATCTTTTATACATCTTAATAGGGACATTATGCCTAAACCCCTTTGTGACCATTTAAGTGATAAGACCATTAAAATTGTTGAGTGGCAAAACCAGCTCTCATAAGAAAAATGCATCTTAAGTATCTAGTGGATATAGTGTCTATCTTAAATACAAGCATCTTTCCACAAAAATTCACAAAAATCAGGAAAAATGTGTTGTTGGTCCCAGATTGCTATCTGACCATAATTTATTGTTTTTTCCTAGTGAGTTTTGGTGAAATGCAAAAACTTATATGAGGATAAGAATCTCATGCTTACAGAAAAAAATGGAGTATAATATTTTTTTTCTTTTTCCCCCTGCATATTTGAATTTCTCCTGCACAAAGTCTATGACTTTCAGCTACAGGCTATGACTGATCCCTTGACAACTCTAGTCTCTGCGATAAATTGTTCAAAGTCAGACCTGGGGCTGTGTCAGTTCCTAGAATATCAGGGTTTTTTACCTTCTCTAGCCTCATTTTAAATTTAAATGGTAACAAATGCATTCTGACCCCAGATGGAACAGAACATTTTTTTTATATCAGATTGGTGTTTTTGCTAATACGACTTTGGTAAGGATCTCAAACCCAAACAGTCTTGAACAGTCTCAAATCTCAAAAAATCATTTATGCTGAATCCCTACATGCTTCCTAAGAGAAAGATGAGCCATGAGCCACCATGGAAATGATGCACAATGGCAACAAGAGGCAATCATTGCCTTGCAGGGAAGCAGTGCCAGCAGTGGTCTTCTGGGCACATCTTTTCCCACTTTTGTCCCCAGTTCTTTTGGTTCTTTCTGAGTTGGTTTTAGCAAATGCTTTTTATGTTTATATTGTGTTGCCAGGGGGATTTAAAATGGGGTTTTATTGTTTTGTTTTATTTGCACATCTACTTATTGCATTTTGAAAACAATATATAACCTATGTTCTTCCTCGAATTTCAGAGGGACAGGACTCAGACCCAAAAAGTAGGCTATTCCTTTGTTCTTCCCCCACACTTGCTTTTTTTTTAAAAAAAAAAAAAAAGGTCTGTAAAATACTTTATAGCAGTCTGGGCCTACAGCTCTGTTGTTTGGAAGAGGCTGGAGAGAACAAGCCTCACAGAGAGTGGAGAACAAACCTGACCATGCAGTTGTATGACAAAAAGACTCTTCTGATTTTGTGGGCGAAGGGAAATATCTTGTGGCTTGTGCTCCACAGTGACATGGCTGATGGTCTGAGCTGGAAAAGCACTTCTGTCAAATACTGTTTGAATTCACAGACTTTTTTCTCTGGTCTTTAAATCTAGTTCTCATCTGTCAGTAATCCCTTTCCTGTTTTCAACCAAAGGAAAGCCTTGTGCCATGAACAAAGGGGAAAGAGATGCCACATATTAGTAGCCAAGATAAGGTACCAGTATTTAAACAACATCAGATGCTCAGTCCAGACAAAGAGGGATATCTCTGATGAGTCCAGTGCAAATACATGTCCTCACATCTACTGTGGTCATCTACAGAGCCATTTTGGTTGGATTTTTTTCCGTCTTTGACCCCTCATCACCTCTTTATTCAGCCTCCCCCAAGCAGAGCATGATGTCTGACTCAAGCTTTTGAACTCTCTGCATGTAAGTAGGTTTCAAAGTAAGCAAACAAACTCATACATCCCTTGTCTGTGTAGGTGTGTTCACATATTTTTATTTATTAAAAACAAAACAAATAAAAACATAATCTGATACAATTAAAGATGTGTTTTAGAGAGTGGTCTGTGCAGAGAAATGCTTGCACCTGGTATCATAATTTATAATGTTTAAGAAACAGGTTGGCATTTAAAAAAATGAAATGACAACAGATATAATAGGATCCAAAAGTCTCTCCTAAATTACTGAACAGTAGAGAATTGGATAAGATCACTCAGGCTATTTTTCTAATATTTTAGAGTAGTAGTTGCCTGCTCAAGCCTTTGATCTCATAACTTTGCCAGCTGACAATAGATAAGTAAGTGTTACAGACAATACAGCAAGAATGAATATCGGTGCATTTTGTAGGGAAGCACTGAGATGTGAAGTGATAGGAGATTGAAATGTATGTGAAGGGCAAATTTTCTCTTAGCTGTCTAAGGTACATGCAGCCTTCTGAATATGGCCTGTTGCAGGAGAATCAGCTAAAAGTGTTAATTCAACAAATAGAGAAAAAAGTTATCCAGTGTGGGGTTTTTTTAATTCCCTGAGCTGATGGGACACTTATTTGTTAATCATGATATATAGTTCATCATGCCAAAGGAAAGGTGCAACAGTACAACAAAGCAATTGAAAACCTATCCTCTCCAGGAAGGAAAAGATGGGAAAAGAGAATCCCATTTTATATCTGTTCTTCTGGATTGAGTGAAATAAAAGCTCATCAGGTCTGTAAGGCACCTTCTCAGAGTCTGGAAAGAAGAGTGAGGCAGAACTCTTTGAATCACTGGGCCTGAAGAAGGCTTGGGGGTCCTGAGCCCTCCAGACCCCAGTGATGCAGCCACAAGGACCCAAAGGGACCACGGGGGTTCAAGGAGGGTGTACAACGACCTCAGCATCCTATCCAGAAATACTGAGAGCCACAGATGAAGCAAATGGGAGATGGTTGCAAAAGGCCACAGAGCACCCCCAAAGCAACCACAATTTTGCAGTAAAGGAGATATGGGAATCAGCAAGAGAACAGCTGGTAAAACCAACTCTGATTTCCTGTTTCTCTGGCTGGTATATGGCATTGGGCTAAAATAACAGATATTACTGACTCCTTGGCTTGGTCAGTGGAGAAATGCTTTCTCCTGATGGACATGCCAAGCATTTTCTGTAGGCAGTACTGTGTGTATTGAGGTCAATTAAATAGGCTGAAAGGAATGCACCCATACATTTTAGCAGTAGCATAGGAAAATAAACTTTCTTTTTCTTCACACCAAATAAACACCAGTAACACCCAGAAACAATATTCAACAAAGGCAGAGTGAGCTCCAGACACCAAGGCCTTAAGACACTGGTTTGTCACCTCTATGGGATTTTGCTGTGTGACTGAAGTCCAACATGGAACTTGGCTCTGGACCAAACCCAAGGCCAGCAGAGCCTGAGTTTGTAGTTTGTTAAGAGATCCAATCCTGCCATATGTTTACCAGCGATATCATAATTGTCTGTGCATCCTCAGTCTGCTATGGATTTTGCAGCAGCTGTCAATAGCACTCATTCATCACAGGCCCAAGATAATTGAAGCACTCCATCTGCTGCAGGGCCACTATTACCAACACTGATACTTGTGTCAGTAACTTGCTGAAGAAGGGCCTGAACTTGCCCCTAGTGAAAAATCAATGGGACGATTCCTGTCGGCAGAAGAGGAGGCAACCCTAACCCTTTCAGTACTGGAACCCCGAGCAGCTGTTCAGCATCCAATTCCACAGCACCATCCACTGTGCCCCTGGATCTCTGGAGAGGAGCAAACACAGGCAGAGCTCTGCTCTGATCACACAGCCTTTGCAAACTGGTCCTGCAAGGCACCCTGGAGCACAAACCCCCACTGAGTGAAAGGGCAGGTACAGCAGAAAAAAGACCTGGGCTGAAGAAACACATGATGTCAGCTCACATGGGCAAGAGAGGCAGAATTCAAGTTATGCATTCAGTTTAAAGCCCCTGCCTGCATAAACAGTCAGACGTGTTTACAGGAAAGTGCTAAAGGAATTAATCTGTTACTCAGCAACACTAATCAAGACTCCTACCCCATGCAGTTCACAAAGTCCTGCATCTGTGCATACTTTTATATTCCTGCTCACAGTCAGCTCCATTCCATCTTCTGTCTGCTGTACAAATAGAAGGAAAAAAACCCAAGGTCTACAAAAGAAAACTGCCTATTGTGTTAAAACATTATTTTCACATAAAACAAATATTTTCCATGATTTGCAATTCTCATTTCTTCTATTTTTATCTACTTATTTTCTTGCAAGAAAAGAACAAACTTTTGAAAACCAAGGCAAGTTACGACCTTTTTAACTAAAAGGGAAACCCAGAAGTTGTTGTCCTGCTGTTGGGGAGTGCAGATGAGATCAAACTAGAACTTTAAATCAGAACACCCTTGAACTTTCAAAGTCAGGTTCACCTCTAAAGTTTGCTGCTAAGGCAAGTCAAAGCCTGTGCTCAGATGTGGATAGCTCCCACTGAGTTCAGGCTGCCCTGCTTGATTGTCACGGTAATATTCTTGTTGTGTTTGTTTACTCCAGTGAAGGTTCTCAAGGATCTGACTTCATTTTCACTCTTTCTTGTTCATACCCAGTATAAGAAAGGCCACTTTCTTGAATATATTTAGGTTCTCTTTGTGCACACAATGATGTAATGATAGGAAAATGAGAACTTTAGTGAGGACAGCTGTCCCTGAAGTGTCACTTCAATGGCAAAAAACAAGGAGTGATGGAGGTTCAAATAAGATAACACTACAAGGTCTCAAAATACAAAGCAAACCCCGTGATTTCTCTTTTCATCAGAGGAGCAGAGAAAGTGAGGCCCTCTTCTTCTGGGCAGTGATTTAGATGTTTTTTTAAATGTTTTTTTGTTTGGTACATTGTAGGCCTGAAAGGTTTCCACAGATAGATAACACTTTTTTAATTCGATCAATGAGAATAGCAGAAAAGGGCAGCACATGTTTGAATTTCCTGCCAGTGAAGTCCTCCAGAGTATTTTACAGCATCACAAGATGGAGAAAGTCATACAAGATCTCTGTATTGAGATGACTGGAAAAACTATAAAGGAAGTTTCCTTTATAGTTGTCTTTGTCTTCTGTGGATGTCTCCTTACTTCCTCCAGTACACCAAGAGTGAAGGTAGCTTTGTTTTTTCAAGCAAAATGGGCAGGGAGAAAAGAGACAAGAAAAATCAACAATGACGAATTGCTTGATGAGTGGCTGAAGTCAAAATAGAGACAACCTAAGAAAGCATAGACATATTCCACCAGTAAAGAGAATCATTTCATAATAGAAGGAAGATTTAAGATTTTTTTAATAAACTTTGATTTTTAGAAGAGACATAAAGATTCTGACAGAAAAAGGATAACTTTCTTTTCAATATTTAATGAGCCTTTATTTTTGTACATATACTTTCAGTACATGAAAACAAGCCTCTAACACAGGAACACATTCTCCAGCTGCAGTGTAACAGATGTGCTAACCATTAGTATCTGCTACCCATTCCAAGTCATTAAATCTGAAACCCTGCAGGAGGAGTCAAAGGTACCATCAGGGGACCTGTGGCAGTTATGGTGTTTCTACTTAGCTGATTTCACTAAAGAGCCAGTGTTTTACCTTGAGGCACAGAGGAGAGTAAGGAACCCAGATCTGGATTAAATGTGAATGAAATGACTATGAAAATGTACAGCTGGAGTCATAAGATCCATTTTCTGATCCCCTCACCATGGTGAAGGGGAGATAAATGGTGTGTCACTGATGGGGAAAGGTGTAAATAGCATCCAATGGACTTGAAAACAGAGTTAAAACAGAGAAGACCCTGGGCTAAAATGCTGTAGAGTCAGGGGAAATGGGCAGAGCCAGGACTGAATTCCCGGGAGCTCAGCTCCAACAGAGATACGGGTGGTTCAAGTTGGACACTCCAGAGAATGCTACTGTGCAGGCAGGGTCTGTGCCCATGGGCTGACCCAGGATTTGGGAACCACCTTGTCATTTGCATTCAGAGTCTCTGAAAAAAATACCCTCATCAACCAGCTCTGGAAAGGGAGAGTCCAAGGACTGTTAGAAAGAGGCCCACGAAGGCAACAAAAGTGCAGGCTGGGGAACTGAGTCTGCAGAAATGCCCCTGATCCCTGCCCACTGAGAACACAGCCCTGGTGGACGCTGAGACTGGACCTCAGCAGAACCTGACCAGAACAAGACCAAACACCTCAGGCATCTTCCAGAAAGCCAAGCATCTTGGTTTGCCTCAAGCACGTCCAGATCCCCTGCCCTCCTCAGAAGACACTGTTCCTCCTGGGATAGAATTCCTTGATCTTCAGACGCCCAAATTCACAGGATTTTTGTAGGCTGCGTGGCATTCCAGCCGCCGGCTGGCGTTCTGGTGTCGCATGTGGGTGAGCTTTTGCTCACTCTCTTGCCATCTCTCTGCAAGCAGTGGGAGCCAGAGTGGGGCAAGTGTCACAGGCAATATGCAGAAGCAATTCCGGAAACTTTATTGCTCAGAAGTGGCACTCAGCCAGGAGAGGAGAAAGAGAAGAGCTCATAGTTGTGTACTTGCACACACTGACAAAACTGCTACTGATGAATCAGAGAGAGAAATCTGGAGAGGTGACCTTGGGAGGTCACAGAAGACTCGTTTTTGCCAACAAATATGAACATTTGCAATCATGCTGTGGCCTGATGCCAGTCACTGTTTTATGTGCTATCTCATCAAAACATATGAATTTTCAATAGCTGTTTTAGAGTCCTACTTGCTGCGGCGTTATATCTCTCCTACTCCTACAGGTTTTGGATTGTACAGATACAAAAGCAGGGTATTGAGGAAAGCTGGCACTTGGGTTGGCATTGTTTCCCATGAACATTTTCCTGCATTCTGAAAATCGCCGACTGGTCAAGTGCCGGAAGGTCACTAAGCAACGTGGCAAAACTGATGACAGAAGGGAGGCAAAAAATCTCTGGAAAAATGAAACTCCTCCATTGTCCAGCCTGGAAGGTCAAAAATTGCCATTTTAAGATTGCTTGTGCTAAGGGAGGCTCACCCACCCTAGGTGTCAGCCCTTCAGAGAGAACTACTGTAAATATCGCCATCTGTGATGCTCCTGGTGAAGGACTCTGCTGATGTAAAGGTTATTACTCATTTATAAACATATGGCTGCTGTAATCCTTCATTCCTCTATTCATGGTGAGATTTGTGTTTGATTGAGCTTGGTATCAAAATAAAGATTTTTTTTTCCTATTCAGCACTAAGGGTACATTATCAATTTGATTTATATTAATAAAAACAACAGCAACCCACTGTGGCAAATTCTTAAATCAATAGATGTGATTTGACTTTAAAAAAAAAATCCCATTGAAAGCAATTGGTTTGAAGGAGCACCACCCAGTGCAGCCTGAAATCAAATCTGCAGTGACTGAAAAAGATTGTGAACAAAAAGACAGAGGATTCTGCTATTCATCATTGTCCCAACTAAACAAAATAATACAATCTAACAACAAATGTATGTTTTTCTGGCATTATTTCCATTTTGTAAATCCAGAGAGATAAAACACTGAGGTTTAGAGTACGTGAGCTGACAGCATCTTTTCAGTGATACTGTGATGGCGAAGGCTCTGAAAATGTGTTTTCAAACTATGGATTTTATTGCCTTGTGTGTGTGATGTGTGAATTCTTGAGCATATACATGCCTTTCAAATGAGCCCTTTAGATCTAAGATCCCATTTCCTCCATATAGTCAACAAAGACCATAAAGCAATTTCTGTAGGAGCAAGAGTTCACATAGAAGAACTGAAAGCTAAAAATTCCCACCAAACCAGTTCAGACACAATGCACAGCTTACCTGTTGTCTGTCTGCTTCCAGGAGCAAAGGGACCAGTTCATCTGGCTTACTGTCAATGTCTAGCTCAGGCAGAGATGAACTGCTTCCTAAACTTCTCTGACTTTGGGAAGAGTTTTATAAGGCCCTTGATTAAGAGTTTTGATGGCAGTAGAGCCTGCATTTGCATGGCTATCCGTAATATTATGCAAACTCTGGGGGAAAAAAGTATTTTCATCATATTCAGTATATTCAGTATATTCACTGCTGCATTGAAATACCTTGCAGCAAACCACACCCCCACCCCCAAATGGGCATGGCTGGATTCCACACAGCAAGACATCTCTCTTTGTACTTTTGACCAGCAGATACATTAAAATCTGGGCTACCAATATATATGATCCTCTCTCCTGAGAAACATTTTTCCTGATGGGGAACGCATCTGCTGTATTTTAGATAGTGTCTAAAAATCCTTGTCACTGATATTGCCTTGGATTACTCTAAAAGAACTTTAGCACCCAGCCCACATTTCATCATTAATAATATTTATGTAATGCAGCTGCAAGGCTGAGCAGCACATTACGTCACCTCAGCTGAATGAAGAGCAAGTTGCACTTTCTAGATCACAGCACTGCCATGTTTGCATTATGTATGCTGGAATTCAGTAATGAAAAAAATTTAAATGATGGGAACAATTAAGCTGGCTTTGGGATTTTTAAAATTAAGGTTGCAGGATGAAGACAAAAATGTACTTCAGCATATTGGGGAGTTTAAATTTTTTATGTTTAAATCACCTTAGAAAGAATTTCCTCTTTTGGAATGCTGAGGTAATTATTTCTATATGTAATCTTTTGTTAGAACTAATTTGTGAGGCCCTGAAATACAGTGAAAAACTAATGGAATTTACTGAGGGATCCTCACGTCCATGAGAAAGCTTCAAATACGGAGATCTGAATTATTTTTTTATGTGAAAGTGTGTGAATATCCCTGATTTATGGCATCTGAACACCAAACTGCCCGTCCTTCCTGGATTGCTGTGAGATGGCATTTTCACTACAACAGAGTTCTTGGCACTTCTTCGCAGCAGAATTAAACATATCCATGCAGTGGGCAACTTCACTTTCTGACAGAGTGTGTTAAATGTCCAGGTTTTGGAATGTTTCAGATGGTAACCCCTAGTGTGCTGAAAGACTTCACCTCTACGTGTTTGTGTTTTTCCTCTAATCCACATCATGCAGTCTTTGAGCACACAGGGTTTTACCCTTGCTACATGCCTGGCAGAGATTTATTAATTGCAGCTACTTGAATGGAACAGAATAGAAGTACAGAGAGAATAAATGACTTGGCAGAACCAGAAATAGAATCAAGATTTCCTAAAACCCATTTCAGTGCCTCAACCACAAACCCATTCCTGGGAAAAGACCAGGAAGTGTACCATACCTTTTTTCCCAAAATTTATTCCATTAAATCACTGCAAAAAGGTCTGTGAATATTCTTGCTATAGTTTAAATAGTAGCATAATTCAGTTTATCCTGGACATGTTCCCAACAGGTTTGAGACAAATCAAAACATCTGTGCAGTGCAGGTATTAGTTTTATTTTTAAGCCCGCTGTTTAAGTGTTGATGATTTCTCATGCTCTGAGTTATGTGTTATGTTATGATAACTCTTCTGAGTTATCAGAAGAATTCAGACCTGCTTCTCACACCTTGTAAAATTCAGAGATACTCGACTTTAGGGACTTTTGTTCAACTAATAATTACAAGCAGACCATTTCTTGCAGATTTACTTCTCTGTGAATTTTAGCATTAAGCTTTTAGCTTCAACCACTCTCCACAAAGCTCAGAAAATTGTCTGTTGTTTTAAACTCGTTGTTTCAGAGTTTTTACAAAAGAGCTCCAGAGGCAGTTTCACCAGTCCAAGGCACCATGATTGGCGAAAATACCTGCAGTATTCTTTTAGTTTTCTCCCCCAAAATTCCCCAATAAACACTAGAAGTGAGTTTGCCAAGTCTGTACTTACAGGCGTAATCTCCTATTGACACATGTATAAATTACAAGGGGAGAAGCACTATCCAGTCACAGGGTAATGCTCTATCAGTGAGATTTCTGGGATTTTTGAGCAGTGTACTCTGTATATGGCAACTGCTGGCTAGTGTTTGCCTATTCTTCACTTGCTTAAAACCCCTGGTTTTGTCTTGAGGGTCCACATAAGGTCAACTTCCCACCCCCCAACAGTGGCATAGAAAACTGCTCTGAAGGTGGAAGAAAATGCCTCTCCTCACTGAGCAGCCAGTGTTGATAAAACACTCTCTGTTGGAATAGCTCTAAGGGCAAACAGTGAGGAGGTTTACCCATTCAAACAAAGTTAAGAGTGAGCAAATTCTCTTAAAGATGTACCTATGTCTGAGATCTTTGTTTCGTTTTCAGTTACTTGATAGAAAATAAAGATAAAGCCAAGAGCTGGCTGCATTGAAAAAATCCTCTGTGCTCCTGAAAATATTTCCTTTGTGCTCAAGAGAGAAACATAAGAGAAGGCCACTTTAGCTAAACTTGTAATAATATTTTTAAAAAAATAAATAACAAACTCTTATATGTACATATATACATACTGAGCCCTTTTTAACCTTTGCTTTCTCACTGTTTCAAGGAAAGAACAAGAGTGGGGAAAGTACATGTTTTGCCATGTCTAATTTACTCCCTTTTATGGAGTAATAGTCTTAAGAGAAAACAATCCAAGGTGAAGCTGTGTGATTTGTAAACACAAGATGGTGGTTGTATCATGAAATCTGCATATAATTCTGTCACCTGTTTCCACTTGTTTGTCCTCTCCTGGAGTGTCCGGTGGCATCTCCGGCAGCATGTCCACAAGAACTTTCCTAAAAACATGTCCACTGATAAAGTAGGACCGTGGGGTTTTCTTAGGGGTTGTCTGCTTGGGGATGAGATTTGACAGGTTGGTCCAGTTTCAAATTTAGACAAGGGCCAAACTGGAAATTCAAGATGTGGTTAGGAGAGGACCACAAACGAGGAAGGAGTTGAGCTTGAAACATGGGGGCAACCCAGAACAGCCTCTGCCACGCACACCAGGATCAAATAATGACTCAGAGCTCCCTGAAAGAGATGCAAGTCAGGAGCCTGCCCCACACAAACACTCCTCCTCCTGCTTCCAGGGCATGTCCTTTGAAGTAGATGTCCTGAAATTCATGTGTAGGTCCCCAGGGATGTGAACAATGGCTCCACCTGCAGCTCTTGTTTAAAGGGGAGGAAGAGAAATCCTGAAATCTCCTGCACCTCCTCCACCCTCAGCTTTAGGTGGTTTTCCATTTTTTGCTCCTTGAAGGTGAGGGTCTTCTCTCTGCTGCCCATCAGCAGACTGGCCTTATGGCCTCCTCCATGCAGCCAGTCTCACTCCAAGGCACTGCTCGTCTCCCAGGACTGAGCCTGCTCTGAGCTGTCTCAACAGGCAAGGCGTGCTCAGCAGAACCCAGCTGTAGACTACACATCTTGCTGTCTGGGGGCCGTCATCAGGTGCATGGAAAGGCTTTAGCAAACAGGCTTTTGTGAAAGTTTTAGGGCTGGCCTTGGAGCTGTCGGGACAGCATCCTCCTCCATTCTCTTCCCCAATGCTGCCTGGCCACAGGCAGGGAGTAGTTTCATCTGTCTCAGCCCAAACCCAGCAAACCTATGGTGATAAACAGTGTGGGGACATGCTCTGTGTTGGGTGCCTGGGCTCACTCTGGCCCTGCAGTCCTCCAGTGTATTTCCATGGATGGGTCCTGCATCATGAGCTGCTCCTCTTGCACCAAGATCTCTTCAGTGAAGCCTTTCCACATCTGTTTGGCTGGCCAAGCTCTCCCATGGCAAAAAAACATCCTGGTGTCCTTCCAGTGCATATTCTCAATTTACCAGGTTGTTACACAACCTGACTATTTCTTTGCTTACTTCCCAGGTGACATTTGCCATGGTGAGGAATTCAGACCAATTCAGTAAGAGCAGGACCTCATCAGAAAAGGCAGTGCAGACAGAAAACTTCACCTTCTCGAGAGCCATGAGCTCATTCGCAGAGATAGAGCACTTAAAATGAATTAGTGTATTCCAACACAGCAAAAGCTATAAATAGAGTGCTTATAAATAAACCAGTTTTGTCCCTTGCTCAGGCACCAATTCAGCAGTCTCTTCCTCTCTGTCTAGCACAAGCACATACTTACATCCCGCTGACTGTGAAGGGATAAGGCACTTGCTTTCAATTAGCCCTGTTTTGCTTAATGTAAGCCATAATGCTAAATCTATCCAGGTACCAGCCCTTCTTTCCTGTTAAATCAATAGTGCTTAGAAGCCTAACTCCCCACTGTGAATCCGGATTTTACATTTTAGTAAAAACTTCTATGTTTTATGAATAAGAGGTAGATATTTCCTGTTTTGAATGCTTCTGTTTGCCATTCCTGAGGGACTACCCTTCCCTGCATAAGAGCTACTATTGGCATAGGCCATCTTTCTTATTCCAACACATGAGCAGCCTCCTGACGCTGTGAAAGAGAAAACACCACAACTGTTAGCAAATCTGCTGAAACAAGGTTTAATTTGAAAGGAAATGCATGCAGTTATCACATGTGAGAAACTAAACAGAGAGTGTTATTGTATCAAACACATTTCGATGGGTCAAATAAAAAAAACCTGAATCTTCCAGAGATGTACATTTCTGGATTAGCAAGAAGAGCCAGAACATATGACTCAAACACATCTGCTTGGCCAGATGCCTTGAGGACAGTGTTGGCATGCCCAAGGAAGTGGCCAAATGTTTGATACGATCCCAGGCAAACTCGGACACAGGTTCATGCCACCCCTTAGACCAGCTGTGCACAGAGTGAACATATCCACCAGACATCATATGCAGGGATGCTTAACATGCCCAAATTGGACTCTCTGAGCCTATAAACAGTTTTTTATGCAGCTGACAAGACCTCAGTGACTCAGGCAGGGAGCCTGGTGTGAGTGAACAGAACCATAATTTGCACCATAATTTCAGTTCTAACACATCAGCTCTACTGGCAGTATCTGATTTTGCAGCTTAAGTCTAGCTTGAAAGCTTATACTGACACACAGAAATACCTGAGGTAATAAATTAGCTTAAATACAGCCGTTATTTACCTGCAAATTGCAGACATGGTTTTGCCCTTGCCGTGTTTGTTAGCTCAAGAAATGTCATGTGGATATGTGAGACGCCTCTGAACACCTGCCATCAGGTTACTGGCCTCTCCAATGAGTCTTACTGTCTCTTTAACCATTTTCTCCTTGTCTGCTCGTCACATCAGAGTGCAAAGCTTTTTGCTCACAGAAGTGCTGCATGCTCCTGCTTACCACCCTGTAAGAATTTATTTTCTTTAAATTTAGCTCCAAGCTCATTTTCTTTGGTTATTTTCACATGCTTTCTGTACATGCACCAAAAATACAATCATCAGTGCTTTGTTTTGTTTTTAAATACAGCAGCTAGTTCCAGAATAAGCTGGTGCAAGCAAATGAAAAACCTCCCACATTTACATCAGCTGTGCAGCAGACCCACAGGCTGGAAGCAAAGCAATGCCCAACACCATGATAAGATATGGGCTTTTGAAATGGCCTTTTTCCCCAGCCTTAGCAACTGTGTCTTCTAATTCAACTTTAGCATGGGGAGGACATCATTGTTTTAAAGAGTTCTGACATAATTAATACCATATATTAAGCTTAATGCTGGGGCTGAATTTATACACTATTAAGTCAAACATTTTTAAAAAATCCCTTCCCCTACTGAGATGTCAGGATATGTCAATCTTCAGGTTGCAGAGCAAGACCTTTGCCAGGGCAAGTGAAGCAAATTCTTTTTTTATTTCAATCTCTTTAAATGACAGAGGTCTCTATATTTCTATGTACTGAAAAGTTTCACTATCCTGTGGGCTGTCAAATGACAACTGTTGGACTCTTCCACCCTGCCTCTGAAACTTTCTGAGCACAAAAATCTCTAAGCACCAAACATTCTGCAGAGTCCCCTTGTCTTCTGTAGGATTGAGGGTTAGGTTAGGTAGGTTCAGCTGCACATCCCACGAGGCAAAATCAATGCCATTTCCTGCTGAAGATTTCTCCTCCTGTCTCTTGTTAAAAAGTGGGGCAGAAAGCAATTTTGGGTTGTTCACATCTGAGTCATTTCAGAGAAATCCAGCCTACAACAGCACTTCTGAGTCCATGATGATGGTGCCCCAGGATCTTGTTCTGTACACATGTTCCCTTTAAGTACACAAGGTTTTCATATTTGTCCTCACAAGGGAAATAATTTCTTTGTGTAACTTTGATAATTTTTTTTTTAAGAAGAATGGTAATAACATTGAAAATAGTAGAATATTTAATTTTATCTTGGTCAATGCTCAAAAAAAACTTATCCTTTAAAACAAATCTATAGTATCTTCCAGCCACGGTGTCTGGAGATGCCTAAAGAATCTGCCAAAGTCACCTGGACCTTAAGAACAAACAGATTCATCTTGAAAGAAGACAGATTAAAATAAAGGGCCGAACTCTACTCCCACAGAACCTTACCCAGCAGAAACATTTCTAAAGCACCAAACAAACCCTGCAGTGGTTGAGTCCTCAAATATTCTGTATTAAGTACTGTCTCTGGAGAGGTGCTTAAAAATTCATAATATGGTGTATCTATTGATGTATTTAACGGAACTCTGGAGTAAGGAAGTAGAACTCTCCACCACTGTTAAGATAACACTGCCAAATTTTCCTTTGGATCTGCACACCTCCAGATGAAAACCTGAGTTCCCTAGGGGCCCAGATATTATAGTTGGAGCTGACAGCTTGGATCTCTATTGTGAGAAATTATTCATGATATTAGCAGTTCTTTCCTCTTAAGGCAAGCATGTGAAATATTACATCTTCACTCAGATTTCCTGCAATAACCTGATACATAACTCAATATTAGGAGACATTCATCAGCAAAAACAAACGTGTAAGTGTTAGTGCAGCAGTATAATATAACAGAACTCGATACCAGGATGTAGCTGCTGAAATGAACTTGCAAAAAATAGCAACTATATAGACATTACATCAAGTGAGGAGCCTTTTAGGGAAGGCAGAGAGAGATACATGCACTGTGAGCCTTTCTTACTATATATCACATCTCTCCTCTGCGTGAGAGAAGTTCAGCTTCGCAGTAGAACTGCGCTCTCTATTGCACTGTGAAAATATTTGCCCTTTTTTATCTGTTACCCCAGTCTAACACTGTCAATAACCTAATTGTTGAATATATGGGAGTAAGCTGTGGGTTGCCATTGAAATGCTTCCCCTGAAGATCTGATATCAAACATGCAAGAAACAAGAGGGAGTTTGAGCCCTGCTTTGGAACAGGCCAAAGCTCCTCCTTGGGTCATGGTTTTCTGCATATGTGACTCCTGGCTCAGATTTTACCTTTCAGAAGTAGTGAGGCATGACAGAGGACACGTGCAGGGGATGTACACGATGTACACTACACACACCAAAAATGAAAGCAAATTTCACTTGCAAGGGAGTCTCAGCTTGAATAAAGTGCAAATTAAATCAACTGCCATTATTCTCTGCTTTTAAGCAAAACCTGACTGTACCAAAAAAATCCTCTGAATGAGGTAGCTTTTTATAATCTCCATATCCTTATGTGTTAAATCCTACTATACCCTGAGCAAATGGACATGGATGCAGTTGATGATTTGACTTCAAAACTTTTGATTCAGGTTCCACTGTGTAATCATCTTGCAGATCGTGAGCTCTCTCTGCTCGCTCAGGCCCATGTTAAGCAGGCTTTGAAACACAAAGAGCAATAAAGACTAAGTGAAAACCCTTCTAACTTCAACATCTGAGTGACCCTGTTCTCCTTCTGAAAAGGAGATTGAGATTTAAAAGCAAATGCTGCCCTGTGGTCTATACAACTTTAAGTAATCATAGGCACATATAATGAGCAGCTGTAAAATCCTAGCCAATGAAGCCTCTTTACCCAGCAAAAGAGGAACAGTTCTACAGTGCTATTTAATTATACTTTTCCAGATGTGTTTGAAGATAAAGGTTATTGTCTATAGCTCCTATCTGCACTGGAATAACTTTATATGACATTTGCTTTTCCAGAATGCAGCAATCCCCAAAGAATTCCCAAGGGAGTCTAAAGCCTCAAGAGGTCACAATGCAAAAGAGTTTGACCTGAATTAGCACAAGGTTCTACAGCACCACCTGTAAAATCACACATTCCTGGAACTAGGATGAAGGGCAGGAACATGAGGTAGGCAGGGATGTTTTTGCATGGTAAATAATGCTCCAGTAAAGGTGGATGCACCAGGGATTGGGCAGATCTGGGCTTGTTGACCTGCAACAGTTAAAGGAGATGGGATAGTTGTGCCTTCTTCTTCCTAAGAGGGACGTCCCTCTTTCCCAGCAGGAAAGCTGCTACAGCTCCATCCTGCCAGCCACAACAGCACCCAGTCCAGCACTTCTGGACTCTGGCACAAGCAAAGTGGACAGTGGGGCCCTGGCAGCCCTTGGCAGCCCTGCCATAGGCAAGTGGATGCTTTGTTGACCCCAGATGAATTCACAATACTGTTCTGAAGAGGGTAAATTTTTTTCACAAAATTACAAATGGAAAGATTGAAGAAATTCCTTATGACTTATCTTGTGGCTAGTGGAAGGAATAAAATGTGCACTTCCTGCCTGAAAGCCATGCCTTTACCCATAAGGCCACCCTCGCGTCCCACTGACATAGCTGAAGAATTACATTGGATGAGTCACCAGTAACTATTTATATTTGAGGGCTTAGAGCACTTGCTGTTAACCAGAACACAAAAGTTGTGCTGGGCTGATGCAGAGAACGACTTGTGGATGCCCAGGGAAGGTCTCACTTGCATTTCCAATCTGTCCTCCCACACTTATCTTTGTCATAGGGCAACAAGTAGCACAGTGGAATTTTTATGTGTTGATTGTTTTCCCCACCCACTCTGATTTCTGACTCCAGTTTGACCTTTTGTTTGCCAGAGATGTCCACCGGAAAGGCAACTGGGTTGCCACTACACGTAAGACCAAACATTTTGATGGGCAGAAGTTCAGTGGTCTCCAAGACTCTTTTCTGCATGTTTTCTGCTACAGCTCAAAAGGGGAGCTGAAAGCTTTGCATGGTCCATTGTATTCAAAAAGATCCCATGGATTCTTGAAGAATTAAACTGGCAAAATAAGTATTTGCACAAACTACACCTTTGGGTACTGTAAACCTGAATAATATTCTGTAATTCCCATCCCCTGGCAATATAGTCTCTCCCAGTGGGGAATTTACTATTCCTTTTGCAGATTAGGTTAAAAAGTCCAGAATCAAAGGGAAGAATAAATAATGGAGCATTATTTTAAAAGCTATAATAAGGCTATAATCGATTATTAAGGTAGGTTTAATACATGATGATTCAGTTGTTAGAGTCCAACTGGTTTCATTTAACCAGAGCTCACAAACATCTATTACATTTCCTTTTGATGTGCTTATAACCATCTGTAATAATTATGTATGTAACACACTCATAAATCCACTGACTCTATATTAAACCTCTCTGAACCCTTTCTAAATGGAATCTTAATACAAAGGGTGAGAAAGGTACTCCATTATGGAAATAGACCCAGATATTAAGAAACATTCAACATTAACAATTTCGAGCGCACACGAGAGAACAACATTTTGCCAGTTGTGTGCAACTATGGGTGCAAAGCAAATTCTAATGAAATTGGGAGAGAAATCAATACATATATTCTGAAAACAGTGAATGGTAGAGCAGTAGGTATCTACAAGCTGCCTTATTAATGTCTGCCTCACTGCATATGCCTATTAATATGTTTTATTTTTGTCCTTTCAAAGAAATTTTATTTTCTAGATTTATTTTTTTTTTAACTTAAAAATAATAATGAAAAAACATAGATGTGTATTTCTACACATAAGTCAAGAATTAGGCCAAATCTTGCTCTTCACTGCAGCCATTATCCTGAAAGTGAAATATGAGCACTTTGTAGTAAAAGCATGGTTCTCTCTTGGAAAGAAGTTTGCATGGCAGCAGCCATACTGCTTTAATAAAATGCCAGTTTTGTCTCTTCCACATGAAAATTTTTTTCCATAGGCTTTAGTGGATAGAAACTAACACAATTTTAGTATTTTGAAAAGAAACTAATAGATGGATTAATGCAAAAGTGAAGCACTTTGACCCTTTTGCATAGGTTTGCACGCTGGATTGTCTGCAGAAACATTACTCAACCTTTCTGCCTCCCTGAGGAAGGAATAGAAAGAGGCATTGTCATTTTTCAGAGATGCATTTATGCTGTATAATCCTGGGCAAGGGTCACCTCAGTGTGATTGTTTAATCATTTTTTTAAAACAATGCAAATGGAAGGCAAAGTTATTTTGATTCGCCACAAGCTGAAAGGCCTTGGCTGAGATTTCATAGCAGACAATAGAAGAAAGACTGCAAAGAGATAACAAGGAAAACATGATTAAATCACAGAAGTGACATAAAATCAATAGAAGGAGGCAAGGATCAATAATTCTTTGCTCTGAGTAACAGTCAGTAGCGCTTGTACTCATTTTCAGATTTTTCCAAGATTATTTCCTGTTTGATTTGTGTAGACAGAGACTTTCTTTACAATATTGCTCTTTTAGCGTTTTTATTAAGACTATTCTTTTGTAGGTATTTATTGCCTAATTCATTATGTACATTGGTTTCATTTGTGCTGGCTTATACAGGAGCCTATGACTAATCACAAAAAACAAAACAGAGCAATTATTTAAGAAAAGTTAATGTGAATTCATAGCCATAGTAAAAGAGAATTTTCAGTTTTTCCTAGCTGTATAGTGGGTTTCATTTAGTTATTCATTTATTGTGTCAGTTCACAGTATTTGTTGCTAAATATCCAGAAGATAGCAACAACTCAATAAATGCAGACATTCCAAAACAGAGCAGATGAAGCAGAAAGATTCACCACCATGGAGTCAGAAGGATCTATTGCATTTTTGCTGGGTTGAAAGAGGAAGAGGACCAGACAAATTGCATTCTGCAAATTTCCTGAGCTTCACAAACCCATCACAGACCTGGAAGCCTATTTCTCACGTTTTCCTAAAAATGCCTGTTACAAAGCAGCCCAAACCTGTACAATATCCCAACAGAAAAAAAGCCCTGTACAGATGCAGACCCACAGCACCACTAATTCATCCCATGGTGCATCAAGAAGAGACTATAAATGGTCTTAGTCCTGGGTTAACAATTAGCACAGTGCTAAGCCCCAGCTCCTGAGAACTCTTCTTGTATCTGATTGCCCCTGGGTCTAAGGATGTAACTGCCTAAATGTTGTGCCCCACACTTTGGTGTCTCTGAAAAGCCCTAAGGTGGTTGTGCAACTTCCACAGATCCTGAAACTTCAATGTCAGCTTTCATAACTATCCTCTATGGGGTTATCCTACTGTACCAGCAGCTCTGACAGTTTAAAAACCATCAGTCAGGCTACAGAAAACACAAGTCTGGCTCACAAAGCTCAGCAGGTAAAGACGTTGTTTTTCTTTGCAATCTAATGCTTTTCTCTTAGGTTTCATTCTAGGCTGGTTTGATGATCTTTGGATCATTGAAGTTTATTTAGTCCAAGAGATAATGGCTTTAAACTCAAAGAGGACAGGTTTAGACTAGATATTAGGAAGAAATTCTCTACTGTGAGTGTGTTGAGGCACTGGCACAGGTTGCTCAGAGAAGCTGAAGATGCCCCATCCCTGAAAGTGTTCAAGGCCAGGCTGGATGCAGCTTGGAGCAACCTGGGATGGTGGAAGATGTCCCTGCCCATGGCAGGGTAGGTGGAACTAGATGATCTTTAAAGTACCTTCCAACCAATATCATTTTATGACTCTGTTCTTATTTCTTCCTTATGAAGGTAGGGAAATTATGAATTGCTTACCTGGATGACTCTCTTAGCTGATATTTGAAACACCATCAAAGCCCAGTGTACTTTCACTGCTTTGACCACAGTGGTACCAGGAGTTTGTCCCAAAGACTCGGTAAAGTCATGGTAGTTGGTAAGATCAAACTTCTTTATTTCCTAGGAGGATTTTAGCTCTTACATTTAAAACCTGTGAAGAACCACCTCAGCTCATTTTGATGTTCTTCTCCCACAACAATAACTGAAAGGGCTTCACTTCACATACAGCCATTTGAAGTGGGAAGAACACCACAACCAAGAGGCCCCCCAAAAGTAGTGAGGGGTGCAGAGGTATTACCTCCAAGTATATCCTACCTATAATTATCTCCTAAATATTGTGTTCATTCCCTCATGTGCTTTGACTTCAACTACTTTCAAATACACCTGATTGTATAATGATGATCTTACTAAAATTGTAATTAATGGGGTTTTTCACAATCTGCCCTCGATCCTCTGGCCAGATGAAGCAGAAAACCACTCAAGAGAGCCCACTCTGATTTTTCTGGAGGTGGCAGAAATCTAGAAAGAAAGATATTGTAAGGACAAACAGAAAAGAAGAAATCCCACAGCTCTGAGGGATGAAACAACTTCATCTTTGTTCATCAATGGGAAATCTTAACAGCACACTCCACATATGGTCTGGGTGACTTCTGAGTGAGCAGAGTGCAGAAAGCATGGAGCCCTCCTGGCTCAGTGATCATCAGGATGGGGAAAAAAGAGACAATCAGCTGGACTATTTGATCTCTAAAACTCCCAGCCAATGTGGAGAAAACAACTGGAATAAAGCTGTAATGGCAGAAGTTTCAGCTGTGTGTTAGTGATGCCTATTTTGGTAATAATTAAGTCCTTAAGGAAATTCACATTTCTACATGTACACAGGACTGGGAAAGTCCTTGAGCACTCCTCAGTAAATGGTCAATAGCCAAGTACATGCCAACTGATCTGAGTGCCTTCGGTACATGAGATACCAGAATTATGGAAAGCTGCATTCTCCAAAAAATATCCTTCCTGCAAAATATTCACCCTCAGTAGAATTTGGTTCATTACAGACTAGTATATTATTATATAGTTACTTGGGATTAGATTGCAAAAATATTATATGTAATATGTTATCTACCATTATAAATAATGCATATTATATATAATTATATATATATATATAATATTACCACCGTCGAACATCTTGTTAGATCTTGTAATCATCTCACAATATTTCCAGTCCATGTCCAGTGCTAAATATGGCTCAGAAAAACTCAACAGGAGACACCAACCACTCTCAAATTTTGTTCTTTGGAAGCTCCCCAAAAAAGAGAGCACAAGTTGCCAAGGTTCAGAGGAGCTGAGCAGCCATTAACTTCATAGATCCTTCCCATTCAAACCTCTTCTACAAATTAAAAAGGCTTCTGAGAATGGATAATATAAATACAGTATGAATATGATACAGGGAATACTTAATACAGCACCCATGTTAGAATCAGGGATGCATCTTTAAAAACAGTTTCTTGGGTTTGATTTCCTTACCTTGTAAATGAAGTGGAAGAATCCTGTATGTATTTTGGGGTATATAAAGCTCCTTCTAGTGGTCCTCTAAAAACAGAAAGAGGAAAGATATGACTCCAGCATCTCCACTGTTTAGACAGGACATCAGTATTTGGCAGGGACATGACAAATTACACCAACCCGTGTGAAATTCCTATTGCAAGGGAAAATGTAGAATTATTATATTTCAGCAGCAGGCAACTAGTAGAAAACTCAGCTTATTTGTGCATTTTTGGCCTGTCTGCAGGTCACTTTTGAAGTGTGCAACAGACAACATGCAATTATACGAAGAGCTGTACACAACTTCATTTTGCTGACAGTGGAACAATTCCTGGACAGTTTGGATTCAAGCACACTCATAAGCCTCATAAGGTGTGGTGGTGTAACACCCTGTGCAAATCCAGAGGTTCAAATGGCATCCCTGGACTGTTTGCACCTGCCTGCTCTGCTCACACCTTGCACATGCAACCAAACTGTTTATACTGGCCAATCTAGTCGTATAGCAATGCAATAAAAATCAAGGTGTTTTGAGGGCAATGTTTTTCATCTGTAGGCAGCAACATCTCAGGCCAATGCCATACTGGGAAATGCTGCTAGATGGTAAAAAATGGAAATAGAATATTTGAGGAAAGTAGCTTGGAGGACCTTAAAATGGAAAGAGATGTTTTCATTGTGGTATCAAAGTTATTCTCCCCTTCATGAAGAGCCACATGATTTACATTGCTACTTCAGCAAGGAGCACTCTGGAGCACCCCAGGCTGTTCTGTTGGTCCACAGTTCTCACAAAACACAAGAAAAAGGTCTCTTGCTGTCAGCTGAGCACACACTGGGCATATAAATAATGGAAAAAGCAATCTGTAGCTGTTCAGGAGTGCTAGGGTAGTATATTCTAAAATTTTCCTACTGGAAAATATGCTGAAAATATGGATTTCTAGATATTTCTTTTGCTTTTTAGTATGAAAAGGGAAAATAAACCCAACTATTTATTGATTTTTTTTCAAAAAATACAACATTTTAATCTTATATAGTTTTCTGTGATAAACAAACATGGCCTTCAAGTTGGAAGTTTTCATTTAACTTGCTTTTAATTGCAATCAGAAGTGTATAGTCCAACTATATACAACCCCTTGAATCATCTTTAAAATGCTTCCAGTCATGAAACAATGACCAGAACAATAATTACAAAAGTGAGATTTACACTCCAATTTAGACAATAGCACAAGAAAGCAAATGTTTGCACTGTTCAAGAATATCAGTGTCGTTTATAAAGTATGAGTAATAAAATCAATACAGTTGATATTAATCAGTATCTGGGTGGACCTTGTTCTTGTACTTAAGATAGGCCTTCTGATAAGATAGTTAGCTATTCGTATTCCTTTTCAGTAAATTAAAATATATTTCCTTGAAGATATAACTTGCCAGCTATAATAATGTGCCATTATGCTGATGATTTACAAACATATTGTAAAACACAGCAATGCAACAGCTGTGGAAATAAAATAATCAGCCTTCCACCTCTCTGCCACATCGGGTCAACCTCTTATTTGCCTGTAATGACAATAAGGAATAAATAAATACCCCGGTATGTGATGAGGGGGGTGAGGCTGGCTATTCTTGAGAATGTGCTTTGCATGGCAATCAATGATGTGTACTGAGGGAGCACATTTAACCACTCACTATTTATAGCACATGGAGAGGCTGTCTGTTCCAGAGACTCTTACCTAAGCTGAACTAGAGAGGCACTTATAAAATTGAATCTGCTGCTCAGAGCTTGGGCTCTGCTGTAAATTACAATCCATGGTCCTGCCTGACTGCTGAGCCATGGTGAGCTCACCAAGCTGCTCTGTGTGCTTTTTATGCAACTGAGTCAGGTGCACACAGGAAATAATAATCAGGAGGCAGAGAAACACACTACAGAAAGAGAGTATTTAGCAAGAGCTGCTTCTGAAAGGATGTATTACTTTGGCTTTGCAGTGCACGCCTGGCTCAGCAGTCCTGCTGCAGTCTCATGTTAATGTTGGTAATATTAATGCAAACTCATGCCATTGTTATGAAGAAAAGAGGAACTGATTCTTCGAAGGTCACAATCTGTCTCTATTTTCTCTCTGATTTGTCCCTCTTTTATGTGGCTCTGTCACACTGTGACATTTGCAGGTCACAGTAGCATTCACTGGGTGTAACACCTATTTAAGCTTATCTGCAGAAAAGAACCTGGAAATGATCTACCTGGAGCTCTTTTACTGCTGGAGATGATCCAGGTTTTCCTTTCCTTCCTTACCACCCCCCTTCTCGTAGCACGAAGTAAGCCTCGATGAGTCTGTGTTTTGCAGGAAAGGGGCTGAAGGTCCAAGGTCAACACACCATAACTTCCTTCAAAACAATGAGACTATCTGGGCCTTTCCATTGGCTTCCAGAGAGCAGGTCTCTATCGCAGTCAGCACCACAAACAAATCTGAATCACTGAGTGGTTTGGTGAGACACCCAGCACATTGGGTAATTCAGCTGGCTGATGAGATGCAGCAAATTATACAGGTTTGGGTCCAAAATTAAATTTGCATTATTGCTGTTAACATTGATCAGATAATGCTTTATTCAATTCAATTCAGTTAAAAGTCTCATAATAGTCCTTGCATACTTCCTACCTTTTGATTAAAGTAACTAAGAACTACCCCCATTGTGCAGGGACCGGCAAAGTAAAACTAAAATATTAAAAACTGTTTTGCCTGCCAAGCACAGTGTTAAGCTGGCAGAGCTTGGAGCCTGCCAGAACCTCATGATTTCAGTGCTTATGTTTGCCCAATGAAAGTAATTCTGAACATTTTAGATCTCAACACAGCAACTCGCAGCATAAAAATAGAATGCTTTGGGATATCAGTTGTGCAGGCAGACATGCCCTTTCACAGAAACCAGCTACATCCCACAGAGGTGGAACTGCTCCTTGAAAAAGTTCATGCTCATCTGAGTCCAGCAATTCAGAACAGAGGCTGCTAAAGCACTGACCTCAGTAGTAAGATTGTCTTGTCTGAACCCACCAAAATCGAAAATATTGTAGATCTGGGGAAGAACTGATTCAAAGTATGAGCTGGTATGGGTGATTTAGAAAGAAAAGAGAATGGTCAGCCTCTTTTTAATCCTCAGAACTACAGATCTTAGAACAGTGTATGTTTGTTGCTATATACACATGTACATATACACGTGAAATGTGTCTTATAACCCTAGAAGTGCTCATGTGTCCAAAGCCTTTCCAAGACAGAAAGATCTGTTCTTGCAGACAGATTTATTGTTGTGATAGTTGTTGTTGGTTTTTTTTCTCTATAGACAAAGGTGTGCTTATCTTGGACCACATTTTTTTTCTATACACAAGTCAAGTCTTATCCAGGTAAGGTAATGAAAACAAGATCAAATGGACAAGAAGTTATAATCTGGCTGAAAAATCAGGTTTGACAAATCCAGCATTGTGTCTGTGAGCATAAGAAAAGACCTCAGAGGCCTTTTGACGAGAAGTACCTTCTCTGGAGTAATTCTGCAGCAGGAACACTATGATCATGGTGAGCCTGACAGGTTTCTTCTGAGCTCCCTCTAGTGAACCCAGTGACCAGCTCCTGCTCCCTCCCATTGAGATACCCTTAGCCGAGGCCAGGATTTATAACAAATTGATATTTTCCTTTAGTGTAGACACTCCTTGCTTGTAGACATGGTTATTATTTTTCTCCTGAGTCACTGATGGAAGAAGATGAGGCTTTGGGAAAGTAGGGCAGGATCCACTTATCACATCTCTATCTGTAGCCCATGAGAAGTTCAACATTTACTATAAACCGGTTGTCTGGGCTCCACCTATAGCCAACAAGGAGAGACATAAATACCTCCAGAAGGCCATTCATTGCTGTCTATCTCTGTACACTGGCAACAGTGGACTACAGATAGCCCTTTTAGATTAGATAACTAAGTGTCAAAGGGATAAAATTAGGTGAGATGAATCCCTTGTGATTTTATTTCTCCATTATGAGGCCTTTCTGTTACTCTTGTTTAAACATGTTCTTCATTGAAAAAAATCTTGTTCCTAGCTTCAGTCTAGAGTGGTGACCAATTCGATTGAACAGAGCAGAAGCAGAGAAACCTTCTGAGAATGAAGATCCCAGCACCATTCCAAAGCAGGCAGTATGGCACCCACAACTCTCCCCAAAGGAAAATAACTCCTGGATGTAAATGCTGAACATTTGAGTTCACTGCAAGTTCAGACAACCTTTGAACCATTGACGTAGAAGCGTAAATTCCCCAAGAACTAAGCAAATAGTTGCGGGGGTGAGTTCATCCTTTCTTATGTGAGACATCCATAGGAAAACATTTTCTTGAATACTTCTACTGTCACAGATTGAGTTTCTATGTGAAGAGATTATTCATTAAAATGTGACTCTGAGAATTGAAACAAACTCATTATTAAAGGCTGAAATGCAACATCACCTAAAGGCACTGACCAAAATTGAGGTGCCATTGAGCCAGGGAGTGTGTAAATACCTTGGGGCCAGACTCATATAGTGTTGATCCCATTGGATAATCCCAAATAGCTTCACAGAAGCCAATGGGATTGCTCAAGGAGTATGTTACTCAATGGGAATAGAACCAAATTTGGTTTACCCTGAGAATCTTGCAAGGGCAAAGAATACGCATGAAATACTTGGTCTTATTATAGACAGGAGTAAAGAAAACAAAACAATTAATTTCAAAGAGCCATATTTGACCCAAAGTAGAGGCAAAGAGAGTACACATCATCCATCTGCTTGATGCTACACGTTTGTCATTCCCAATGAAAGAAACAGAAATGTTCAAAATTTGTGGGGAAATATGCAATCAAAATGTCTACAAATACTATTATTGGTAACCATATAGATGCACACATATCTCCATTGTGCACTTCTTCTTCATTTTGCTTTGCAATTTGAAAATATTAATTACACAGTCTGGTTAGGCCAGGTGACATGGCATTATTCTCTTTCTTGATGGCATAAACCTGGTGAGAAATGATTTTGATCTAAATATTTATCCACTGAAAACCTCCAGTTACATGTTAACAGTGGTAGTAAAAAAGTCCCACTTATTTAGTGACAACAAAAGGCCAGAGAGGGGTTCTGGTCAAAAGAAAACATGTTTGTGCATGTGTGAGAAAGACACAGTAAAATCTTAACACTCCAACGGCTAAGACATGGTAAGAGATTATTAAAAAAAAAAAAAAAAGTGGACACTGTCCCTATGGTGATAAATTATTTATTCAAATGATCAAGTTCTCATAGGAATGACTGGGAAAATTCACTCCCCACAGAGTGCAGTGGTTAGGACACACACTGGAAACACAGGAAACCCCACCCTCAGTCTTCATTCTCCAGCAAGCAAAGACCATCCTGCAGTCTTCTGCATCTCAGGTGCAAGCAAAGACAAGTATGTTTTTCTGTTGAATTTTGGTTTTTGTTTTGTTTTGTATTTGTGGAAAATCTGCTGGCCTTTGATTTCATCCTGATGCTTAAAGGGTTCAAGTTCTTTTTACACTTTATGTAAAAATTCCATCCAAGTCCTGCCACTGAGGACTCACATCATTCAGATATTTGGGTTCACATCTGTTCCAGAGCCAGCAAAACTACTGAATTTTGGGAGGAAATCAGGAAACTTTTAGTATCATTCCTTTCAGAAAAAAACAATGCTAAACTCATCTATATAAAGATAATTTCCTAATTTAAACCTTTACCAGGGCAGGTAGAAGCAGGGCCCAGGAGTGAGCAATACTCACTCTAGGTCATGGGGTGGGGAAAGGACAGAAGTGCACTACTCCAGGAAATGCCTGGAAATGCTGGGACTCCTTTGAATCTGATCACTGCCTGATTGCACCACTGCACACACCAAAAACCACCCCGGCTCTCAAAGAGAATGATGCAACTGTGTGTGAGAGCTACAAAGGTTCCTTCTATTCTTCCCTAGCTTAAGATTCCAGAATTCTTAAAGGAAGTTTACTGAATATTTTCATTCTAACAGCCTCTGTCCCCTGTGAAACAAACTATTCAATGTGGAAATAGCAAGATGTCGTAAAAAAACAGCTTTCTACATCTTATATGAAATCCCCTTCGCTGAAAAACAACCAAACAATTGTGGGTAAACATAAAGGGGACATAAATAGCTCTTCTTCTATTTTAATCTTCATGCGTTTTGCAACATTAACCCAATATTCTGCAGGTCATTAAGAAGATAAAAGTATGTGAACACTACCAAGAAGCTGGGGACAAGGTGGGAGTGAATTGCAGATTTAACACGTGCATCTACACACATTACACTGCAAAATCTAATAGAGTTTGGAAAGTTCATCTTTAACACAAAGAATTTCACTCAATGGTGGCATAAAAATGGTAACAGGTTGCAGATTTTTATTCATAAACTGGGAAGTTACTGGGAACATTAATCATGAACACAGCACGGGAACACCTAGAAAGCTATTGCTTAATTAAAGATAGTCATAACTACAGAGAAATCATGTAAGGACCACAGAATTCTCTACTTCTGGATATAGCACATGCAAAAGCATAAACTCATACACAAATGGTTGAAGGGCAGGTCACTCTGTTTATAAGGAACTGGTCTATAGCTAAAGTTAATGTAAAATCAGGTCAGGAAAGGAGGGGAAATCTCAAAAGGATTAGTGTATGGGTGATCACTGCTCATATTGTTATGCCAGTGACCTTAAAGAAACAATGAACCAGGCAATTAAATTAACCAGCTTGTACCTGCATGGAAAGACAGTCATTAATGAGGACTCCATAGCTGGGCTTAATTCACTGAATTAAGAAATTGTGATGAATGACACTGAACAATACAGACGATACAAACTAAATAATAAAAAATAATACTAAGAACAAGAAAGAAGTACTAAAGAGAAGCAGAACTCCTCAATCCAGGTGAATTTTAGTGCTGCCTTCAGTGACAGCACCTGTTGGAGCAATCCCAGCTTAGACAAAGCAGGACCAGGTTGCTGTAGCGATTGGTGTCTCCAGAGTAAAGTTTAGAGATTGAATCCTACAGGAAATTGGACAATGCTGAAATGGAAAGAAAGAAAAGAATGGGGGAGGGGAAAGAAATCCACTTAACTCCAAGACTGCAAATCGAAGGAGACAGGTTTCAGACAGAAAAAATAACCTACAATAGTAGAGTTTGTAGAGATATAGGAATACATACAGGCCATAGGGCTCTGCCAACCTGAGACACAGACACAGTAGTGACCACTGAAGTGGATGATAAAGTCTCAAATCAAAGGGAAAGTTGACACATCTATCGTGCAAATCACTTCTGCATCTGAGTTACAGTAGCACCCTTTCCCTGTTATGTTTGTTCCAATAACAAGGTAGAGAGTGGGTTGTGATTTCACATTTAAACACAGCTCAAAAAACTGGGACTATAATTTCAGTGATGATTTGTGGTTGCCATTATAATAGAAATAATAACAGTAATAGAATTAGAAATAGAAATAGAAATAGAAATAATAGTAGTAATAATTATAATAATAATTCTTTTACTTTTGAAAGGATGCAACAGAGAGAGAAGCAATCCAGGGCACTCAGAGCAATACTTAGATTCAGGAAGTTTGTCTGCATCAACATGTTCAGAGGGGATAATTCACATTCATGATAAAGAAAGCACACCTATGGCACATGAGAGCCTGATTCTGTGTCTTTTGAACTGGCAATGTTCTTTTGATATATTTAATGTAAGGTTTTGATGATGAGGGAGAGTATTAGAAAGGTGTAAGCATACTAGGGATGACAGATGCCAAGAGAGTGTCTCCATTATTGATAGACCTTTCTTGAAGACAAAAAACTTGAGAAGACAAGGCTGACAGTGACTACTGAAGGCATCCTCACCTAGACTTCATTTTGCAGAGCAGTTGTAAACAGGAGCTATAATTCACAACTCAGACAGGACAGATCCAGATGGGCCCTTTGGCTTCCTTCCATAACAAAATCTTTAATTTTCCTAAAGAAAATAGCAGCTCCATGCACATGCTCCTTACTTCAGAGCAAAACTTGGTTTACAAACTCAAGCAGTTTAAGGATTAAAAAGTTTAGTCTATCTCAGCAAATGAACTTTATCAAAGTGCAGGGAAAATCAAGCCTTCAGGTAAACAGGAGCATTTGCCAAGTGGAAATCCCAGCTCTTTGTATATTTAGTAATGAGTGAAGATAAGATTTCTTTTTTTGACAGCATGATGGATACAATCATAAAAGGAATCATGCTGCTGTAACAGAGTATACTTGAAGAGTGAATTTGAAGGCTATGTCTTTATTCCCAAACACATCTTACCTTTCTTTTATTAAGAGTACATGAAAGCTAGTTTTTCTGGCATGAGAAAATGTTAAAGTTTTACTATTTTTCATTTTTTTTTCTTTACTTCCTGCACTCCAATATAGATATGTTGTGTTTAGTTGTCAAACTCAGATCTGCTTCCCAGTTCAATAATCACTGACTCATTTAAGCATATTTATTTAATTTTTTTTTATAGATAAAAAGGTACAGTAAGCAAAGAAACACAAGGTCTTGGACGAATGCGACCTCATAAATTGTTACATGTGATTCTGCTACTGTGGGTTAAAGGAGGGGGCAGCACCAAGAATGTGGTGAAACCAGCTGCTTTGAACCCTGGTATTTCAGCATGAAAGCCACAAATCTTCCATAGATCAAAAATGAAATTAGTTTATTGGTCTCAGCCTGTTACATTTTGGATGCTTAGCCATGTCATGAATTAATCAGATCTGATGTGACTGACAGTCTCTGCTCAGAGAAAACCTCATAGCTGCTGGCCACTCCTGACTGAAATCTAATGACCCAGCTCTGCTGGAAAGTTCATGCAAAGAGAAATTCTGCTGTACTTCACTCAAGAGACAGAGCACCAAGATGACTATCTTATTTGTCTTAGCATTCACCCAAAACTTGAAGGTGCTCAAAACCCTCACAAGGAGAACAAAACTAAGCACAGGTTCCAGAAGTGTGGTGGGCATTCATCTTAAGGGGCTTTTTAATAATTCTTGTGAGGTTCTCTTTTCCCTCAAAAATGTGCTGAGGAAAGCCCAGGGCACACTACTGCACAGCATTAAGCTCACAAATTGCACAAGTAACAGAGGCATATTCCAGCTCATCTCCTTGGATCCAGGATGCATCACAAGATTCCAGCAGAAAGGCGACTGAAGTGTGAAAACAGCTTACCCCACAACACATTCTCAGTGATAGTCTCTTGTTCCATGATTGGCCTCAAAATGAAGTTGTGAAGATGAAATTATAATTTTAGCTGATATCATCAGGCCAAGAATCCGACTCACCTAGGTTGGGAAGGATTCCTGGGCTCACTGACAGCTGTGCCTGGTTGGCTGTCCATGGAGGGAAGGAGGCCTCATCCGAGCCAAGCCGTGTCCTCTCACACTACTCAAATCATGCAACAGACATTTACAAGGTTGAACTTACACATGTTTAACCTCAAAAGCAGATACAGGACCCCAGCATAATATAAGGTCATAAAATCATTAAGGTTGGAAAATACCTCTAAGATTATCAAGTCCAAGGAAAGATCTGCACCTTCACACCAAATGCTGTCCCAGCTGAGGTCCTTCTCAATCTGGTCCTTGACAGTCTAAAAATAAAGAAAATGTTATATAGCAGGGGTAAATGCTCCTTCTCACTCTTCAACTGAGAATGAGTAAGTAAAGTGTACCATTCTGAAAGAGAAAACATACATTCTTGATCATATTACTCTTTTAAATGTCTTTAGTTGAAATTCTCTGCATTTCTCAGCAAGAAAGAATAGAACAGTGTTCTCAGAAGAAAAAAAAAAAAAAAAAAAGAGTTGAGCAAGCTGGACAGTAGATTTTTGCTCATAAATCCATGAGAAATCATCCACAAAGGTACTCATTGCAAAGGTTGTTGCCTGCAGACCTCTGTTCCCGCAGGAGCAATGGTGAAGGAAGAAAACCCAATTATGATCAGAGCTGAGAATACTGGTAGCATCCCAGCACTGGCAAGAAGATAGCTTCCAGTTGGCACCAAATAGGTGCAAATTATCTTGCCTAAAATATGATGGATTGAGAGATTTCAGTCATTACAATAACAATTTGAGAGAAGGATTGGAGATGAACTTCTTAATTTAATTTAAAATGAAAAAAATTCCCATCACAGTAATTTTAATCATGCTCTTTAAAAAATATTATCAGAGAAAAGTTGTTAGGTTTCCCTGTCAAGAAAAAAAATGTAGATTTTGATCAAAAATGTCAATGCTTTTCTTCTTAGAAACATGTCTTAATAGTTTATGTCTGCATTTTAGAAGGATTATCTATTTGTTCGGGGAACTCCTTATCAAATTAAAAAATAAATTAAGTTCTTTAGAGAGGAGATATTTATGATCTCTCATAAACTATATTAGGCTTCAACAACTCTCTTGAGGCATTCTTTGGGCTGTGCACATATAGAAAACCTGATCTAATAGAGTAGTACTCAAACTACTCAAAAAGGTTTGTACAGAGAGGTGTCCACCCATTCTGTATATATTCCCACAAAGTGGTCTGCTCACAGTGAGATGAGTAGTTTGAAGAAAACACTGGATTTTCTTTCCAATCTAGAGAGAAACATGTCGGCTGATATTTTTGTTTTCATGTCCCTTGCTCTCAGCCTGGAAAGCTTTTATATTTTGTAGAAAATCACGAATAACTTATATCTTAAATACTGTAGCATAGATCTCAGATACTAGGCAGTGTTTCAAGAAGACCTCTGAAAATTCATGGGGATGTTTTATGGAAATAGTACAGATTTGTCAAGACAAACTCTGCCTTCTTTGAGCTTGTGAATGCATTGCAGTGACACAATCAGAGGCAAATATTTGAAACCATATAGTCTGTGAATATGCCAGATTAGGACATTACTCTTATAATTATTGACAGTACATGAACCAAACATGACTTCTATGGGGTCATTCCAGTGCACTCTGCCAATACAGATCAGGAATAGTGTTTACAATACTTTCTTTTGAAAAACATGAGTCTATAACCCTCAACAGGAAGCTGCATGCCTTCCTTGGGGAAGAAAAAGATTGTACAGAAACTTCAAGAATTTGAGCAGGATACAGAAGAACGCTTCAACCCTCCTCTAAGAGGACTGCATGGTCAGCAGTTATCTGCTGCTGGAGAATCTGCAAAGGGCAGGAAGGTGATATTGCAGTTCCCTCTTGATAAAACACAGCAGAAGATGCAGAGTGTTGTAGCCAGTGCCTCTAAAATGCAATTGCTCCAAAATCTGTATTTTTTAATAGGGAGACATGAGTAAGTGTAAATATTCTGTGATTCTGGACACATAATAGGTAAATATGAATGTGATCCTAATCTGGAATCAGGAGTCAAAATTAGATAAATTTCTTGGGATAATTTCTTCTTCCATGTGTTAAGCAGAATCTAAGAGGTTTTTAAACAGCAGATTTGAAGGTTCTAATATTTTTAAATTTTAGGGGAAAGAAAGATCAAGCAAGTAAAAATTCTGTCTTAAATTCAGGGTGTGAGAGTGATTTAAAACTTTAAAGGACGAGGATTAGAACTAGCAACACAGGGCTTTCCAGCATCCCAGCCAGCTGGACATGGCATTGCAGGTCACAGTCTGCGTGGATCACAGCAGGAGTTCATAGGTATAAACAAAGGCAGAATTTAATTGCAAGTGCACATTTTTTATTGCACAATGGTCTTTCAAAAATGCCTACGTGAAGTAGAATGGTGACGCTGAGTTTGATCATTTGTTGGAGGCTCTTTGTTAAACAGGATGAGTGCAGTGTAACACACAGAATACGCTGACATCTTATGGGCCTGACATTTACCAAGGTAATATATTAAAGTAATTATGTTAATGCATAATAAATGCATTCAACAGGAAATAAAAACTGCACAGTGCAAGAACAAGAAAAATCTTGTTTTTTCTTAGTGGCTGTCATGTACAGAACATTAAGATCTTAGCAGAGGTTTTTTGGAGGCTGATAATATAAGCATAGATTGAAATAATCCTTATTTCTAGGGAAAATAATAGTGAGGTTCAAGACATCAGATTAGAAATTGTGAATACAAATTAAAGACAGCCATTGTCTACGTTGTATTTGCAATTTGAAAAATGAAAGCGGGGGATTTCTTTACTTCTTTCCTCTGTAGGACTTTCCATTCACAGCTTGATTCTTGGTTCACCAAACAACTTGGGCCACCTTATACTACCTGAGTGACATTTCCAAAAGCCACCTATGGATCTGTAGGACTCCAGAAGCACTGGGGTGGCAAGGCTTTATTAGTTACCACTCTGCATCTCACCTACCATAACAAGCCACTCAGGCTCTCCCAGCTTCCTGCATCCACAAGCAACCTGAGCTTGCCTAGACTGTTCCACAGCAACCAGCTGGGCTGCTGGATGAGAGGTTGGACATGACCCAGCACTGTGCCCTCACAGCCCAGAAAGCCAGCTGTGTTCTGGGCAGCATCAAAATTATTATGGATGTTAGAAAAAGATTCTTCATCCACAGGGTGGTTGGGCACTGGAACAGGCTCTCCAGAGCAGTGGCCACAGCACCAGCCTGGCAGAGCTCAAGAAGTGTTTGGACAATGCTCACAGGCACATGGTGGGATCCTTGGGGCTGCCCAGTGCATGGCTGGAGACTGGACTTTGATGATCTTTGTGGTTCTCTGAACTCAGAACATTCTGGGATTCTATGATTATATGGAAATGAAGGGTGTCCAGCTGGCTGAGGAGAGCTGAGGGAGCTGATTATGTCCTGCTGTTTTGCCCTCATGAGACCCCACCTGCAGTGCAGTGTCCAGCTCTGGGGTACCCAACATAAGAAGGACATGAATTTGCCGAAGAAAGTCCAGCAGAGGCCACAAAGATGCTCATAAGGCTGGAGCACTTCTCCTCTGAAGACAGACTGAGAGAGTTGAGGTTGTCCAGCCTGGAGATTTGAAGGCTCCAGGGACACCTTACAGCACCTTCCAGTACCTCAGGGGACCACATGACAGCTGGAGATGGACTTTTGGCAGGGGCATGGAGGGATAGGGCAAGGGAGAATGACGTCAAACAGAAAGAAGGGAGGTTTAGATCCCAGGAGGAAATTCTTTCCTGTGAGCATGGTGAGGCACTGACACAGGCTGCCCTGAGAGGTTGCAAATGCCCCATCCCTGGCAGTGTCCAAGGCCAGGCTGGATGGGACTTTGAGCAGACTGGTCTAGTGTAAAGTATCTATGCCCCAGGCAGGGGAGTCAGAACTAGATGGTCTAATGTCCCTTCCAACCCAAACCATTCTGTGACTCTGTGAAAAACCTGTCTTGTACATTTGCCACGAGTGAGGATGGCCTCTCACAGTGACTTGTGAAGCTGTCACAATTCAGTTTTGTGCCAGAGATTGCAGATGCACAACTCATTGCTTAAGAAGGATCAGTGTGCTGCCAAATCACCAGGAGTCTTTAAAACCTTTTCCCCCTTGGCTCCAGCCAAGTTCAGAGAATACTGCTGGCTGAACCTCAAAATGGTTATTTACACAAAAAGGTGCTTAAAGATAGAGTTTCCTCCTGGCTCCAAATAATTAATAAAATTTTCTTTCAAAATTACTAAAGCTCACACATCATTTGAAATCGTCTACTCAGCATAGATACTCCAATTATGTAAGTATCCAGTCCTGTTTGAATCACTCTGAATATAATTGCTTCAGCAACATTTAGAGATGAGTTTGGCCATAAAGCTTTAAAATGTATGGATGACACCTTCAGCTAAGGCAAGAGAGGAATTTCTCCCACTGCATCCTATCAGCTGAGGGCTTTTATAAAGTTTCACTTTGCTACATCAGATTGGAAATCTTAATAGGCCTCATTCTGTAAATTGTTCCACTTACTTCAATGGGTCTTTATACAGATAAGGTGAAGTACAAACAGTACAAATAAAAGGATATGCTCTTTGAAGAAGAGATGTTCTTGTATTTGTTTGGGTAAAGCCAAGTAAGGTGGTTCTCTCTTGGCTTCTAAGCTTTGCTGCAATAAACAGAAATGAATAAAAATAGCAATATCAAGCTGCACCAATGTCTGCAGCTTGTTTTGCTTGCCCTGGGATTCAACTGGATACTAATGCACAAAAATACTGATTAAAGCTGAGCAGTTTTGAATTGAATTTTGAATTGAATTCATTTTAACAGCGTAGAGGAAAGGGAAATATTACCCTGCTCTTTGCTCAGCATATATAGATCTAATGACATAATTTGCACACATTCCAAAAAATTGCCTGTCTTCAGGTAGTGCATTTTGGAGTGATTTCAAATTCCCTTAGGTTATATCAGCAAAATGCTTTCCTCTGCCTCAAAAATCACTGAGCTCTCAGTGCCCAATTGCCTGTGTCACCTTGTTTACATGGTGGGTAATTTTCTAGCCTACGGTCAGTGTCTTATTTTGTCAGGCTGCCCTTATGCTACTTTGTGACGATTTTGATTTTCAAGTCTCCATGCATAAATTATGATTTATTTTGCTTTCCAAAAGAAAGGCTGAGTGAAGTAATAGAGTGTTGGAGATTTTTTTGTTCCTTTATTTTTTTACGATGAATATTTCAAGAGTGCTTTTTCCTTCTGAAGAAAACTCTGCACCTCCAGCAAGTACTTTTTCTTCTATACAGAAAAATAAACACAGAGAAGAGCTGAAGTAAAAACAGCATCTCTTGTTTGAACCTTGAGAGGTGCAGAGATCTCACAACTCCAGCACTGGGGTGAGAGATGCATCATACTCCTCCTTGGTTATCAATGTTAATTTGTATTTAGAACGGTTCACTGTGTGCTAAGGTACTGTCACTGCATTGTTACTCCATGCCTACAAAGAGAGGGCAGAAAGTGCAGAAAATGTGGTTATATGAATAAAAAAAGCATCAACACCAACACTGCCTGATTCTGAGCACTAATGAGGCAAATTGCTCTTCAAAACTTACTTAGATGTTTTTACAACAGCGAGAAGTGAAAGATAAGGCCATAATTGAACTGTTGCCCAAAGGAAATTACTGATTGGAATTGATTAATTCTACAAACAAATTTGACCAATAGATTATTTGTCATGTTATGGCAGATTCGGGCAATACTGCTTTAGTTGTGAAGGAGACACAGTCATCTAGCATGGATAGTTAACACAGTTTGTCACCCTGTAGAGCTGCTTGTTGAGTTACCCAAAGAAATCTCACCGGGGAACTGAGCAGGGCATGCTACTTTGATGCTATAAAACCATAGTGTTACCTCCCTACTTTTATGTATGAATCTGAGGAATTGTTAACAGCAACGCAAGCAGTTTGCTCTGAGCAACACAAATGTGGTGGACTTAACATCAAAGTGATGAAAAATCCGCTGATAACTACAGAAATGCTCCAATTGAATGCAGAGGACTTTGAATCAAGGCTTATCAGGGTCAAGTCTGCTGTTCTAATGGGTTTTCTAAGGGGATCCTGTGGGAAATTGGAAAAAGTATCACAATTCTTGAACCCAAGGATTGCTGTTACTTCAAGCTACTGCTTCTGCAAAATCATTGGTTCAGCTTCTTTCCCCTTCCAGCCCATGACACATAGTGCAGGAACTCTGAGCTTCACGGCTGCACAAAAGACTCTTTGCACTCAAGAGACTTCCCTCCCTTCCTCTTTCCCTCCCACACTCTTTCCCTTCCTTCCTCTGTTCCTCCAGTAAAGATGCTCCAGAGTCCATTTGAAGTAAAAACAATCGTTGCTGCTATTCAGAAGGAGGCTGCACGAAAGAGGTCCTTGCATTGTTGGCTGCCAGAGGCAGTGGGGTGGAGGTGCCATTTCTCCTGCAGTTACCCAAGTTCTTCCACACTTGGAGATTAAGTTGCTGAATTTAGCACTGTTAAATTATTCCTCAAAACCAATAGGGAAGCTCAGAATGGTGTGCAGCATGACAGACTGCTCCTAGTTCTGGCTTCACACTGGATTCAGAGATGTGTTGGTGACTCAGTTTGAAAGGGTTTCTACAAAAAAAGTAAGGTTTTGGTTTTGTCACTGGAAGCCCCACATGGTTTGAGATGAGTGAGCAGAAGTCTTCCTGAACAGTCACACAATCCAGTTGCAGATGTGATCAGTGAAAAATCTTCTGGGTTTTTCTGATTTTAATTCAAGCAATTTTATGTATTGACTGTGAGGAGGTTTGGCCCTTCTCTGCTCATATGGAAGTATCAGCTGATGGAGCATCCCACATGCCATTTCCTCAGCTCTCATATCTGCATCTTCCCTTGGAAAGGACTGGGTTTTGTTAAGCTTTCAAGAACATTTCAAAGCCCTTTTTTCCGCTATCAAGGTGTTTTAGAGGGAAAGGGCATAAATGAGCAATGTGATAGATATAGGGAGTTCTTATTTTGGTTGGGCAACAGATGAGGCATATGGGTAATTTATTGCACTATAATTGTGTTATGTGATATCGATGCTGCAGTATTAATGACTGCAAAGTGCCCAGATTGATTCAGATGGCCATTTACTGTCATTATTACAAATCTAAATAAATAAATAAGAGCAGCTGAAGTGATGTAGCTAAGAAATGTTTCAAAGTCACCCGTGACATACATGTAGGTGCTTGTGAACAGGGAGTGACTCAAACAATATCAGGGACACTTTTTATTTGGGTCAGAAAGAAATAGAACAATTAAGTCATTTTCAGTCATATACTATATATTAGGAACTGCTTTAACAAGCGCATTGCTAAACTGACTGGCATGAACAAAGCGTTTTAAAAAGCTGGGGTGTAAATATGCCAGGAATAAAGAAAGAAAACATGTAAACTATGCTCAAAAATAGTCTGCAAATGTAAGGAAACAAGAAAAACTAAGACAATCATGCACATACCTCTCCTGCTACCATGGCCCAGTGAATACAGTCGTTACCATGGCTGGATCTGGCTATGAGGTGGACTTTAGAGGGCAAGCTTTGTTTCTGATCTCTGCCCAAACAGAGAGCCTTGATCCAGTCTGTTGGTTTGTGTACTTTGAACAAGTCAACCTCACACTGCAAGAGCCAGCAAGTTAAGTGTGAATTTATTTCATGCCTTCAGGTTTCTCTTAGCATCCCCTGTCTGGCTGTCATATCATATAGAAGGGCAGATGTATTATCAGTCAATATTCCAAAATATGACTGCACTTTTTCCCTAAAACACAAGAACTGTGCAAGTCAGACAGCTAAGAATTACTTGCATTTCCCAATGCTTTTTATATATCCATACTTTTTTTCTTTTCTGAAAATAAAACATACATTAAGATGTAGATCTTGCTAAAAGGTAATTATTTAATTAACCATTTGTGAGGAGTATTAATATATATTAAATATAGACTCTTTATTTACACTAAACATTTTATTAGCTCTCAGAGTCATTGATACTGAAAAAGATGAGAGCAAGTCTTTTAGAGTAAATAGCTTCTTCATACTCAGAGGTACATTTGTGAATAGGTGGGATCCATCCAAAGACAGCCAAGCAAGAACATGCTGGTATTGATCTGCATGGAGAAAAAGATCTATTTTGGCTCTTCATACACCCACAACCTCTAATTACCATTGACTCTGTTGCCCAGATAAACTCCTTAGATAAACAATCAAAACACAAATTAACATACTAACCATTAATAATCCAGTCAACAATTTTTATAACAATGACAACAAGAGAAAGATACAATTTCCTTTGAAGGTTTATTCTTAGCAATGTTTATGTGATGCAAACTTTGAATCTAAGTCACCTGCCAATGACCAGGAAAGCAAGTCAGCTTTACAAATGGGACTAAACATTAGATACTCTTGTACTCATGGCTGCTGCTTAAGCAGCTTTATTTCAATATCTCCTCATTTTATGGGTTATCAGAAGCTAAGAAAATATGTGTTGTGGCCATTCCTCACCTCACAATTGAATGTACAAAGCAAAAGATTTTAGATACTTGGCTATAAAACTGTTATAAAAAAAATAAAGCTCCAAAACTTGCCCATTTGGTACGTTGCTGCTTTTTATTCTTGGCTTTTTTTTTTTTTTTCCCTCTTTTTCCTGTTTTTTGAGGGTTGGTGTTTTTTTTGGAGGGGGGGTTGGGTTTGTTTTTGTTTGTTTTTTTTTTACTTAACACCTGCTTTCGAGTTTCTACTGCAGAAGAGCAGTGTAAGCTGCGAGGAAGGTGCTCAGAGGTTACTCCCAACATCGAGCTCCCCTAGTGGCTGCTTCCCTCCCACCGCCCCCGAGGACACAAACACCTCGGCTGGGATTTTCCCCACTCATGACCAGAAGGAAGTAACTGCAAACGGGATGCAGATCACAATCCAGGAAGGAAAAATAAATTATACTCACTCCCACCTGGGACTTTTGGAATGAGAAACAGTTGGGTTATTCAAAGAGAAATGAGAAGACCTAAAAGAGAAATGTAAGGGTTTCTCTATAAACCTATAATCAAACACTACATACTGCCCTGCTAAAGATATAAGAAGACCTGTGGGAAATTCTACTTTAAAGTTTGGTTCAACAGCAAATACACAACAAAAACCTAGATAACAATGTCTTATGAGTCATTCTGCCTACAAAAATTTTTGCATGTATGATGAAAGGCTCTATTGACCATATCCAAGCCAATGATTAGCATTAATCCACTAGCAAATGGATATGAAAACTGCAAAATCAATGCACAGTTATTCTGGAAAGCAAATATTTTCTACTTCTTCATAGACGCAAAATGTTTTTTTCTTGTAGCAGAAATGCTCACAGACTAATGTCAGACTAAGGGTACAGCAAAGAAATACCAGGTTTCAGTTGCATGGCTCCCTGAATTTTGCTGTCAAACCAAAATGCATGGAAAACTATGCAAATGGAGCTTAATTTTTCTTGTTAATGCCAGGGTTATGGGGGTTTTGGAAGAGAATTCCAAAGAACAAGACTTGTTCTGCTTGTCATTATATAGTTGCCAGTTAGCCAGTAATTCTGAACTGAAATTTCTAAGTTGATTTTCAATACCACGAAGATGGGCAACAGGGATGTCCACCAATCTCTTTAAAGAAAATGGTTTAACACTACCATGAAGAAGGGTGGGGTATATAAAGGAATCAAACAAAACTTAAGGTGAAAATTCTGCCTGAGTCTCCTTCCATTTATGCCAGTTTTACTCTAGTATAACTTCTGTTTTCACTGAAGTTATCCATGATCTACTTCTCTGGCAGTGATTACTGTGATCCTAAATTTCTTGGGAAGAACCACAGGTGCAAAAAGGCTACAAGAATGACGTTTTCATACTTGAAAAATCGATAATTTATTTTAAAAGTTATACATTAAGCATGAGGACAAATGTTGGTTATTAAGGATGCAAATATTTTAAGATCCAGTCAAAAGTCACACAGCATTTACACGTGTAGTCTTCTGTACTTTGAGATTCATCAAACAAAATACATCAATGCAAGGAAATTCTGGAAACTTCAACTGACCAATGAGCACCCTCTCTTGTGCAGTCTGAACCCTTCCTTGGCTTTATGCAGAGCACACAGCCATCAGCAAATACAGATTTCATAAAAAAGAAGATAAAACCCATCTGATTCTCAAAGAGCTTGGCTGGGGGTTGGGTGCATCCATCACTGCCCCGCTGCAGCCCGGGCTGGATGGGCACGGCCCTGGGCAGAGCTGCCTGATGGCCCCGTCCGTGTCACCGCGGCGGGAGCGGACAGCGGGCTCGGGAGAGCATAGGAGCAGCCTGGGGGTCAGCGGGCTCGGCAGAGCCCTAGGAGCAGCCTGGGGGTCAGCGGGCTCGGCAGAGCCACGGAGCAGCCTGGGGGTCAGCGGGCTCGGCAGAGCCGGAGCAGCCTGGGGTCAGCGGGCTCGGCAGAACACTAGGAGCAGCCTGGGGGTCAGCGGGCTCGGCAGAGCCACGGAGCAGCCTGGGGGTCAGCGGGCTCGGCAGAGCCCCGGAGCAGCCTGGGGGTCAGCGGGCTCGGCAGAGCACAGGAGCAGCCTGGGGGTCAGCGGGCTCGGCAGAGCACGGAGCAGCCTGGGGGTCAGCGGGCTCGGCAGACACCGGAGCAGCCTGGGGGTCAGCGGGCTCGGCAGAGCACAGGAGCAGCCTGGGGGTCAGCGGGCTCGGCAGAGCACAGGAGCAGCCTGGGGGTCAGCGGGCTCGGCAGAGCACAGGAGCAGCCTGGGGGTCAGCGGGCTCGGCAGAGCCAAGGAGCAGCCTGGGGGTCAGCGGGCTCGGCAGAGCACAGGAGCAGCCTGGGGGTCAGCGGGCTCGGCAGAGCACAGGAGCAGCCTGGGGGTCAGCGGGCTCGGCAGAGCACCGGAGCAGCCTGGGGGTCAGCGGGCTCGGCAGAACACAGGAGCAGCCTGGGGGTCAGCGGGCTCGGCAGAACACAGGAGCAGCCTGGGGGTCAGCGGGCTCGGCAGAGCCCCGGAGCAGCCTGGGGGTCAGCGGGCTCGGCAGAGCAAGGAGCAGCCTGGGGGTCAGCGGGCTCGGCAGAGCAAGGAGCAGCCTGGGGGTCAGCGGGCTCGGCAGACACAGGAGCAGCCTGGGGGTCAGCGGGCTCGGCAGAGCACAGGAGCAGCCTGGGGGTCAGCGGGCTCGGCAGAGCACAGGAGCAGCCTGGGGGTCAGCGGGGAGCGCTGGGCCGTGGGGCCGGGGCGGGTACGCAGCAGGACTCGGTGGGGTCAGCAGTGGGTGCTCCTGGGGCTGTGGATCAGGGTGGGCACGGCCCAAGGGCCCCCGGCGCTCCGCCAGGGCTCTGGGGGCTGAGGAGCGGCCTGGTGGCAGCCCCACGGCGGAGCTGGCGCTGCGGGCAGGCCGTGGAGCGCGGCAGTTCCACGGCGGGGCCTCCCCGGCACCCTCGGCTGGGCTCCCTTACGCTCACCCTCAGCCCCGAGGGACCGCGGGGCCATGGGGACAGCAGCGCCTGCGGGCCCCGGGCCCTCCAAGGGAGCTGTCGGTGCCGGCCGGGGGCCGCTGCTGCTGCTTTGGGGTGCTTGCCGCGGCTGAGGCGTGAGGCGGGCAGGGCTGGGCAGGGCTCGGGGCTCCGGGGCCAGGGCTGGGGCCGGCGGGACAGGGGAGGGGCAGGACCCCCGCCCCCCGTGCTGCGGGGGGCGCGGAGCGGGGCCTTGGGGGCTGCTGTTTTCCCAGAAGCTGTGGCATTTAAATAATAATTAAAAAGGAAGAAGAAAAGCTCCTCGTGGGGAGGAGAGGCAGGGCTCATCCCGGAGGCCCGGCGGGGCGGGCGGGAGCGCCGGCCCGGTTCCCGCGGTGTCCCCTCGCACCGCCCGGCTCCCCCCGCCCCGCTCCCGGCGGGGCCGCCGCCAGCTCCAGCCTGCGCTGAGGCTGAGCAGAGCTTCCCCGCTCCCCCAGCTCTGCTTTCTTTCACATCTAATTTGATAGGAGGGGGATTTCGAGCTTCCCACAGTTACAACTTTTCTTGATTTCTCCCTCTCTCCCCCCGCGCATTTATTACTTGCATTTAATTAATTCCTTCTTTGCGTTTCCTTCCCTGTTAATCTTTGGGTGACTGCTTTGTACATATGGCAATCTGATAATGAGGGAGTTTGTCCTTACTCCCTAGACTTCTTCACTGCGATGTCCACCCATCTAGTGCCTGGGATATCGATCTTCTTTCCATGGGGAGGGGGACAAGGTAAGAGGGGTGATAAAAGTTTTGCAGTATTCCACACCATTAAGAATAGCTTTTATTCCTTGGCGCTGTTTAATCAACTGTTATATCAAGTCATGCTGTTTAAGCAACCACATCAAAAGAACATACCCTCTTTTGTATAAATTATATATTCCTTGTATCTGTCTTCTCGCATGCACGCAGACGAGGAGATAAAACTTAAGTTTGTTTTTTAATAGCATGAAGCAGGTATTTAGCTGTTATACAACTTGTTTCTGCAACTAAGTTGGTTGATAACAACCTAGGAGCCAAGCTGCTGACTTTCTAACTTTTTACCCATTTCCAAGTCAAAACTCCTCAATTTAAAGGTCGGAAAGAGAAATCGATGACTCGCTGAAACTTCACAAAGAAACATAAATAGCAGGAGAAAAGCATAGGCTAAAAAAGATGAAAGAGCACCAGTTAAAGTCGGCGTGAGACCACTTCGGACCACTTCTTTCGGCTCTTTTCTAAAGTTTACCTGAAAAGACCACTTTGTCCCTTGAAAAGTTCTTGCTGACCTGCTTGTTGCAGTTTACGGATATATAACTTTTTTAACACTTAAAAAATTATTTTAAAATCCATTTTCAAGGTTTAAGTTGATTACTACTCAGCTCAATGTCACAGACTGGAAAACTCCCATATAATTGTTCACCCCAATGAGCTCTCTCTTTTTCTTTCTTTTCTTTTTTTCTTTTTATTTTTTTTTCTTTTTCTTTTTAAAACCCCACAACTTAAATAAAGTGTTTTCTCTCTTTTTTTTTTTTTTTTTTTGATGTGTTTTGTTTTTTCTGAGAAAGTGGACTTTCATTTACTTCAGCACACCGTCCTGGAATTTTTGAGAACTCCTAAAAACCTCCTGAAAGTTTCTAGATCCTAGGACAAATTGTATTTTCTTAGGAGCAAAAGCAAATGAGCACTTTGCAGGCAGAGAAGTATTTGTTCATATGGGACTCTGCTGTTCTGTCTAACCTGCTCTATCAGCCTCATCTCTGCAATTTTGCTCGTCTCTCAACACCTTTGTCTGATTAGTAGCTTTTGGAGATCGGGATAAAGACATCACTTGCCACGCTGCATGAGATAACAATTAATTTAACATTAAACTTATCCCCTTTCCATTCACTTTGCTTGGATCGATCTCTGTTAATTGTGTTTGCGGATGCTTTCAACACTGCTTTTCTTAAAAACTTAATGACACCCCGCAAGGAGGTGTAAGAGCCTAAAACGCTCCTCTCCGACTTTGACCAAAGAAACAAAGAATATAGCCCCAGCGTGCTCAGGAGACCATCTATTTTTAATCAGTTGACTATTCATGCACTTCCGAAGATACAACGTTATTTTAAACTGGGTGATAGTCCTGATTTTATTAAAAAAAAAAAAAAAATTTAAAAAGAGTGACACATTGCAGTTGTGTGATACACAAGTCAGACACACTAACTTCATTTAACTGCCGCTTCGCATCAGACCTATTTCTGCTATTAAAGTGGTCATTTATCAGCTAAAGGCGAGTGTGTTTAAAAATGTATGTCTTTGGGAGGGAGAGCAATCTCCCTTTTCAGGGGCAAGAAACCTGTTACAAAGCCATTTAGGTGGGTGCGCTCTGAAATGGCATTATTCCCCCCCGGGGCGTTATTATTACCCTAATATGTTCCTATTTGCACGACTCCCCGATAATTCGGCATTTTATTTAACCACAACTGCCCCTAGAAACTTGATTTACACTGAAGCAGCCTGCTAATCTTAATGTTTTCCCCTCTTTCAGAGAGGCATCTGTTCCTCTTGCTGACAAATGTACCATTCTGCCAAGAAAGTTTTTTGGAAAAAAAAAAAAAAAAAAAAAAAAAAAAAAAAAAAAAAAAAAAGAAAAAAAAAAAAATAGCGTGTAATTGATGTTATCCCAAGAAAGCGCGATCTCCACCCCTCTCAGCTCCAAGCCCTTCAGGTAAAAGGAAAAAAAAATCTTTCAAGAATTTGTTGCCTTTTTGAGGGTTAAAACATCAGAAGACAAGCTTGTCTCGCCTTGGCCAATCAGCTCTCGGCCCTGGCAGCTATAATATAGAACTAAAGGCAGACTCCTCTCACAAGCGTCTTGCTTTGCTACCATTAAAATCAGACCCTTTTTTTGTCTCTCGATTGCTGTCTCCCGACCAAACTCCGATGTGTTCCGTTATCAGCGACATAAAGCCTGCCATTCCAGCACCTGTCTTGCTAGGGATCGGTGGATAGTATACGATTCAGAAAGCAGACAAGGACATAGGAGGAGAGAGAGCTCTAGAGAGACAGCCAGGGATAGGCACAGAGAGCTTTGAAGTAATTGGATTCAATGGACGAAATGCTGCTGTTGACAAGAATTCTCTTGGTGGGCTTCATCTGCGCTCTTTTAGTCTCCTCTGGGCTGACTTGTGGACCAGGCAGGGGCATTGGAAAAAGGAGACACCCCAAAAAGCTGACCCCTTTAGCCTATAAGCAGTTTATTCCCAATGTGGCAGAGAAGACCCTAGGGGCCAGTGGAAGATATGAAGGGAAGATCACAAGAAACTCCGAGAGATTTAAAGAACTAACCCCAAATTACAACCCTGACATTATTTTTAAGGATGAAGAGAACACGGGAGCTGACAGACTGATGACTCAGGTAGAGCCACAGAGATACCTGTATTTGTGTTTGTTAACCTCTCTGAGCAATCCTAAGGGACGCATCTGTCTTAGTATTTTTGAAAGCCCCCCCCTTTCCCTCTCCCCCTCCTCCCCCCGCCCCTCCAAACTCGACTAGTTTCCCCATTGAATGTAAATACCTTCTATCCAGCCAAGTTAGCAGGGGCTGGAGCTGGAGCTATTTCGATATTTGGTGGGGGAATCTGTGTGATACTTACAGTCATTACCGTGCCATGGCGTTCCCTGTAACTTGGTTAGAGATTGCTGTTTGCATTTGTCCCCAAGGATGCACTTTGATCAAACGAATTGCATACAGCTCAGAAGACCCCAAGTGTATAGTGACCGCCAGGCCACCCACTCATTATTACAGACGTAGTCCGCGGTTGCTGACTTGATTTTTTTCTATATATATTTTATTTAATTTCTCTTTTATTTTTTCTTTTCATTTAATTTTAACCTTCATTATTATTATTGTTCTCCTCGCGAGCGTATTCTAAATTTAGTAGGCATGCAGTCGTGCACTCACAAAAGGCAGTGAAGCCGGATCGACCATTCCTCGTCTGATTCCGTATTATATAGCTCGTATTGCAATACCATCATTTGCAATTGTGCCCATCAGAGCGTAAATATATTGATATTTCTTTAAGGATGCTCGCCGCCAATGCTCTGGTACTTCCATAGGGGAGGGACTTGCAACTTATTGGCATTGCATCACCTTCTGTTTTAAAAAATCTGATGGCACAAGGTTTACAACCGGGTAAATACTGGAATTCGGGTGGAATCGGATTGCGGAACCATTTTATGAAAAAAAAAAAAAAAAAAAAAAAAAAAAAAGAAAAAAGAAAGAAAGAAAGAAAGAAAAAGATAAAGGAGAGAGAAAGAGGCAGAGAGAGAACCGCTCCGAGAGTCACCTCGTAATTATAATTCATGCTCAACAGACAGCTCGGTGAAGTCAATTGCTCTGCCAATCCCGGAGTTTCAGAAACTACATGCAATCTAGACACTGGAAATGGGTTTCCTCCAAATATAGGTCAACAGCGCTTTTTTAATATTAATACATTTAAGCCCCACCTTCAGTGCTAGAGCAGGACTCGCCTGGAAGGACTAGGCGGGGAGTGGACGCGGGGAAGGAGGGGTGGGGGGTGGAATTTCCCAAACTCTCCCCGTTCCTCGGCCTGATTTTCCGCACGTTGCCGGGTCTCCCGGGGCGAGGGACCGGCGGCCGCCACCATCTCCTCCCGACCACCTTAAATCGCACCGCACCTCGGAGCGCGGCGGCGCCTCCGCCCGTGGCCGCCGCCCCGCGCAGGGGTGCGGAGTGGAGCGGAGCGGGTGCCGGTCCCCGCTCGGGCGCGGCCCGCGCGCCTCCGCGCACCCGCTGTCCTCCGCCCCCGCTGCCTCCGGAGCCGCATCTCTCGCATTTTCAGCTCCACTTACTCCCCTCGCGTATCGATCGCGGCGGCTCGGGTTTCACCCTTCCCTCCGCAGCCCGGCGGCAGCGGCGGCGGCGGCGGCTCCGCGGGAGACGGGCTCCCGCCGGGGCTCGGCGCATCCCTCCCTGCGCGGCTGCGCCGGTGCGTGTGCGCGGCGGAGCGGAGCGGAGCGGGGCGGCGGGCGCGGGGGAGTCGGGGCACGGTCGGGAGCGGTGGGCTGCGGACCGGGGGCGGGCTGCGGGCTGACCCCGGCCCCGCGGCTCTCCCGGGGCACGCCGCGCCGGCTACGCGGCTGGCCGCTCCCGCTGCATTAGCTGGCAGCGTCTGAACTCCTGACCTTCTGTCAACTTCCCTCAGACGAACGAAACGAAAACAAATACTTTCCCCCCCCCCCCCCTTTCAGTGCTTGTTCCCGTGCCTTAGACACAAAGGGTGGAGGTGGGCTGAGAGCGGCGGGGCCGGAGGGGCCGCAGGGCCGGGTACCCGGCGGCAAAGAGGGGAGCGAGGTGGGGGAACGAGGTCGGGGAGCGAGCGGGACTCCGGCACCCCTGGGCCAGGCAGGGAGCGGGGAAGCGGAGCGGGGCCGGGCAGCGAGCGCACTGGATGCCCTTGCTCCTCGTTCCCCGGGCACGGCAGGGTCCTCGGAGACCGGGGTGAGGTTCTGCCGCTGGCCTCTCTGCCTTCCCTCTCTCCCTCGGCCAGCAGCCTCTCGTTAAGTCCCAGCCTTTGAACGACGGCTCCGGGAGCCCTTCAAGCATGGAGAGATCTTTCTTAGACAGAATCGTTAAACTTGCAGAGTGGTTGCCGAATGCATTAGCCGCTAGTTAATATTAACTCCCAAGGTGGTGGTGGGGGAGGGAGAATGCAAACAGAGGTTGGTAAGTCAGGTTCTCAACTTTGCAGGTGACACTAGCAGTTTGCTAAGGGCTCCCCCCTTCCTCCCTTTCCTCCCCCCCCCCTCCCCCCCCGGCCATTGGCTGGATTCGGGAGAGAGATAAGGAGGCCAGGTCAGTATGATAAAGCTGGAATTTGTATGAAATAAAATAGCAATCTCGTGTAATGCAGGCACACAACCAGTGCGTGATGTGAGGAATTTAGAGATCAACTTGGCATTTAGGAAGCCCACCAGGTTGTTTACACTGACAGGTACCTGTTAAGTGTTTCCTTCAAGCAATTCATTTGTGAAGAGATTAGGAGCTGGCAGGAGAGGGCTTGTTGAACAACTTTGCCTCCACACAAAGCGTTAGTGGAGGCAGCCCTGCTGAGCTTCACGGTGGCTGAACAGAATTGGGCTTGATTTGTGGCACACGACCCGATGAATTAATAAATAGTCTGGGCTTCACGGCTTTTGACTCTGACAATCCAGCTCAGGCAGTATAAAAGGGAGAAAAGTCCTTTAGGAGGCCGTTTCTTCCTCTTTATTTCGCCTGGAGCCGGGAAGTGGTGCTGGCAGGGCCGGAGCGGCCAGAGCCCCTCGGCGCTGCCCTCACCGCTGCCCGCGTCCCTGCCCGCGACCGCTCCTCCCGTGCGGGCCAAGACATCCCCGTGTCGCGCAGTGCTGTCGTCTTATCAGGAGCTGAGACGTTTGATCTTTCTCCCCCTTTTCCCTGTAAATCAGTGAAGGAGCGTATCTATCCACTCAGGTGTGAGAGGGAAAATAATAAATCAAACTCAACTTCCTTATGCTGCTGCACTTTGCTGCCGGGAACTGTGCCGAAACCCAAACACCCGTCTCTCTCCATAAAACGGTAGGCCAGAGAGTCCAAAGTGAGCTCACGACTGTGTTTTATATCTCTCGGGTACCTGTGTGCTGCTGGAATCACTTTTATGGATGTTGGTGGACACATGGGAATTTCCTTGCTCAGCAACCTTGTCATGTCCCTAAAAGTAGCGACGTCGGAGTAATGGAGGGGCTTTGCCTTCCTGGGAGCTGTGAAAAGGGGACTTTGTGTCTGTCACTGGCTGTGCTGTGAGCACACTGGGGAGAATGGTCCTGCAGAAGGCCAAGTATACCAGTCAGGCCAGCCAAAGTGTGGGAAGGGCAGCTTACTGCATCCTCCTGGCTTACAGCCACATCGGTATTTGCATCAAGAGAACAACATCGGGTATATCCGCGAGTTGCTTTCCTCTCAAAAAGGAGGAAGAAAGCTGGCAACGTGTGTGTTTCTAACTCTGTATCTTTAGTCAAGCGCTTTTCAGTGCTTTTGGTGCTGATTTCCTGATTCTGCTGGGCTGAGAGTCCTTTTCCCCTGTTGGCACTGTGTCTATTCCCCGCTTGGCTAAGATGGGAATCTCCCCAAAACTTTCAGGGTTTCAGCTCACCTCTTTTCCTCACTTTCCCCCGACCTGTGTCTCTCATAACTCGGTCCCTACGTGCTCCTCGTGCTGCTGGGCCCAGTTCAGCCAAGGGAAGGCTGGTGGCTCTGGAGGGTCAGTGAAAAACACTGCAGTACTTTCTCCACGGAGTTGGAAGGGTTTCACTCCACACAAAGGGGCTCCTAGCTTGCATAGCATCCCTGCTCCGCTTAACTTCCCTCCTCGGCCCTCCCTTGCTTTTCATCTTCCCACTAAGAGCTATATTATTGTATGGATTTGCTTGGCTTTGTAGGCGAGCGCCGATGTATGTTTGAAGCAGAGTGAATGCTCCCAGCCCATGCAGCTTTGAGGGCTCTAATGAGTGATGGGCGAAGGGAGAGAAGAAAAAAACCACCCCTCCCTCTAGCACATAAAGGCTGTTAACATGTATTGATACCCTTTTCAACACAGATTTAAGCTGAAAAGACCCGCAGAGACATTCCGGGTGGGGGGAATCCGTGACTCCGAGATATATGGCGAGTGTTTGTTCTGGGCAGAAACTTTGCTCTCGGGAAGGGACAGGGCACTTAGTGGCAGGAATTTGCGCCGTGCAGGTGGCTTTGAATCGCCACGCTCACACCCCGTCGCCGGCGGTGCGGCAGAGGGGTGTCCCCCTGTCCCCGCAGCAGGTGCCAGGGCAGGGGGAAGGTCCGTCCCTGTGGATCTTCGTGGTGTTTCATTCTCTGTTCATCCCGTGCCCCCAGGTTTCACTCTCCTCCTCCTCCTCACCTGCCTCCACGTCCCTGCCTGGCAGCGGGGGGAGGAAGATGCTCAGCTCTGGCTGAGCCCATCCTGGGGCGCGTTTGGCGGGGAGGGCAGGAATGCCGCCTCTTTGGCTGGAGAGGGAGAGCAGGATGCGGCCCAAGGGGGTGTAGATAGCGAAGGACGGTGTTCCCCTGGCTGCAGCACCCCCACAATGACCCTTCCCTGTGTGTTGTATCCCCGCAGCGCTGCAAGGACAAGCTGAACGCTCTGGCGATCTCGGTGATGAACCAGTGGCCCGGGGTAAAGCTGCGGGTAACCGAGGGCTGGGACGAGGACGGCCACCACTCCGAGGAGTCCCTGCACTACGAGGGCCGCGCCGTGGACATCACCACCTCGGACCGGGACCGCAGCAAGTACGGCATGCTGGCCCGCCTGGCCGTCGAGGCTGGCTTCGACTGGGTCTACTACGAGTCCAAGGCGCACATCCACTGCTCCGTCAAAGCAGGTAAGGCGGGCGGCCTGCCCAGGGACGTGTCGAGATGGAGAGACACCCCCGGGCCGCGACTCAGCGCCCTAGAGCCTTCTGTGTCCTGTCTCTGTCGCCGGGCTCCCTCCTCTCGTCCCTGCAGGGTCCTCATCACCCGGCCTGCCCCGCCGGGGCTCACGCGGGGATGGGAGCTCAGCCCCGAGGGCGCAGCCGGCCCTTCCCGGCCTCTTAGCGACCCCGCCGGAGTAGAGGTGGGAGAAAGGAAAGAGAGAGGGCGAAGGGAAAAAAAAAAAAAAAAAAAAAAAAAAAAAAAAAAGCCCAGCCAGCCGCAGCAATTTTTCACAGCACTTTTATTTTGGTGATTTGTTTGGCCGGCCTTCCGCAGCCACACACCCTTCTACACCCTTCTCCTCCCCCCGTGGGGTCTGATGCTTTCCCCATCCAAGGGGCATGTTCAACACAAACACTCGTGGCCGTCTCCAGCCGCCCCGCTGGCTGCACGCCTTACTCGCGAGCGCTAATCTCCGAGTGGGAGCCGGCCAGGAAAATAAATAAGTAACGTGGTCTCCATCCTCCTTCAGCGGTAGCCGCTAGGAAATTCCCAGATAGGGATATATATACACATAATTTTTTTTTCTCCCCTCCCCTGTGCTTACAACGCCACACGCTGTCTCAACCCGGGAACAGCTCGCAAGAAATCCCCGACTCGTAGAGTTCCTTTTCTTGACACTTGACACGTTTTTTTGGGGAAAAATCTGTTAGGGAGTGCCCGGCCCCAGCTCCACCACCTCCCTCCATCCAGCTGTATGACATCTGAAGCTTTTTTTAAGAGTATAGTATAGCCCAGCAACCTGCTGGATGTGTCCAGAAACACTTGGCTGCAAAACGAAAATAATAGGCTTTCTTTAAATATAGCCATTTGCTTCAAACCCAGCAGCCCCACGGCAGGGAAACCAGCCCATCCCTGCCATGCCCACCTGCAGGAGGGGTTCATGTCCATCTCTCCTGCCCAGAGCTGCCCAGGGGCTGAGCATCTCTCCAGGCCCTTGAGGGCTTTGTCCTGAGAGCCTGCTACTGCTTTTGTTCAGCTCCTGGGTCCTTTCTAGCCGAAAAGAGGCCCTGCAAAACTGTCAGCTGTGTGGAGATCCAAAAACACCCCTTTCAATAGCCAAGATGGGCTTTGTAGCGCAAGGTGTCCAATTGTCGTGCACAGTGACCTTAGCCCAGGAGCACCTCCTAATCCACCCCAGGGGTGCTTCATAGGAGAGGAGCCACCCCAAGCTGCTCATTGAGATTCGGCACACAAGGACTCAGGGGCAATATTTGGAGGGTGTCAGGCAGGGTCGTGTGACTGTACAAGGCAGGCTGAAGGGAGCAGACTTGAATTCCACTCTCTCAGCCTGATCTTAAACTGTCCAAACCTCATTTCATGACAGAGCATCTCATGAGAAGATTAAATCCCATAATGCCAGCAGGAAGATTCTTTATCTAGATCTCTGTTTGCAAAAAGTATGATCCAGGAGACTGGAATGCAAAGAAGAGTTCCCCCAAGGCCTGAATTATTGTCACCAGAACAGAGGAGGGAGAGGCAGGGGTGGTAAAAGGGACATTGATAATGCGCTACAGCAAGTATTTAGAGCAAGCTTCTACATTTAAAATTCAAATACAGATCTTGAGTGCCTTGGAAAAGTGGCTCTGCTGTGCAAATAGTGCTTGGAAGGTCCTGGGTTTTTTGGAGAGTATGTGTGTGAATTGGCACATAGGGTTTCTGCACCTGAACAAATAGGGAGGGGGAGAAAAGGGGGGGAAGAAGCTGGGAAAAAAATGGAAGTGTCCTCTCTTCCAAGAGTGTCTGCATTTATTACATGAATCAGAATGACAATGCTGATCCTTTATTGGATTTTAATTAGAGAACCCAAACAAGCACTGCTCAAAGAAGCAGATTTTCACACCTCTGCCAATTCATTGGCATGTTTGTAGAGCTGCTACACTACTACATCTATTCATCAAGTCCCTGAATATGCAAACAAAGCTCTATCCAGACCTTTACCGCCAGCTTGTAGGAAGGTGTAGTTTGCTAGCAGAGGCCTCCACATAAAGCACATAGCTTGTTTGTTGCCATGTCCTCCCTGAAGAGGGAGGCCTTGGAGATCTTGCTGCTTCATTTCTGAAGGAGAAGTGATAAAGTCATTAGCAAATCAACAATGGTCTAATTTTCAGTCTTCCTTTCCTTCCTGAGAAAGTCATTAGGAGACACTCCAAAGATTTGTTTAAATCATAGGAATTTCAGTAACAGCCACAGAGGCAAAATATAAAATCTGTCCATCTTTAGGAGCTAAATCACCAGGTCTTTTAGCTGGTATAGAGAGTAACTGAGAGAACGCAGGGAAAGGCAAGGGAGGGATGGGGAATCTCAACAGCTGCAGCAAAGACACTTGCTACCATGAAATACTATGGGGTATTACCCAATATTTAAAAAAACACAGCAGTTAGGAACACTGCAAGTCCCTTTGTTAAGACATAGATCAGCCTGGAACACAGCGGACTATTTTCCCATCGCCCCACAGGAGGCTGAGCTTCCAAAAAGTGGTTTGCAAGAGAGACAGAGTCTCATTGCTACTTTTGCTTTCTTTAAGTCTGAGATTGTTCCTCTCAGCAGCACTGGAAAGCAGCAGCAGCTGATCTAAACTCTGAGTAATTCCCAAAAGCTGGAGGAGGCATTTGCTTGGGCCTGGCACAGGTGTTGGGTGGCTCTGGGACTGCAAGCTCTGAGACAGGGAAGAGCATCCTTCTTCTAGGGGAGAGGGAGAGGTTTTATCTTTTTTTGAAAGAGGATTGAAGCAGAGTGCTGGGGTGCCAGGCAGGGGTGCTGTGAGGGTAGCATGTTCCCCAGTAGCCACCATGCTGAGCAGGAAGGCTGGAGGCAGCATGGGGCATGTGCAGCACGATGGAGGAGGATTTGGGAAATTTGGGTTGTTGCTTTGCAGTGGCAAAATTTTTGTACACTCTGGGGCAAGGTCTCCTCCTGTTCTCTGCTCTTTGCTGGCCTAGATGTGCTCCTTGAGTAAGAGCTGGGTGGGGACCCCAAACATCAAGAGCAGAGACACTTAGAGAAGAAACTTTATCCCAGTAAACTGCTTGGCTTTGAAAGCCTGCAAGTTATCTGGCATCAGGTGTCAGTGCAGGGTGAATAGTAGCCAAATGGGAAGTTCTTCCAGAAGAGATTTTGTTCTGGAACTGTTTTTCTCAGTGGAAATATTTTGGCTCATTTCCTTTATGAGACAAATCACTAACCCAGAGGAGATTTTGCACTGGCTTAAATCTGGCAGGAAGAGGATTTTCACTTGACCCACTGAGTGCAAATGGGGCATTTTCATAGGAAGACAAGAGGGTGGAGGAATTTCAAAGGGGAGTCTGGCTATGTCCTGCACATTTTTGGTGGGTTGGGGTGGCAGGGGAAGTGATGAGTTCCTGTATGCCCCCATGCCCCAGCCCAGCATGTGCCTCCTCTAACCCTGCTGTGCCTCTTTCCTTGAGCAGAAAACTCAGTGGCGGCCAAATCTGGCGGCTGCTTCCCTGGCTCGGCCACGGTGCACCTGGAGAAAGGCGGGACCAAGCTGGTGAAGGACCTGAGGCCTGGCGACAGAGTGCTGGTGGCCGACACGGAAGGCCGTCTGCTCTACAGCGACTTCCTCACCTTCCTCGACCGCGAGGACGGCTCCCACAAGCTCTTCTACGTTATCGAGACTCGGCAGCCCCGGGCCCGGCTGCTGCTGACGGCCGCCCACCTGCTCTTCGTGGCGCCCCAGCAGAACCAGTCGCAGGCGGGCGCGGCCGGCGGCCGGGCGCTGTTCGCCAGCCGCGTGCGGCCGGGCCAGCGGGTCTTCGTGCTGGGCGAGGGCGGGCGGCAGCTGCTGCCGGCGGCCGTGCACCGCGTGTCGCTGCGGGAGGAGGCCTCGGGCGCCTACGCCCCGCTCACGGCCCAGGGCACCATCCTCATCGACCACGTGCTGGCCTCGTGCTACGCCGTCATCGAGGAGCACAGCTGGGCGCACTGGGCCTTCGCTCCCTTCCGCCTGCTGCAGGCCGCGCTGGCTGCGCTGGGCCCCGCCGCCGCCGCGCGCCCCCCGGCAGAGCCCCCGGCCCCCGGCATCCACTGGTACTCTCGGCTCCTCTACCGCATCGGCAGCTGGGTGCTCGACAGTGACTCTCTGCACCCGCTGGGCATGATGGTGTCATCCAGCTGAGGGTACCCCGCACCGCCCGCCGCGCTCCAGCTGAGAGACAGAGACACGGAGGGGGAGAGACAGAGAGAGAGAGAGGGAGAGAAAAAGGAGAAAAAAAAATTGGGAAAAAAAAAAAAAAAAGAAAACAAAAACCTAAAAGAAAAAGAAAAAAAAGAAAAAAAAAATACATATTTTTAAAAGAGAGCACGGATTAAGACTTAAAAATAATAATAATAAAATAATAATAATTAAGTAGGACAGTCCAAAGTAGACTTAAAGGGAAACAAAGACCCCTGGAAGTTCTGTTCTGTTTAGTTTATAAATATATATATATATATTTTTATTTGTTCTTTTGTTTTGTTTGTTGGTTGTTTTGGTTTTGTTTTTTGTTTGTTTTTTTTTTTTCCTCTATCCTGGATATTTATTTCTTTGGTATTTTGAATAGATGTTTTAAATGATATGAACCGGACCTTCAAGAGCCTTAAATAGTTTCTTTGATAATTTATTATCACGTGAACTGTACTCACGGGGGAAAAAATTATTTTGTGAGGCCAAGCAAAACTGCGCAGAGTCTATTTTTCTACATGTCATGTGTGTCCTGACTTTCAGAAAGCAAAATTCTGTACTTTCCCATCTCTCCATTACATTGCTCCTTCATTTCAGCAAGTCTAAAAAACAAGCAAACAAGCAAACACACACAAAAAAGACAAACTTCATGGGGGTCCGTAAATTATATTTTTATACACAGAATTGTAAATTAGATTTTTTTGAGAGATCAATACTTAACTGAATCACATTTCGTTTTTTGAAATAGTGTAAAATATGAGAATATATTATTTTAATTTAAATAGTTTCAAATGTAACATCATTTCCTGTATTGTTTTCCATGTTTTGCTTTGTAAAAACATCATTTGGCCATGTTCATGGAAGTCAAGACTGTTACACAAACTTTTTATTTGCAAAAACAGTAAGAAACTTTGTTATTTTTAACTTCAGAAAAAGTTTATTAGAAAATAATATTTTTTAAAAAGCGCACATGGCGGCAATTCTGTGACGATGGAGATGGTAGTTTGTACAGAGGGGGGAAAAGGATGTTTTGCATTAATAAATTGAGAAATAACTGCTGTAAATTTACTAAAATGTATTTTTGAATATTTTGTAATAGTTTTAATAGTTTTATAGAAATAAAATGTGCCATGCACAGTTTGGTTAGTATATAATAACTAAGAGTTCCTGGTGCATCCCATTTTTTTTTTTTTTTTCCTTTTTGCTTATTTGTTTAGGAAACATGATGCCTAAATGAGTGCCCATTATTTTGTTTAGATGTGTTGCTTATAACATTTAATTTTGGTAAACTTTTAATTAAGGAAATGAATCCATCACATCTGTGCATAACCTGGAATCTCTTGTGCTGACAGTAGAACCTCACTTATTTGCACGAGTGACCGGCAGACGGGCTTCCCTTTGCCAGAGCCCTGGCTCCCCATCCCGCCCGGGCGTTGCTCCTCTCTTCCAGTTCCAGCCCCGATTCCATGTCCACTTCCCAGCCCGGTCTGGAGACTGTGGATGGCTCTTAAAATTGATTTCTGAACATGCTAAATCAAGCTTTCCCTTTGAAGCACATTAATGCTGTCTTCATCTTGTGGCAACACCGGGATTTCAGTGGGCTTCAATTTGGGTGCCCAGAAGATGGAAATCTGAGGGAGAGGCATTGACCTTGGTGAGTTGGAGGGATTCACGCGGCTGACGCTGGAAGAAGGAGACTGCCACCAGATTTCACTGGCTGCTTTGAGTAACAGCGCAGGGCTTGGGGACGCTGAGAAGAGAGCAAAACACCCTTTGCAAAACAAGCAAAAGGATAAAGATTTGTCCATTTATCCTGAGAGACATTCCTTAGCTGTAACACAGGAGTCCGTCCCGAGTCACCCATGGGTGAATGTGCTGGAGATGTCTTTTAGGAGCTGAGTGCTGCGGCCAGCGCTGCTTCCCCTGCCTGGTCCCAGCCCCAACCCACCCCGAGGGGATCATCCTTGACAGGTGCTGATCAGTGAGGTTCTGCTGTTCTGTGAGCTCCTCATGGAGAGTTTTCAGGATCCCTTTAAAAATTTTGCAAAACATTGTGTGTGCATGTGTGTGTGCATCTGCGACGGGACCGTGCCGGAAGGGAGCTTGCTTTGAATGTCTTCTCACTTTTTCTTTGGTTTCCATTACTTGACAGTCTAGGATGTTCATCCACCAGGCCTTTTGCTCCAGAGGCACAGCCATGTTCTCTGCTGGGATGGATGGCAGCTCCACAGCCTCCCAGAACGTCCCTGCCTGGGGCCATCTCCAGAGGGTGTAGATCATGCTCTTCCACGCTGAAATCCTAGGAGCTTCTGGAGCAGCTGGTGGCCGAGCTCCACACACGAGCACTGCTGTGTGAAGCCTTGACAGATGGATGTGGTCTTTCCTCCTGCCAACCTCTAGTCCAGCCCTGCTTCCAACCTCCAATGCTTGGACATGGCCAGGGTGATGAAACTTCAGAGTGACCACAGTGTGCTGCTGAACTGGGAAAGGAACCAAGCCACCCTCATGCCTCCCAACGAGAGGAATCACAGGGGACTGTAGACTGCCTGGTGGGTGATGAGGACCTGCTGTCCACCCCAACTTGGACTCTGCCACCTCCCTGTCTTTAGGATGTGCTGAGGGCTGCAAACCCAGATGATCTGGGGAATGTAAGAATGTGATCATGGAACAAATGAGTCTCCGCTGTAAGTCTGGCCTTAGTACAGCAGTGTCTGGGTGTCTGAGCTCTCTTACCCTGCCTCTGAGAGGTGGTTGCCAGTTTTTTAGACGTCTGCACTCTACATTCAAAGAAATGACCATGTTGGAAGGTGCCTTCTCCAGAGGTCGGGTGGTGGAGGTGTTTAGGGATGTCAATTATCAAACTTAAAGCCACTGGCTGGAAGGCTACAATCTAAATTGCAGCTGAGATGTTAAAGAGCCATCAGACCAGAGCCCACACTTGTATCAGGGCAGGGCATGTGCCTGGATGGGATCACACCAGACATTGCCTCCTTTAATCTTCACCCAAAGGCCAAGTGAGCTCAGAGCTTTGTGGTGTGAGAGAAGCTGAGATACTCTCACACCAGGATGAGCCTGTTCCACTGAGCAGAGAGATGCTGTGCCATGTTGTCCGTTGCACTTATTCCAAGCAGCTTTATGTCTTCCTCTCACTGTGTCTGAATTCCACCTCTCCCTCTGGCACCTCTCATGAGGATCACCCCTCCGTGGTGTGTTAGAAGTGCTTCCTTAGATGGGCCGACCCAACCCACAGCTACAGCTCTTGTATGAAGGATGTACTGTCATAACCTCGTGCAAAACATCTAGGAGATGTCACTGTCCATTTTCAGGGTCTGAGTATGGCAATAGTTTGTATAAAATGTACACATAGTGGTGGCTACAGAATAGTTTATGACTAAATACATATCTATTACTGTCAAAATAATGTATAAGAATGTACTTGAAGCTATTATCCTTGTGCTCTGTTGTCCGAATAATTAAAGAAATTACAGAGACTTCCTGTAATGTCTGATATGTGATGGCATTCCTACCACACACTCTCTGAGGGTTTTACCCTGATGACATTGAAGCTCAGGATGGGGACTCTGTGGGATTTGGTATTGGACTCTTCAAACACACCAGGAATTGTGCCAGTGTGGCTGCATGTGGTGGCCACAACGTCCTTCTCCTCCCACCCACAGCCATGTAGACAGTCTGTCATTTACCTGTGAAATATTGCGTGGCTCTGCAAAGCCAACTCATTTGGAAGGGTTCTGTGGGGAGGCAGAGGCACCGTGAAAGGCTGCCTGTCCTCTCCACCTCCCCTACCCAAGCCAATGTGAGAAATGACCCTAATGAGACTGAGACCAGTTTGTGTTTACTTGACCAATAGTTCAAGCAGTGCCCTGGTGTTCAGACACCAGGTAAACCCTGGAAGGGAAGCTTGGAAGTGCCAGTAAAAGAGGATCACATCCACAGCGCACCTAAAATCCAAGCCAAGCATGGGGTAAACCAGGTGTTTCCCAGCCAGGTAGCTGTGTTGTGCCTCTGCCAGCAGCTCCTTGTGCCCTCACATGGGAAACTTTGCCTAGCTGTATCTTTAGACAGATATATGCAAGTATATGTATAGATAAATAATATTATTATCCTGATATTAGGAGCTCAGCACATCCCACCAGGATATAAATATGTTTACATTGGCCCTCCTGAGCATTTCACACCATGCCAAGGCTGAGCAGGAGATGTAAATCAGCCCTGTTGGGTGATAATTGGGCAGCAGTTTTGCAGCCCCAGTACAGCATCTATTTCAATTACAGGGGGAAGTAAACCAGAAAGAGCATTTTATCTTACTCATTACTGCAAGCCATGAGGGACCACTAGATTTCTTAAGCTTTTGAAATTCTCTCTTCAGCAGTTTCTGCCTTAAAACTAGTTCAAACTTAACTGAAGAAAAGGTCAATTTTCCATGTACAGAGCCCTTCAGAACTTTCAAAGGAGCAGTGTTAATGTGATCCTTGGCCTATGCAGGCTGAAAGGGAGAAAAATCATCTTTAAGAAATGAACCTTTAAAAGTGATGGGATTGTCTCAGATTTGACAGGAGCCCCACAGCCACTGTCTGTGCCAAGATTGTTAAATATATTTTTAATGCTTTGCATTTGGGGTATTTAGGCTTACATATTTAAATAATTTTGGTTTTTAGGGATGAAAAGAAGTGAGCAAATGCAGGAAATATGAGTTTAATGGCCTTGTCCTGGTTCCAGTGAAATCAAGAGTGGCATCCAGAGGTGATTTGGGTGCACAGGCAATTGTGCACCTTAAAGCTGAATGCAGGACCCTCTATAACTTCTTTTCCTTTCATTTTTAAGTGAGAGCCAGACACCTCTTGGGACAAATATTACTGAAAATCAGGAAGAATGAAACCACAAGGTCAGGAAATCTGTTTGGGGTAAAAATATTTGTTTTGATGTCCTGTGACCTAAATGTGAAATAAATATTAGATTTGCTCAGTTTGGTGTGAACAAATGTCCGTTTGTATTACTGAGGAGGAGAGGTGACAAGGGATGCTCTGTGTCACATGACCGTGGAGGGTTCCTTGGCCACCAAACTCACATCTGGCTGCTGCCCAAGGCCAGGAGGGGTTGGACATGGACAGAGGAGCAGGGATGCTCTGGGAACACTGTGTGCTTCTTGCTGGACTCTGGGAATGGCATAGGGAACCCTTTTTCTTCAGCCCATCTCTAGGACAAAGCTTGCCTGGACCAGACCTCTGGGATACCAGGATGTCTCCCTTGGAAAGGAGATCTGCTCACAGGGAAACCATACTTGGGAATGCTGTATCATTCCAAGTTTTGAGACTTTTGATGGCATTCTTTGCAAGGGAGTGGCTGATACATCTGTGTGCAATCACAGCAACTTCCTTTAGGTCTCATGACAAACAGACACTGTGTCACAGACCTGTCACAGGCTTTCATGGGATGGAGGAAGCTTGTTTACAAGCAGAATACAGATCAGGCTTTGGCTAGTTTGGGGCATTAGAGAATTTCATGGGGGTTTTTTGTTTGCTTTTTTTTTTTTTTTTTTAGCAGTTTAGGCTCTAAGCAGCCTCTGGTGGTCCCAGGTCTAATCTCAGCCCGCTTAGAACAAGCTGCTGTAGGCCACCCTCAGTCAGGTCCCACATGTCTGCAAGGATGGAGGGGCTCCATCCCTCTGAGTAACTGATATTGCTACATAAATTAATAGTTTTCCTAAATACAGCAGCCTTGCATCCCATCAAGAATCTTCCTTTATATTCTCCTTGCATTTTTTCTGTGAGGAAGAAGACCAAAGAGTTAAAACAAGAATAGTTTTAAGAAATCCCAGACTCAGAATCTGGGACATTCAGAGCTCTGCCAAGCTCTGCTGCTGATCCTGCAGCCTGCCCTGAGCAGAGAGCTGAAACCTCACTCACCCAGCTCACCTCTTCCTTGTAAGTCAGCTCCATCCTGTTTTCTGCAGCAGTAAGAACTGGTTTTAATTATTAGACAGTGATGAATGCAAATAAATATTAGTCTCAGGATTGTTAATGAACAATTCTCTTGGAATAGTCACTGGTTTGGTGTAAGCTTTGTTTGCTCTGCCAAATGATGCCCTTTCTACTCAGCAAAGTTTTTCTGGAGTGTAATAAATGTACAGTATCAAACAAGTCTGTTCTGGCACAGTATTTGTGTGAATAACCATTTTGAGTTAACACCAATGGAAGCTACTGGGTTCACAGGCATCAGAAAGTCCAAACTGCCATTCAAATATTTGCAAATAATGAATATGTGATCCCACAAATAACAACAAACCAACCTGGTTTCTTTCATTGAGGAAAATTATTATGAATCACTGTGTACTGTGGGCTCAATCCAACAACCACCAGCATCAAAAGAAGTCTTTCCACAACTTCAAACAAGCAGGGAGCTGAGCTGTGTTTGCTCAGCTTTACCTGGTGCATCCACCACTCTCATATTGCACCATTAAATAACAGAATTTATCAGGCGAGTAAGAATTTCCTAGAGCAGCCAAGGGTGGGCACATTTCACCTCCTGGCTGCATGTGTGCAGCTCCCACTGATGTCAGCAGGGTTATGCATGGGCAAAATGAGGTCAGACTGCGTTGTCCTACTTTATGTGCCCTGTGGTATTACACTCAATTAAGTTTTGTCTCCCAGGACACAGCCTCTCTCCCACTTAAGTCACCAGGAACTTTGTCACTGCACAACAGCGCAGGAGGAGGCATGAAATACCAGTCTTTTATCCAGAGTGCAATAAGTTTTAACCCATGTATTCAGGAACTTTCAGCTGCTCTTCGAAAAGGGGGGGTTAAATGCAGTAAAAAATAAATATGTCCACGAAGATCCAACATGGGGCATCTTCAGAAGATAACAGCTTTGCAAGTCACCCAGAGCCTTGCAGGGTGTGGTAGACTCAGCAAGAGCTTCTTCCCAAGGCAGCAGAGCATCTTTCCTGCCCTCTGCCAACAGCTCCCCACTGATCCTTGCAGAAAGATCCTGAATACCACGGGCAACACTTCTTAGGCAGCGCAGCAGAATCAGTCACATCTTCTGTGTGGGTGACCACATGCTTGACTGCTGTGAAAATGTTAACCACTGGTTATGAACTGAAACTATAAATTGCTGTAGGAAGAAGAAAACAGTAAAAACAAAAATTCCATATTACAGACAAACAAGTTGCCAGAACAGTGCTGGGCTTTGAGTAAACCAGGTTTGGTCCTTGCCCCTTTGATGAGGCTTCTTCTGATTTTTGAGCAAGTAGCTTGTTGTTTCCCTGGCTTTACCAGACAAGGGCAGACAAACATCTCTGAGGATACTTTTCCACAGTCTGTGGGGTCAGCATGATGAGAAACACAGTGAATCAGATATCAGCTACTGCCCATGTGCCCCTCTGAAGGATCTCCTCTCTGGGCACATGGTGAAATACAGGGACTATCCAAAACCATTGCTGACAAATAGACTATTTGAAAGCCTTCTTAATTTATACATTGGTAAAAAAAAAATTTAATTTTTAGATATCTCACAGCTGCCAGTATTAGGCATTCTTATATATAAAATAAGCATGCTTCCTACTGGATTCTAAATACCTTTAGAAAAGAGGTCTTTGGCTTCTGATTGTGTCTCCATGTACCTCCACAGAGAGGAGATCCCTGCTGGCTGGAGGAGTCTGGCTGGACATGATCTCTATGGACTAACAAGTGAGCTGAGACACCAAGAGCTCACAGAGACAGCTGCAAATATGTCTGAATGTAGGTGTCCTAACTTTACTTCTGAATCCTGCCTGAATTGTCATGTCAGCCCTCTGCAGCAGCTTCCCATGGGTTCCCAGTCTACATTTGGAGCATTTTTGTCTCATCCAGTGGTCTTGGTGTGGGGTGCACATAGACCTTCCTTAGCTCTGCAGAGTGACCAAGCTCTGGACCCAGACATTCACCCCTCTCTCTGTTCTGTGCTGGGGTAAGCCCAGCACAGCCCAAACCCAGAGCTTTCTCTGGAGCTGGTTCTTCACTGAAGTTTTAGGACTTCAGAGAGGCCACAAACCTCAGTGCCTCTCTTTCCAAGAGCAAGACACGCTTGTTCAGCCTTGCCTGCGTAGGTATAAACACTGTGCACATATAATGTAATTAATTAAAACTATTCCCACTCACTTTTCCCGGGGGGGGAAGGAAGGGAGAAGATAGATGCTCATGGGAGGGGTGCTCATCACATTGCTTAATGTGATCTGGAATGGGACATGCAGTGCCGTGGGGATAAAAAGCTGTGGGGGGATGAGGGAGCACCATGGAGAGCTGTCCCTGGAAAGAAATTTCCCTTAATGTGTGCAGTGTGGAAGGGAGGAAGGGATGTGTTTCCAGGAGATACAACAGGAGGACAAGGCCATCTGCTCCCCAAGGCAAGGAGGCATGGATGGAGGCTTGCCCTGACACTCACCCAACTTCTTTCTTGGGACTCTTGAAGATCTTGGGAACCTCCCACCTTCCAAAGCCCAGTTTTTGGGCAGCTCGTGGAATGGACAGGAGTCTCCAGTTCCTGGGTATGACACAGCCATGTCTGTGCACTGGAACTCAGTCTGAGTGACCCAGGAGTTGTCCTGGGCATCAGACACAGAACAGCCACAGGTCCCTCCCCCTCTGCTCCTGAGCCACTCCTGGCACACCGGGGAGCCGCTCGGGGCTGCCTTTAGTGTGTGGGTGTGGAAGGGCTCCTTCTCAGGGAGCGAGTGCCCCGGGCTCTGCATGCGGCCCTGCGACAGCAGCACGGGTGTTGTCCTTGGCTCCTGAGCACAGGTACCGACATCCTCTGCACTGAGCACATGATATGGGACATTCTGAAACATTTTCATTTCAAACCAGCTCCAGCATCTTGCTTTTGTCAGTGCTGAGTGGCGTGGTGCTGAGCTGGTGGTGCTGCCGAGGAAGGGATGCAGCTGGTACCCACCAGGGCATGGGGTGATGCAGATGCCTCAGGTGCTCTGGTGCCTTCCAGCAGGTGCTGAACAAAACCAGGTGCAGAAGAAAAAGTGTAGCTTTGTGGGATCTGCTGGTTGCAGCCAAAGCTGACCTATGTGCAGCAAGAAGGACCTAAGCACCACCCAGGTTCTGGGCATGGAAAGTGTTTATGCCTTTCCCAAAACAGGATTAAACCGACTGCATTTGGAAACAGGCAGGATGCTGCACTCACAGGGCAGGGGGGATGTCTGTGCAGCCCCTGCCCCATCAGGGACTCAGCATGCAGACATCTGGACAGCAGTGATGCCATTCCTGAGGGAGATGTGCCATGGGCTCCTCAGCTGGGGCTCAGGTGCTTGTGAACCTGTGACAAAAGAAGCTTGCAGGGTAGGACCAAAGCGTCCCAAACATCCAAAATGACAGAAAAGTCAGATTTCATCACACAGGTCCCCAGGGAGTGACCAAATAGTCACTTTACAAGTGTAAAGAAAGGCCAAGTTTGGACTCCCCTTGGAGCTGGTCTTTGCACCAGGGAAGTGTTTTGCCTGACCACAAGGTGCTCATTTTTAGGGGTGTTTTTTCTCTTAGCAAGGAAATGTCTGTACTTTGTTTATCAACTGAAGCAAGGAATGAAATACACCCAAATGTTACTTCTCATTTGGGTGTAACTGAATATGCAGGAAAATTGCAATATCTTAGTGTAGATTATACATCAGAGCTATTTTTTTCCTATTTATATAGATCCTGACAGAACAGAACTATTTACTGAGAGTTAAATAATGACATCTGCTATCAGGAATATCAAATCCAGTAGAAGATGTTTCATATTAAAATAGAAACTCATGGCCAAATTTCCTCTTGATGAATATAGACAAGCTTTATAAACCTCTTCAAAGTCTCACTCTTTACACCACACTAAAATTCAGCCCAGGGAGCTTCTATTAACAAGTCTTATCCACACGTGCAAAAAGAGTCTGCTTTTAAAAGGCGTCTCAAAACAACAACAACAAAAAAGGCAGAAACAACCCCTCAAACCTTTCGGGCTTTGCTGCATTAGGTGGAATCAAAGTGACCTCTAGTGATTCCCTGTTAACCGTGCAGCTCGGCAGCTGCCTGAGCTCAGGGGCTGAGAGGGGATGTGCGCTGCTCTCTCAGCTGGTAGAAATGCAATCAATACCTGATTAATGCAAAACGATGGCAATTAACAGCCTTTACAATAGCAATTCTTACAATTCGAGAGAGAATATTTCCCCAAACTCTACGGTTTCTTTTCATACAAGCTGCACACTCTTAAAAGGAGTGTTTTTATCAGTCTGTTAAAAATCAGCAACACAATGAATTTATTAGTAACTTATCATCCATGTGTCTTCTGGCACTGCTGGCGTGCTGTTCTTTGGGATTAGACAGGATAGGAAGTGCACTAGATTTGTGATTTAACTCATTTGCTGCTATATTTTGGAACAGTCACAGGCTGATCACAAAATTATTACCAGTTGTGTAGGGAGTGTGAGTGCTGCTGTGGGGCTAAGCCATACCCATCCTCAGGTTCAAGCAGAGATATTATCACCTCTACAAGGTCATCTTTCCTCTCCCAGACAATTAAGGGTTTTTTTTCTTTTTTTAAAGAGCATAGAGAGAGAGGATGTTGCAATTCATCAGTGGTGGGGGAAATGAAAGTTGTGTATCAGCCAAACTATGTCGGTTTACCATGAAAATCAATACCAAGGGGGTTAGAAATGGGATGTTATCCTTCAGAGGCAATGCAGAAGAATATCTGTCAGCAACAAGATGGCTGTGTGCTGTCCCAGTATTCCCCTGGGATATTTCAGGGTTGGGGAAGGCAGAAAAAAAATCACTGATTCCTCTGGCACAGGAGACCGGGATGGGCAAGAAGGAGATGCTCAGGAGATGCTGAGCTCTGTTGGGACTCAGAATGTAGATATTAAAAAAATAAAAGTCTTTCATAGGTTAGATGTGTCAATCTCTGAATCAGAGCTGGGTGAAAACCAGGACCCTGTTCCTACTAGAAGAAAACCCACCCAGCTGCTTTGGTTTCACTCATGTTTCAAAGAATTAATCTCTGACCTCTGGTTGTTTCCTGCCCTGTCTCTACATCCATTAAAGACCATGAGGTTTGACATCTGCAGGAAGAAGGACAAGAGCATTGCTTCTGTCTTGCTCTCTCCCCCTGCTGTCAGCTCTCCACGATGGCCATGCTGAGAGCAAATTGCTATTTGAATCATTTCCAGGGCTGATTTTACATTCCCGGTAATTGTCACGGAGGCTGTGCCGCGTAATGGAACGAGCTCTCTTGTTGTGGTCAGTGCCAGGCTGATCATCCACTTGCAATAAAATTCCTTTTTTACCCCTGGGTTTGTCAGCACCTTCCACTCCCCCCAGCCAGTACTATTTGGGACATTCCTGAGACACTTCAGAAGCACTTCACATGGAAATGAGGAGTTTTCCAATGGGTTTTGCCCAACTCACTGCCTCAGCCTGCCCCTTGCCCACCAGCCCTGTCAGGGATGCTGGGGACCCTCCTGCCTCTCTGGGGTGTCCATGGAGTAGAACCAGGCTGTATTCCTCAGAACCTCTGCTCTCCACCCCCAAATGACCGGGTTGGACCCGAGTGCTGGGCTGTTCTTGCCGACGTATGATTTCACTGCTCGCGAGCATCTTCTGAATTCAGCCTCCTCCATCCTGAGGCATGAAGCAACTTGGAGGAGTAAAATGATGCATGTGTTTCTCCAGGGCTAGAAATCAGCCCGAGAAAATCTATTTGTCTTCCAGTAATGAATCCAGCCACCAGAGAGTCCCAGCCTAGGCTCTGCCCTGCCTGGGTAAAGTTTCTACAGAGCTATGACTGGGGGCCAAGCAACAGGTCCCATCCACATTTCTGTGTGAAGTCAAATGTGACTCAGTCTCTGTTTACTTTTAAGGCTTAGAGACTGAAGGGAAATATTTTTATTTGTTGTGAGCAGCGAAACCAATAAAATCCAAGAAAAAGCAGGGGGCTCAGCACTGGATGATCTGGTGCTAACTCTGAATTATCTTTTAGGCCGAGGTATCTTTATTGGTGTTAAACCAAACCAGAATCCTTCTGTGCTTCAGTTAATTTCTTTCACAAAGAAGCATGCACATTTTATTAAGCTCCTTATAAATTTCATTTTCATTTTGGATTAAATGATATCATTTTAATGAAAGGCAGCAGCTAGAAAAATGCATTTTGTCTTGAAAGAATCACTTTCTGGTAAAGAACCATTTCCTATTTTTAAAGCCAGGACTGTGATAATCCAAATGCTTGCATAGCCTTTGGTTATCAACCCTGAAAGCTGTAAAAATATAATTTATTTTACACATGCATGCTGTGGGTTTATTTTTCCAGCTAAGGAATGAGAATACAGAAGCTAGTTTCACTTCTGTGGTCTAATAGGTCAGTGCAGATTTACCATTTTAAACATGTGCAGCCATAAATACAAAACAAAACAAATTGTTGCTGCTGCTGTGATCCAAACCTCAAATTAAAAACAAATACAAATTAGAAATCCCCTTTAGAAATCTCATCTGTCTAAAGCTGCTGAAATATTGTCTTGATGACAGAATTTCTCACATAACAACACTGCATAATAGGTTGACCATTTAGAGTATTTTTACTAAACTTTTGTTTGTTTTGAATATCCTCAGAGGCATATTTAAATTTGAATCTGTGAGCATGTGTTTGCATGTAAATTCCAGATTATGTTGTTTTTTCCAAACTATCTTCCAGCCTTCATTGTCTGCAGCAAAAATGTTAAACACGTGAACCTGAAATGTTCAAAAAAAAAAAAAAAAAAAAAAAAAAAGGAAATTAAAATAAAGCTGGCCCTTGTATTTATGTCATGGTAAAGTTTGCACAGTTGAAATTAGGATCAGGAGTTGATTCAAAAGTAGCAGGAACATTTAAATATTTTGATGCTTTAAATGATAGAAAAGTGTAGAGTGTATTACCCCAGTCCTCCATGAGCACTTGCTTGAAGAAGGAAAAACATGGTGGTATTGAATATTTTATAAAAGGTTCACTGCTGTCTGAAGGAAATCTTTCCTAAGGGAAGGAGTTTGACAATCTGTTCCTTAGAAAATATCTTGCTGAATCCATTTGGACTGGGAGCAATGGTGGGGTGCAGGAGCAGAGGCTGCCCAAACAGCCTGGAGAAATCAGTGCTGCACAATCAGTGCTGCTCCTGTAGGCTCCTCACAACCTCCTGTGGAGATCTGGGGTTTCTGCCTTGGTGCCCAAGAGTGGATTTAGAAATGTCAAAGGAAGAAACAAGAGAGAGGAGAGGCAAACATTGGGGCTGGGGAGTCCCTTCAGCTCCTCTCCATCATTTGTCTCCTGCAGGGGGTTCCAAATGGAGCCAGCTCCAGACTTCCTGCATGCCAGAGGGGAGTGAGGGAAAATATTATAACAACTCAAGGTTCCCTGGTCCTGGTGGGGCTGCAGAAGCTGCCAGGAACATTTTGGGTACAAAACCAAAAATAAATGCGTTTACCAACAAAACCTAACACTAATGGAAAGGGCAGTGCCTGAAAGCACAGTGAAGTCCTTTGGAGGTTTTGAGACTAATGGCTCTTCTTCCTGTATCTCCCTGGGCTGTGACTGTGGTTTAGCCAATTTTGTGATACCTGTAAAGTCTAGAAAATTAATTTCCAGTCCTCTTCAGGCACCCTTGCACAAAGCAGAACCTGACACATAAATGCAGGCAGACCTCACTCCTGGAGACCAGCTGCAAGCCTCTGAGCAGCAAAGCAGCCAACCTTTTTGGAGGTTCACAAGAAAAATTACTATAAACCAGGTTTTGTAGCTCAACTTTGGAATAACCTAATTCCTCAACTTTGGGAATAACCTAAAGGTTGTTGAAATGTCCAGGTAAAGATGAAGTTGTGCAGGAATAACTTCATTTACCCTGCAGAGAGGAGCAAGTCAAAGATAACTGAAGTACAGTTGAAAAGCACCTTGTTGTGGTTTTCAGGAAAATGCTGGCACTGGAGATGGGAGAAAGGGAGAAATGGCTCATTGATACACATGGAAAATTACTGGATCCACCACAGAAATTCAATTTGTCCCTTTAAGCCCTTAATCAAGAAGCCCTGCTGCTCTCCACCCAAGAGCAGAGAGGAGCCAGCATTTGAGATGGCACATCCAGAGAGGATGATGTTACACAGGGCCACCAAATCAGCTGTGCTGGCAGGGAAACTGAAAGTAGAAACTCTAATTTGTGGTAGGGAGGAGAGTGCCTGAGCAAGCACAACCCAAATGTCTTGACCCTGGTATTGCACAAAAAAATAGAGTAGGTTTTAGATGAAAAAAGAATCAAAGATTGAGAGCCAAACAGAGAATGGGATTTATAGTACCAGACTGGGTCAGCTAATGTAGGACAGTTCTTTGATAAAGTCAGCGATTTTATTTTATTTTTATAGAGAACAATTGATCTCAGGTGAATCTGCAATGATGTTACATTAGTATGTGCTACCTCAGCCTGAGAGGATGGAAACAAGCAGGGCTGATGAGCAAGCTGAAGACTTGGCAATGAGGGACTGTGAACAGTTCACTGTGAAAATGGAAGGAAGAGACAAATGGATTTCCTCACACATTGATTATATCCCTTATCTTCTCTAATGCCCTGGCAGAAATTTGGGAGAGTGTAATAATAGTGGGTGATAAGAGGAAAGCTGACACGGTCGATAAATGTGACCAAAACACTCGCCAGGAAACATGAGCCAACCTTGACCAAATAATAGAAATTATGAGAAAATGATAGTCAGAAGTGCTCCTTGTGAGTAAAAACAGTTATTCCTGTTAGAAACTGGAGGCAAGGAGGGAGAACAGAGCCTACAGGCCTCAACCACATCCATGTAACCAGCAGGAATGCAGCATGTCTGTGCAAAAATCCAACGGGATGCTAAGAGCTATCAGCTGAGGCATTTCCACCAGGGCTGGGGGGAAAGCTTTGGGAAGAAGCACATAGGCACAGGAAAAAAAGGGTTTTTGAAGGTGAGTTTTTTTGCTTAGAGTTCAAATGAGTCTGATGATGATGGAGATATATGAAGAAAGTCAGGGGGTTGTGTACTCTGAAAGAGGGAGGATCAGGGACCAGCCCTCTGCTGGAAGGCTGCTCCTCCTTTATGTACGTTTACTCTGGTCAGTCACACCACCCATGGAAAAACAAACATTCAGCAACACATCACATCTCTCCAGGAATTTCAACAGGTTTCACACATATCTCTACAGCTAGTTATTTGTTATTTAAAGTAGTGTTTAGCTTGCACTTACATGTCAGGAGAGATTTCCAGGACTGACCAGCCTGACCGATGGGTGTTGGAGCAGCACTCAGGAGATGAGCAGAGTTCAGAGTCACACTGAAGATATTCATTCCAGCCCAAGCTCTGGTAAATCAGGCATGTCCAGCCCAGAGGACAGGGGTTTGGCAGGAAAGAGCTCCAGGACAGATGAGCACATGTGGCTGGGATGTCCAGGTGAGGTGCCTGGGAACGCTCACCTATGACCGATGCTATTTTTGGTGACTGCAGTCAGAGCTGAGGTGATGTGGGATGGAAGTGGAGCTGTGACCTCAGCCAGTGTGGGCTGCTGAGGCCAGCCTCAGGCCAGCTCTGCTGCTGTCCAGGAGCAGCACCCCACCACAGGAGGGTGCACAGGGCAGCCCCTGGTGTAGGGTCCAGTTTGGGGCGGTTCCTGCATGGACAAAGAGAGTGCACAGCTCAGAGCCAGAGCCCAGTTTCTTCCCAGTGTGATAAAGGGACTTTTGCCTAGCCAGACTTGAATCTCACAGTGCCACCCAGCTTTTCCCTTGTCCAGTTTGGTGCACAATTCACTGTTTCTCATATCAAGTTTCCTTCGGTTCAAGGATCTACTCTTTAATATATCCAGTTATTATTGAACTAAAACCTTCCCCTTTTTCAACTTCATTTTAGGTAAAGAAACTGACAATTAACCTGATTCGATTGTGAGTTAATTCATTTAATCTCCAGGTACCCTTAATCTCGAAATTAATACCCCCTACAACATGGCTAAGTAGCATTCAACTCTCTTCCTTTAATTACGTGTATAATGAAGCTCGTTTAGAAAGCAGCCAGCAGTATGAAGACCACATTGCAGGTGTTGCCCCTCATTCCCACTACGATCCAAATCCCCTTTTCCAGGTTAGTACGACAGTCAAGACTTCACTCAGCACCAGCTGACAACACTGCTCCTAAAATGTCTCACACGGCACAAGGGCCTGGTAATTTTTAGTTCTGTGAAATGTGAAGAAGAAACAGTCTCAGTGGACCCAGCTTGTGGTGTGTTGTGGTTTTTCCTGCCCTCTGCCAGCAGGTAAAGGAGTTTCACTGGCAGCAGTGTCCCCTCGTTCCTCCCACCTCTCCCTGCGTTGATCTCCTGCTCTGTCACACAGGACCTGGGCTCTGGCATCCTCAAACTGCAACTGAGCAACAAGCTCGAGTTAAACTATTGTATTCTACCTGACCTCCTGAATCTGGAGGAAAGGAGGCTCAGGAGAGACCTTATCACTCTCTACAACCACCTGAGAGGAGGTCACAGCCAGGTGGGAGGTTTATGTTGGATTTTAAGAAAGAATTGCTTCACAGAGAGGGTTGCCAAGCACTGGAACAGGCTGCCCGTGGCAGTGGTGGAGTCCCTCTCCCTGGAGGTATTTATAAGACATGTACACGTGGCACTTGGGGACACTTAGTGGTGGGCTTGGCAGTGCTGGGTTAATACATGCTGGACTCAGCATCTTATGGATCTTTTCCAACCTAAGCCATTCTGTGGTTCTGTGACACTTGGATTACCTCCAGGAGGCAGGCTGGCATGGAACATGAGCATGGCAGGAGCTGTCCTGCAAGGAGTGCCTTTCCCAGCAGCCCAGACTGCAGCAGGCCGTGTTTCCAGAGTGGCCTGCTTCCTTGACTGTTCATTATGCTTCTCTCTAAAGACTGTAAGGGATGCCAGGAGGGGATAAAAAAACCCCAACCCTATCCAAAACACTGGTAATTAGTTCCTGTCATTTGAGGGGTTGGCTGGCTTTGTCTGTGGGATTTTTGGATTCTTTTAGGGTAATTTCAGGCTTTTTGGGTTATTTACTGATACTATTTTGATAAGACAAGTACTTCCATGCTCAGTAAATCACCTGCTTCATTTAAGCACCATGAGAGGAGGGGGAAAGCAAGGATGCAGCAGCTGCCAGGTACATGGTGCTCAGAGGATGCTGCCTCTGGGGCTCAGCAATATCTTGCCTTGTGTGCCCATCCCATCTCCTTCTGAGGCCAGAACAAGGGCAAGAAGCCAGGAAAGCAGCAGCCCTCAGCAGGAGGAGGCCAGACCGGTGTCACCATGCACTAACCAGCCTGTCACAACCCCCAGGACCCTGCACATTTCACGGGTAAAATTCACCTCAGAACGAGAAGAGTCTCACCAGAAACAGCCACATAGAGGAGGAGCAATGAAACCGAGACTGATGCAGAGCCTCACTGCGCTGTTCCCTCACTGCGGGGGCTCCACCAAGCCCTGTTTGCACCACGGTGGCTCACGGCAGCCATCTGGTGACCACAGCCATCATCTTCCACAGGAACAGGTGAGTGATGGCAATGACGGGCAAGGAGTGCTGTCAGGCTGCCAACAGCGCCTCCTCCCACCCTCCCGAGCTGCCCTGAGATGGTACCTGCTCTCCCTCAGGCAGCACAGAGTGACCCTGGATGGGCTCCTGCACAGTAATAATTAATAAGATTTCAGATACACCATTTTCAGTGTATCCAAAGTGTTTGCATTGTCGTCAAATCAGAGACAGAGCTAATAAAGCCATGGAAATACAAAGGCATTCAAGACATTACTGTCATGCTTTTGTGTTTTATTTCATGTTTCTCACATACCCAAAATACTCAGGGTTTGATTCGTGTTTTTTTTTTTTTAAAAGGCTGCAGCATGATCTATGAGGATGCAAGTTTAAGACTGGAGATCTTGTTCTTTTTCATCCTATACTATCCTGGTATTCACCCTCTCCAGCTTGCAAACAAATTTCACTCATGACATTCGTTCCTTGCAATTGATTGGACAAGAAAAAAGCCAGGTGCTTTTAGATCCTAATGCAGTAAGAAACACGGGGGCTCTTGCTTTGAAATAAAACAGGCTGAGAGACACTTGCCAGTTTTAATCAATAATGCAGGGAATTGGCTCTGGGCTCATCCCTGCAGGACGTCGTGCCAAGGTTTTGAACCTCCCCGGGAGCAGAAGGGCAGGAGGGATGTGCTGAGTCACTGAGGGACATCACCCCGTGCAAGAGAACCTTAGTGCAGGATGCTGGCACGGGGCTCAAGCTGCCAAGATGTGGCACAAAAACTGTGGGAAAGGATCCTGCCTGCTCCGGGACAGCCCCTTCATCAGCAGCATTCACAGTGTGAGGACCCATTTCAGCCCCTGAGAGGGGGTAATTATTTCTTGTCAGTTAGACTCAATCACTGAACTCCACACAGCTGGTGGCAGAGAACCATTTAGCCTCATTTACCACCCTGATAGCCTTTTAGCTCTTCCACATTTCACACGGTCTCTGCCATTTCGCCCATAAATTCTTCTTTTAAAAAAATCATAAAAATTTATGAGGGAAAAAAAAAAAAGGCATAAAATGGAGATGGCTAAGAGAAAAGGTACTAAAATTTTCAAATGAAGCTGAGGTTACGTACCCCCAGCTGTTTCAAGTGCAGTGATTGAGGGTCTCGCTGATGAGGGATGATTACATTCCTCCTGCCCCTCACCCTCTTTAAAAGCAGTGTGCATCCTCCCCCTGGATAGGGCTGATTAACAGTAGCACAGGGAAGACTTGGAAACAGCCACATCTTCCCTGTTTTGATGCAACCCTTGAATTTTCCTGACTCAAGTTAACTAACACAAGCTCTTTGCAATAAGCCAGCACCTTTAAATAGTCTGAACGGTTTAAAGCAGTAGGATCTGTGGGTATCACTTTGCAGAGAGACCCTTTCGTGGCAGAATTTAAGATGGAGAATATACAGAGAAATTATCTTCTCATCAGTTAACAGGGATTTGGCTTCCAGGACTGCTTTTGCCACACAGAAGTTCAGGCTAGAAACAGAAAAGGACATATTTACAGGGTTCTCTAACTGTACCCAGTCCCTCACGACTCAGAATTTGCATCTATCTACTGGAAGAAGTGTCAATTTCAATAATAAGGTTAATAATGATCGCAATAATAATATTTTAAATAAGCAAATTAGAAAAGGTGATGACAAACTGACTGAGGGCTGTAAGAGCAGCCAGGCATCCCAAACCCCTGAATACCTTTTGAGTCTTACCAAAACAAATGGAAGATCTGCCTTCTACTTTTATTCTTTAAAGCTTTTAGCTATTTCCCCATTTCTCAAGTCCTGCAGTAAGATCCACGTTTAGGCTGTGGAAGGCACCTGACTCACTGCATAGATAAGCACAGGAAAAGACTCCCCAATCCCCCTCCCTCTGTTCTTACTGGCTTTGCTGCAAGTAAAGACTGTGTGCTGCTGTACAGGAACATCACCATTTCAGAAAGCACAGCCTAATTTGTTTGAGACCCAAGAAAACAGGATTGGAAGAGGCTGTGGGGGTATTCTGTCCATCCTTATGCTGTCTCAAAATCCTTCAGATGAAAAGAGAATCCTCTCACCAGTAATTTAATGAAAAGATTGTTAATTAGGTAACAATCAGTGGCATACAGGAGTAGAATTGGAAGAAAGAGAAATGCTTCATTCCCAAGTTCTCCCCAGTGCCAACAGCATCTCCACAGAACAATTTTCCTGGTCAGCATCTTAAATTTTTCACCAGTTGAAGGCACACAGTTCCCTGGGGATCTTTTAAGAACAGCACGGATGGGTGAAAATATTTAATGTATATTCAGCAGTTACCAGAATTGACATCTGCAACCAAGGAGCAGTGGCACCGTGTGACCAGTCAATTCTCATTGAACCCAAGAAAGGATCTTTTTTGTAGCTTAAGCCCTGATCTTTGAAAGGCTGAATATGTAGAGCAAAAGCAGAGGAAATCTTTGATAGATGAACCATTAAAAAAAGTTTCCCAAAATAAATATTCACAGGGTGTTTCTACTTAGGGCAGTAGGGAGGTGGTTGATTGGGTTGCAGTTTTTGAAGTCCAGCACTAAATCTTCATACCACACATACACATGCTAATAACTCAATTCTGGAAGTGCCTGATGCATCCAGCATAAAAAGGCAGTAATCTTTTTCCTCATAGATCACCCCATCTATACATCAGGTATCTGCAATTAATTCACTGCTCTTCCACTTTTCCCAGTGACTCTTACAGCAAAAATCCTTATTTATTAATACCAGAGTGCACAGCCTTGCACTTCTCAAGATTAAATTTAATCTCACCTCTATTATTCTAAATCTCTAGCTCATCCAATTCCTCCAAGATACTCCCACCCTCCTCCTCATTTCAGTCCTCCGTCATCTGCCTCCCAATATGCCTGGTGAGCACACTCCAACTCTTCCTGCCCAAATTATTACAAATTAATTAAGGTCAATCAAGACCGATTTTTGAAGCACACCACTAGGCATCTCAAGATTTAATTTTAAAGGTTTGTTTGCACCTCCCTTGGTCACTCCCCTTCCATCCCCTCAGTAACTATATTTTAGCCACATGGATTTCCCCCCCTCTCTCCCTGTTTATCAGCCTTCCAGCTCCCAAAGTGCATTCCTGCATGAATCCTGCAATCTTACAAAATTACAAGCTCATCAGCATCACATTTTAACTTCTGAAGACCAACAGACTTTTATGCCAAATCCTCACCTGCCCTCTTGAAAAGGGAGCTTGTCTTCCCCTGTGCTGTGCAGTGGTCAATCCTTTCAGAGTTTATGGTGAGAGTGGGAGTTGATGCTCAGTGGTGCTTCAACTTCACTGAAACACAAATTCCTGCCCCAGGACTACGGACTGACAGGGGCAGGGAGAGGTGGTACAAGAACGTGAGATAGGACTCAGTAAGTTTGGGTTTTGAGGGACTTTGGAGAGGTTTACCTCGGGTGGAGCCTTCTCTGGAGATGTGGAAGAGGTGATGCTGCAGCTGGGTATTTACAGTGTGCTCCTATCATTAATGCATGACAAAATCACAGGCTGAAAACAAAGCTGGAACTTTGCACAAAGATGGCTATTCTTACTTGGCTCCCTATTTAAATCACCAAATCAGAGGCAAATTTTTAACTCTGATGAGCCTTCTCAGGTCACTGTATTGCTGGTTGCTGTGTGTCCTCCATCAGGCTACCAGCAGAACAAACAACTTGGGGTGTCCTTAGTCTGCCCCACGGAACGACGTTCCCTTGAGATCTACCCCAGTGACTATGACAAGCTAGCAATGCTTCCCTGGAAATGTACACTCTGGATCACAGGTGCCACTTCCAGTGATGCCACGATTTTTACATTTAACTTTGTGAATAATGTTAACAAGCTACTAAAAAAACCTTTGAAGTTCCAGACAGCAAATTCTGACCTTTTCTCAGAGGCCAGTGGAATTAGCCTCCACTTATGTTGGTATAATTGTGTTCAGGAAATAATTGATGACCAAACCAGTCACCAAACTGAGCTTGCCAAGAGCTCCTCTTTATGTCGTGAATTAAGATAAGCAATATTTGAAAGCAGAGATCTTTTATTAGACTTGTCAATATGGCTAAAAAACGCCAGAAAAGCTTTAACATTCACAATCTTTCCTCCTGTATGTACTTTATCTTTTTAAAAAGAGATCCCTCTTATCTTCCAGACCCTTTGAACCAGCCACACAAGCATAAGACCCTTTTACCCTCAGCCACTTCTGTTTCCATCTGGAGCATCTTTGCACAGCTGGGGAAGAACCCTGTGCTAGCTGCTGATGCAAAAGTAAGCCCAGAGATGATAGCATAATAAAAACAGTAAAATAATCCAGTGTGTGAAGCCTTTTTTGACAAGTTTGAAGTTGTACATCAAGCAACAACACAGGAAATGATAAAGATCAGGTTTTATTGACATATTTTAGGTACAATAAATATATTTACATGTTCACATTTCAAACATGGAGTTACACGTAAAAAAACCTTGTACATGAGATCATCTTTGTGTTTCCATTTTTACATTCACTTAAATAGGTACGACAAAGATCTCTTATGCACGTGGAGGATTTGGTTTAGTCCAGCATTACACTCAAGTAATCAGCAGTGCACCCTTGTGCAGATGATGCTGTAGAAAATGAGGCAGACGCACTCCCAGTGCAGTCAGTATGATACAGTCGGCTGCTGCATTTATATCCTGAACTGCTAATAAACAAACTCTGCAATCCAGATTAGAGCAGTACATTTGAAATGATTCTCAAAACACCCAAATATAGATATATGTATATATACATATACACACTGCTTAGGACTTTACAGGTTAGGAAGGATCACATTCAGTAATAGTAATAGGAGGTAGAATCGTGTCGACAGTGTTGGTATTTCTACGTGGCAATAACAAAAAGTGCTATTACTATCACTGAATTCAAGAACAGAGCTCCTGAAAAAGTGAAAGGATAAAATAGTTGTTAATCCTGTTTAGCCTGGCTAAATGCTCAAGCATGTAAAGGAAATGTCTACATTCCCAGCATGGGTAAAACTGCAAAGCAAAAGTGTTAAGTGATGGTTCTCCAGTGCTCTGGGACGGGCAGCATTGCCTAAGGGGTAAACCTGTATCAAAGTAACCTCAACTTCAGGCACCAGAGTCTGCAAAGAAAAGTACAGTAAGATGGATTTCAGGGCAGGACATCTAGGGTTCAAGTACCATTAAAAGAGCTGGGAGAACTAAAAACAGAGCAAAAGATGAATGCAAAGCACTCAGGAAAAAAAACCCAGAGACGAACAGGGGTGAAAAGGGCAGGAACATAAAAAGGATGTCCTTGTGGAAATGAAAAAATGGGGGCAAATGAGATGGAAATGAGAAAAAGCATAGCAGAGAGGCTAAGGGTACCACAGGAAAAAAGGAAGTTGACTTAATCCAAGGGCTCCTTTATAAACAAAATTATATGCAATGTACAGAAGATAAGCTGTGAATAAATAAATGTTAGTTCTGGTCTCTGCTGGATCTGTAAGTGAAAATGTCTATTAATAAGAAGTTAAACCGCTAAAAGAAGTTTCATCATCTGAAAAAGAAAACCTGCAAATAAATGGTTTTGTTATTCTCAAAACAGAAATAAAACTGTAAGGTTCCAAACTCAGCCTGACAGACACTAGGAAAAAATACAATGCATATTAAAATCCATTAGATGTACACAAAAAAAACCCTGAACAAACACAACATCAATACAGCAGTGCTTGAGACTGTGATCTTCCAAGTGACTACACACAACATTGCAATACAGCTACATTTAACTGTACACAGGCTCTTTTACAAAAGTACTTGTAATCTGCAACACTGTTTAAAGTTCAGATGGTAAAAACCACTGAACACAAGTGCTGTTACATAAAATAAAAGCAGTGTAACCTGTTGAAAAAGTGCATCTATAAAGCCCATTTCCAGTTAGTCAGAAAAATCAGTGCATCCAACCAAGAAAGCAGAGAGCAACACAGGCATCTGAAACACCCTGTGAGATTAACTTTCCCCTCGAGGTTTTCTTTAGTGCAATATGGACCACACTTTGCACCAAAATAAGCAGAGAAGTAGAAAAGGAAGTTTGTTTGCTCATTTGAAATTAAAAAACCCAACCAACCCTGCCAAAAGCAGCGTTATAAAGAACAAAATGATCCTTCCCAACCGTATTATACCAGAAGCTGGCATACGCAAGGATCCAATATGAATCTGGTTTTGTACACAAGCCCCGTGCTCATGTGGACAGTAAGTTATCTCCATGATTAAAAATCAGGTTACAAAAAACCTTACAGAAAATCCTTAGGATTCGATACTAATTTAAGATAAAATACTTTCAAGTATTATGTTTATGAATGAATTAGAGGACAAGGCATGATTTAAGGTAACATTGAAACAAAAGCTCTATGTTACCCTAAATGACCTTTTGTAATACAGCTAACTTTCTGTAATCTGTTCAGGATTTGTTTCCTTTACATTTAATTTCTCATCTACCATGATGCTAAAAAAGAAACGAAAACAAAAGCAAAAAAAATGCATTTTAAAAAAAAGGTTTATGTCTCTCTGAACAAAAAATGCCTTTTTGACAGTGAACAGGTGAAGCCAGATTTCAGATTTCTACCTTCAAGTACCATGACTCACATCACAGACACAGTACTACACAAAGGACAGGAACGTCACAATAAATACTCTGCCAGAAGACAAATCCAGGGGTATCTCCCAGGCAGACAAAAAAAAAAAAAAAAAAAAAAAAAAAAAAAAAAAAAAAAAAAAAAAAAATCAGGCCAAAAAAACCCTCAAAAGAAGAAACCCCAGAGCCTCCCACCCGCCTCTCACCCCAGCTACAAGGGTGACACACCCACACACACATACAGACACGCAGGTACTGAGTGCAAAGGGCAGGAAGTGCCTGCAGCAGCTTCCAGGGAAACTGCAACATTTCAAGCTACACAGATAAAAGATACTATGTTTAAAAAAAAAAAAGAAAAAGGAAAAAAATTTAGCACCAAGTAAAAGGTTTTTTCTTATCCCCAGTAATTGACATTAAAAAAAAACAAACTAGAAGGACCTCCAAGATTATTCTGAAATAACCTTCATTTTTACTCTCATCTGTATCCTTGCAGTGGAAACCTAATGTTAGTGAATGAAAATGCTCAGTCTGCTTAGCATTAAAAGGGTAGAATGACTTTACAGAAATTTGGATTTAAACTAGGGGGATAGACTAGATATCCAGGATACCAATGCAGAGGGGGTGCTTGTATCCACTGCTCCTTCCCCCAGTCACAGTGGGGAGAGGTGTGGGCTGAGGACAGCACTGCTGTGGCTGTGGAAATGCTACAGGGCTGCAGCATGGACCCTGAGCATCCCCAGCACCACACCACTGATTGATAACGGGGGCACTGATCGATCAGGTGTGGCACTGATTGATAACTGGGGCACTGATAATACCACAATGCACCATCGTGCCACCAACCTGGCCTACGTGTGAAACCCAAACCGTGAGACCAACACAGCCCCAGCTTTTGAGGACAGTATCACACCACAGACCTAACCTGTACCTGCAAACAGCACAATGGAACAAACCCAGAGAGACCCCCGTGCCTTGGTCTGACAGTGCACTGTACTTTCCCCTCAGAAGTTAAAGGACAGAGTTGTTCCAGGGTTTTTTTTAATTAAAAAAAAAAAAGAAAAAAAAAAAAAGAAAATAATAAAAAAAAAAGAAAGTAGAACATTCTACTAAAATACCACAGATCATATGGATAATTCAATATTTTAAGTCAAGGCAAAATATGAATAGTTATAAAGTGAATTTTCCAGTGGTACAAGATGGAAATGAAACAACTTGGAAGAAAAAAAAAAAGCAGACTTCATATAACCACCTACTGGAGTTGCCTATTTAAATAATTATAAAATTATACTAATAAAAACTGAACAAATAATACACAGATCAGGATATATGTATTGACTTACTAGCATCTTTATAAAAATTTGAAGATATACACAAAAACACATCAACATTTATGGAACCATATCCATTTAAATTTAGATAAGACAACACAAAAAACTAACAAATAGCTAAGATGTGGTTGACCGTAAGCACTTTGAGTAGCATTTTAATTTCAGAAGGTCAATATTTACATACTACATTAAATGCCTTCTCTTTTTTTCCCATTTTGCATGGTACTGTGAATTCACTACAAAGAAAGAACAAGATAATGGTTGCAACAGATCTTCCAAGAAAGTTAACTAAAAATGTTCAGCTTTAACTCTGTGCTGGAAGAGAACACATGAAGAACACGTCCATCTAGCTTTACCTCTACTTCCTTCAGGATATTTTGGGAGGAGACAACAAATGGATCTAAAGCAGCTGTATCATCCAAACCCATCAATGCCAAGAGATCCATTTTTAAGGTAGGATTTGAGAAGTAAGAGAACACAAACATTTTAAAAAATGACTCACCTACGTGCTACTTTTGCTACTGAGTATTTTAGGGTATTAGGGAGATACGGTGACAACACAGGGTGTGAGTATGTATGTATGTGTATAATAAAACATAATAAAATAAAATATAGACATACATACATATGGTATGTTTACATGTAGGAGGGTACCCAGGTACTGCAGTAAGCAACTGAATTAATCCCCAGCAATCACCCATACCCTGTCTATGCACAAGGAATAATCTGTAACCCCTGTTAAAGAGGATGCATCTACTCATTAAACAGGCATTGCTCATGTCACTCCTTCATTTAAATAGATATGAGGCCATTTCATGTCTCTATTCCAAAGCCACACATTTGTCTCAAAAAAAAAAAAAAAAAAAAAAAAAAAAAAAAAAAAAAAAAGGTAAAAAAATCCAACTGAATAAAAATTTTTAAAACTTAAGTTGGCTGAACCTCAGGCTCTTTGGGATGGATTCAAAACCCAAAGCAGGAGTGTTTCTACAAACTTCTTTGACTTTTGAATCAAACCCATATTCTTAGGCTCCAAGAAACCCTCTAACCCCAATAATGTTTGCTTCTGACAGGACAGCTGATCAACTGCAGATGTTCCTACTGCTGAACTCAGCTGCTGGCCTGTGTGGTGTTTGCATCTATCCCAGATTTCCAGACACGCACTACTGTAACTCCACTCCGAGATGTCTCCTTGTCCTGCTCACTGCAGAGAAGCTGCTCCCTAACAGGGGGATGAGCAACTGTTCAATGCCTTGTTTCAAAGGTAAGTAGTAATTTCTCAAGAACAAAAGGGGACATAACCTGAGGAGGCAGGCAGGGTCCCAGAGCTGATGGTGTGAAGAGTTAAACAGCCTGGGGCTGATCACTCTGCAGGTCTTTGGGGCTGGTCCCACCGGGCACTTCCTACCTGCAGATCATGCTCTGTCCTGGGCTTGGCTCTACCCTGAAGCACTAACAGCACTTCATGTACAGCAATTGTGGCTGTCATTAAACATTCTGCATGAATTGTACAGGTGGGGGTAAACCTCACTTCCACGAAAAGATTCTCATTCTGTTACTGTGTCTTGTCACTAAGTTTTAAATGGACTTAAAGAGTATTTCCTAAACACCATGTTATTCTATATTATTTAACTGAACAGAGAGCAGGTCTACCTAGAAGATTTTAGACAAGTATTCCCTCATTATTTTTGGTAACTTCTACTTAATTGAAAATCTGGACCAAAAGTGGAAGAAAGCCAATTAATCAGTGTCATTAAATCATCCAAAAAAAAAGGATACTATTAAAAAAAATGGTACTATAAATTTGCTCAGCTCATCCCTTCCAGCTTGGCATGCCTATTTTTGACCCCATTTGCAGCTCTTTTATCTCAGACCCAAAGCGTTTTTCTGCAGTCACTCAGGTAACAAACCTACTTTCTGTAAGTCCCGCCCTTCAAAAAGTGGAGTGCTTAAAAGTATTCCTAAAATAAAGCATGAAGCAAAACATCATGGTCTAAAAGCTAAGGAAATGTTCATAAAAACTGGAATCCAATATAAAGATGACATTTTAATAAGTTTATTCAGAAGTAACTGAAAAAATTTTTCCTTTGGCAACCTCATCTGGATGGTTCTAACCAGAAGGAAATATTACGAATTTTACTTTGAATAAAATATAAGCTCCTTAATGTTTGCATGGCATTTTTGGGAATTGAAACGCTCACCAGGAGATTCACAATGTCCTTATAGTCCTTTATGTATCAGGAACACCACATCAAAACAAGTCCTTTCAGTTACGTGTTTCTTATGGTTCAGCATTAATCACAAAATAAATCTCAAAGAAAAAAACCTGATCAAAATAAAGCATGAGGCAACCATGAAACACTAGGCCAAAAGAACTAGCAGGAATGCACCACTGTTCCTGCATAACATTTCTGTAGTGACCCACCAGATATTTCTTTTTCCTTGCATCTGGCAGACTTATTTAAAACAATCTAATTACAACTCAGAGTTCACTACCCCACAATGCTACTGAAGGGTAAAGATCCTTGTTTTTAAAAACCAAAGGAAAATACAGCAGTTATTCCTCCTACACAGGGTTTTATGGAATAAGTGGAGTTGGAAAGAGAAGATGGAAGTCTATGTTGGAATAGAAAAATGCAAAAACACTTATTTACAAAGAGCAAAACTACAATTTTCCAGTGTCACCTCCAAAGCTTCTCAGCTATTCAGCAAAGCAGACCATGTTCAGATCTATGCAAGAATACCTTCTGTGCTCTCAGGTATACAATGCAACTAATTTGTTTAGAAAAATGAGTTTTCATTCAAATACCTTGCAATGAAGATAAGAGCAACCATTATCAAATATTCTTTGCTATGGAGAAAGTTTTTTAAATCTTTCGCTGTAATCGTTCTCTCTCAAGTCACTGTGGTCACACAGTAGGATCTTGAAGAACAATGTCTACATGCATCAAAAGCATTTTGAAAAAAAAAAAAACCCCTATAATTCCATGTGGTTACAACAGAAAGTGAAGAAACCGATCCGATCCGATCTTTGCAGATCCTCTCCAATTCACCTCTCCTGGAGGTCACCTTGGTGCTTTCTGTAGTTCAACAGAGCAGTTACAGACTGAGCTGACAGGGCTCCCAACCCGATGGGTTTCCCACTGTGAGTCTGTAGCTCCACAGTACACTGAGGCTGGTGCAGGGGCTTCTTTGAGCATCATTCCACAATCAGTGCCACGTTGATGTGGGACAGATCTATCATGTGCCTGTTAAAAGTTAAGAGAAAGTTTAATGTGGTGCTCAGGCTCACTCTGGCACGGAGCAGCTATGAAGGTCACTAATCAACAGATGCTTGATTGGATTAAAGAAATATTGAGCCAGAGGAGACTGATTTTATCTTCTGAAAGGAGGGAAGGAACCACAGCGGCAGCAATGCTTAATTATTTACCTGTGGAATTTCTGTTGAAATGCTAAAGCATGTGCTGGCTCCTTGAATTTTGCTATGGCTTTCCGTTGTTGAGGAAGCATCTGTAAACTCTGCAGAGACAAAAAGCCAAAACGTATTTTTAATATTGACTTCAAGATCCACTTCACAATAGCCCCTTATTTTGCAGGAAACCGACTGAAATTTTGCTGTATTTCTTTATTCAGAAACATATTTCTGTTCTCCTTTTTGTGTCCAATAAAAGAGTAGACTAGAAAGAGACTTCTAAGACTGCAGTCAGGGTCCCAGCTGATGGTGTTTGAGCTGGTGCATTAAGCAATTGTACCACCTGAAAAAACAAAACTATCAGTTGTTAAGAAAAGGTGGTAACTCTTCAATTCAATCCATGAAGATCAGCCAAACTCCCACCAAGTAAGAAGCATTCAACTAAGTGGTCAGAGCTCAACTGCCCACACAAGCATCTGGAGTCATTTACCTGATGTACACTAAGGGATCAGGACTTTCCACAGGTTAAACAGGGCAGAAATGGGAAAAAAGCGGCAAGCTCTCTCAACTGCATACCCTCACATTGTTTCTATAAAACAAGTGGCCAGCTTTTGACGGACACCACCACAAAACCCCACGAGATGGATTAGGTCACCACACCCAAGTCCTCCATACAACACACATCTCCCCAGACAAATCCATCTGATTCGTGCCTCCCATACCATGAGAGCAGCAGTTCACAATGCTTTCTTTAACTCTGACAAACCCCCTACATGGTACTGAGCTCTCCAAAACTACAGCACACCTCAGCCAGGGCTCTGGATGAGCATGTCCTTACTCCCTGCTTGCAGCAGAAGTCCAGGTCAGGCTGAGCACATAGAACAGTCTTGCAGCCTTGGTAAAGAAGAGTTACCACATTTCGGAAGATTAAAGTTTATACTTTGAGTTAGCCCTTCAGTTATAATAGAATAATTTTCCTAAAGACACCTGAGAAAGTCAAGAAGATGAAACTCTACACATTAAATTGCTACATACTCAACAATCAGCGAGAACATCCAGCAAGTATTCAGCATCACAGAATACTCAGGATGGAAATATGATCCTGAAATCCTGCTGCCTGTGAACACAGGCCAGAGATTTCAGAGTAATGAGGTTAAAACAGATCTGAAGGCTTCAATCGAAATTTCACAGTTCCACAGTGATTCCAACATCTCACAGAAAGTTCTGGATGTTTAATAGCCTATGCTGCAGCACATTAAAGACAGAGCAATTCTGTCTTTTGTCAGCTTCCAGTTTTCTTATGGCTTTGGATGCAGAATAAAGAATTACTAACATTCTACTTTTTTCTGAGTTTCTACACAAAGGCAATACAGTTTTATACTGAGATATACACACACACATATATACACACACAGACAAATGCATGTATACAGACGCCTGAAGACTTTTCTAGATTATGACCTCCTTATGGATAAGTATCAAGATAATTCTTTGCTCCTGCATTTTGTCTGGAACTGAGCTGCATCCCCCACACTTGCATGATTCCAGTACTCTGATGGTCAGTCTTTATGATTTTAAACTCTACTTTTAAAAATTCCGTATCACCATCTAGAGTGTTAAGAAAGTACCACAGAGCTTTAGAGAAAGCAACAATTCCTTGGGAAACAACATATGACCTCCCTCAATACATTTTGAGGGTGACATACTTTGGTACCTCTCAGTGAAAGAATTTTTAATCCCACTAATCTCTTCCCTGTTCATTCAATCTAGTGGAGCATTTTAAGCAAGATGTCAAATGCCTAGATGAAATTTGTTATTAAGATTGCCTACTTCTATCTTTTTTGAACATGTAAGACTCTCTTGGTAAGACGTGTATTTAACAAGAATCATGGCACCTTATAAGTCATATTTCTTTGTATCTAAGCCCTGACAATTCAGCTTTGCCACTTTCTGTAACTTACCTATCAGTGATTTTGACGCAATTAATTTTGTACCTTCTTGTACTGACAGGAAACTTTCATCTCTCCAGGAAAATCACAAATCACAGATGTTTAGTATTTCCACTAGCCTGTGATTTCAAAATGAAAGCTGAGTAAAAGTTAAAGGATTCAGCAAATCTGATAAACATCTGCAGGTTAATTTGCATTTTACAGTTTTTGGAAAGCTGCTATAATGAAAAGGTTTAGCTAAGTCTCTGCAACTTCTCTGTTCCTGAGCTGGTAAAAATAGGATTTAACTTTTAAAAAACCCACTCAGCAGATGACTTTTATTTCTTTTTAAATGAGAATGCTCTTGACACAGTTAAGCACATTTTGCCAACAAGAATGCAGTCATGCTGCAGAAAGCAGCAGTCAAAGACCATGGATAAAACTCAATTCACCTGCAGGTTTAGCGGCAGGAATAAGTGACAGAGGTCCTGAACTTTGTGTTCTCCTCCCTTATTGATCTCGGTTTTTTATCATTTAAAGAACTAGATCTTAACACACATTTTTTTGACACCACTTTTCTTGCTAGGAACGAACTAAGCAAGTCCTATCACTGAGGACTGTGCTTTGAAGACTAAAAATTAAACACAGCCCTTAAATAAGATTTGGAAAGAACAAACGTTAGAGTTCACAACAGAAGTTTCTCTGAATTACAACTAAAAACACCCAAAGAAACAAAAATTCTATTTCTTTCCAAGAAGCTGACACTTTTAATAAGAAAAAAACCTATTTGAATCAGAAAGGATGACTATTTCAGTGAACGGTTCAACAAGAGGAGCTGTACAAGAACCCAGGGATGCATCCTTCCAGCTGCACCCTGCGTGTTCTGAGGACAACTGCTTCCCTCCCCTCTCCAGATCCACCTCCAGCTCTCCTGCTGCCAACTGATGCTGCCCACAATGTCAGGTGTCACTCAACTAAACAGCAGATTCTCCCGATGCTTTGTGCTCCAGACTCCTCTGGTGATCAACTGAAGAACAGAAGCTGTGTTTGGTGACTCTTCCCACCAGAACTGAGTTATCACTGCATTAATATTCTTGAGAGGCACAAAAGCAAAATTTGATTCTGAAGTTTATACAAGCATGATGATGAATTATTAACAAGTTTCTCAGTAATTAGCATGTAAAAAATTGACTAAAGGAAGACATTCTGGTGTAGTGCAGACGTATTAACAAAATTAGGCAAAGCATCTAAATATTACTACAGATAACTTATTTATACTCTCTTATGAATTAATAAGCTTATTGACTGACTAGTTTGGGTTCTGTGTTCTTACACTGCAAAAAAAAGGCAATCAAAATACTAAATGCATTTTAATACACAAGTGCTTTGGGAACAAGGCATCAGTTCTTGGGTAAGTTTACTGAAAAGCATCTTTATCAGATTTAATTTCACTGGTCAATACAACTGTGAACAAAAATCCAGCCCATCTGATCCTTCACCGAACTGCCTGAACATAAGCCATCACCCACCCTGGGGTAAGGCAGCATCCTCTCAACTGCTGCAGTTACACATGCCTAGATTTATGACTGAGAATTAAGGACTGCAAAACAAAGGATAAACTAATGCTACACAAACAATACTGCTCCAGTTGGAAACTGTCTAAAAAATTAATTGAAATGGATTTAATTCAAATTCTCAACCTTTGCTGTACCCAGACTGTGTCAGCAAAAATTATGCATAATCACTTCATGTTTGTTAAGATATATGAAGTATACACACCTTCTTTGGGTATCGATAAAAAACCCTTCTGGTTTTGTTTTAACAAGAGACAATGACTAAGCTAAGTAACTCTGAAGATGTGACCACAGCCTGAAATGCCACCATCTTTGCTGTGTTTTCAAACAAGTCCCCACCTATCATGATTTGCAAGTGTGAACACTATGCATCCAGCTAACAAAGATTTATTTATGTTTTGATTTTGGGACAATTCCTTCTTACTCACTTAACTACTTAAGCCCTGAGTTTTATGTTTTAAGAACATTGCTTATAAGGCACACAACACATTTACCACAGGTGTAGGTCCTGAGCTGCTGCTATCTCACCCTGAGCAGACAGGTTTTTGGCTGGGTATAGAAATTAAGGGTTCCACTTCAGCAAAAATCTGCATACTCATCCTACGGGATTATTTCTGTCTTTTCGAATTTGGGGTGATTTGCAGTTTAGAGCTGATCCTACATTTAGATGATGTTAACAGATATAGTGAGAAGAAAACATTCCTTGTGTATCCTTGGTATTTTATTAGCTCAAAATATTCAAGGCATTATCTCAAAGACTCACTGCACCAAATTCTGCTTTTGCTGATTCCAAACAAACAAGTTAGAAAAATACATCCAAAAATTCATCCATTTTGCAACTCTTAATCGTGTTACCTTGCTAGTTTAACTTAAACTTTTTCATCTTTTTTGAATAATTTGGCAGCCATTTTTCTGTTTTCAGTGATAACATTCAATAGCCCCTCTCCCCTTTTGAAAATGCACTATTATTTGAAAACAGAGGCACAAACACTGCTGATGGGCTCAGCCTAAGCCAGTGGTGGGTTCATCCTGGAGCTGGTTGGAATTGGCTCTGTCAGACACAAGGGAACCTTCAGGCAGCTTCTCACAGAAGTCACCCTGTAGCACCTCCACTACAAAAATGTGGCCCTGCAAAGCCAATACACATTTCTCAAAAAGTAATTCAGTGTGCTGGTCTTAGACCTGAGGCAGCACCACACATGACTATAAATGACAGCTGCTCTCTCATCTTCAAAGAACAAATACTCCTACAGCAATCCTTGGTCTTATGATCTCCACTGTAACAACAAAACATGGTTCTCTTTCCCAAAGCATGATACCTTAACAGGAATTTGACTTGGTGTTATTCTGTGACTATGGAAGCTGAAAGGCCAGTGGTGGGAGGAAGGGAAGGATGCAGCACTGCCTCTGGAGACCAGCTGGTTCTAGTGAGCATTGCTTCACTTCTCATTTAATGGGAGGGCCCTCACTCTCCCTCCACAGGAGACTTCCCTATTGCCACACTGTGCAACACCAGAATCTCCTATCATGAGCCCCTAAACTGAAATACCACAATCCTCCAAACGTCACAGCTCCGAGAAAACAACTTCATTCACATCTTCTCTTTAAGTTGACCTAGTCAGATGTTCACCAGAGGATGAAAACCTCTTCCAGGACCCACTCAGGTGGAAAGGACTGACAATACATACAATAACTTCCAAGGGATTTCAAATGACTGGTTACAGATTTGGCTGTACAGATCTACTGTGCAGCACTTCCTGATAGCAGCCTGAGGTCACAGGTATTCTGAGCATGTTCCTGTTTGACTCTGGAGAACAGAGATTACATTGTGACATATTTCTAGCATTAAAAATAAAAAGCTAATTTAGGGTGAGGAAGAGTATTTTACATGGAAGTGATTTAGGAAGCAGAGAGCTCATACTTATCTTGACTGTCTCCTTTTTCTGCTTAGGAACTGCTGTGTGAAGATGCAGATCTTAGGCTGAATGGAAAATTCAAGAAATCCAGTATTTCATAATCATACTTTTGACTGAGACTTTGCTTACAAGCTATTTTAAAACATACTATTTAACTCAACAACTTAAATAATTAGCAGATCTGGTTTTTTCTGCAACTGAACCAGAGACTTAAGCATGAATATCATAAAAGGACCATTCCCTCTGAAGATATTTCCTTAGGCTTGAAGATCTACACTGCCCTCAAATTTCTCCTCTATCCAAGCTCTGTAATTAAATTTGCACTTACTTGTACAATATTGAAACAGCCAATATGAAGATAGCACACATTAGCCTCTAGTAAAGCTTCACTGCAAAACCAAGAGCCTTGAGACAAACAGCAGGACATCCCCAAGTACAAAGCAAGAGTGTTTGCAGAATGCAGACACCTTTGGTACCAAAACTGTCACAGTTACACAGAGAGTAAGATGTTAAAAGGGGTTAACAGCACTGGGAGATGGAAACTGAGCAGGTAGGAATGAGACTGGAGCAAGCACTTGTTTCAACTACAGGAGACACATGGGAAATGAGTTTCCTTCCTTACTTAATTTCTCACACTGAATTAAATGGACCGCCCAGCAGACCACATGTTCAGTTCATCAGTAGGTTTGGGATTAGTAGTGGCAGTTCATATAAAGTTGCTAAAAAACACGTCTATGCAAAAAGAAAGCAAACTTCCCCAACCAACATCATCTCTAGTGTGTGATCCAAGCTGCCCTGCAACAAGTCAAAGTAGCAGCACAGCAGGTACTTTCTGAACAGAAAGATCAGATTCTCATTTTTCTTCCCTCCCATCAATAAATGCAGACATGTTTTTATGGTCCTCACAGTCTCCTGACACTTGAAGCATCTTTCCTAGCAGTGACACTTCCCAGCCACTACCAGCAGGCACAGAGGCTGGAACAGAATGTATTTATTGCACCCTCAGCTGCTGCAATTGTTCGCTTCCACCCTCCTTGCTGCTTTTCTGCCACCTTTGACTTCCTACTATCTGCCCTTAAAAGCACTCAACTTTCTTTTTCCATATGCAAGGTGTCATGAGGGGGAAAGGCTGTTCTGTCCCTGAGCTGGGCATCTTTCACTCACACACAGCTCTACAGCAAGGCTGAACTGCACAGGCTCATGATGGAGCTGCTCTTCTTTACCCCAGCCCCAAGGATGGAGCAGGACTGGCCATACCTTCTCCCATAGCTTTTGCAATAACTGAAAATGTTTCCACAAGTAGAAAGACCACAGTGGTCCCCACGTCAGCCTGAGCACCTTACGCCAAAGGAGAACCCCGCTGCTGACCTGCAAAAGCACCCATGTTCTGGGTGTGTGCATCCATGGCATTTCCACGGATGCCTCTGTGAACTCAAGATAAATCCAGCACTTTGGGATGCAGTCAGGGCAGGGGGCTGGCTGTGGCTGCCTTTACACCAGCTGAGCACTAGGTAGCACTGTCATTCCAAGAAAGCAAAGCCTGGCACATGAGCGCTGGAATTGCTTTTCCTTTCCCTGACCAGAAACGACAGCATTAGCAGAGTAAAACCCTTATTTGTAGAACTACTCAAAGTACACCTACAATCCTAACATTCTCATCACATCTGATATACAACAGCATATCTTTCCTTTTTTCTCTTCTTTTAAGCATCAGAATTTATGATCTTAAATCTTCACATATACTGAGATTTTGCACTGATGTTTTATATTTGCATCCATTTGATATAAGAGAACATGATTAAAGATGATGATGGAATACCTCCACAGAACAATTCCCTCAGCACCCAGATCATCTGGGGATCTAGAAAACTGTCTACTCTACCTGCCACCATCCTAAAAATCCTGAATTCATCTGAGGGTGGCAATAACTAGCAGAACACAACTCTCTTTAGACAGTACAAACATTAAACCTGGATTCAAGAGCACAAAACAAAACAACAAAAAAAACCCAAACAAGTGCTGCTTCTCATGACCTTTGCAACTTATTAGTAATCTGCTTTATCAAGTGGTTCTGGATGGATGTGCATTGAATGTCACTGCTCCACCGCCGTCCTCAGGAGGCTTTAGTTTGGTGATGTGCTCAGAAATCTGTATTTTCCAACACTGCAGACTACGTAATTCTATTTATAACATGTAATTATTTTAGAATTAGAAATGAGAATTTACTGCAGGTACATGATTTGCTTCCAAAAGCTTATCCTCTCCAGAAATAGCATGACAGCAATACTGTCATACACATATACAATTAATATACACTTATGCTGGAAGGAAGCACTTCTGCTAATTTGATCATGTTTGAGTCATAAAAGGCAGCTATAACAAAGGGGATGTTCCTGGAGCCCCAAAGATTTTCTTATATTCAATGTCTTGAGAATCTTGATGGTATTTTTTTTTCCTATGTTAATAACAGAGCACCTTTAGTGAAGCAGGGATGAGAATTAAAGAGTTTTCAGTGATTAGGCAACAGAAGGTATTTCAAAGGTTATACATAGAAGATAATTTTCTGCATTTCTAGGGTATGGGAAGGGAAAAATGCCAAATTTCCAACTTCACCTCTAATTTTCCTCCATCCTGGTCTCATGCATGCCCAGCTATTCCCAAACTGTGACTCAAAGAACACCTCAATGAAAACTCATGGCAAAGCTTGGAGCATTGAACATCATAAACTGAGGGAAGTTTTAAACTACCCTCCCCAAGATTTGTGCAAGGTACTTGTACCTCAAGAATGATACTGACAAGCAAAAGCTAAAAATAAAACCCCAGGCCCTTTGGACCCAGAAAAGCAAAGTAATCTCTTCCACCCTGTTAACTCCACTGATTGATTATAGACTTTTCCCACAACTTTAAGCTGTTATGCCAGCAAAGATTCACTTTCTGAGGAAAGAAACACAGGATGATCACACTGTAACAAATTCAGGATATTTGGAAACAAGAACTGGTGTGGAATCAGTTGCTTTACAGATGTCCCATCAAGGAAGGTGAAGATTAAGCAGAGGTCCTCTACCAGTGGGACAAGTGCTTGTGGTCAATTCTTGTCAAAGAGCAAGGAGATCCTTGGAAGTATTTCTTCCTCTTCTCTGAGAGCTTTCAGTGCAGCCACTCCCACATTCACATCTTGACTGCAGCAGAAGCTGATACATGAGATACTTGGATTTCTGAGCTGGGCTTGCAGGCTGCTTTGAAGCAGGGTGCTTTTTTAGCATCAGAGGTGTATGTCCCACAGTCTGTGAATCCTTACCTTTAAAAGGGATTTGGGGTTGGATATGTGTCATTTCAAGACACTATCCAGCAAGGAGAACTCCCTAAGTTTTGATTCAGGTTTAAATTCCCTTTACAATTGCAAAAAAATAAGCACAAGTTCAACACACTTATTTCCCTGAACACACAAAAAAAGAAAAATCTTGATCTCAAAAGAGTTCTGTTCCTTAAGGAAAACTTTGGTGAATATAGTCAACAGCTGAAGATAGGATACTCTACATCTTAAAGACTGAGTCAGAGAGAACTGATTCACCTTTCACTCCTCTTACTATTTCTTCAGATCCATCAGACACCAGCTAAAAACCTGGGAATCTTGCCTAATTTAAAAAAAAGCAGCTAGAATTTCACACCCTGCTATTTTCTCACAACTGCTCCAAATCTCTCCTATTTCAGTCCATCAAGCTGCAACAGTTCACCTTAGAGGACCAGAGCTCTCCTCTACCCAAGATCTGTTTATTCTGGACCCTGCCCCTCACACACACGGTCCTCACCCAGGAACCCCAAAAGCCTGCATGGAAAGAGCCCTTCCAGCCACTACTGAGCTCTCTTGAGCTGTTCACTTCAGCACTCCTCCCTGCAAAATCCCTCACATGAAACACATATTAAAGGAAGAATGAGGAAATAATTAAGAATCCCTTTGCTATCAGAGCATCCCAACCCTCCCAGCTGCAAGGGATTTCCTACAGCACTGAGCAAAAACAACAGCCAAAACATTAATTTATAGCCAGGAGAAAATCCACTCGTGTACTTCAGGAAATTGACCTCTTTGAAAATCTAGCACCACCTGTATAAAACTGATTGCTGTGGATAGTAACATGTAGATTTTCAAACATTCTGTTTTCCATTCTTGTCCTCCAAGTCACTTAAAACTGTTGCTGCACCTTCCTCATTTGATGCATTAACACTTCTGTGGTGCCACTTCTCATGGTATCGTTAAAAAACAAAATCAAAAAGTTAAGTATTAGAGATGGTGGAACCAGTCTCATATTCCTCCTACAAAAGCATCACTTTTTTCCTGCATATCTCACTATTCACACTTGTGAAACATCATTTAGTCTCAAACAAGCCAGGAAATTTCTAGACACAAATCAGACTTGAAATTCAAGTGCAGAATTAGCATAAGAACATTCTGTAACATTAGCTAAATTCAAGCATCTTGTTCAAGTACTACTTCTAGATTTCTTGTAAGGTGAAAATGGATGATGATTCAGAAAGCATAATTTCCAAAGGTACAGTTGATGCTGCTGCAACAATACAAGTTCTGGAGGGCACAGATATGCATCAAATCCCACTAGAAAATTAGTCATTGTTTTTTCTCCTGTAAGTACATCCTTCTAAATTGGCCTGTGACATTGAATTGAGAGACCAGGGTTTGGACTCTGCTATGAAACAGCAAGTACTGAATAAATTTTTTAGCACATTCTCAATAACTTCTCTCAATTGTGAGATTTCCTTGCAGGGTTTCTATTAGTCTCCTTCTAATATTCTCATGCAAGATTTAGCAAGTAAACACTGAATAAATGTGCTTTGGAACTGTATGAATAATTTCCTAGAGTACTACAGAACACGAAGGTACGAAGTATTTTGAGAGGATAGTTTTGCTTTCCCAAACAAATTAAACCTCTCTGAATTGATGACGTAAATAATTCAGCATCATTCCAATTGCTAAATTAGGAACAAGTGAGGCAGAGTGTTCATCTTTAGGAGAGCAGGGTGTTTTGCAACAGAGAGATGATCCCAGTAATAAAGAACACCTCCAATTCATATATTATATTTGTCTGAAAATGTTGTTCCTGTCAAAAGGAAAAAAAATTTCTCACCTGTATTTTTCATTATTCATTGACTGATATTTTTAAATGCAGTAACAGTAAGTCAGACAGGGCCTCCTAAGCCTTTCACTGCTTTGAAAACCTCCTGCTTTCCTCAAGTCATTTAACTAACACATCAGTTCCAGGAAGCATGTTGTGAACAGAAGCTGCACAGCAGATACAACAGTGTGTGCATGTCATAACCTTGCTCACAGGCCCCTACCGAAGAGAACCTTCTAAAAAATTAAGGATCAATAAAATCCTCCAAAGAAGACTGTGTTTTCATCTAAAAAAGTAGAGTATGCTACACAGTATAAAATGTCCACTAGGTCATTAGGTGCATGTATCCCAGGACTGCAGTGACAGGAAAAGGTAAATGTCAAAAAGGAGAGTAGGTGCAAGTCATCGATAAACAAGGACAGCATCCAAAATAAATTTTCTCTGATGTGACCATCTGGCTTTAACAACCTCACAGAATGGACAGGCTTGTATTGCCTAAGAAAATAACAGAGATAGCGCAGGAACTCCAAAATGAAGGAGAATTTTGCAGCAGGAATGTGATGGTTAGCAAAATCCTACTGTGCCTCCTGTGCTGCAATATCATCACGTGCTTGTCTTTGCTACCAGGTGTAGCTTGTGTGGGTGGGGGTGCCTTCAAACATAAATTACCAATAAACACGCATTGTATTTAGTGTCAGGGAATTAACTGAGCTTTCTGGAATGAAAGCCTTTTGGCACAAAAATGATAAACCAAGGTTGACCTACCTGAATGGGTCCCACTGACATCAGCAGGTTTTTCAGTTGGACATCAGTAGTTGATGAAGAAAGCCCTTCAACTGACACAATACAGGGCTGAGGTTTGCACTCCACCACTCGCAGGTTCTGTTTATTTGGCATCAAGCGTCCTCGGCCCATCTGGCCTGCTACTCCTCTGCCTCTGCCGTGCATAATGACCTGCCAACAACAAAAGTAACAGTATTTTGATTTACTTACCCACTGACTCTGCTTGCTGCTCTTGACAGAGGATATAAAAGTAGCTGTTTACTTGAAGACCTGATGAAGTACAATTGGATTTAGAACGGCTTGTTGCTGTTTGTCAATTTGAAAGGCCACTTATTAACATATTCATCCACTACTTATACAAACCTCTTTTAGCAGGTTTGCAAGTATATAACAAGGATAACAGTACATATTGAGTTATATATACTGCATTCATTCTAGAAGCCTCAGCTCTAGTACAGATTGATCCATCAAGCAGTGGAGGATTTCAAACAAAAATATAAACCTAGTTTCCAACACTGATCACATCAGCAGCATGTGTTCAGCTCCCACACTGAGTCTGGACAAAAAAAAACCCAACAGGTAATCCCTCTCCTATTCTTAACCCATAGTTAAATTTAATGTACTCACAAGATCAGCAAAGTGCTTCAAACACCTTCAATCTCTACTGCTACCAACTCTTGGTCTGTTAGCAGAATTGAGTTTTATTGGCATAAGGCTAAATAGCTTTAAAAAACCTTTTTTCCAAGTTCCTCTCTCCTGTACTCTCGAACAGGAAATGAAAGCATTTAATTCTTGCCAATTAAATGTTGAACAGTCAGAGTGTGGAAAAATAACAATGAAACAGAGTAACAAACATCAAACAGAGTTAACACTTAACACTGAGTCAACATTCAACAGAGTTTCTTGATTCTTACTTGGAAAGCCTATGATAGGTAATAACTTTTCATACCCTTCAACATCAGCAACAAAACTTTATCCTTATATGAAGCAGGAAGATTATGGCCAAGAGTTCAAAACCAAGAACTAACTTAAAAGCCAAAATGTCAGCTACTTTCAAGGAGTGTGCCAGCTTGCAAATGCAGAGAAGGCACACGCCGCTGCCACCCCAATCCTTCCCTGCCTCCTACCAGTGCATGATCAGTGCAAAAATCAAGTTACGAGATCATCAAGTGTTTTCAGTGATACTAGCTTTGGGGATTCAGCAAAGAACATCCTGAAACAGTCACTGTGTGCTCCTACATATGCAGGAAACAGCCAAAATAAAATCTTAATCACTTCAAAAAACCACTTGGTTTTAAAGCCAAAAAGCACGTTGGATATCCTCTCCTCCAGTAGCTGTCTCGGGACACACGCACTTCCCCAGGGAGTGCTGAGCTGGCCAGAACGTCAGCAGATGAAGCAACCTGCAGGCACTGCCAGTCTGTGCTGGGTACAAACAAATCCCTCTAGATTAAAAGCTTTATATGCAATTATGCATCTCCTGGGTCATGCAGACCTGCACTAGCAATTGACAAACAGAATGCTGGTTATTAACAGAGCAACACAGCTAGACAGTGAAACTTCTAGCAGCAATATGCATCTAAAAATCACCTTTTTAGGTTGATGGATTCCCTGGATGTTTTTGACTCCTTGAGGAGCTGGTGAATGGATCTGTGCCTGCTGCTGCTGTTGGTGCTGCTGCATTCCCTTTGTCAATGTGACCTTCCGCACTGGCTGCTGTTTCGGCTCCGGGGGTTGTTGAGGTCGCTGGGGTTGGCCCTCTGGGTGAAAAAAGCCAGCATCCTCTCCCCCCTGCTGAAATCAACAACACAACAGCGGCTCAGTGTCCAGGCACTGCACACCCTCGCCCTGAGCAGACTCCTGCCACATTCCAGCTCATTCAGAGAGTGGCCAGTGCTTTGCCTGCTAAAGCAAACTGGTGGCTGTGGCAGGCGCTGCAAAGGCACAGCCTGGAAATTGCACTTCAGCCTAAAATAAATCTGTGCTATCTGAGGAACAGTTTACTTTGTTCAGCCTTCATTATAATTACAACGGTCAATCATGTCTTCTCATATACAAAGCAACAAGATGTTTTCACCTCTCTTTCCAAATCATTCTTCCTTTCAGGTTACATGTCAACTATGGTGTGTGAGCTTTTTTTATTACTTTTCTTTTTAATATAAAGAGAGACATACACATTGCAGAAGGAAGAGCAAAGAACTGTGGAGGCTGGAAGAATCAAGCAAATGCTCTGTTCATTTTTAAACCTCCAACCTCCCATTGGTTAAAAACTGGTATTTATTTTGAAGTGCATACTCATTCTGCCAACTTCTATACCAGCAGCTTTTTAAACAGTGCCCTTCCTCGTACACTGTCTGTATTTGGAATAGTTCCTCAAGGTGTTTTTTGTTTGCCTTACAAAGCTCTTATTATACATATTTGTAATCATAAACACAGTGAAATACCATCTCAGTGTCCCTCTCATCCAAGATAACTCTTGCCATTATGTCTCCTGGTGCAAAGGGACAGTAAAACCATGAGCTTACAGCACTGAGTGAGAAATGATTCCCTTTCACTGCCTCTACCCAAACAGTTCACATTTTCTCTACAAACAGGTGATTCTTGAATTTGTGTCTGCCTGACCAGATTAGATCAATCACTGAAAATTCCATGGAGCAAGAACCAGCAGAGTCTGACAAAAGATCAGGCACTTCTGCATCTATGATGTGCATTATTATTATTATTATTATTGCATGGTTTCAACAGCAGTATCTATATCTTGACAGGACTTCAACTTCAGACCTCAAATACTAGTGAACATTTTATCTGCTGGGGGAAGGCTGTTTTAGAAAGGCTCCCTAACCAACCTGTGGTAACCCCACAAAAGCTCTCAAATAGAAGGCATATCTAAGGGAAAAAGGAAAATATTATGAAAGCACCTTTATTTACACAGGATTTTCTTTTCCCCTTCCCTTAAATATTCACAAGCAAAAACACCTTTTGCATCTGTAACACACCACAAACCAGAGGGTTTCATGCTAACTGGCACAATTCTTGTGGACAGGGAGACAAAACACAAGGGTGCAGAAGGAACAGACTTATGGTCTAATAGCAAGATTATTTTAATTGAGAATACAAATTAGTACCTCTCTACATTAAAGAAAAGCAAAAGAAACACCGAGTGAGGACTGGTTACTAAGCCTCAGCTAAGATTTGATATGAAATAGTCTGTGGTATGTAGGCCAGTCTCATGTTTGCAAGTTCAGCAGTTCACAATTTACACCTCTAAATCAAGGCCTCTACATTATAAAGTATATGCAGGCTACAACTTCTCAAGACCTCAAGTACTTAAATCCCTGACAAATGAGCTTCAAACCTCCTTGCACTACAACTCAAAAGCACAATCTGTCACAGGGAAAATCCTAAAGCTCATCATGGTATTTGTCCACAGTGTACAAAATAAGAAATCAACAGAAATCTGCATCTGTCTTTTCCACCACTAATCACAAACAGGTTTTTTTCTCTGCTGAACTGAATGGCACCAAGTCTTCATGTTTTCTATATAAACCTTTGAGAGCAGCAATTAGTGAGTAATTATAAAGCTTTCCCTTCAGTTTCTGTTTGATTTATATTCAAAAATACAAAAGCAAGAGCACTCCTGAAAAACCCAAACATATGCACAAAACATTACCAGCATTAAATCTTCCTTGTTTTAGTATTAGTTCTGGTATCAGCATCACCATAAGCTCTACGCCTTGATCAGATAATATCTTTTATTCAACCCTACAGCAGCTGGAAGATGATGAAACTAAAAGGAACAAAAAAATTCTAGGAGGAATTTAAATGCAATAACTGGGAGTTAAAATCTAATCTCTGCTAAATGCCTGCTGTGAGAACCATAAATATTTGCAACCATTTCTTTCCAAACCAAAAAACGATCCCAGCACATCGGAAGAGCATCTGAAAGCAAAGCCCTCAGGTACAGAACACATCCAACATGCTCATTACTGAAACTTCAAAAGCAAACAATCATTTCACATAAAAGTCTAGGACGGCCAACAACCACCCAATATTTAACTACCAAGCTCAATTATCACCAAATAAAACTGTATAAACTGAACACAGAACGGTAACAGAGTCAAAGGCATCAGCACACAACACTGGTTTCACTGATGAAAAATCTGATGGGGTTTGTTCCCTGCTGGGGTCTCAAATGCCACCATTGGTCTTTGCTGCTACCAACATGCTTTGGCAAGAGTCTGAAAAGGTGGAAAGCTCTGGACTTTTCAACGAATTGATCCATTTCAGAAAGAAGACAACCTACAGAAAACAGTCAAGGGGATGGAACAAGCTTTGCTTGTTCCTACGAAAGGAAGAAAAGTCAACTGGATCAACCCCTTTTTTTACATTACTGCTCTGAACATTTACTGGTTTTGAGACAACTCGAAGAGGGGAAGCAGAGACAAAACTGCAGCACTGCTTCTCAAGAGAGGTCTGTGAGCCAGTGACATGGTGCTCCAGGACTAACAGAGCAGAGCAAGCCAGCAAGACAATAGTTCCTGATCTAGGCAGCCTGGCTTCAACTGAAGACAAAACCTGCTGGTTTTCTTAAGAAATAAAACCCAAACGTGATTGCTAAGTGACATGTGCCAACAAACAAAATGACACAGAAGCAGAATTTTAGCAGCAATTCTGTTTTCACTGGTTAAAGACACAACAATGCATGGACAAACATTGTCTGAGCCAAAATGAACAACCTATGTAGTACCTTGTAGTGGCAAATTCACCACCACCATCATTCTTTAAACTTCCAAGCAAGGCAACAACAAGTGGCTTTTCCAGGTACAACACTGAAGAACCAAGTCAAGGAAAACACCTGAAAAGAGCTTTTTAACTTCTGCACTTAAAGCTACAAAACCTCAGAACATTACTGACAGGTCACATGCTCACAGGAGGTCACTGACCTTTTGGAGGCAAGGACATACAGTTGTAAAGATGACTTTACATATGCTGACTCCTGATGTTCCCTCATGAGCTGTGCAACCAACTGGCACCAAAACACAGCAAATTACAAGCCAGCAGGTAAGTCCACTGAAGCTATACTGTAGTAGCTACCCCAAATGACATCTAAATCACAGAAGCTAAATTGCTAACATCCCTTCTACTTAAAATGCCTCAGGTTCAGCTCATCTTAAATCAACTTTTGCTTTTCCTAAAGACAATTTCTGTATCGTAATTTTTTATCAGCTTACATCACTGCCCTCCCCAGATTTAAACATGCAGCAACAGAGGAAAGTATTAAAATTTTAAGCCTTCTCATGTCAAAATACATTTCCTTTCCTAGAATGTTTTACAATGTACAGGGCTGCACCAAATTTTTCAGAGATGCATCTATTCATCATCAAGGCCTGTCTCACATAATTTGATGTATGAAATTCTGAACCCTGGTAGAATGCCTTAGTTGGCCACAGAGACCTTGGACTCATTGATACAAGCTCTGATTTTATACTTCAAATTTGCTCTAAAAGGAATTTCCAGAACTTGAAAATGAATTGTACAGAAAATGAATTTCCATTCTTTGTCTGCAAATCAATGAAGGAGAAATGTTTTCCTCTTATTGTCATCTCCTTAATTTCTATATTATAAATTATCCATAGTTTCAAGCTCCAAACTTCCAAGTTCTACAAAGGGCCTGCCTTCCAATATGGCCAGGAAAGAGTTCTCTTAAAAGAAACTTTCCTATTATTCAATTAAATCTGGAGTAATGAGAACACCTTTTTTTAAGTTGCCGGAGTTCTGTTCGGGGGAAAGTATAAAAAGTATCTTTCAAATTTCAAGTACTGAAAGACTGTGAGCAGAGCCAAAACAAGTTAGTTTCAAATACTTTGTCTATATAAACAAAGCTCAAAAGATTGAGGCAAAAGGATTCGATTTACATGGTGAATGTTTTTCAAACTTCTGCTCTGGAAGAATCTGCAGGTTTAACCTGAAACTAGACTAACAAAAAGAACTGATGCCATTCAATGGCCATGCCTTTTAGAACCAATTCACTGATACCTATCAAGGCTGTTTTTCATCAGCCCCTCACTATACAGATCTATATACAGTTAGTGTTTGTGTTTTGAGCAACATAAAAAGAATTCTGTCAAATATGAGAGCACAAATTCTAAAAGCAGAATTTTATGAAAGACTGCTTGAATTTAGCAAGCAGGAGCTCTCTGTCATAATCATTATGACAGTTTTATGATGAAGATGAAGTTTATTTGCCACCAACATTAGCAGGACAAATTTATTTATAACAAATGCTTTAAAATGTACTGATAAAAATGCCTATTGATACTGTCAGAGCTGCTTGCAATTTGACAGATCAAATCTTATTTTCATTCTTAAACCCCATGAAGGAATGGTATCACCAACTTGCATTCTGTAGTGAGCAAATTGATTAATCCCCTTCTATAGAAATCTCAACTCTTGATTACACCTATCAGACGTTAAGCAGCATTATTCTAGAGTGACAACACTTGACAAATTCCCAAACCATTTTTCTCAGCCTTTGTGGCCCTGCTAGCTTGTATTAACCCTGATGAAAAATTAATTTTCCTTATCTTCTGCTAAACCCCAAAATCCAAATCCGCCAAACTGGCAACTCTTTCTGTAAAGGTATTATGAAAACCTCTAAAAGATTAATTGCATGTCTTCAGGTGACATTAAATTAATTTCTGTACTCGTGACAGACATTTGATACTCCGTACTGAGAGGACAGATAACATTGTCAGGATACACAGAAGGACAGTGGTGCAGTGTCCCAGGGCAGCCTCTTATGAATTCTCCTTTCGATAAGGCCATACTTCACTGTCATTGGCACTGTTAGTGATCTTGCAGCCCACAGACCTCACTGCACAGGTTTCTATTAACTGCCACAATGCTGTGTCTATCCATGTAATCTTTGTAAAGCTAATTCAAAATCGTCCAATAGCAAAGGGATGCGCATGCCGGATAAGGCACTTAAAGGGAATAAATAAACTCTGGTAGATTTGTGTAAAAACAACACAGAGAAGCAAAACGTTGTCAGCTTTTCTGAGATGAATTACAACTCAAATTCTCTGTAGCACGATGAAGACTTAAATCTTGTATGGAAATCTCAGTCCATAACTGTACTGTGATTGATTTCTTGTAAGAAAGGAGAAAACCCTCATCTGTTACCAGTTTAAGTCAATATTTCTAGAAATTAGTGCCTTTAAAGTATTACAGTAGTTGGGGGAGAAAACATCAGTTTCAGTTATTAAATTCATCTCTACTTTCAGGACAAGAGAAATGACTGTTTATGAGCTATATAAGTTTTCATAGGTAAACTTGTATTTACTGCTACTGCAACTGACCATACAAAGACAGACTGCAACAGACATTTGCAAAGACAGCTGTGATCCCCATGTAACAAAGAGAAAGAAATGTAAAGCACAAACCACAAAGAACAACAGTGACTTTCATCTAATATATATATGTCCTTTCACCACAATTATCAGGAACATGTATCAAAAGCAAACCCCTAATAATGAGCTATTTCTCTTTGAGTGGTGCTCCAAATGCTTTACCACTTTGATACAGCTGGCTGAAAGACTGGGGACCTGGGAATAGGAAGCCTAATCACTTGCCAAATATCCCACAACCGAGTGACATGACCAAGCACTTCTGAACAGCTGACGATCTGTTTTCGATCTGTCAAATGCCAACGAGAAACACCTGGAGACCTTTTTTTTTTTTTTTTCCCCATGCCTCCTAGGACTTTTAAAAGGTCGGGGGTTTTTTGTCGGTTTTTTTGTTTTTTTTAAAAAGAATAGCAGTAGTTAAGAAAACTGCTCTCCCACCAGGCTAGAAAATGTCACTCTATCAATAGACAACTCATCGTTAACAACTGGTTTAAGACATATTAATGGGCTAGATTTGACTCAAAGTACACATACCAATAAGCTACATCAGACTACAAAAGTGATGAAAGAGCCAAATCCTTTCCAGTTCACGCCAGAGAAAAAAGACACTTGTGATGTTGGTCAGTGATTTAGGGATTATTTCCAGCCTAAAATTTTTGATTAGGACAAATTTAACCCAACCAAGAACACCCAGACTAAGCAATAAATAAGCAAAAATTGGTCTCTTCCTGCGATAAAGACACTGCTACACTGCTTCAGTGAACTATGATGTGATGAACATCTTCTTTGCCTAATGGTGTACGAAAAGTCAGAACAGCAAGAAGAAAATGTCTTGCAGAAAATGCAGCTAATTCCATTTAATCTCCGGTACTAACACAATTCTTAACTGAAGTACCACCTCATCCACCTGAAAAGAGAACTAAGGCATGGAGAAGGACGGGCCAGAGAGAGTCCCAGCCATACCATGCTGTGTGAATTTTCACTGGGAGTGACAAAAGCACAGCTTGAATCATGTTGAATCAGTGCTGATTCACAATTACACGGTTTTTAGTTAAACCACCCACCCACTCATTAGGGAAAAAGACCAAAAAACTGTATGTCAAACCTACACCAAAATCAAGGTTCTGGAATGGACATGTCTAATATTCTCAGAAATACCTTCATTTTTATGTGTTGTCTGCAAGATACATAACATAGATAAACAATATTTTAAGCTAAATTTCCTGGTTTGCTTTTCTGCTGCCAATCTGAGAGGTTTTTTTGTACAGGGAATTTTAGCTAAGACTGGACAATGCAGACAAAGATCAAGAGAAAAAGCACATGTTGGAGAGTATCAGTGATACAAAACTTGTGAGGCCTGAAGCTCCTGGAGGAGCACTTCTCAGCTGGACACCAGCTATGGCAAAGAAAGCCAGTACTGGATATCAGAAACCTGTACAACTAGAACTTCCCTTCTTGCACCATGTCTGGCCTTTCTAGTTCAAGTTCCTTGAAGCTCAAAACTACTGGCAAGTCAAATCCCTCTTGTGTCCTGCTTGAAGGTCCTGGTAAGTCTCAATAAAGACAACCCCCACTCCCTCCCACCCCAACACTCCCGACTCAAGAGGCAAACCTCTGCACTAAAGGCGTATTCCAAGTGGTCCAACTTTTCAACAGAGGGATGTGACTTCTCAAAATATTACACTGTACAACTATGCAAGCTTGCCTCCCAAGCTGAGAGACTGCATTTTCATATGAAATCTGACTCTTTCTCCTAGTAAAGCACTTTAGTGGTGTCACAGCTGTCTTTACTAGAAAACTGGGCTCCAAGATACTCAGTATCACCAACATCCTACAGATACGAATTCTGCACTGTAACAGTTACGATGGCAGAGAAACTCTCCTTTGAGACTTAACAAGAGTGACAAGCAACAAACGCTCTGCTTTCTAGATGTTCGGGAGCAAGCTGCCCTCTTCTTCAATATACAATTTAAAAGTCTCCTGAGGAAAAGGAGAAACCTGTTCTGCAGTCTACAACAAAAAATACTTTACTGTACTTCAGATCCAAATTATCCACAGCAAAGTCAGATTCAATCTAGTAAATATCTCTTCCCCCTTTCATGCAATTTATGAGAAGCCCATAAAATGTATTATTTGTGTATTGTTTGGCTATCATCTTAATTCTCATTCGCTAAGTGGCCCACACAAGACCCTTTATCTCCTTTTCCCAGTAATCAAGTATGTCCTGAAGAGTACAGAATAGCCCACCTCCTGACCCCAATCCATGAAACAGTCTGTCTCTATAGGGACCATCCTCACTGGAGGTCTGGGAGCACAGAGTTTATTACTCATTTTCAAATGTTCCTGCCATGGGCAGGGACACCTTCCACTAGACCAGGTTGCTCAAAAGCCCCATCCAATCTGGCCTGCAACACTTCCAGGATGGGGTATCGACAGCTTCTCTGAGCACCATGTTCCAGTTCCTCACCATGCTCACAGGAAAAAATTTCTTCCTAATATCCAATCTACCCTTCAGTGTGAAATCACTTCCCTTGTCCTATCACTCCATGCCCTTGTAAAAACTCCCTCTTCAGCTCTCTTGTAGCCCCTTTAGGAAGGTTCCATAAGGTCTCCTTGGAGCCTTCTCTTCTCCAGGCAGAACTGCCCCAACTTCCTCAGCCTGTCTTCAGAGGGGAGATGCTCCTCCCCTTACCAACTCTGTGGTCTTGTCCAGACACATTTCAACAGTTTCTTACAACTAAGAAATCAATGTCCATTTGTGAAATACTTCCAGAGCGAAATCTTGCAGGTTTATGGCAGGCAGAGTCCTTTCTTCAACAGTACTAATGCTGCTTCAGAGGTCTTGCCCATTTTGCCACGGTCCCAGGGCACTCAGATACAGCTGCTGCAGCTCCCTCAGCCCACTCCTGTGCAAAGCTCCTTCAAACTGTGGGATACAAATAAACACCAAAGCCACTCTCCTGTTTCTTAAGATGTTACAGGACTGTGCAGGGCAAGAGTTCCTTTGTCAAGGGTTGGGGAAATGGCTCCCTCATGACCTTCCCATGCAAATGCCACAATTCTTGGTGTTTGCAATTTCTGGATTATTTAGATGAAAGGCGCTAAAGAGCTTTCAAGTCAAATATTTTTAATTAAATTTGAACATATACATGCAAGTAGAAACAAGTACAAACATTAAGCAAAGTTGGTTGATAAGGTTACATTATCAAACAACAATCATCTCAGTATCTTCTTTCCATATTTTAAAACTCCATATTCATCTCACACTTCCCAGTTGCTTGAAATATGAAGTTGTCCATCTTCCTTTTCCATCTTCTTTGTGCAATCCAAGAACAATTTTTTGTAACATGCTTTTCAAACACATAATTTGCCAGCTCTTTTTTCAAGCTCTTCATATGAAGCATTTCAGGTTTTCAGGAATTAGATCACTTATAAGATACTGCTTGTAATGCAACAGGGAACACCATGATTTTATGTAATTTTGTCTATATATGTATTTATGAAAAAACCCTCATTGTGCAGCCTTCCACAGAGACAAAGACTGGTGTGTTCTTGGTGCAGCATAAGAACCAGCATTTTCAGGCCTTTGGGACAGACACAGAGCTCTCTGAGCATGGCAGGACATTTTCTGGCTAAGAGAGAAATCATCCAACAACAATATAAGATGACAATGATACAGAGATTTTAAGATATTGCAATTTACCAAAGAACCTCCAACTAAATAGAAAACATGTTCAGCATGTATTTCATATTGTCTTAAGATATCTAAGGTTATAGCTGGTACAAACCTGTTCTTCCAGGACTAAACCAACTCCAAATATACTGACTTAAGGAATTCAATTGCATTTGGTACAAGAACTCTTAACAGACAGATTGATGACAGAGAGCCCAAAGAGCACCACAAACAGCCAAGGTGTTAGAAAACATGACTCATCAAGAGAGAATGGAAGATACTAGAGCCCAGAAACAATTAAGATATCTTTAAAAAGAGAAACAGGCACAAGGAGAGAAAAACTCTTCCCCATCTCTCTTCAAGTATAATACAAATAGTCAGAAATTCGAAATACAGCAAGAAAATGTGATTTGGTCACTAAGAAAATTCTCCTAAATATACACATTTGATACTGGAATAGATGACCTGGGAAATCTGCAATAATGAGATCTCAGAAAAAGGTTGGACAAATGCATCAGGAATACCACCTCCCAAGACAAATTAGTTCAACAGTCCTTTCACCCTTATTTTCTATAATTTTATGATCACATTTTGAAGTGATTTATTAGGCTGCTTCTTTCCTACACTCTCACTGATTTTATACTTACAAGTAACTTCAGGACTGACTTCAGGCTCCACAGCAAGCCCAGCAAGTCTCAGATGCTTTATTAGTAAAATTTGCAAGTATGAATACTCAGTGAATACACTGAGCTCTTGTACCTGAAAAGGACAGCTCTGAGGAAATGCCACAAAAACAAAGAACACTGGATCCGTTGAAAGATATCTAGGCCTCCTTGGAAAAAATAAAACCAAGAACAAAACCAAAACAACAACAAAACTCAAAAATCCCCAGAAAACACCCCCCTACTCCCCAAAAAACTCAATCCAATACCAAACCAGCAACAAAAAAATTCCAAGTCCATGTGCTAAACACTGCCTAATTTTCCAGGAACACAACATTTAAAGGAGTAATTAAAATGGAAAACTATTCACTTTACTGCCATTCCTACATAAATTACATGTATATTAGAAAGGGATGGGCAAATCAGTACTGGGGAGAAGTGAAGGATGGGATTTATTTAAAAAATAAAAAAGCACCAACAGACAAAATCATTACTGACAGTATCTAAAGTGTCACCTTGATACACAGACTTAGTCTGACATATTGGAAATGCTGAATCATTTTCTACTTTCATTTTCCTGAAGAACAAGTCATAAATTAAGGCATCTTATGCATCGGGAAAACTGAACAAGTTAAAATATTCTTGAAATTTACATGACGATTCTTAAAATTCCAAAAGTAAAATCTCTCACAAAAGAATATTGTGGAAACAGATGAACATTTTATCTTCTAAGGACCCAAAGGGTACTTCTACCTGCAGGTCAGAGATCTTTGGCAGCACTGCTGTGCCCAGCAACACAAACAGACAAAAGCTCAGCCTGGTAAAGACACTGCCCTCAAGAAAAGAAGCCATTATCTTCTGACATTATCTGTACTCCACAGTTCTCCCCAACACACCACACTGCTTAACTGTTGCACAAAAAACATGAGCAGCAAAATCAAACTGCTGAATCCTGCTTCCACAGATTGCCCTACTGAATTATCAGCAGTCCTTGTTACCATTTTCTGGTTTAGGCCAGCTCAGTCAGAGTTAGCACAGGAGCTCCTCCAGCTGAGAGCTCCCCACGGCTGCAACAGCAGAGACCTGCCAGCTCTGCACTTGAACCCAGAGAGCTTCAAAAGGGAACCTCATTCTGCCTGATCACGAGCCATCTCACTCAGAACATCTCTGCACAAAAGGGCCCAAGAAAGGCAAACAGTACAAGGAATTAGATAGAGAGCAAGGGCAGGGATGCTTAGCTGCAGGACAGAGCCAGCACACACAGGTAAGAGATACCAGCAACTCTTAGGCCAAAGGCAAGGAGTAAGAGGAAGTACTACTACATGTTAAGGAGAATGGCTAGCAAAAATGAGATTTGGCTTTTGCTTTATATGTAGTGCTCAGGCAAATGCTGTGAAAATAAGTAAAGCATGTGTCAGGACTAAATCAGTGGAAACTAAGTATGATGTCCAGTCGTGACAGTATTTGAAGTCCAAGCACCTTTTAACTCTTCTTTTAAATCCTGCCAAAAAATGGACTAGAAGACTGTCTGCCCTGTTGCTCAATTTATACGTTTTTCCTTGTGTGGTCAAAAAAATAAAGTCACAGATTCAGCTTGATACTAACAGATTAAAAATGAATCAACTATCTTGACCATTGCTAACAGCTAATTGCAATGCCTGCTTTCACTCTCCCACAGTGGAAGGAAACTTAAAAAGTCCATGGCAACATGAAAACAGTGACAAAGGCTACATGTAAAGAACCTGCTTCACCTTGCTGAAACCTCCGTATCTGAACGTTAAGGAGGACAGAGTAAATCTTCTTCTGTACACAATGTAAGAGGAGTTACACTTGCATTTAATTAAGCTAATTGCTCTTGCTTACCAGGAGACTTATCTGAAACAAATCATTCATGGGTTCTGAAATAGAGCACCTTGATAAAAACTATTTCATTGTGAATGCTGCTGTGGGCACTGATAACTATTTGTTACGAGGAGCTGTATACAGTTGTGACTGGCATTGTTTTGTTTCACCTCATAATAAAAGAAGTTGTGCATGACTGCTTTATTCAATTATGCATGAATCACAAACCTGTCATACCTCTTGCAGGCCACTGGGATTCCTACAGACATACTTATATATAAATACTTTTAGCTCAACAGAATTAATTTCTTTCAGTTTCCTGTACTTTATTCTTCTGTACTTAAGTTACCATGTCTGAGGAATCAGAACTGACAACAACCTGACGTGCAGGATGTCAGCATGTAGTCAAAAACGCCCTGTATGTTAATATTTGGAAAGACCATACAGTCATTCTGCAATTCACAGTTCCGAGTGCAATTAAGTTTTATGAACTGTAGAAAAACATTAATAAAAAGTAATTAAGACTTTGACATTTTAAGTTCCTCCCCATTTCTACAGAGTAAAGCCTAGCCTCCAAGGCTAGTTCAGTCCCTGTTACACACTGTTTTGTTTTCCCTATAAAATTCTCCAAACATTAAAAACTCCTCTTCCAGAAAAACACCTCCAATGTGCTACTACATCACATCATTCTTTCCTCCTCAGCATAAACCCAAGGACAGACTTCAAACACTGACAACATTATCTTTATGTACCCTCATCTCAGTTTCTTTAGAGCCCTAACAAATTAACTTGTCTTTTCATTAGGACAGAAGAAATTTGGTCGAGAGATTTTCTCACCAAAACCCCAGATTTTAAATAGGCACACTGTCCTCCAGACCATCATTGTGAGTCCTCCACACCAGTGCTCAAGGGACACACTGCAGATAAAAGACCCCTCATCAAGAGATAAGGAAATCTCATTTAGATGCAGAAGTGAAATGGTAACGTTTTAAACCCAGCCTCTAACAGAAAACACCCCCCTCCAACATACTGCTTAAATGAGTTTCATAACATGCTTCCCAAGAAAATAAAAACCATCTTCCCCTGAGCAGAAACCATACTAGTACCAACATCTGCACACAACTAAATTAGGTGTCCCCTCACTTACCAAATAAGCAGGTCCTGTTTAACCAAACCTTAATTAAATACAGTCACCTAAATTCCTTTCTCTAAGCAATTATCAGACCTATCAACCTTAAGCAAAAGGAGCTCAATTGAGCAGTCTTCTCTGATTTCAGACTCCAAGTTACAACTTAAAAGAAAGGAGCGTGTCAATATGATTGCACTGGGAGCTGCCTGGCAGTAAAGCATTACAGGAATCACTAACTGTTTAATAACTGCTAATAAATTACAGTTCTGAAAATATAATATATAGACTATTAGGTATGCTAAACCTGTTCTTTCCCTCACCAGCTCAGGCCCATTTTTAATTTCGGGATTACACAGAGTCAAACACACAGAAGAAACAAGCCACGAGGAGACACATAGATGAGACGAGCCTTGTAAACTTACCCCTCCTGACAACTTAATCACCCTGACTTTGCTGCCGACATGGGGCCCATCACTACCACTGTTTGTCCGCTGCATGACAGTCCTTTTCACGCCCGGCTTCTGCTCCTGCGGCCTGGCGGGGACGGAGGCCACGCGGGCCGCCTGCGGCGCGGGCAGCGCGGCCGCCGCAGGTTTGCTCGGCAGCGCTTTCTGCGGCGCCGGGGGCTGGCCCGCGGCCACTGTCCTGGTCTCCTCAGCTGCTTCACGGCCTTCAGCGGCTGGCCTTGGTAGGGCCCGTCCGCCGGGCCCTGCGGGAAATCGCCGGGTTTGGGGTGGATGTTGGCAACTACGGCCTCTTGCTTTCTAACGAGGAGTCTGTTTTTCACGTTGTGCCTGGTCTGCAGGCCGGAGTGGGGGATGTAGGGGCTGCCGTTGGTGGGGAACTCGGAGGAGTCCTCCTCGTGCTGCGCGTAGGACTGCTGGGAGCAAGGCTGCTGCTGCTGCTGCTGCTGCTGTGCCAGTCTCTCCAGCAGCTCTCTCTTCCTGGCCCCAGCCTGCTGCTGCCGCCTCAGCTCCTTCTGCTTCAGGATCTCTTCTCTCAGGCGCTTCTGCTCCTCTATCTTCAAAGCGATACAACCGAGTTTCCTCATCTTCGTCCGGATACTACAAAGGAAAACACAAATGAATTGATAAAATTCTAAACGGATGCCCGGCTTAGGCAAAACAACATGAAATTGTTTCAGATGTTGTAAAGCTAACTCTGAAGGGCTTTTTAAGTTTTCCCTGACGCCAAAGCAAAGCTATTAGTGGAGTGTATCAGCTGCTAAGGTTTATTCACTACTCATTTCAGACAAACAGCTCAAATGTGGTTTAGGACTTAGATATGCTACTTCCTAGACAGAAAAGCTATAATAGCACTTGAAAAATCTGATCAGAATACTAAAAAAAAAATAATAATAAAAAAAAAGTTTTACAAATTGGAACTAATTTAAAAGTTTCCAAAACCAATTAAACTATTAATATGATTCAAGATATCAAAATATGTTTCAAATAGAAGGTAACAATACAGAGGCAACCCAGTGTCACACAGGTTTTATCTTGCTCTTTTCTGACAAAGTAACAAAAGGTAGGGTGGTAAATGACCTGAAAGGCCCTGATTAGAAGTATTGATTTTTCTCACAGAATTTTAAGCCTGATCTCAAACTCATTTGTCACACAATAATTGGTTATAATGAACAGCACAAGTCAATCTCTCTGACCTTGAACTCATGCACTCTCTTCAGAATCAAAATGTTGCCAAATGCAGTGTTGGAATATTAATGGTATATAGAGAGAATGCCTTTAATATTCCAGCCCTGGGCCCCTCTCAAAGTACTACACACCATCAAATAACCTTTCTAAAGATTCTTCAACTCTGGCAGAACAGGATCTTACGGAAAGCTGTATAAAAATGGACAAGAGTCAAGGGAATGAAGAGTCTCATCATCCTGGAAAAGAAATCAAATGGCTCTTGCAATAAAATCACATCTATTTTTCAAAATTAGGATGCATACTTTTATATTGTATTATTTATTTCTTTTTAACCATTTGAAATACTAAGTTAGACTTATAGAGAATGCTTACAAATGGTAATGAGCACAACATTCTACTCAAGATGTATTAATCAATCCTAATGACAGCCTCTCCAAGTAATGATACTTTGCACGCTGGTAAACTAATGCACAAAGAAAATATTTCTCAAAAACTGAGACTCTGTGATGAACCTATATGTATCTTGCAGCCACTAGGTGCAACCTGTTTTCAACACAACTGCCATTTTTTGAACATATGTGACCCCAATGTGTGACTTGAAGGTTTGGGTTTTTTTAATATTTAAGAGTTTTTAATCCTAGGGTACCCTAGAATCCTCCCCAACCCAAGAAAAAACACAGCAGAACAGATTCAGCCATAATGTTGGTTCATAGATGTGAAAGCCCAGCAGAGTCAGATTTGCACTCTCAGCACCCAGACGCACAAATTCTGAATGCTTGTTTCCTTCAGCTGTAGCTGCTTCTTCCCTAAGCAGGTATTGACAGAGATTATTCTCACAGTTACCAAAAGCCAGCTCACTGTCTCAAATGAGAAGTCCAATTACAGGCACCTAATTAGCAGTCTAATTAGAAGCCTAAACAATGGCTAAATAAGACTAACCAAAATGCATTTTTGCAATTTGTATTTATTTTTTAGGTATGGGTTGCAGTTCAGGGATGAGATGTAACACAATTCTTTGCATGAGAATGATACATCTACCCAGAAGTTCTTATCTTTATCTATATTTTGTAGAACATGATGATGGTAATTAAAAATTATTGTAACAACTAAATTAGAGCTCTGTGTTGATAGATGGGAGAGAAACTCCTTTTACAGGAGGAAACACAACTATTTCATCTTGTATCGACAACTGGAGATGCTGGATTTTAGCAAAAAAACAAAAAAACAAAAAAAAATATGCTTATGAAATACAGGGAAAGATTAAGACCCTTAGGAATAGTTTGCAAAGGATGACAAAACACATAAGCTCCAGCTAGGAGGAGGATGCGCTGTTACACAAATCCTGATGCAATTAACAAAATTTTCAGTCATTTTCAGAGACACTAAATACTACAATTGTTCAGAGGTAAAACTTGTTTCACTTAATGAATTAGTTTATTAACTTGCTTTAAAAGTGAAATTGTATAATATTTTACAATTTATCTCAACAAGCCTGATGGATGCCATGAGTCATGCCGAGTTTACTTTTGGAGGTAGCCCTGTAATTTTTTTTTCCTTATGTTCAATTAGAACATTGCAGCATGAGTCTTCAGGACACCACTACTTCTGCCAGTGCTCTTTATTATGAGGAATTTTCCTGCTCATTTTACCACCTAACAAGTTCTGAAGGCCTTGGGAGATGTAGATGACGATGTGGTAGGCTCAGAACATCAACTCGAAGGTTACACAAAGCAGCACAGAGATGTGTGCTCTGCAGCAAACTCAAATGAGTCCTGCAGCGGACAAGGAATGAACATCCCCAGGGACTCTGACTAATACAGCCCTGCAACAGCTCTTGGACAGATACACTGACTCCAACTTTGCCAGAACTAAACACAGAAAGATCACTGACAAACTCTATTACCAACACACATGCACTTTGAAGAATGCTTAGTAGAATATTCAGGCAACTGGATCTTATACATAATCTGAAACCTTCCTTTCTGGAACTTAACTCACAAAATTAGTAATGATCCTAGGAAGTCAATTGCTTCTTAAAAGTTAAAATCAAGCATCAAGAGCCCTGAGGTTATATGACAACTGCAGATCAGTCTGTTAACAGGCTAGAGGTACACCTAAATCCTTCAAAAGCAAGTTAGCACTACAGCTAAATTCTAAACAAAATACCCTTGCAGCTAAAGGAAGATAATATAAAGGCTGTGTGATGATGAACAAAATATCTCCACTAGAAGTCAGGTTTAACTCAATTTAGTAGCACAATGGCCCAATAGTACAGATTTAGAAGGACAGAGAACTCCTTATCAGGATGGAAAAGGGCAGTTAAATCCCCTTCTCAGCTTAAGAGCACCGTCCTAGAGAGTGGGGGTATGTATGTGATGTGCAGTACATGTAAATGACTTTAGTACGTAATAAGGACATTCAGCATATGTAACAGGCAAGACAGCGTCAAGATGAACACAGCACACAATGCCTATTGCTAATGATTTCCATCCCATTAGTTTAGTAAGCCTGGTATAGATTTCTCAAAAAAACAACAGCACTGCCAAGGAAAAAAGGAAAAAGGCAAGGCAAGCAGGCATTTTGCCTACAGAATCAACTGGGAGAAAGTACACATCCTTCGAAGTTCAAACCATTGTAATTTTCACATCCTGTGTCTGGAAGCAACATAATTTGTAGGGGAAACAGCAGAAAAACACAGAGCAGCCTTTTCCCTAGATAAACTATTTAGCTTTGGGTAGAAAACGCCCCAACATGAAGATATGCTACACTGTACACGCGTATGGCTCCTCCTTTTACAGGAGGCTGCAGAGTCCAAAAGGCCAGACGTGCACTTGGTTTTGTGGTGGTGACTTTTTTCTGCCAGGTTTTGAGTTTTTCTTGTCTTTTTTTTTAAGTGGAAATTCTCATCTATCTTGGAACAGCTTTAACACAATGCATTTCACTGAGGTTTGAAGGAAGACTGGGCCTTAGCTGCAGGTTCTTCTGCCTTAAGGCCCAAGGAAGTTTTGATGGAAAGCACCAAAAGAAAATGTTACAGGCTGCTTTCCTGAATCTAGCTGAAGAGCACCAGCAAGAGAAGCAGCAGTCCCACATCCTTCTTCTGGGGAACCTAGAATGGCACTGCTGACTTAGGAAAAGACAGCAAAGACACATTCTAAATCAAGGGATTACAATTTCTACTGAAATTTAAGTCCTAGTACCAGTAGCTTACTTTTTATGTAGTGAATTAAAAAGAAATAAACAAACCCATGCCTTTTCAGAGGTCTGCAGGATTAATTGCCAATTAATAAACTAAATGCTGAGTCATAAGGACCAGACACCGGTTGGCTTCCAAGGAACAAAAAAACCAGAATCACTTATGTGTCTCAACAAAATGGGCGCAAGAACAGAGCATTCAAAATAGTTTGATCTGTGGCATAAACACAAATCTATTTGCCAAGCTTGTCTTTACTTTTTTTTAAGCTGTAACATTAAAAGCATAAGAGGCTAGAATAATTTGTCTAGAAATTCATGTAAAGTGTTGGCAAAAGATACAGCCAGATCCAAACTGCATCATTTGGCTGCTTGTGTTCAAACCCACAAAATATCTGAATTAAAGAGTACCTATGTAAACACACTGTGCATTTCACATTGCTGCTAACATCAGCTCCTGAACCCGAGAAAGGCATGAGACACCCCACAAAGCAGACGTGCTGTGCATCTTGGACAAACAGGGAGAGAGTCAAGAACAAGGGTACAAGTTACTCCAAGAAGCACAATGCCCTCGTGCTAATTTCCTACTGGAAACAAAAACTGTGGTAAGACTTCTAAGCACAAGACAGGAGGCACCACTACAGAGATTTGGAAGACAAATTATTTAAACTGAAGAAAATTCTAGTTTAGACATTTATAATTTTTCAGTTCATTTCCAAAAAGATGAAAATGTTTAGATACATTTGATCTAGTAATTTAATGCAGCAACTCTTTTACATTTTGCAAGCCTTATTAGAAAAGACAGCAACATAAAATCCAATCACTTAAATTCACAATTTACTGTATTTGGAAGAATGGAATATGAAGGCTTTCTTTCAGTACATCAAGGACATTATCCCCAATATAAGCACAAACATCAGTACACCGATGACTACACAGTGCTCTACTGATTTCCATCCTGTTCTGAGCTCCAATATCCATTTCTCCTGAAGACACATCGCCTTTCTCCATTCTTCCTCTTCTTTAAACTCAAAAATGCTTAATACTGCCCTAATTCCTCTTATCCTAAGCTGACTTCAACAGGACCAGAATTAGGCCCACATCATCCACACTTTCCTATTTCAATGACAAAATGAAGCTTCAGACTGAGGATATACAATTTAAATCCTGGAGAGTGAAAGCTATTCTGAACAGGCATTGAAGGTCAGTATTTTTCAGCCTCAGAGGAACAGGAACACAAGCATTCCATTAATATACAGTTTTTAATCTTCTAGTCATTCACATTGCAAACCTTTCAAATATCTATATTTAGGGTGAGCAAAACCTCTAACAGCCAATATTACTATTTTTTGGTGTTTCCTGAATGATAGGCCACTCATAAATACAGCCACTGACTCTTTAGGAAAAAAGATGCAAAGAAAAGTCTTAATTTTCCAGTTGAAGACACTGCAAAATAACCTGCCCAATTCAGTTATGTGCCACACAGCTAGAAAAGGTGACAGAACTTAACTCTTTCTCATCATCATCAAAAGCAAAAGAACAGGTTGAAGTCAGCTAATACTGGGGACTCTCGGAATGGTTGGGATCTATTCTGAGAACTGTGTTTTTAGTACTGCTTATTCTAGTTGTTGTCATTGTAGTTGTTATCATTGTTTTTGGACTAATCAAGCGCGTGGTTTATAAGATAATATCAAGCTCACCCTCCCCTTCTGAAGTCTATCATTTGGAAGCCCCTAGTACTCCTATGGGAGACCCCGAAAAATCAGTAGAAAATACTGACCATCCTGAAGAGGAGAAACCAATTTACCAACCGTGGTTTGGTGAGCATTATGCCCCCCAAACCCAGTCCTCTTCTTTTTACACAAAACAAGGGTGAGATGCTGTGGTGTGATCATCCCTCCTTTCTCCACCCCTGCCAATCATTGTATCACTCCTGGAATTCCAGAAGGGTGGCAGTGATTGGCAGGTTCAAAAAGATGCTCTCTACCCCTGAAGAGACACTGGCCATCCAGGTGTCCTTTGTCCCTTAAGACCTCCTCACCAGTACCTGGTTGGTGGCTTAATGTCTCCTCCCCCTCTCTCTCGTTAAAAGGACAGCGATCACACAGCTTGTCAGTTCGGTTGGTGTTGTTAGGAAGCCCAGAGTCCTGCCGGCTAGAATAAATGTTCTGAACTGAACCCTCCGTGAGAACCGACTCCTTTCCTTCACCATCGCCTTAGAGCTTCCCCTGCAGAGGCAAACCTGGAGCGAGCCTCCCCGAGTAAGCTCATCCCGCCGCTCCCGGAGCCCGGTGTGCCCGGACCTGTCTCTGCGGTCCCAGCAGCGTCACCGGCTGGCCAAAGGTGGCTCTGGTGTGACACAGCACAGCATCCGCTGCTTGGCTCAGCAGCGAGGTCCGGACAGACAAGCCGGGAAACATCCCGACAGCAATACTGGACATTCCAATAGGCTAATTACAAGGAAAACACACAAAAAAAAAGACTGCAAAACATGACAATCTTCCTAAGGAGAGATATGCAATAACCTACATTACAAACAGTGACAAATATGATTAAATGCTTGTAAATAAACATTTTTAGTGCACTGTTCCCATCTGTAAGAGTGACAATAAGCAGCAGCAATGAACAGCACCACTGCAGTGGCAGAGCAGAAATGGGACAACTGCCCCTAAACTCTTAGCAGGCTCTGTTCCAGGTGTGCTTTGGAAGGAGATGGTTCTCTGTGCACACAGTCACACTCTCCTAACGCTTGCCAAATATACTCTACAAGGGCTTTACTTGGAGACTTCAATTTTTCCAAGACAATTTTTTATTCTTTTTTTATCCTGCTTTGCGAAAACTTGCATAAAATAGGTATCAGAATTTTTTCAATGACAGAGAATTGAGAGAGGAATAAAAAGAAAGCTTTATTTGTAATACACCAAGAATTCACATAGGTAAGATTAGTTAGTTTGATAACCACAGGCTAGAGTATGTTTAAGATGTAAAATGGAGACAAGATGACTGCTTTGGGGTTATTTGTTTAGTTTTCCAATTCATTTAATTAAATGAAATTTAAAAATAGTCTTATCTTTTTCTAAATACTGTCTGAGATACTTTGGAACTAATGCCTTTATTATCATATGACTACACTACAGAATGACTTCAAGACGTTTCAGAGGGAGAGGCCCATGGCTGATTTTTCAAGACTTACCTTACTAATGGCCTGAAAGAAAAGGCTTCTTGAAGCACTGCATTTTCTGTGACTGAGATTATTCCAAGAGACTGAATTGAGGGTAAAGAGATTACTTAAATATTTTTTTAAAGTGAAAATTAAAAGCTAAAAAAAAGAGATTTTTTTTTTTTTTATTTCCATTGAAAAGCAAGTGCATAGGAGGTCAAACACTGATAGCTTTGGGTTTCTTTTGTGCCTCATTTGTGGAAATTAGTTATGACCATCCCTAATTCAAGAACAAGATGAAAAGCTAATCATGAGCAGCTTAAAAGGAAGACAGCATTATCACAATTAAAGCTTTCAACGGTTGTTGAAGAAAACCTGGTCCTTGAGACAAGATTCATGGTTAACTGTAACTACAAAGATTTACAGTTCTTCACAGAATAGCCTGAGAAAGCACACAGGGTACATTTAGCCATCATGCTCAGGATAAAGAGCACCATCAGTCCAATTCTACCCACTCTCTCAAAGTAACAGAGCTCATGGAGAGTCTTCTCTAGCTTCCAGGAGATCTGTGTAGGGAAATGGTCATCTGTTCACAGGACACGATCCACTGGAGCTGAAAACACTGGCATCTGATTTTTTCAATTGTGCAGAGTACCAGCAGAGCAAACAGCATCACCTCTCCAAAATGGAAAACTTAAAAGCATCTCCTCTTTTCCCTTACATGAGAAGGTTTCATAAAAAAGAGATTTTCTTTTGCAAGAGCAAGAAGCTCCACAGACAGCACAGCTATGATCTCCTGCATGAATGCTCAAGGCCTAGTAGAGACTGAACAGCCTAAAGGAAAGCAGCATGAGGAAGACAGGTCTCCAAATAGCCTTCTTTTGTCCTTTGAGCCATACAGCATCATACAAAATGACAGAGAAGAGGCTTTCAGACTTAGAAGAATATGATCACTTGAAAATAAATTCCCAAAGAGAAATATGGAGAAAATGAGGACTTCAGAGACTTGTTCACTTATCACCTATACTCAAATTCTGCCTTCTCCTAGTAGAAATGACTCTTGCTCCTGCAAAACAAATTCACCATTGCCTTGCCAACCTTCCAGACCTTTTACGTCAATGGAGACCATTTCTGCTATTGCAATAAAAGAGAAAAGTGCAATTTGGAAGGGAGGCCTCTAGTGGCACCAAAAAATATTTGGTGAATAATACATTAAGTGTGTTTTCAGTTCATAAATCAGACTAGAAATGTTTTTTAAAGGCTAGAGCTTTGTTTCTCGTGGTTTGGTTTTTGGTCTTTTGTTTAAGCAAAAAAAAAAATCCCTTACCTCTGGTTCAGATTTTCCTTCTGACTTTGCCTGGCCCACTGGAGTGATTGCTTTAGCTTTCATCTCAGGCCTTCCCTGGGAGTTCCCACCACCAGTGACAGACTTGGTGGCAGACATGGTGCTGGTGATGGGTTTGACCTGAGCGGCTGGGGTGGAGTTCCGCCTGCTGTTGCTCATCTCCATGGCGTGGGACGGGGCTATGGGCAGCTCCCGCAGGTTGCTGTTCCTGGCAGCAGTCGACTGGAGCTGCTGATTGGAACGCTTGACAATATTCTGAGAGGGGGTACTCTGAAAAGCAGAAAGGAGAAAAACTGCTGACTTCCACCACAAACCAGGCTGAAGTGGTTTTGGTTTCACATCTCCTGATTTAGTTCAGTTTGGGAAAACAAGCTTGGTGAAGAGGCACGGTATTTTTAATGTCAGAAAAAATACAGAAATGAGAATATTTTAATCATCTTTTTTCTAATTAAAAGCAAAACTTAATCTCACTTGTTTAATACCATTCTCAGAAACTGGATTCATTGTGTTATTTCCTTTCCTAACCAAAACAATTATGCTAAACTATAGTCATATTGTCTTGAGCACTGCTCCAGGCTGTTGTGCTACCCAACCTCCCAAGCAGCAGAATATGCTGCATTGGAGGAAACTCACAAGATGAGGCAGCATTATCTGAACCAGAAAACTGATCAGCAGTGGTACAGAGAGGCCTTCAAATCAAAAGAGTGTCACAAAACTGGGCTCCCACACACAGACTACCAGCAGTTGTGAAGCCTTAGAAAGTAAACCTTTCCTTCATAACCCCCTTCATGGCTAGCTCTGGGCAACTATGACATCTCCTATTGGACCCAAATCAAAAAGAATGCTGAAGACCAGAGGAGAAAAGAAAGATACCATGGTAGTTATCACTGTAGATTATAAAATGGTAAAAGCAGGGGAGAGAGCAGGAAGGGAATAAATAGAACTGAAAACCCATGCTGGTGAGTTTTGAAACCTGTGCTTACATGCCTGCTACTCCTGCAGGATATTGATGTATGCGGTACTTACATGCCTTGGCTTCATTGGACCCTGTCGTGGCTGACATTGCATCCTGTTGTTATTTGGCTGCTGCTGTGTCGCTTGCATGTGAGGCCTGAACTGTGGCTGGTTCATGGGCATCAAGGGCTGTGGAGGCCCTTGGAGGTGGTGATGCTGTTGCTGCTGCTGGTGATGGTGCTGTTGTTGTTGCTGGTGATGGTGCTGCTGAGGCTGAGGTTGTGGCTGAGGCTGTAATGGAGGATGCATGGGACCCTTCACATAAAAAAAAAAAAAAAAATTAGTTTCAAGGTAATAAACTCATGAAAAGCAGCTCCAGCTTCCCAAGTACTTAGAACTGTAAGCAGCTATGAACCAGGTTAAATTAAAATCATACAGAGGCAAAAACTAACCGACAGAATCAGTGTAAGGTCGTACTACACTTGCCGCCTATGTAAAGCAACAGCCGAATTTTAAAAAGCGAACTCGAGGGCTCCTGTCCTCGACACCGTTTTCTAGCGGGGTTTCTCCCGCGCTCTGCACACCCGCAGAGCGCAGGGCCGCGCCGGGCGCGGGCCGCTGCCGGCAGAGGGCGCTGCCGCCCCGCGCTGCGCCGGGCCCGGCCCCGAGCGGGCAGCAGATCCCGCGCGCTCCAGGCACCGCAGGGCCAGCCCCCGGGACGCGCGGGGCCAGCGGCTGCTCCGGTGCTCCGCGGCGCCTACCTGCATGCTGGGCTGCGTGTGCGGGGACAGGAAGGGCTGTCCGGGCGCCTGCAGGAACTGCTGCCGCGGCGGCATGAAGGGCCGCGGGGCGGCTGAGCCCGGCTGGTTGAAGTGCAGGATGCCCACGGGGCCCTGGGGCTGCATGCCGGGCCGCACGGGCCGCTCCCGGGGATACACCGGCTGCTGGCCCTGCTGGCTGAAGGCGGGCCCGGGCGGGCTGAACGGCATCGGGCTCTGCGTAGGAACGGGATGGGCGCTGTTAAGAAGCGGGGGAGGCGGCGGGCGGGGGGGCTTCGCTGCTCGAACAAGGGATGACCGGGGAACCTCGGATCTGTGGGAATGAGAGGACCGATTAAATGACAATCTCTCCGGGATACAAACACATTTCGGAAACATAAAGGTCCAGTCTTTTTCAGAAAGTAACCTGAAATTTGCAGAATGCAAAACTGTATGAGATGTTTTAATTCTAAGAGCTACCATCAAGGTTATGTTTCTCTTGTTCCTGTCATTTGTGTATAAAAGGAATTGATCCTTGAAAGACCAGCACAACTGGTACTTTGCTGGAATCAGCAATACCTTTTGGAAATTCTACTTTAATAAAATCAATAAAGGATTTCAGTGATTATAGTTTATACCACAGAACTCATAAATCATTGACACCATTTGCTGACCAGGTATTTAGCACATTTTTACATACTGTACACGTGTAAAATACTATATATATATATATATATATATATACACATTAAATATATATGGTATAAATATAAACATGCACTTACCCTCTCTTGCTCGCTAGGCTGTATCATTTTATCTAATCTCAACAAATTTCTTACTCTACACACACAGTCCAGGCAGTTTCAAGAGTTACAAGAGGAAACTCAAGTGTATGGAGAGTACTTTTTATCCAAAATATAGTGACAATTCATTGCAACAATCACTTAGATATTATTTTTGTATCTATATAAATATCCGGATTCCTGGCAGTTACAGCGAAGATATATTAAAAGAAAGTAAAAATCCACATCAAAAGAAGTAAAAATATACTAGACAACCAGAATTTCTGGCATGTATCAGCCTGGCTACACCAAATGGGATCTTCCAGCCTTCAGGTTCTTCTGAACACTTCAGTTTTGGGACATGCAGTCACAGTGCAGAGCCACTCTACAAAAGGTGTGTGCTAATTGTTAATGGGATTGAAAATGCTCACCTGCTAAGAAGAAAGGATCTCTGTCCTGAGGAGGAGGAGGAGGGAGTGGTGGAGGTGGTGGGGGTGGCCCTCTCCACTGGTCCTGGATTGGCAGCCTCGGGGCTTGGGAGAAGTTGGTAGGAACTGGTCCAGGTGTATGCTGCTGGAAGTCTGGAGGGCCCTATTTAATAAGGCAGAATTAAAATTAAGGCTACCATACAGAACTGTACGTATTGTCTGCTGTAACTTTTTTCTCTTAAAAATACAATTGCTGTATGAATTCTCTCCTATCAACCGTACAAACTGAGCCCTATTCTGAGTCATTCCTTCACAATGGAAGATACATTAAACCCAAGTAAAGTATCTTGAAATGAATTCACAATGTATTAATAATCACTGGCACCACAGGAATGCCATTTCTTCTCAAGCTTATTGAAATCCATGCAATTATTGACCTTCTTTCCCATTAATCCAAAAAAATCTGAATGTCTACTTTAGAAGACATTCCTGACATTTATCTTCATAAACTGCACTATTCTTCATCTTCAATTTAGCACAATGTAAGCTACAGAAGGGAGCAGCTTTACTTAAAAAAAAAAAAAAAAGGGGAGGGGGGGGAGGACAATTTATGGCATCCAGAAAATTAAAGAAATCATATTTCTAAAAGAATTAAGAGGAGAGTAACACTTCTGTTTATTCACAGTTTAGCATCTGAAGCATCATAAGAAAGAGTACAAAATTTTCTTTCCTCCAGTAAGCATTGGACTTTTTTCTTTTTTTCATGTCTTTGCATATTGCAGGAAACAGTATGCTAACACAAAAGCAGAACTCTGCAGAAGACACATTTAATTAAGTAATTCACACTAGAAAAATTTTTTATCAAAAGCTGACAAAACACATTGGCAACCTCTGATATACAGAGTAAGCTTTGCTTCACACAAATTACATTCTCAACCATTTCCCTATTATGTGAGTAAATCAAGTAAGTAAAGAAAATGATCTGTGAACATCCTTGCTTTCCTCTTTACAAAGATTCTGAAATCAGTGGTGGAATCTATTCCATCTACACATGATGCTCATCTTGAAGCTTAAAACTTGCATTGCTGAAGCCAAGCTTTTCAAAACAGATTCCAGACCAAAAACTCCCTGCCAGATTGAAGTACTGTAATCAGGAAAGGGCCAAACAACTAAGCTGCAGTAGCTTATCTTTTATCTCTTGAGTTGCCCTCACCAAGGGTATGCACAGTCTCACCCTATCGTATTTGTACTGCACAAACACTGGAATTTTAGGATGAGTTTCTCACACAGCAAGAATGGGCCTGGAGCATATTCACTATCAAAGCAGCACCAGACAGAGCTGCTTCACAGCCTTCTACCAGCTCAATACAACTGGGATTGGCAAGGCCCAAATAAGTAGGAGAGACACACCAAGGATCAGATTCATTATTAAATCTGTGGCCTTCCTGAAACACCTGAAAGGGGGTGTGTGAGATACTAAGACTTCTTATTTGGGACCAAGACTGTGACTACTTATTTTATGTCATTATACAGCCATCAACTGTAAATACATTATCATTCCTAAAGATTAAAGGGTCTATATCCCCTTGCCAGTGCTTCCAGTCAGCCAGTCTCCTGTGGGTATTTCATTTAGTGAAAAGACATTATATTACACTCAAGCATGACAGTCCTCATAACATACACATTATTTGTAGGAGGAGCTCTACACTTCTGCAAGTGAGCGGTTACAACACAATATTCCTGCTGCCTCGGAACTGACTACTGCCTTTGAATCTCAGAGTCTCTCTGCAAACAACAGCAGCTGGAGCAAATGTGAGCTGTTTGGGATGGAAAAAAAGCAACATTTATTTGTTCCATTAAAAACCTTCTCAGGTTTAGCTGAACAAGGATGTTCAACTGCATTGCCCCTCCCTGGTGTTGAGCAGGACAGCGCTGGCTGCCAGCCAAAAGATCAACTGAACACAATCGCTGAGGATCCTGACCCTTCGCTCCCAGAACACACCTCCACCATCATTGCACATAGGAGCTGCCAGAGACACTTTCAAACTAAGGTTAGATGCATTCCCTCATCTCAGAAGCCTTGGTGATAAAACCGTATTTCTCAACGTACTGCTCTTACAGCAATCGCAGGGAACACAGCCCTTCCACATGCTGCACCTCCTTGAGGGAGGCACCAGCAAACCCACTCCTTTTTAGGTATTTAGTTTTTAGTTTACCAGTGGATAATGCATAAGGTCACTGCAACAGGAGCATGGGAGAACCCAGTTCAACAGGGCAGTTGCACACAAGATGGTTTTAATCTTGCATCTGGTTTACAGCATGTAGTCACACACTCATCTTGCATCTCAGAACAGAATATGGTCTTGACAAACTTTTTTCCCCACTTTCAGAGAGCTTGACTCAGAAGCTCTCAAATTCCTCATATTTTCCCCTAGACATACGCCTACACATATCTTAGTCATTTGTAAAACAGCCAGTGAAAAACAAATTACGTGGAAACTTACTGAAACCTGGGCTAATAAATCTTAAGTGTCACATATCTGCCACCCGAGCTGAAGAACTGGCAGCAGCAATGATCTGTCTGGGCTTGGTTCCAAGGACCAAATGGCAGTTCAGTGATCAGTCTCCTCTACCTGCTTCTTCCCAATTCCATGTATTTTGCCCTGGTTGAGGTAACAGATCCTTATCAGTCTCTCCCCTTCACTCCCAAACTTCAGTTTTAGTACTAGGCTGAAAGGCAACAGGCTTAGGCTACGAAATAAGCAGCCATCTCTGCTTCTCAACCACATTTGTAACCTGGTCTCAAGCATCTTCCTCAATATTAATTCCTTGCCCAATTTGCCTGTTTGTTCTCCTGGTCCTGCTCACTCTTTCAGATACATTCTCTCATCCCCATCCTGTTTTTCACTTTCCTGTCTGGTTCCTAATCCCAGCACAGATCCAGCTTCCCAGCTTCCAGACTTCAAGCTGGTGGTCTTGTGTTGTGGCAGCTGGCCAAGAGCTCCTACTTGTTCCGCTCAGCCCCTGATTTCCCTGCCTGTACACTTAAACCAGGCCATCTCCCCTCTTTTTCCTGCCAGGGAAGCAGCAGGCACAAGTTGAAAAAAACCCAGTATGTTTATTTTAATATAAACAATTCTTTTTACCAGCCTCCCCTCTCCTGCTAACCTGTACCCTCATTATTATTCCCAGATTTATCTCCTCCTAAGGCAGCTCTGAATTGCAAATGCATGGAAAGTCCTGTTGAATTTCACACGGCCCTTATGTACTGAAACATCCTCAGCACAGCCAAACTCAATTTTCTTCCTTGGAAACTGAGCAATAAAAAAACATTTCTAAATAACTCACTTGGGCACAAGAGTATTTTTCTACCATTTCAGGCTTGAAATGAAAGTATTTGGAAAATTTCAACCAAAAGGATTCAAAATGAGGCAAACAACCAGCACATCATCTTGGTTCAGGACACCAAAGTCTGCTATTATTACATACGCTGAGAGCAGCTTTATATTTACCATCATAAAGACACAAACCTTTATGAAATACGCTTTAGGTAAGTTTTAGACCTGAGTAAATCAAGGTCATTTTAGGCCTAAGAACACTCACACTTTAAAAAGAAGTGCAATTATAGTTATTTACAAAACCCCAAAAATATTCAAACCAATAACCAGCAAGACATTTCACTGCTAAAAATAGTTGCAATACTGATTTCAAACTCCCTGTGATTTTCTGTACCAAAGGTGTCCATACATTTTAAGAAGCAAAACATTTAGTGTCCTCTAAATATCTACATTGATTTAACACAAAGTAACAGGTATCCAACTGTTATCCAAAAACTGGTGCCAAAAAGTCCCAACAAATGCTCACTAAGATACATTAAGAATTTTTTTCTCTAATTAGTAGTATATGTCATAAGTACATGCCGTGACACAAGTTTGGGTCAAAAAAAACTTTTAGAAGAGTCCAAGAAAGGGCAAGAAGGAAATATCTGAAGTTTGTAACCCTTACTATGGGCCTCTCTTTTTTCCATCTCTAGCAGTTAAAAACTCTGGGGTTTTTTTTCCACTTTAAGACTCCAGATTCACTAACAAATACCTACTTATTTGATTGCTGAGCAGATTTTAACTTTATGTATATGACATTTTGAAAAACTACTAAATTATGACTGATCACATTTCTTGGCTGATAACCAAAGGCCAATCATGCAAAATTAATTGCAAAGACATTTGTTATTTGCGGAAGAACGAATTACCAATGTTTGCTTCTAAAAAATAAAAAAAAAATTAGCTTGATTCTGTTCCATCTTACAGTCATGATAGGTTGACCTCCACTTCTTTCCTAAACCAGCTTTGCTTCTATATACCTAAAGACAAAAACTCCAACCCTAAGTAACAGTAGAACAGGGAGGGGGAACTTATATTTTCATATCTTACATAGCTGAGATTTTTCTTCTGAAAAAGCTTCCAGGATAATTCCAATAGGAATTCAATTGTGTGATTGATTCGTGTCACACACTACATGAGAAACTAAAACTCTAACGTTCAACTACTTCCAGACACACATGAGCTTTTATTAAAAAAAGAAAATATGTAAACTATGATGGGTATTTTTCTAAATTATGAGGTCTTTGTCTATTAATCTCAAATGACATTACTTTTTTCCAAGTCAATAGAAATACAACAGTTTTATCACTTCAACTTTTACTTATGTCAAATTCTGATTATCCTGAAACCAGTACGAAGTAATATAACAGCTCTCCATTGCTTAAAGCTTTTGTGGGTCTGCTTGGTTTTTTGCTGGGGTTTTTTTGTGCTTAACAGTAGTTAAACGACAATTTTAGTAGTGCATCATTTTACCATTAATGTTAAACTGTACATTCAGCAAGTATTTGTTGCTAATAACCCCCAAGTGCCCTCTGGTATTTGGGAGAAAAGACCACTCAGAGCTATTTAACTTCAAAAATTAATGAAGAGCAGGTGCAAAAGCCAGGTTTCATAATGGTCTATTTTTGATAAAATAAGCATACTGTAACATAGATGCATAATAAATCTTTATATGCACAGTAGTTACTCCCATTTTTCATGGTTTTGCTATCCGGACAGCTTCAAATTACACCCAACTATTCAGTACACACAGCAGCTAAGAGTCCCTGCAAAAAACATTTTAACTATTACTTCACCATTATTGAATCTTTCAGGAAACTTTCTTGCTCAGTGTTCAAAACACCTATTTTCAAGCTAACAGATTCCAACCTAACAAAAGAAAATTGCAAATTGATACGATCAGCCACGGCTCCAAGGTTCTACATCCCAGTCTAACATTGGGGCCAACTCTAACACTGAGGGAAAGGACAAAAATGTATGTGCCTTCCCTGTGAGATCCCACCAGGCTGGTTCACATTCATACAGAAATGGTTACCGTGACAGCTCCCAACTGTCCACAAGAACGACCCAGTAGACATTTGTATCTTTTCCTGTTTTTAAGGAAAGCTCTGAACTCCATAATTTAATTTATCCTCATGCAATTTTATTCTGAAAATTCAAGAAGAAAAAAAGATGGTGCCTAAGAATACAAGACCTAAAGTCTAGAAGGAAATTACATTGGAAATAGGATTCTGTGTAGAATTCTTAAGAGAACACAATCACAGACATTTCAGAAATACTTCAAAGGAGAAGATAACTCCACAGTGAAGTGCTACTGACAGGTATTTAGTTTTAAATCTTTGATTTTGTGAGGTTTACTCTTAGCAAAAAACGTACCCACTCTTCCTCCCACACACATTGTAATTTACTGCACTTCAGACTGACATTTTTACACAATTCTGAATAACTGCATGCTGTACTATTTCCCCTTTTGCTAATTTCAATTATTCAGTATAGCTAAGGCATAACCTACACCTTATCAATCACTTCTGAAAAAAAAAAGGCAATGCAAACTTGTGTCTACAATTCATTAGAGTTGTGAATAGCTCATTGAACATGACTTTCACACACTCATGCAATCCCACCTTCTGAAAGAACACGAGATAAGGTTACTTTAATCCTTTGAAAGAACTGCACTATTTTGCCTTCCTTTTATCCCTTTAAATATCCTTCCTAGTTAAGAAATTAACATTTTCTCTCATACAATTCTTACACAAATTGTACTTTTACTTTTCTGCATCTCTTGTTAATTACATGATGTTATCTCCAATAATCTATTCATGAAGCACAGATAACTTTGGTTACCAATAAAAGGGAAAACTTAGCATAAATTGCTTAGCACAAAGTTAATCTTATAAAGCAAGGAATAAAGAGGATCTAACAGCTATTATATGATTTATCAGCTTCTCTAAAAGGGTCACTCCACTTTTTTCATGAGACTAATTAAATACCTTAACAATGTCATTGAAACTTCATGAATCTTTCAATAAAATACACCCTGCCTGTACAACATGTTTTCATTTATTAATCTCACTTAAAATGCAAAGAGCTAGGAGAACCCCATTGACAGTTAAGAAGGGCCACTCAGTTAATTCTTCTTATATGGTTTAAATGCAAAGAATAATGACCACTATAACCTATGACAATTAAAACTATAGCCATCTGTCACAAGATGTTAATCCTCTTATTTCAGCAGCCCCCAGACTTTTTGAAAAGCTTTCCTAAACTGCCTACCTTCTGTGTAAGAAACTGACTTTTTATCCTCTTGTGTAGGAAACCCTGCTCATATATCTTGGATACAGTTCAAAAATTTACAAGTAGAAATATGTATCAGTATCTTCCACAAAACAGGGGTCTTCAAGTTTCAGAGTATTTTCTTTTAGTTTGCACAGCATACAGAAAGGAATGACTCATGGAAATCTTTTATTATAAAATTAATTTTGATACTCTTTAAATAACGTTTCAATGATTCAGTATTGTTCCTCTCATGTCTATGACAATCACGTAAGTCCATCAAGGTCAACTAAAACCTAGCAAGCACCATGGCCTTCTCAAAAGACTTGGGATAAGATCGCCTTAATATAAAAGACACACCTTGAATTCATGCTAGTTACAGACAAAAAAGTTTAGAGTGCCCATAAAAGTCCAGACTACAATTTTATGATACCCATGATGAGTCTTTTCAGCATTTCTGGAATATATTTTCTGAGGGGAAGACATATAGAGATAGCCAAGCACTAGTTCAAGTCCATGGACTGAACAGATCCTGGCACTACAGACAAACTGAGTCAGAGTAAATGGGTTGATATTTTCAACTGAGCTGAAAGTAATTTTTAATATTTAAATGTACCACACAACTTGGACAAGCTCCTCTTTGATGCTACAAAAGTCCAAGAGATAAGAAAGAATGTTGGGAGGCTTATGCAGAAGTCCAGGTCATCTGTAAGAGAAACCCTATTTCACTGTTTAGGGTATCAAATGAGAATTCGTCCAACATGGTAAACCAGTAAAAGCAAGGAAAGAAAGGCATGGAATACCCTGTTATTTAATCCAACTCATGATCAAATAGCTAAAATAAATAACACAGGCAATAGAGACAGAGATGGGTATTCCCAGCAGACTGACAATCCATAACAGTTCAGGAGACTAAAGCTAAAATTTAGAACTATTGTATACTGAAAATTCCCTTTTCACAAGTTTCAGGCATCCCAGCAATACCTCCAACAGGAACAGATTCATGTTGCAAAAGGAAACAAAACCACTCCCAACTTCAGTATGTTTCTAAGAGAAGAAACAATGCAGACAGGCCCACTTCTCCACAGGAGAACTTCTGTTTCAGAGAGTCCTTAATGAAATACAGACATAGAAAATGTACTGGTAACTAGATCCCAACTCTAGATTTAAAGTCCTTATTTAAAGTGCTGATGTGCAAAAAACCCACACTCCCAATCCATCTATTTTGTACGGATGAAGGAGGAGTGCCTTCAGCAGAGACAGGCCATAATGAGAAGAGTGTGACAGACAAGCTGCTGCAACTTGCACAGACTGAAGGAAGAGTAAACTCAAACCACAAACCTAAGGAATTTCTTTAACATGAGATTCTTAAACTAATTCATCTAGAAGACTCAGTTTCACTTAAGTTTGCAATCCTCTGCAGGAGTGGGGTGCAGAAGAGAGTATGATAATTTCTGTTTGGTGCCCTCAAACTTTTCAGATTAAGTACACCAATAAATTGGGGAAAGAGTATATTAATGTCATTTAGAACAATGAATTCTCCCCTGAAAGATGAAGATTTCATAATCATTTAGTAGAAGACAGTAAAATCCCTCTGCATAGTTTTTGTGCTGAAAGCTAACAGTTTTATGGATGTGTAAAAAATTAGGAACCCCTCCTGTTGTCTGAATTAATGAGAGAAAATCTTTCCCTTGGACTTCGCAGGAACTACTCCAAGGAAACAACCACAGTGCTTACGTGTACCTTGGTGGCCTGCAAGCCTCTAACAATTGGAAACAACTTGAGGCTACGACTAATCTGGATCATGAATACCAAATTCAAGACTTCTACATTACACTCCAAGCTTGAAGTTGCAGTTACAATTTATTTAAAAACAATCTGAGAACCTCAATGTGACCTGGGGCTGATGCCTCTCACTGTAACAAAAAATGGTCAGGTTGTTAGAAAAAAAGTCAAGCAGCAGCCAGCTTTATAGAAAACAAGAAGAGAACTGCAGCTAACCTGGACAGGAAAAGGTCCTGATTATCTAGTAATCAAATTACTGCATTGATGATTTTTAGTTTTGTGAGGAAATCTCATTTTTGAGGTGCTCTGCACATCTCTGACCTTACAAACACACTGATGTGAGAACTGCATATACAGTTCCCAATATGCCTGCAGGTACTATTCCTGCATTGGGTAAGAAGGCCTGAACATTTTAATCATTTTTGGGTATCCTACAGTCAACCCATAATATCGCTCTGAAATGCCTTATTTTATTGTAGTACTGACTTACTGCTTCATAATAAAATGAAGCATTTCATTTTCACATTCTAAAGAATTAGCATGAACTGAAGGCACAGAAGGTGAACAAATACCAGTTTATAGATTTACTCTTTTTCGTATTGTGATGACACAAATGCACTGAGTTATCGTTTAAAAGGACATTTTCTCATCTCAGTGAAATAGCTTAAGATAACTACACTATCACCTAATACTCTCTAGTACTATAATAGATACATTTTAGTTCTCTATTCAGTGTTTAAGCTCTAGATTGCTCTTACTGTATTGTACTCAGCAGACTGTATATTTTTAATTGGATTTCCTTAAAGTCTTGATTTCTGCAAAGTAACTCTTTAACAGTGCTTAATTAATGGCAAAATAGCATATGCATAATACTTTTCCCCTCATTGCATTGATAAAAATGTGCATTTTGCTTACAATATTTTTTCCAAAAGCATCACATTTCGTTCATAGAAATATACAAAAACCAAAGTACAAGCTAAATATCTCGATAAACAAAAAACTTTTTTACTGTGAGGGTGCCTGAGCACTTGCACCATCCTTGGAGATATCCAAAAGCTATCCACATGTGGTCCTGAGCAACTGGATTCAGGCGGCCCTGCTTGAGCAGAGGGATGGACCAGGTGACCTACAGAGGTCCCTGTCAACCTCAGCCATTCTGTGATTCTGTGTTTAGCAGGTACTAAAGCTGAGATTGAAGAAAATCTATCATCATTAACACAGGGAAAAAAAAAAACTACAATACTGGTATTCCTCAGCTGTGCTAAACAGCAATCAGCTAACAGAAAGATAAGTGACAGTAACTATAAAATACAAATGGACAAGTTTTCTGCTCCATTTTACTGTCTACAGGGCATGTGCATGCTGGAGCAACATGACAAGTTAAAGGGTTACTGCATTTAGAAACCAGCTCTTCCTCTCTTATTTAATAGCTGTTACCATCATGTTTAGCTGCTGCTGCTCCTCCTGCAGATGGGAATTCACTGATATGATTAAATTTGATGGTATGATAATGTATGGTAATCGTGATTAATCAGAAGCCCACTAGCAAATGGAGGATGTTGGGTATTATGTCACCTGCATTTTAAACTGCATTCCCTCTATGGCCGCCTGACAATACTTGACAGCTGGAGCGATCTCATGCTGCATTTGCTTGCTACTACTTATAGATCTGATAAGAGAAAGTGCCCATCATTCCTTCACTATCTTAAGTGCTGTAATTACAGAGCTTTGCAGTCAAGTTGTGAAAACAGTACCTGTTAAAAACCAAAGCCTTTTGCTAGCTGCTGAACAAGCTCTGTCTCACATCTGCAAGGGCTATAATCTGAACGAAATGTAATTTGATGCAGCAGTCTCATTCAAACATGATTTGCATGAAATGCTGTGTAAAGCAGTATCCAAGAAATGTCAATCAACACCACCTGATACCATGTATTCTGTTAAATGAAAACAAAACGCCTTCTACACTACCTGTGATCTGCCGCTACCACACAGCAATAGAGGGGAAATTTCATTTACTGTTACTCATTATAGTGAAGCCATAGCTAAAGCAAAATAATTGTGAGGAAGTAGGAGAATCATTTGCACAAGTGGCTTTTTATTTCCATTAACAATTTGTCTCCTACATGCCTACCACTGCCAACACATACAGGTTACTAAATATCAGTTTAAAACGACTGCCTGTGGTCAGATGCAGGGGGGTTTATAACTTGTCCTTACTGTGACTACTGCAGGATACGAGCCCACATTAATAACAATTGCTAAAATACCCTTACTCTCATGTAGCAACACATGATTAAATTTGAAACAAACAAAAACCAAAAAAATTCTCCCTATTTGCATTTCCCACAACACACAGCAAACGCTTTTGCAAGTTTTGCTTCCAAAAGCACTGCAAATTTTGCCTCTACATCCTATAAGAGGTGGTGCAGCCACAGACCCAGGCCTTCTGTAACACCATTAATCCAACTCATATTTGATAAAATGATCCATGTCGGTCCAAGGATCACCTGCAAAAAAATAAGTAAGCTATATGCTAATGTACCTTCTATAATTAATTTGTATAGCACTAATATATTGCTTTTTAAAAAGAAATGTTTCAAACAATTGACCATGAAGGACAGCAACTTCTGTTTTGAGCAATGACTGGTCACTATTTTAAAAACCTCTCACAGACTAAATCATAAAGAAGTTTTTAAAAACAGTGTGTGTAACACAAACAACACCTGAAAGCTCAGAAATCCAACTACTGTTTCCAGAAATGGTGAAGAAATGAATTAAAACTTATCAACTACCTTGAACAGCATCCATTCGAGACATCACCTGATGGGCTGGAGATCAAGTGGAAGCATGCTGAGATCATGAAGAAAGTTTACTAAGGTTTTTGCTGTTTAACAAAAAAAAAATGTATTCTCTGAGGTAAAGACTATTTTTAAAATAAGTTCTGAGTTCCAAAACCAAGTAATGTCAAACCTCCCTGGGAATAAAAAAAGATGTACAACATAGGCTATTCACAAGGGCCTGAGGATAAGTCACCCATATAAAGTCTTAAAAATACTATATAAAATATAATTTATGTTTTACAATTCAGCTTCTTCAGACATGAACCCAACAGTCATCTGAAAAACACCCACCCAGTGCACTAAGATGTCCTATCAAAAGAGAAAAGCTTTGTGCACCAAAAAATAGCAAAGTCTTCCAGGCACAGATTAGTCAGGCAGACACTGCTGCCACTTCATCTTGTGCTTGGTGCCACTTCACACTGTCCCCAAGTGCAGCTCTGAAACTCAAGTGGGCCAAAGGTGTCTGTGGGCTGGGCACCCAAGGTGAGAGCTTAAGGACAACAGCTAAATGAGAGTTTATGCAAAGTTCCTGAAGGCTTTCCTGGCCAAAGGCATACAGCTCCATTGACAGGCTCTGCTCTCTCTGCAGCAGCTTCAGAGGAGGATCCTGGTCAGCTCAGAGGGTGAATGGCCTCGGACCTGAGGAATCCCTCTCTTCTGCCTTCAGCAGTGGAAGGCAGGTTCTCCCCAGCTTCCTCTTCTCTCCAAATGCCCCACACTCCAGCCACAAACCTGGATGCTAGGGATACCTCACAATTCCTGGCTGAAGAACATTGACCCCTTCCCTCTGCCACATTCCACCCCAAAGCAGGCATGACAACACTTCTTTCCCTTCTGTATGTCCATAAAATACTGCACACATGTGTCATGTAGTATTATTACTTACAGTGTTCATTAAGTTAAATAAATGATGTTTGAAGCCAAAAGCTTCCATAAATTTTTCTTCAGGCAAACACAGAAGTATTTCAGACATGGAATGTGTTCTGGTGGACCCAGAGAAGCTGATGGTCCAGTTTTATCATCCCTTAACTTCCAGCTTCACACTCACTAATGCTCTGACCTCTGTAAGAGTCAGTTAGCAGCAGCTTTAATAGTATATAAAGTGCTTAGAAATACCTTTTCCATTTTCTATTTATCTCCTCTTCCCTTGTTTTACCCCATCTTTCATCACAGAACACAGGAATTGAAAGATAAATTAGCCCAAATAACAAACACTGGATGAAGGACAAGAATCACAGTGATTCCTCTTGTATAATACAAAACCCTCCAGCTCCTTTCCCTGCACTGGGGAATCCAGCAGAGTTAGTAAATTGGTCAGAAAACACGTGAAAAGTTCAGAAGACCCAGATGAGCAGTCTGTGAATAAGGTCTTCTGCGACTTTCCTTTAAATTATCAGTCCCCAAAGCAGACCATTGTCTGTGAAATGCCAACTGTGACACTGGGACAGGAACTCTGGAAAAGGCCTCTTAACCACACTAAAGCAAAGGCAGATGATAAAGCCAGACCTTCAGAAGGACTCTTCCAAAGAGGTTATTTAATCTATTCTTTAAACTGTTTAAAGAAAACATGCACTTGGCACTTGCACAGGTCCTGGTTAATTCATAGCATGCTTGAAGACTGCATTACTATGAACTACAGCCAGGAGTACTGTGCAATTCAGACAAACAGAACTCACATCCTTAACTCCCAGATCCCACAAATTCACCCTGTTTCTCAGTTTTGACACACCTCAGATCCACCATTTATTCAGTCCTTATCAGTTGCATATAGCTCTCAAACACCATTCACATTAAATCACCTCAAACGCTTACAGAGTAACAGATAAGACAACTCAACTGCTTGATTCAAGATTACTGTAAGTGTTAAAATAACTCTGTGTAGGCAACACAGACTCATTCCCTTGCATCTTTTCCAGAACTCCCTCTCTAAACATTCCAGGAGTTAAGTTTTAAGAAAGAAATAACGGAACAGTAAGCTCTACCCTGAAATATTAAAATTGAGATTCAAGGTTAAGGGAATTTAATCAGCCCCCACTCTAAGCAGGTTCAGCCCAGATCAACACTAGCCTGACACAGCACTACATTATTTCCTATCATTTAGGTCTCACACCGTATGTTAACACGCTCATTACAACTTTGTTCAACCCTTCAATTACATCCTTCTGCAGAAGGTTGTAAGAATTAACCATTACATGGTTGCAAGTCATTTCATCAGCCCTAAATTAACAACACCTGGTTTCCAATAGATTTATGACTGGCAATTGATTAGCTCTGATTGAAGCTCTTCCCATATTTGGAGCACACAGGCTCTCTGCACTGAGAGGTTTCTCTCCTAGATAAGATAGAAACTCAGAGACAAATTTTTCCTTCAGTTATGGCATTGTCCACTTCTGGTCTCTTCTTGCAAGAATTTAATTACTTTTCATGTTTCCACCTCTGCCATGTTCAATCAAAAGAAACCATCCAGATCGAAGTTCAAGGGGAAAGCAGACTGCAAATATTTAATTTTAACCCCATTATCTTTAGGAAGCAAAGCAATCAGAAAAATCAGTTAACTATTATCCTTTGATTATACAATCCTAAAAACAAGAGCAAATTCAAGTTATTACATAGCTAGATTCTTTATACAATGAAGAAAAGGCTGAATGAACTGCATGCAGTCAGGAATAAGTCTTTGATCTTTTTCAAATGGCATGTCAAAATTGTCTAACCACTGCTGCATTGCATTAAGTCAACATTTATACATAAACAAGTGAATCATAATAGCACAAAGGCATCTGACACGTAACAGCAAAAAAGGTAGTTCTGCAAGATAAAACGTTAGTCAGAAAGTATATTTGTCTTCAGCTCAAGAGCTAACATACTACATTTAATAAAACAAACATGAGATATGTACACAGTGACACTTAATTCCTAATCCTAATATGACTGATAACCTATGCAAAATTCATAAAGTGCTTCATAAGGGAAGTCCACTTTATAACTCAGTGAGCCATGGAAAGATGAAGTAACTTTCTCAGGGTCATACAGCACGTTACTGCTGAAGTAGAAAAAACCCACTCAGGGCAACCAAGTGACAGTGCCAGATCCTCCAAGTTAAGCCCTCCTCCTCCTCCCTATGAAAATTTAATTATACTGACTCTTTTCTAGTGCACTGCTTATATAAATAAAAAGGTAGCAAGAAGTCAAGTTTTTCCTGCAGGCTAAAGGAGCAAGAGGCCTACCAAAAACTGTTCCGTTTTCTTTATTCCCTTTTAAAAACTGCTGCATATAGATTAGTTAGGTTTGCAATACTTCTCAACTTGCAACCCCAAAAGTGAACAGAACTAAAATCTAATTTCACACTTGATTTTAAAAAAAATTAATCTCCAATTTTTCTACACTGATGTAAACACACTTCAAAGATGCCAATTACAATGGCTTTACAGATATTCCTTATCCTCCAATTTCTTTTCCATCCTAAATTGTGTTTATTGACAAATCAACTTAGTATCAAAGAGAAAACAAATGCAAGACACTTGTTTTCATAAAAAAATAACAATTAAAACTACTTTCAAAATATAAATGAGGTCTCCCCATAATACTACAGGCTGTTGAAGAAAACTATTTCCTCTGAAAACCACAATCTTTTTAATTAAAACCAAAGCTCAATAATATTTTATTAAAGATAAATTATAGCATGAATCTACTTAATGAAACTCTTGAGTTTACAGTTTAATTTTTTAAGACTTCACAGAAGAAATGCAGCAAAGCAAAGACTGTTTCTCTGCAAAATACAGACATCACAATTCCTCAGCTGTATGTCCTGTATGAAAAATATTCTGCATTAAAAACAACCAGGTCCACACTGGGCAATCGAAAGTCACAGCAGGTTTCTGAAAGCTGCTTCTTTCCAGCACATATGATCTCTAGGCCAGTAATTTACTCTGTGATACTACCCAGATGTTCAGACATCTATCTTCCTACTTCAACACTGCACACATCAACAAAGGATATTTTTTGGTGTTTTATGTATTTGGGAAGCAAAATATACAGGTTTTGACTTGAAAATACTTCAGGTAATATTGCATACTAAGTATTTTTGCTTCTTTTGATACTCTCCTAACTATTTCAACCAGAAATTTAGGATAACAAAACTGAAATGATGTGAGAAGTTCCAGAAGCACGCACTCTCCATTCACAGAGTCAAAAAAAGTTTATGAAGTGAAATTAGCCTAGTGAAGAAGCTAAGTGTCTTGTTTGTTTTCAAAATTAGAAACATAAAGCAAGGTCATGCAATGCCAATTCTATTTTTTATATTTAAAAAGTGAGGGTGTTGAAATACCTTTACTAATGACAAAAATGATTGCTGCGTTTTACAATAAATACATATTACTGCTTTTTAAGCTTAGGGATTATTTCAAATAGCCTTTTATTATATCAAATAAAATAAGGATTCTATTTATACAGAAAGAGTCGAGTAATAAAATGAAGCCCATATTCCTTAAGACAAGATGCATTCATGCCTTTCCCACTGGAGAGGCTGGTTCAACAATTTTACAGTTAAACAGAATTAATTCTACTCTCAAAAATCCATTGACCTTAAGCTTTTAACAAACATTTTCAACTGCAGAGTGTATTGTCAATATTTACAAATCCTTAAAATTATATTTCACTAGAACAGCTTTTATTTGCTATATTAATATTTCCTTGCAAATGTATGCTTATCCATATCAGAGAAGAAGAAACAGCTGCTACTCACAGGAAATCTCTGGGGTCCTACAGCAGGTCTTGGCTGGGCGGGAACTGGCAGCAAGGGCACTGAAACAAGAAGCACCTTTTAACACCATTTGTTTTACCTAACAGTTGTTGTAGTTATTTCCAAACGCAGTTGCAATAGAAAGCTAGGATTAAAATCTGCTACTTCACGTGTTAAAACCTGTTACCTTCACGTGTCACGGCTCCTACAATTAACTGTGAGCAACCGTTCCCTCCCCTGCAACATGCAACAGGGCAATTAGGATTCTCCTAGTTAATTTACATAATTTAGTTCTGCATTTTCCAAATTTAAATTGCTCCTTGTTGTAGGAAGGCAAGCTAGAATAGTTATTCAGTCAAAGACATCTCTTAGACAAAGCTGACAGAGACACTAACAATAATTTCATGTTTCAAACAGAAGGATACATGACTAATTTGACTTCTCAACTTCACGCCGCTCAACATTTCCCAGGCATCTCCCAGTCTCACTACCAAGCTACCAGAAAAAGCATGGACATAGAGACACTAACAGGTAAAAATCACTGCTCATGGGGGTAAAATGAGGCAAGCAGCTGCAATTAACAGCATGCAAAAACTACTTAGTCTGGCCTTGCCACCACAGTGGTGTGTGCAACTGTGATCACAGAACTGCTATCTCCGGTGTAAGACTGTGATTCCATAGAGACACCAAGAAGAATTAGGAGACCTCTTCCTGAAAAAAACCTCTAAAACTAGTACTTCAGGGGAATTAACATGGATGATTTGTCCTTACAACTGCACTTTGAAATGCTAGTCACAAAAAACTATTTCCCAAAACATTCACTTAATGTTATGGCAAAATGCACAAAGTGCTACAGCTGGATCGCTTTGGGAGCTGAACGTATATTCGAATCTCAAACACAAAGTGTAATGACAGCTTTCCCATTTCCCAGAGCACTCGGTTGTCTAAGTGGTTAAAAATACAAACACTTCCATGTTAAATAAAGGCCAAGAGAAGTTAAATAAAGCATTTCAAACACACTATGTGTTTGCTCATTTACTAAAAGCTTTTAGTGAGATTCTTCTCCAGTTTGTTTTTAGCACTTCAGAAAGCGATAGGAAAACATTTTCCAGGCAGAGTTAAACACTGACTTTTCAGACAGCTACTGTGTTACACTTCAGAGCAAGACAGATATTAAGAAATGCTGCTAGTTTGAGGGAGAAGTGGGGCATGTTTCCCAACAGAGGTATTTGCTAAAATGCCTCAAAAATCCCTTTTCCCTTGGTAACCAAGGCACAAGAACTAATGCATTAGTGGTTTTTTTCAGTTCACGTCCACGTCTGGCTTCTATCCACTTTCGTTAAGTACTTGTGGTTTGCTGGTTCAGACACTGATGGGGTAAACTAATTGCAGCAGTCTTTCAGCAGGGGAGGACTGTGTGCAAGCTTGTATCACATTACACCAGAAAATGACTGGAATAGTTTCATCCCGGCTTCTAAGGAACATCTGTCGGTATCAAACAGCCATGGCCACACAGAAAAAAATTCATAGGATGCTCTTGACAGACTTAGTCCTAAAATAGTTCAGGTACTACAGGTCAGAGAGGCACTGAGAAAATCAGCATAAGGTGGGAAACTTCAAGAAATGTCAACTGAGAAGAGCACTAGAGTCTATTTCAATATCCTGCCTCCAGCAGTAGCATATAAATTCATATATTTATATATTTTAAACAAATTAATTTAATACTCATGAAAGATAGTAGTTCAAACTCTGTGCCCTTTCAATACTTGGACACTTGCTTAAGCAGCAAAGAAGTCTCAAGTCCTCATTTTCTTGATGTCAAATACTCCGTAGGTGTGAAAAGTATGTTTCAAAAATAATACACAGTATGTTGTAAGACACTATTTTAAGAAGATTAAATTGCTTCTTGCTATAAATTCCAACATTACACTTGAAAAGATCAAGAAGCAATTCCCACACTGATTATTCAGGAGAACTACAATGTGATTTTTCCCAAGACACCAAACAGTTTTCAAAAGGTAAATGGCATACTGAGCTGCCATAAATTGCTCATTAGTTCGTGTCAATTTTGGCAGCGCCACAGTATCCCTGAAATAGCTACTTGTAGTATAAACATTTAAGAGGAAAAAATGTTTTACTTATTATCACAGGTTAAATCAGTATTTCATAGTACATCTATGTACAGTCCTCCAGCACTAATAAACAGATCATACTCAAGTTTGGACTCACATTCAGCAAAAATTACTACCTACAACTCAAAAGTGATTTGCAGAATAGGACAAAAACAAAGATAAATCTATGTGTCAAGCTTAAAGATATGGGATTCAAATGCTACAGGAGGCACAGCTGAACTTCAACTGCACAGTACCTGCAGCAGGTATCCACAGAGGCTCATCTTTTAGGGTTTGACAGACCAAGCCCTTAATCATTTGTGAAGCTTCAAAGACTAAAAATAGAACCAATTCATTTGAAACAAAAGTGACTTGAAAGTAACTATTTTTTTTAAATCAGGATTCAAGGCTGGGCAGGGAGATAGTGGCTACTCTAAGAGACTTGCCTTTGAAACATCAAAGGAAAAAGCCAATGATAGGATTCTTCAACAGTGTTTCTCTTTCAGGCTGTCTACTAGAGCTCTTATACCTGGTATTTATTCACATGAAAATTTCGTAACAATTTACAGAAGGCTTGAATCTGTTTTCGAAAATCTGATATACTCTACGCATTTCAAGACTAACTCAAACCACAAAGATGTTAAAAAAAGTGTATTTCTATGATCTGCAGTTAGGAACAGTGTCCCTGATGCTGACAATTAGAAGCATGTGAGCTTTATCCTGCCATAAAATTAGAGAGGAAAAAATGCCAGTCTACACTAAAACATGACAGCACACCATTAAAATTACCAGAACTTAAGTGTGCATATCATGCACTTCCAGACATGGCATTTTAGCTTCCAGCATCACATTTTCAACAAAAGAATCCAAATAAACTTTGCACCTATCTGACTGTATTCTCCCATGTGGAAAGCCCCTCATGCATCTGAAATATATTCAGCCAAGAAGGGGCAGAACATCATCAGGAACATGAAGTCAATCTGAAAGAAATTATGCTGCAAGAGAAACACATTCTTTTGTTGTCAACCACCAGTCTCTGCCTACTGAAGCTTCAAGCAGATGTTTTAAAAGCAGACTTTCTAAGAGGAAGTTTGGGACAGTACTCCCTGCACTAGGAATTTCTATCTACCATTTGCCTGCAGTGTTTAAAATTCACCTTAATATGCAAATACCATTGAATTATGCCCATTTATCTACAGAAAGCTCCTGATTTCCAACAGATTTTCACATTTTCCTCATGTCTCTGCAAGTGTTTACTTTCATGTAACATAACTGTAAGTGCTGCAGATTAAGACTGAGATGGCCACTACTCTCAGTCACTGCAGAAACACAGCTTCCAATACATGCTCTCTAATCAAGAAGATTAAATTTCTACAGTGACTTAAAAGATTGTATGCTTACAGTGACTTAATAGTATACTGCATACCTATTAGCAGAAAAATTCCGTAGTCTTGCCAAGGACTCTTTCAATAAAATGAATGGCACAAAGGGATCTCATATGAAGCAGCTGCCATCAATACACAGAGCAAAGAATGTCCTTGCTGAATGCAGGTTTTAACACCATTCAAAAATCGATCACTCATTCTCCAGGGCTGCTCAGTGTAAGAGAACACCTGGACTTTTACAAGTCAAGAAATGAACGTGCACATTAAGTCAGCAGATGTAAGACCTAAAAAACCCCAAGAACTACGCCTTCCCCATACAAATCTAATATGGAAAAATCTCCTAACCTGCAGGACGTACACAACTTTCTGGAAATGAAGATGGCAAGAAGGCAAAGACTATGAACAAGATCAAGCAAGAGACCTGCAACAGCTACAGTGCCACAGACATAGTGGTAAAGCTGAGAAGAGCCTGAAGCTGCCCAGTAACATAAAAAAAATTCCTCAGACAGAAGACAGAAAATGCACTGGGATACTTCTGACATTAGGCAAAAGCTCCAACCTTCAGTAGCCATTCCCAGCATTACAATCACACCTGCTTACCTAGACAGAAAAGATCAGGTACTGTTTCACAGGGACAGAGAAAAGGCATCTAGAACAGTCTAAAAGCAATTTTTGTTTCTCATTAAACAGTAACTTAGTTTGGTAGGGCTACAAAAAATGCACAGAAGGTACAAATCCACAAGTAAAGGTCCTTTTGGAATGTTTCCAGATAATCTGTGCTGATGCATACTTTGGTGGGAAGCACCACAGGGAAAAGCAAAATAAGCTCTCTGACACAGCTACTACAAAGCCATCTGTGAGAAGAACAACAGACCTCCATATACTGGCAATATTCTACTCTGCCAAATTCCCACTTTTCTTTGGTCAAATCAATGAAGCAAAGACAGCACTGCCTCGAAGTTCTGCTTATGTGAAGGAGGAAAAAAAACCAGAAAACTTTATCATAAATACGTATAAATATTTATGTTATTTCTTTAGTCTGTCTTTTCTCGACATAACCAGAAATCAGAGCTATGCAGGTGTCTCTTCTTCTAACCCTCTTTGGGATTAAGCATTTCCTAAATAAGCAGTAACATGAACAGCTTTGCTGAGAGCTACCCTAAGAAGCACAGCCCAAATGTTTGCATTAACTTAGAGAAAAAAAAATATTTGCATATTTGCAAATCAAAACAATTACAGATGTGATTCTGTAAAAGAAGAATGGAGGGCATGCATCTTGTCAAGCAAGGATGGCAACTGGTATCTTTTACAGAGCAATTACACTGCAAGGAGTGCCTCAGTACCCTCTCCCCAGAACAGGTAGAATGGTCCTGGGAAATTTACAAATTGCATTAATTTCCTAGTTTTGAAAACTGACATTTATTGTTATTTGATAAGCATGTTCTCCTTTCAGTTTCCATTTTTACTGCTCTTCTCAGGCTTTACATTTAAAGAGTAAACATGATAAAAGCTGAAATGGCTTTGCTTGTTCAGTTGGCCACAATCCAACAACATTATGTCTTACTTCAGGCAAAACATTTGTTTCAAGCTTCAAGGAAAAAACAGCAGCCTGAAGCACATCTCCATGAAGTGATAAACAAACAAATTGTTCCATCTCTGGCAAACAATGAGATGAGTCACGCTTGCATGACTGGGAAGGTGTTCAGGAAGCTCACCTTGTACAGGTGTCACTACAGTCCCCTTGAAATGTGGGTTTATGTGTATGTTCTTCGGTTGCTGAGGTGTCACTGGAGGGGGAGTCATCATTATTCGAGGTGTTTCTAGCTGAGGGGGCATATGTAGCCCTGGAGGAGGAGAAGAATGATGCTGATGCTGTAAAGGAAGCAGAGATTGTAACTGTTGCTGCTGCTGCTGCTGTTGCTGCTGCTGTTGCTGCTGCTGCTGTTGTTGCTGTTGTTGCTGCTGCTGGAACAGACTCATAACAGGTTGCTGGTGTGTTGGAATTAACCTCTGTGAGTGAGTCTAAAGTCAGACAAAAGAACAGAGTCACTAGGCTTTAAAGTTAAAATATCCTGACATAAATGAGCACAAAACCAAAACATCTCTGGAGAACAATTAAGGCTAATTATGAACAGAGAAATTTCTTTTCCTTATAATCAACTGGAACCACTAAAAGCTATCAGCACAGGAAAGCAAAGGAGCAATCAAAAACATTCATATGAAGGAGAGGACAGCAAAGAGCAAAGAAGCACAGGGAATGCAGACACATTCACTCATTTTAAACAGTGAAACTGTCTAGCTTCATATGTCAGTGTTCTGCATATGCCAGTGTCATTAACTGCAATAAGGTTCATGTGAAGTTCATTAGAAATTTGAGTCCTAGTATCAAACACATCCACTATCTTTTCTCTCATGTATAGAAGAGCCTCTCTGAGATAACAGACCTAGCACTAGCAACAAAAGTCGAAATACAAATTTAGGTATCAGGGCAGCACAAATTCAAATACTCTTCAGATATCAGTGCAGCACACCTATACATACTGCTTGAAGAAAAAACTCATTTGCAGATACCTTTCAAAGGTATCTTTCCCAGCTTGTAAGAAAGCATCTTGCTGCTCAGCTCTCAAAAACAAATGGCCAGAATCAGTGCTACTAAAAAAAAAAAATTGTCTCTTTCAGAGGCATTCTTCTGCCTCTCATCACTGTTACTAGATGTCAGTCCTAGTCCAGCAACTTCAAATGGCAGTGCAAGAAGAGACCCGAAGAGACCCAAAGAGGCAACCTTTTAGCAACAAAGGTGTGACAGATCGTTTCTTTCAGCAGCCCTATACAAAAAGCAAAGCAGCTACATAGTATGCACAAGACAACACTGTGATGAGCACAACAATATTTACGTTTAAAATCAAAATAGCTTGCAAGGACTGCAGCAAAACAGGAAAAAAAATTCAACCTCCACTGCTTAAAAAGCACAAAATATACTACTGCAGGGCACTCAAGAACTGAGATATCCACTGACTCCTGCCAGTGACCAGCACCTACTTACTGCTGTTGGAAAAAATCACCTTTAACAAAGATGACTTTGTCCTGCAAAGACATACACAGACTTTGTTCTACAATCTCCACTTCCAGTATATTTTATGACAGTGAACAAAAATAAGTGTTGACCTCTTGATCTCTTGCTAGTTGGTTTTGGTAAGGTTTTTTTGATGGAAAAAGTAATGTCTTTTACATTGTGATACAAAGCACAGCAGAGAAAGAGAAAGCAGTAACAGCTAAATTTCATTTGAAATCCCAAAATAATAACTTATCTAGTAGTCAAGTGGTGATTACTGTCCTAGGGTTTTATTTACCTCCAAAGTAGCACAGCTTATATGAAAATAGATTTCTTGAAGAAGTTTCAGCAAAATCATTACCTTGACAGAACTCAAGAAGTATTTTACAGAATTCTATTTTTTAAACTACATTATTATGAATAATGGAGGACCGAACATGTTTCCATGCTGCATGTAGACTTCTTAGAGGAATTCAATTTTTCCTCCATCCTCATGGAAACCAGCAGGTAAATCTGACTGTGATTCATCAGTCAAAATGCACTTTTCATTTTGAGGTCTTGAGATTGCTCAAGGTGAAAACATTAACAGGACTAAGCACACGCTGTACAATCACCACATCACACAAAACTCATACGGCCTAATGGTGCCCTGAAAGAGCAGAAGGTCTACACTGGAGAATATATTCCACCTTTGCAAAGATTCATTATTTAAAATGCATTTCTCCACAACTTTCCTGCAAGGATGCTCAAAGAATACTAAGGATTAAAAGGTACCATTGTTGATGGCTGGTTTGGCAGCAGTGCAGGCCTGTGATCCTTCATCCTTCCCCTATCATTATTGTCTCTCCTTGGTTCTCCCATTCCATGGCACATAACTGAGCCTCCTCTCCTCCCTCCTCTCCTGGAGCCGTAGCGCCCCTGCTTAAGCTGCCTTTCCCTCTCTTCAAATTCACGTAATGCTGCTTGGGCTTCTGCAGAAAGCTCTGTTGAGAGAGAAATGGGGAAAAATATTTTAGCCTTGTGCTGAAAAGGTGGAAAACACAGTGACAAATAAAACACTGTCAGAACTACACAAGAATTCCTGCGACTAAAATTTGCAGGCACTTTGATCTCCTTTAGGTGGCATGTTAACATTTCATTAAAGACATCTTTAAAAGGAAAAAGCACAGATACTTGTGTCTTTTGCACAGGCAAAAAGCAGCAGATAAATGAAACAAACATGAACAAAAAGGTTAGGTTGTTTTCTTTTGGAAGATGGTATTGAAGTCTGCCTTCTGCCCCAAGAGGAGACTGTGGCTCCTCTCAAAGTTTTGTTACCTTTAACATCTCGCTTACCTGCAGATGTCAGGCCAAGACAATGACTCTGCAGTAAACTATTGTAAAGGATCTGTGGAGTCTTCCATATAAACAGATTTCATGTACCAGACTCTTCTGCATTCTGCACAGAAGGCTATTCTGCTTGCTGAAATGTATCTAGTATGTAACTGCTTTATTTTTGTTTTACTGTATGTGGTTTAAGAACCAGCTGTACTTCACAAGTGGCAATTCCACTGAAGAGAGAGCACACATTAAAATCTGTGCTCAGCTCAAGTCAAGCACAAGGCTGCTGCTAACACCCACCCAACTCACATCACAGGTAAACACCAGAGAACACATGGTACTCAGCAAAGATCACAAATCTGCTTAAAACATTGGACAATGCTGACAGCATTAAGCATTGCTTAATGCTTAAATTAATTTACTGCATAAATGATGCAGTAATAGACCCAGGTAATAAAACCACTTGAAAATACAGAAAAGGTCTACAATAGGCTTGAGGAAACACACCATGAAAATATAAGCAGAACCACTCGCCAGGTTTCAATCACTTGCAAAGGGTAATAAACTTTAACTCAAACAGCTGATGCAGCTGAATCTTTTGCCCATGGGCTAGTCAGATCCTTTGTTTCCCCTAATACTGATACCTGCCTCTAACAAAGCCAAAATTAAACTACTAAAAAAACCCCACACTCTGGACAAATAAAGCATATTTAGAATTAATATGGTATTTAATTTTCAATACTACACACGGTTGCCATAATATATGAATATCAGAATTAGTAACTGGCAGGAAACACTACTATGTCTCCACACCACTAGATATCCTCTCCCAAGAATACATAACTAAATCAATTAGAAAACTCTTACAATTTCTTGTGCATCTAAAGGGGAAAGCTACTTAAACCACCATCTTAAACATCTTCATAAGTAATCTCCATTAGTCTTTGAAGTCGAGGATTGACAGAAGGGCAGAAAAGGGTGAGCACTGAGCATTCCCTCTGGGCAGTTGTTCTTACTTGCCTACAAAAACTACCTGCATGACTGAGCTGCAAAGACTAAATTTGCATGTCTCAGTTCTCAGAAGTATTCAGCACCTTCACAAAGCAGGAGCTTTTCAATTTTTAAAAGTTCTGAACTTGCTGATGGTCTGTAAGAACACAGCAAAAATGACAGACTTCTAAAAGCCCAGGATCTGTCTGAATTTCCTATTTCATTTTTGCACATTGGTGATGATTCAAGTTTTGCTACCTCCTTTTCTCTCCACTCTGACACCACAACTGAATGGCATAAAGCCTTAACAAGTACTCTTATGAAATGCTACCTTTGCCCTCAAGGCACCTGCACAGCAGAGCCCAAGACAAGCAGGCTTTATCAGGAAAATCTTACATAATGCTTAGAATGAGGGAAGGAACCTCAGTCCCTCAAGTCTTGGGTATCAAATGTGCATTTCTGACAAAAATTAAGAGAAGTGTATTCTTGCCCAAAGCAATCAAAACCATTAGATGCAAGTAAAACAACTGCCATAGGCATTTTTTGCTGCCAGGGATCAAAAGCGCTAGTTAGATGGGAAAAACAGAGTTCTGATTTCAGATCTCCTTCCTCTCCACACCTACAGCAAGCTGCGTTTCTTCAGAAACCCACAAACATGGAAGGGCCTATGTGGGCTTTGATCTGACCTGCCTGAAAGACAGACTGCTACTTCCCCTATATATCCACTGGGGAAAACTGGGCACTATGTTGCAAGAGTAACTCTCTTCCCTTATCCAGAAATGATCCGAGCCCTGCAGAGCACCTGGGACCAGCTGCTGCTTGGACAGTCGCTCTGTTTTTCCAGGAACAGGACAGGCAGGACAATTTCTCTGCCATCTCCCACACTACAACCCTGATTTCAGCAAGGCTGCAGTCTGGAAAATGAAGTTCAGTCATTGCAAAAAGTAGCTACCACTGATGGTCAAGCAAGACAAGAAGCAAGTTCCTGTCAAACAGCTTAGAAGTCACATGTGAGGAACGTAATTTTTAATGAACCTGAGAACAGAGCTAGGCTTCCTACAAAGCAAGACTATGGCCAAGTCTCTCAGACTCCTGAGCACACATTGAAGGACACTGAATAGAAACAACTTTGAAGAATGGGCAGCTCCAAACAAAATTACTTCTAACCACTGTGCTGATTAAGCTTGGGGAAGGGATGACATCATCCATACAAAGTCAAGTCTGTCAATCTTGGACGTGCAGAATCACTATCTTTAAAATACATAAATTATTTTCGGCCTCACTTCACACAAAATTTCTCAAATTTTTAATGCCGTGTCCTTAAAGGCACAGTCCACACACTCAGTTTTTCAGCCAGAGTAGGGAACACATGTAACACCAACTTTGGGAAAAAATATCCCAAACAAAACCGCACACAAATTCACATTCATACTGCATCTATGACCACAGAAGTACAACATAACCATTGCATTTTAAAAATAAAAACATTACATCAACATCAAGCATATTTCCCCCACAACACGCCACTGAGGGCAACTGTCCTACCTGTGAAGAATTTTGCTTAGACATGTAAGTGCAGCTTCAGAACCTTCTTACAAAAGTTAAGACTGATGCCACAAGCACCACAAGTGTTGCATGTAGCAGGTGTACATCACCACACAGCAAAATACAGTCAGTTCTATTATGAGGGGAGCTGCATACTGAATTTGAGAGCATTGTGTCCCACACACAGGTATCAAGCAGAGGAGATAGCATGCAAGATGGTTTTGCAAGGACAGAAGCAACAAAAACAGTCCCTGCCTCCCTGAAAGCAACCTCAGACTGCTCAAGAAAGGCAGTGATGAGCAAAGGAAGAAGAGATTCTCTTTCCCTCCCTGGGGTCTCCCAAAGCACAGCCAGGTATTCACATGAATACAGCTTCTCCCTGGCTAGGAACTTGTGCACAACTACAAACACATTCATTTACATATATATGCAGTATGTTGTCATTTCTTTTCTCCTCATCATCCAGATGTGCAAACTGATTACACTCTGTGCTTCTGGACACAGAGCAACTGCACAAATTTGAAACACTGATTTCCTAGCCCTGCCTGAGATCTCAGCCACAAGGCACCACAGTGAACATAAGCCAGCTAAGCAGGGCATAACGAGAAGTACTGCCACATGCAACTGACTTTTGTTAGCACTTTACAATTGGTTCTGTCTATGTCTAAGGGTATGGGTTGTGTATTTTTGATTAGATACAGAGGAAATACTTTGGTTTGGTAATACCAAAGACGTTTTTCCTCTTCACATTCCTCAACAGGTAACTACATCCAGAGAATAATGAAAATTCCCACTCAGAAGATTTCACCTACAGGCACCAATTTCTTATCAGAGGTGACAAACTTGGTATTGCTAGAAATCAATTGCACAGCTGTCCTACAATACCTCTCTTCTGAATTTTGAAAAACCATTCTTTACATTATCTTGGATAAAGAAAAGTTTAGGAAAGATCTTAGCTTCATTATTTGAGAGCACTATTTTTACATCTTTTTTACCAGCACGCACTTGGTCTCATCTTGACTGTACAGTTCTCACACAAAGTTAATGCAGTGAATCAGCAATTATTTTTCTAGTGTCTCTAAGTGTCAAGATTAATTTCACTATTGCTGGTAATAAAATGGTTTCAAATGACATCTTTAATCAGTAAGTAAGAATGCGCTCCTCCAATAGAGACAAGCTGTCACAAAAGGTCACCAAAATGTGACAGGATGGAAATTACGTTTGTAACTTCAACTGAAATGTTAATTCCTCTTTAAGTGTTTTCTGAACTATGTTCATATTTTAGAGTAAGGAGACATAGGTCTGCAATGAAATCTCATTTTTAAACCATAGCAGCTGTAAAAATTTGCTCTATAATCTTAAAAGGAAGGAGATATTTATACGCAAACATAATTTTTTGTGGTTTAACCTTTTACTGCATGGTCAGTTTTCTGGTCTCTATCAACAAATTATTAAGGAAAACTAGTGTGAATAGAAACCATTTCACAACAGCAATATTGTGTTTTTGCCAAACATTAGTTTCCAAAAAAACTCTTTATAGAATCATCCACATTTGCACTCATATTTTCCTTATATCTCAGAGCTATATCCCAGATCACTTGGAATTACATTTAAACATCTAATTCAAATTGCTGTTCCTTTAATAGTCAAGTTCCACTACAGGCCTTCTCCATATTGGCTGGTCTTGTTTTTACATTAAACTAAAGAATAAACCCACAGATACTTGAAAATTAATGCAATTGTCATTTACCTTGCAATTTTGTGCAGAAATTTAGTTATTCCAGCGCACGTTTGTTTTTAAAATATTCTGTTTTGTAAAGCCACGAGCACCTTTTGTATAAACAAGATACAGTCTCCATGTGGTTTGTAGAAATAATGGACTTATGGCTGCAAACACATTTGGAATGCACCTCCAAAACACTCTTTGCCCTTTACTATCATCCATTACAGCTCTGCAAAACAAACCATTGCCACAAAACCTCACCCAAAGTTTCAGGAATGTTCCTCCTTTCTCTTGTCACATCTGAGAGCCTGATGATCGTTCCTTCTTTCCGTTCAGTTTTGAAACGTAATCGTCCAGACTCTTCATCATCATCCTCCTCTTCATCAGATTCTTCTTTTGTTTCTTCTTGAAGTTCCAGAGATCCAATAGCTGCCTAAATCACAAAAAAGAGAGTACATGCAGCCTTAAAAAGTCTCTTGCAAACAGTGTCAAAAGCAAAACTTTCTTTCAAAGCCCCAGTCCACAATTTTTGCTGGTATTATACATTGTGCTCATATATAATTCAGTGAACATTTAGGAGTTTGGTGAATTTTTTTTAAGATAAAAATATATGTACTATATAATAAATTATAAAGTTAAATCTACTTAAGAGAAGAAATCTGCTGTAATATTTAAGGGAACATTGAAACAACAGTCAGAACCTCCATCTGATCAGTAGGTACTTCTGCACACAAATTGATATTTCATCCCTGAATTGACTAATATGCAAATATTGGTTACTACCAGATTCAAGTAATAAAAACAGTAAAATCCTTTTTTTTTTTTTTTTCTCATCTTTTAACAACTGTCATGATGTTAAAAAAACCCAACCAACCAACAATAAAGATAACCTTGCACCTCAAGTCTTATTCCCCTAGGTATGTATGCCTCTACTTTTGTCTGTTCCTCAAATACTTCCCGGTTTCAATTCAGTTATTGATGGGGAGAATGAGAATAGGACTGGATAAATTTGAAAAAAACTAGATTTGTATTCTGGAATGCTACTGGAATTTACTCTCCCGTTCTCTCTAAAACAGAGAACATTTACTTAAATAAAACAATGTCCCAAATGAAAACGGATCCCTCTACTTCAAATTAACAGAAACAAACAAAAAAAAAAATTCATTTTCGCATGCAGGCCTGATGAAAATCATTTTCAGAGTGTTACACAAGTTATATTGGATTTCTACACTTAAAAATTAGAAGTGCTCTAATATCGTATGATTCTCCATAAGAATTTTTGGTTAGTGTGTATTTAATTATTTCTTGTACAAGCCTACTTGTTCGTTTGTTAGAGCCTGCACATGCATTTTAATTCTATGCAAAGCCACTAAATACATCATAAATTTTTATGCTGCTTGAGGACAGTTAGAAAAAGAGCCAAATCTAACATACAAAAACGGTTTAATCTTCTAATTAACCAGATCTGTGCAGAAATTTATATGAGAATGGCACAGCAAGTGTGACAGTCAGGTGGACAGATACTAAATCACAAATCAAGAAAGAATTAATGGCATAATTGTGCAAGAGATTGCAAATTTGCCTATCCAGCAGCTTAACTTCAACCATAACCAAAGAGAAATGTGGGAAGAAAGATCAGAGACAGGGTGACCTGCAAGACTGCTTCTGCTTTAAAGGACAGCAAACCTTATGAACTCAAGCTCAAAGCTACTCCAGCTTTGGTCTGGTGAATAAATGATCTGTACACTTAGTTACAGGGCTTTATTGGGTTACTGATCCCAAGTAGTGTTTTACCCATTCCAGACAAACCTTTAAGCACATTTCCTGACCTCACAAAACTGCTTTAAGACACAGCTAAGAGAACAGTCAATTTTTACAAAAGGCTTTAAGGCTTTCATGTTATAAATATATTTATTTTGGTGTAACAACTTTATCATATTAAAAAAAAAGCAGGTAAAAACAACAGGCAAAGCAGGAGGAAAAAAATAAAATACACCTTCAAGACTGAAAGAAATCCAAACCTCAAAAGCAAACCCAAACTGAGCACAACTGGTCTAATTAACATATCCACATATAATCAAAATACCTTTGAGGACAAGAAGTTGATACTCATGGAACAGAGGAGAGATGTCAGCAAGGAAAGAGATGCTAACATGGTTTAATGAAAACAAACAACATGAAGAAAGACAGGGTTGGAATTTTACTTTGAAAAGAGGGACTCCCAAAAGAGCAAGGCATAGCAATATCTCTATTAAATCTGTGTTTTTACAAATATCACAAACCCCATAATTTTACTGTCTCACTCTCCTTTTAGAAACTTTCCCTTCAGGACCAGGATTTGGAAGTCAGAACTGGAGCAGCTGTTTTGCAAGACATGCTTACACTACACTGAGCCTCCTGCTTTACTCTGAAGCATAAATCCCAGATACATCCATGGCCCTTAAAAGGTACACTGGAATTCTGATTTTTATTAATCAAAGACTGGTCTGTCATGTAATCTCATCTGTGAGTGCTAAACTTAATTGTGCAAGGCACTGTGTGTAGATCAAACTTCAGAATCAGGACTGGAAAGGGTAATGAAGTCTACATTGTCCTGAAAACTTCTGCTATGTTTTAATGAAATGCTATTAAAAAAAAAAAAAAAAACACAAAACCTGTAGAAATTTAGTTGCATTTTGACAGTTATTCATTCTTGAAAAAAAAATCTATTCTAAAAGAAAACATCCCATGTTCTGACAGACTATCAGACAACTAATTACCTACACAACAATAAAAAAAAACCCCTCACTTTTCTAGACTAGCCCTATTCTACTCTTACTCACTTATACCAATTCTGAAGTCTTGGTCTGACTCACTTGATTCATCAGCATAATGCTCATGTCACCTACGAATATGCAAGCATTAAATATCAAAGACAAAAAAAGAAATTGAAGTAGCCAATGAAAAAGCAGGCACCAAGGCAAGGCAGCGCTGGAGAAGGGTAACTGACCATGTCCAAGTCCAATTACACCTATTATTGAGGGATTTATGCAGTGGAGACACAAACATGTCTGACAGGCACCCCTATGCTCTCTCCATACAGCTCCAGGAAAGGTTGGCTGAGCAAGGTAGGAGCACACCCCCTTCCCCTGCAGTTTGTTCTGCAGTTGTAAAATGCAAGATTCCACCATGACCTTTTCCAGCTTCCAGCCAAACAGAAGGAGCTGTTTTGCCAAGATTACAGCATGAATGGATCCTACCTTTCAAAGAGACACAACTGCACAGAATTAAAACATACCATTATGTACAGGATTGGCTTTAATACTTGCTAATTGTGAACATCTCTGCATATATATTAAGAGTCCTTGAATGGCCACTTGAGGTCACTGGACTGGACTCAACAGCCCAGGCTTCTCAGCAGCTCTCCTCAAAGGGAGCTTTACATTTCCCACTATGACACCGTGCACACAGCTACCAAAGAGCTTTGCTGACCCTCACACATAAACAGAATGACCTTTCTTCTGCCATCCTCATTAAATAACTATGCCCTAAATCCCAGCCACTGAGCAGAACTCTTCACACTGGGTTATGAGATGCTGTGGGGAAGGAGGGAGTGCTCCTGCCCTGAACAGGTTACAGGCAGCTGCAGGAATGCCAACAGACACAGCCCAAGGGAAGCTGCAGAAACACTGACAACATGATCCTTCCAAACACGGGATCCTCCCACACACGGGATCCTCCCACACACGGGATCCTCCCACACACGGGATCCCCCACACCCGGGATCCTCCCACACACGGGATCCTCCCACACACGGGATCCTCCCACACACGGGATCCTCCCACACACGGGATCCTCCCACACACGGGATCCTCCCACACACGGGATCCTCCCACACACGGGATCCTCCCACACAGCGTTCAGGAGAGCTTTCTGCCAGAGATTCCTAAGATGTGCAACACCAACTAAATTAAAGGTTAAAAAACATTTACTAACAAGCCATAAAAAAGGAAATGGAGACATCCACTTCAGATTAACAGTGAAGAAGCTGCAACTGCTCAATTCCAGGGGATCAAGAAGTAACAGGGCAGGTAGGAGGATATTATACCTATCCCAAGGGCACAGATTCCACAGATGAAAAATGGGACAAAAAATAAATCTAAGTGCCTTAAAATAAGTTTAAAAATTGGCTGTTTTGATTTGCATTCTTTTCATCACTTTCCTCCAGGCTAGCAGGTAGTTTCAAACTTGAACAACGGAACGGAAGTGCAGAAGTTTTGGCTAAACACAGATGGGACAATTCAGACAGACACATTGGCATTTTTTTTCCAAGCCTATATCCTATCAAAAGAAAAGCAGTATGCAACACTTCTTCATTAAATGCTTTCTTGATTAAAGTACTCTTCATTTCTTATCAGCATAACCCAAGACACGGCTTCAATTATGCAATGATATATTCCCCTATCATTGACTTCACAGAATACTTCCAAAACAAAACAAAGACATTATGAATTCTAATTTCATGAGGCTTAATTTTTATGAACATTTCACAGAAGTAATTAGTGATATTTTTCCTCTGAAATATTTAGGACATGATACCTCATGTGGCTGTTCTACCACACCTATTTGCTGCTGAAACTTCTGGGTGTTGGTTTTGCTCTATACCTTAGGAAGGCAAAAATATTTTCTGAAGCACTGCTATGTTTTTCAAGGAAGCCACACAGAGTGTTACTTACTTAAAATCCAAGTTCTGCAATTTTAAGCACTGTTTCAAAAGCAAACTTTACCTTCCTATTCCTCATTTCTCTCACCTGAGTGCCACTTGTACCAATTGTCTCACCTCCCTTACTCACTTGTTTCCCCCATTATGTTCCAATTCCCCAGTCAGTCAGCTCTTCTCTAGGTTTACGAAAAGATTTCTTCATGAAATATAATAAGAGGCTTTAGCTGGTTTTAATGTAGTAACAGTTTAAAACAAAACACCACCCAACATCCTTCTCTGTTATTCAGATGCCAAATTTCAACCAGTATAATGCTCTTTCTTTTTACTGCATCCATTACAGCTCCACTTGTGTCGCAGGAGAACACCAACCCTTAACCCTCTTAACAGGCACTGAATGTTATGAGATTTAAGGAAAAGTGGTTACATAACCCGAAAAAAGAACAAAACTCTTCAGAGCTGGAGGCAGGCATCTAACCATGGAATGAACAGAAGTGAATACAAAGGTTCTCTCTCATGGTGGTGTTCTTCTTTGGAGAGTGCAACTGTGAGCCTACTGCCAAATGGAAGTAAGATCCAACAAAATAATAAAGGAAAGAAAGATGGTGCTATTTTGGAAAGGTGAAATTTGTGGCAATCTGCAAACCATCAGAATATAGCCAAAATACCATCTTAGACGATGAACAACTCCTGTAAAAGCTCTATTAAAAACTTGAATTAAAGGTTCATTTTGAATGAAATTAATTTAATTCTGATTTGGACAAATTTAGACAACACGATTACCACAGAATTCTCACTCTAGAGTTCATACTCCCAAAATGAAGCTGTGCTTTTTTATAGCAGTAAGTTTGGCTGTTAATCCCAGCTATGCAGTTAATTTTACATGATGTGCATTTTGTCCATCATCTCAGACTGTGGCTGCAGACACTTTCATAAAAGTATCAATCCACCTCCAAAACATCAGAAGTGTGTATCATCAATCCAGTGAAGGAATAAAAAGTGTTCAAGATTTCGAAGTTCTTTTGAAGGGTAGATTTAACACTTGGGAAGTAGGAAATTAACTACATTAAGGTATATTTGGTGCAAGATGTTATCCTTGCAACACTGAAGGCTGAACAATGCAGGTGGTCTCTTTCAATACAGATCTCCACCTAGCAAAAACTGTTGTTTTACCAAGATGGGTTTGATACAACTGGAGCATCACAGCATACCCAGTCGTCAGAACTTCATAGAGTAATGCTGCTGTGTCCTTGAGGAATTAATTTCCTGATGAGTTAAAGCTCCAAAGAGGAAATACACTCTGACTACACTTCTCAGCAGGTAATCCATTCAATCCTATTTAATTAAGAACTGGAATAAAAGTAATATTAAAGCAGATTCCTGGTGGGGAAAGGGAAAAAAATCTTACATCAAAAACTTGCTACAAATTAAAAATGGATGTGATACTCTTACCTAATAACAAAAGGAAAAAACTTGCAAGAGAGCTAAAGTGGCAAGATAAAAAAGCCATTCTTTTATGAAAGCTTGCAGGTGCACGAAATATGGTATTGCACATGCATGATACAGGATGTCTATATTTTCTGTAAGATAATTAATTAGCATATCTAGCCAGTACATCCAACAGGAAATAAGTTACCCCAGTAACCCAGCCCTGGGTCAGCTGGTCCAGGGGCTTCTTTGCCCTGTTTTCTTGTTATGTCTCTTAGGTTCTGGTAGACATAAGATGTCCCTATCAGGAATGCTTTTCTTAAGAATAAGACTAAACAGAATTTCAAGAATGTATAGTAAAGGTTTGTTAAACTGTGAGAGGGAGCAGTAAAAATACTAGAAGCTACACAAATAGATATTAAAAATCTACAAGGCTATAAATACATGAAAAATAAATAAAAAGCTAAAAAACCTTTAGGCATCACTACCAGGCTATAATTAGTGAATGCATACTTGGCAGACCTTAGTGTAAGCTTTCTTATTGAAAATGAAGGAACTCATCCATTTTCCTCATCAAAGAAGATAAATCTCACAGAAATTACAGTCTCAACATAAATTTCAAAACAACGATCTCACCTTCCCCTGTCTAAAAGACCAAACCTTCCATGCTTACACTCCTCCTCAAAGGGAGACCCCCATGAACTGTATTTACACCCCAACAGCACCAGTGATCCATCTGCTAAAGGGATGCACCACAGCTCTTGGAGGTTTAACAGACTGTGCAGTATTACTGTCATTTCCTACTCAAACAGGACCCTGAAGTTTCTAATGCTGAAGCCAAGACTAAATATGCACATTCTGGGCTCTTCCCTTATGATTTTAAACCCAAGGGAGACAGGAGATCTGATGTATCTGACAATATAGATGGTATCATAATTAATTTTATACATAGAGAACTACCACCACTAATTTAACAATGGCAAAGTTGCATCAATTCTTACCCAGCAGTATGTACAGTTCTACAAAATCAAACTGTAACAGAACTAGTTATTTTAAGTTTCCATTGAATTCATGACATACCTCTTCTGATTCATTAGCCATTGTCTGGGATTCTTCCAGCTCCTCATCAGCTGCATACTCTACTTGTTCTTCCATTGCTTGCTCATTATATGACTGCATGTAATCTTCATCCTAAAGCAGTAAACAGGAAGGTGAAAAGACACAAGGCCAACTTAATAGGTGGGGTCTGACTGCATTGCTACAGCTTCCAGAGTGGAAGAGAAGGATTGCATCTCGCAGAACAGTCATCTCTAAGTGATATGGCACACATACAGCATAATTAGCAGGGCTTTTAACCAGACAATAATTTCAATACTATCAAAACCAGAACAGTTTCCATTCATATCTCAGCAATGTCATCATGAAGATCCCATTTAATACTGTTTGCCCCAACTACTTCTATGCATCTGCATCCACTGACTAGAAATTCATGAAGGAAACACTGCAGGACTTCCTTACAGGAAATACCCATCTATAGCACATATGTATTAACATTAGATTTTACCTCATCAAATATAAACATTCTTAAAGCATTCTGTAAGTGCTTACATATGAGTGGGTTACAACTCTGAAAAATTATGAACTTAAAACAAAAGCAAAATCTCGCTTAAGTTTGTTTGTATTTTCCAACACCTCACTGATCACATACAGTTTAAATTACGATTAAATCTTTTCATTAGCAATTAAAGCCAGTGCATGTTCTCTAATATGCTGCTTAAATTATATTGAATTATGCAGGTGACATTTTCTGAACTAACCTCCAATCTCTTTATTCAGGTTTAGACAGCTCTCAGTTACAAAAAGGATGAACAAGCAGGACATCAATCACTTTGGGATATTAGCACCTTAAAGATGTCTTTAGCAGGTCAATAATCTTTTCACCTTCGCAGGACTTTATCAGATCTTGTCTAAAGCCTGGATAAAAGCTTTTGCATTAAGTACTTCTAACAATTGGCAGTGTATCTCCACCACACAAAGCTGTTTTCTTCCTTAAGGATACAATCCTCAAGGTCATGATTCTCAACTGCTTCCAGCATGACAAAGGAGCATTACCTACCGCCAAACAAGCTGTCAACACAAACTTTGTCACAGCCCAGATAAAGAAACTGGCAGACAGTGATAATAGGTCTAATTTCCCCTCCTCCCTAGGGAGGTAAACAGATTTTAAATCAGTCTAAAACCCTATGCACATGAAGCAATGTTATCTTTGAAGATACAATAGAAGGAAACTCACTGGAAATTCATCTAGGGGTTCATTGATTTCCAGGTCTAGCACTTCATCTTCTTCTCCAGGCTCTTCCCCATATTCTATTTGGTCTTCTGTCAGTTCAGGATCATTGCCTTCATAATGTCCTTCCTCTGCATACTCTGAGGCATACTCTTCAGGTGCTTCAGATTTGTCATAACCAATTTCATCTTCCCTTGGTCATACTCAGATTCATGCCCCAGTGAGGGATCGTTGATGGACTCGGAGAGTTCGTATGATGTCAGGATGCCAGACGTGGCATTGAGGCTCACTGTGACACCTGGAGAGCTGGGGGACAGGGGGGAAATTCAGAGGCTGAAGTCTAACTGGCAGCTACTCACAAAGATTTAGCAAAACAAAGCCAACAAACATAAAATCTCCAAGTTGGTGGATAGAATTATACCCCAAACACTATTTGACTCCATGCCATGTTCTCATAATGCATACTAAAATGTAGCTTATCACCAGCTGCAGGCTATTTGACCAGGGAATCAAACCAACCAGATGGTTTAGCAGGTCAAACTGGCAAAAGTCCTGCTTGGTAACCAAAGCAGACCAGATTCAATTTTAATTCCAAGACTAACAATAAAAATAAAAAAACCCCATGAAATTACTGTAACTGCATCTGTTTTCCCAATCTTTCAGAATACACTAGTAAAATACTTTTCACTAAATGTATTAACATTGTTCATTCTTGATTATCTTGAATTCAAACTTGCATTTTTATGATAGCTTTAATGTTCTACTTAATATAAAATAGCCAAGAACTGTAATTTAAATAATTAAGACATTCTTAACTAGCAAGACACAAAAAAAAAAAAATCAATACAAAAACTGGCAAGTTTATAATCTGCAGGCAAAGCAAAGCTCAGTTTAATGTTTACAAAAGCCAAGGCCATCAAAGCAAAAAAAGCAACTAACCAACAGCAGACTAGTTCTTGATTTGAGAGCTCTGGGTAAAGGGAATACAAATAATTTATTTTATTTTAAATAACATTCCTATTATTCTCCATTTTCCTAAGTTTGGGGGAACAAGATCCAGACAGCTTTGAGCAATTTGCATCTCTAAGAAGAAGAGTATTTAACACAAAAGTGAAGACATTATATAGGATTATCATTATCCTCTCAACTACGGAAGCATGAGGTTGACTGGAAACATAAGGGGAAGGGAAAGGCTCTCTCTGGCAATAAAACTGCTACAAATGCAAAATTTGTCTACAGAAACCTGTTTCCACTAAGCAATATTATCACATTTGAGACACTTTATCACCACTGTGTTTGGTCACACAGGCATCCCTCTATCCAGGGTTCTCAAGGAGGATATACAGCAAAAAAAAAAAAAAAAAGCCAAGAACTGTAACTGGGATTCCCCTTCTTGAAGGGAACAGTCCAACCCTCACTCCTGCAGGGAGGAAAATGGCAGCCAATGAAGAGATGATGGTGAAGCATCTTATCACATCCTCATCAGTCCAACATAAGGACAGGAGTTCTTATCCTAATTACAGCCAAAGACTGGAGATATCAGAGATGGAGATACACCTATGCATGTTATACATATACGAACATTCATAGCCCTTCAGAGGACATGCCCTGCACAGCATGCACTAAGGGAAAGCTGGAAAAATATGCAGTAAAAACAGCAATGGCATTGCATCACTTTGGCATCACAAGCATTTTCTCTCCTACTTCAGTCCAGCTTGAAAAGCAAAAACAACAACATATTAATTTTGACTTGTAATGCCCATAACTCAGTGGGGAGCTGTATTACCACAGAGTATTCACAGGGCAGGAATCTCAGTAAACTCCCATTGAAATATCTCTTCCAGCCTATTAAATCTGTTCAAAATTTTCTGCTATGTAATTGTACACAAATATTTAAGTCAAATTCCCCTCCTCGGAGTCTTAGGAGGTAAGATAGATTTTTAAAAGAAAGATAACAGAAAAGAACTATATAGGACTGATGCCTTTCCCTTGGTCCTAAAAATTAAGAGCCAGACACAGTTAAGTGATAAAGGGTTTTCACCTTGGTATTTAATAAGGATCCTTATGGTGCACCACTTTGCCAAGGTGAAACGTGTCAAAACGCATGCACACGATAAATTGTGCATACAATTTACAGACCTTACAAATGAACATATATAACAAGGGTGCCCCAATGGGAGGCCTAGATGAATGGAATGATATCCTCCCACCCCAAGGAATTCCACCCTGGATGGGCCAACTCTCTAGTTTACAGGATGTATTCTAGAGGGGACCTTGGTTTCTCAAGACATGTAGGGTTTTCCAGTCTCCTGCTACAGAGGCCTTTAGGATGTTTGGTCTCCTGGCCTAACAGAATACCTGGACTATGCTAAATTATCAGACTTAAGAAATTACAAGTATGCATGCTTAAAGTACTGAGGTACAAAAAAGTCATATAAACAGTACACAAAAGAAAAGGCAAAAAATCATCTTGGCATCAGGACAAGGAAGCTTATCACAGTAAGCTATACTGAGGCTGTAAAGAAAGCTCTGTAAGAGCTTATAATTAATTCTATGTGCACAGCAGATGACACAATTTCTTCTTATACGCTTTCTAGAAATTTGCATAAATGTATTAGATCAAAATAAACAAAAATAGTTTTATTGAAATGTTAAATGAACAGTGCTACTGAGTACATCATATATATGTCACTAAGTAGCTGACTAGGAAAAAAGTAAAACTATTTTAAGTATACACCAATAACTTTAGTAGTTATTAGCTATCAGCAATAGGAGTTGTTCATAGTTTTGAGTTATTCAAAACAAGATTCAAAAAGGAAATACCGAAATTCTTGTTCCTCTTCATTGTCGCTTTGAAGAAGATCATCATTCAGCTCCTCATCTGACAAGTCTGACTGATTCTAGGTTTAAAAAAGTCAATCATGAACATAAAAGACACAAACTTTTAAATAAGTACTGAATGCTAAATATTTTTCATGACGAATACATCCCAAACCAAGACCGTATCTTCAGAGAAATTACCTATTTCAATGAGAAAAAACATACAACACAAGTTCACTAATCTTAAAATACATCTTTGACAATCCTATGGAAATTTACAGAACTCAAATTTGCCTCTCTATCAACACTTATTTTTCACTGATCCATTCTCAAATATAGCCAAAGATGACAACTCAAAACAGGAAGGAAGGAAGGTTAGCTCTAGTACACAGCCTTGTGACCTTGATGCATTAGGCAAGTCATGAAAATGCATGAACTGCAGCTTCTAGAGAGAAGACAGAGGAGACAGGAGCAAAGGATATGATAAAGAAAACTGAAAAGTCATGATTAGTTTGCAAGTGAAAAAAAAAAAACCAACAAAAAACAGAAGAAAACACTGTGTCTCCTCCTAATTTGTGAAATTAAACAACTTTCAGTAGTTGGGTTTTTTTAATAATTAGTCCCGAGGGAGAGAAAACTGCAGTTCTGCTGAGCAACATTTCCAACCCCTAAAGTAATAAGGCCAGAAAGGTTACACAAAGATTCATCTAAAAGTACTGGAATGAGATTAAGTAGAAGGAAGTTTAGCCTAAATAACACTGGAAAAACTTTCTGAGAAAGCCATTATTACCCACCACACAAGTTCCATACCCACAAATACTGCCCTGTAACAGGGCAAACTAAAAAGAAGAACAGAAAAAGCAGAAAAAAACCACAGAAATAGGAGAATCAAGTACTGGTTAGCATTTGCATATATAATTTTTAAAGATAAGTAAGTAGCTTTGTCACCTCCATTCAATGTGAACTGCTGGTTTTGGTAACTCTGTAACAAGCATATGAAATCATTACCTCCCTGGAATTTTATTCTCTTTAAACCAGCACATGAGAGTAAGGAACTTCCTATATTTAACAGGAAATATTTACAGAAGCTATAACAATTACAAGAAGCTAACCTTTAGAGGATGGTTATAAAAAAAACTACAACAAATAAAGCTCAACTCTTGACAGAACTGGGTTTCTTAACAACCTATTCATCTCCAAATAAAACTTCAAAAACTACTTTCAAAATTAGTGCATTTAGAAGATAAAATATAGAAAGAGATGACCAGTCAATTTGATTTCTCAAACAGAAGTCCTGTCTTCTCCTCCTGATATCTGGCAAATCCAAAGATATATTCAGCTCTTTTCACAGAGTTCAATCCTGGAAATCGGTACCAGCAGGAAGAGTCTATAGCAGACATGGGGAAAACTTGTTTATGTTCCCCAGTTTTGGCTGCTCCTGTATTTTCTCCCTCACTTTGAAAGGGGAAATCCTCTGCCTACTCATCAGACAGCGAGGTAGCAGATCATGCACACTGAGTGTGAACTTTCACAGACAACACTGACTGCTTTTTTATTTCCTCTCTGGTAAATACTGCTGGTATTTTGACAAGCAATTTTTAATAGTCAGGAAACTGGCGCTTGGATTAAATTCTCTATCATGTTAATTAGCATTCAGAAGACCTAACTGGGTTGAAAAAAAAATTTCTCTAAGTTTTATTTTAAAAGCCACACTTGGAGGTATTTCACAAAAGGAAAGAAAGCCCTGGGTGCAGAATGCTGTGGCAGTAAGGCAGACCTCAAGTACCTGTGGCTGTCAGGATTTGGGGAGGTGACTGTAAAATACACGAGGTCAAACCAAACACCTGAACTGGCTAAGCTGAACAACACTCACACTTTAGTATCTGCAACAATTCACTTTAATGCACATCTCTTACCTTCTTTCCAGTTAGCAAATCCTCTCCAAGCAAGTCATCATCAAGTTCACTGTAAAACAGTAATAAATTTAAGAAGCTGAACTTCACAAAACAAAACCAAAAACCTTACAGGGTATATGCCTTAAAAACTGCCTTGAGGAGAACTGCTGTTGAGCCAACACAAAGCCTGTTTTAGCAAAGCAACCAGGGAATGAAAGGTATGTACTTTCAGTGAAACAACATATTAAATAAGTCTGCTGTAGCACAGTCATTTTATTTCCATATGCTCTCCTGTCCATAACCAGTCAACTAAAGACAGCAGAGAACCTAGCCAAGCACAGGCACAGCCAGCCAAAACACATTCCAGAGCCTTCACTCCAAGGCCATTTGGACACATCGCCCAAACTCATTTTGTCCGAATTGCTGATTTCCAGCTCCCCAGGGAGGACATGAGACAGGAATGTCCTGTGGGCAGGACTCACTGCACGGGTCCCCCGTGGCCTGAGCTGCACCTCAACAAGGAGCTGCGAGGCTGGGAAGCCAGCTGGCTTGGGAGCCTGGATCTTTCCTAAATCCTTTAGTCCTTCCTCCTCAAGTTGAGGGTAACACACACTTGAGGGTAGGATAACAAAACCAAACGCATGTTTTATCAGTTTTAGATCTGTGCTCAAGCATTCAGGAAGCACAGAAATATTGGCAGCACGCTTCTGCCATTACAGTGCAACAGACACATAAGTACCATTCAATACAAGGAACTACAGTCCAGGAGAGCTAAACTTTAGAAAAACTGCTTAATTTCATTCTTCCTTCAGTGAAAGATTTATCTAGTGAGAGGGATGACCAGATTCCCCCTTCTATAGTAAATACTTGTTACTGACAAAAGCACGTATTAGAATATGCATATCGATACTAAAATGCCAGTGATTTGAAATATGATATGAAATATATACTTTAAGAGGAGACTATTTCTACCTGCACACCTTAAACAATCAAAAAACCCCAAAACCCATCATGCCTTAGGTAGTACATAAAAATCAAACCATCCCAAGTGAGAATAGCCTATATGAACTGAAAAGGAATTTGTGTAAGAATTCCCTAGGACTACAAGGAAAATACTTGAAAATTGGGAGGCAATCCCAAAACATAAATTAGTTGGTTTTGCAGATGTTTCAATCTCCTTCAGAGCCAATTACTGTACAGATAACACAGAAGGGAAGGGGGAGTGAGGGTTATAAAAATCTTGTGGGCTAGGAAAGAGCGAACACACCAAATAAGCCCTAAATAAGATATTATCATCAGAATACAGAATTTATCCACTGTTATTGATCACAAATAGTTCCAGGAATGACTGAACATTAACGAATAGCAATTGCTTTGTGCTCAATGTAATATTAAACAAAAACTGGGAGATAAGACATAGCACACATTCCAAAGAGCAAACTGAATAGAATTTCAGCCTTTTCTTTCTGAAACAGGAAATCCCATGTAAAAGAAGAATTTCCTACTTCAATTTTGTCTCTAAGAAAAATCACTAATCTTTTCAACTGCCAGTAATCTGACAAATGCACCAAAATGTCTGAAAATATTTCCCAGCACTATGGTCTACCATTGACAGCTTTTAATAAAACTGCACTAGAGAAATTCCAAGAGATAGCAAGAGCATATGGTACAGCAGCATTCAAAGACAAAAACCAAGTTCAGGTAGCAAGAAATTCAGGTTAAGAAAAGGAATGAAAAAGAAGTGAAAGATTAAATTAATTATCCAAATATACCTAGGCCTATTTACCACATTACTAAAAAGCATCCTTGATATGATTATTTAAAAAAAAAATTAATATTTGATCTCTAGAACTAAATGGAAACACATTCTAGATTTTCAGAAACTCTGTCCTATTGCTTGACAGTAAAAAAAAAAAATAACACTAGGATATAAATGAAGTTTGTATCAGAAGCAAAAAGTAGTTCACAGGATGCCCTTCAAAATCTGTCAAAATATTCAATGTCATTCAGTATTTTCATTTTAAATTAGAGAAAAATGACCATGAGTAACTTTTTGAATAAACTAAGTAACAGCGAAAAGCCTGCACAGTAAAGTGGAACCATCTCAAGTTCCTTTAAAGAAGCCAAATCTGAAGCCATCTATAGGGAAAAAAAAGGGACTTCTTTCTACAGGACTAAAATTTATTCCTAAATTTAATTTAAAATTTAGTCTTTAGCACAAGGACTAAATCTGACCATTAAAGAAGAAAGCAAACAAAAAATCACCAAGAAAACAAACAGAAACGCCCCAGACACTAATAGATCTTAGGCTAGCTGAGAGAAATAGACAATAATGAATGGTTGCAATTTCATATCACACAAATCCACATAAAATAAATTAAACTGGAATAAAAGTACACACCTATGCTTGTTCCAAAGGCACCTTACCATTGCTATGATCAAGACACAAAAGTCCTTCCAAAATCACAATACTAGGAAATTTTGGGTTAAGACAATTTTGGGTTTGCTGCTCTCCGAAGAAAGAGGCAGATTTTCCTCCCCTTCTTCAACTCCCAATACCCAACATTTTCCTCACTGAATAAATTTAGCTTTCTCAAATTAAAAAGTTTTCAGCCAGTGTAGAGAAATCAGTAATCTCAAAGAAGGGTCTGAACAAGTGCATTTGAGCAAAAATCAGCTACTAAATCCACTCTGCCGTCTTGAAGGAGAACACCAGAAATGCAGGTTTTTCCCAACCCAAACTCTGGGCTACTTAATGAGATAAACATACAAATGAACATGATAAAGATGTCAGACTAGCCCTTTTAAGTCCCCAATTTCATAAGCATGCCTCATTAAATATGAGCAGTACCAAGGACGCAAATGTTTCAGGAAAAGAACTTGTAAAAAATGGAAAAAATTCTCCAAGAACAATGGCACATTTGTACTCCCAAAAAACTGGGGCCTTCTGACTCTCAGCTAACACCCTCCAGGCTTTGAGAAAGGGCAGAGATCTGAAAATTCGAAATTATTTAAATGACTGGGGGATGGCACTCAGTCAAGTAACAACACAGTAAGAGCGGACGGTTGATGAAGGTCTGTGACTAACAGAACTCCTGCACCTCTCCCCACACCCAACGATGCCTGGTTTAAAACAATGCATGAAGGATTAAAACACCAAGACTACTGTATTCATCCAGCCTTTTTTCTATCTTCAATAAACTATGTCCTATATTGAATTAGGCCAGGAGGTAAAAACCCCAAGCAATTACATTAGGCAACACATCCACGTACAGCATTTGTAACTGCCAAGACATCCATAGAACAACACTTAGAAAGACAGGTTTGAATTTTGAAGAGAATAATATTAACAAAAAAAATATTTCAATACATGAAAATGGTATTTTATCAGATACAACTGTAAAATAAAATTTCTGAAATGATCAGCAAGATGAAACTCTAGACTCTTTTGCTCTGCACCTGAAACCACTTCCCTCACAATTTCACTATTGAATTTTTGATCATCTCTCTTTAGTTAAATACAGCTAATAATAAACACATAAATTAAAACTTGTTTTCTAAAACTAAGTCCTTGTATACTTCAAAAGTCTCAGCTTGGGGAAAATACTCTAAAACTACTGTTGAGCCCTATTAAGACCAGCTTTGCACAAGGAGTCTACCACTGAGTAAAAGCTTCCAACTTCTGATGCAACAACTGCTTGACTCTTCCAAATTTTCTCAAGTGATGAGTAGGGCAGCTAAATACAAATGTGGCGAGTCAGCAGCTAAGAGCTCACCCACTCATGCAACAAAGGCTAAAAGTTCAGAAAATATTCTAATACAATACATTGTGCCAGATTTTAAGGTTTCTTAAATAGCCAATCCTGTGAACAGGAGGCAGCACAGGAGTGACCCAACCTGAACAAGTTATTTTAATCACACTCTCAATCCAGAGCAGTTCCTTGGTGCACTTCAACATCCTGTAACAGCTGTACTGGCCTGCCAGAGAGCACACAGCCAACACCCTGTATATACCAGAGCTACTGGCCAACCTCCTCAGCAGCAATGAAAACTACCCACTTAACCTAGCAGATAACCAAGGGAGAGCAAACTCATGCCTCTGGAATGACAGTAACTGTAGGGCAGCTGATTTACTCCAAGGGCTCAGCTCAGTAGAAAACTCCTTAAAGTAAAATCTGTTTACAACATTCACTTGAGTGATTATTAGAGAAGACAGAAATCTACTCAGAGTATTTTTTTCCTTCCTTTTAGAGTGAAAACCACCGGTCTGAAGAAGTCTATTACTAGAAAGCAATCATTGAAAAATAACAGAAATAAGCGAAAAGTTTTCTACCAGAAAGAGCAGACCAGTGTAGCTAGAAGCTTGATTCCTGTCTCATAAAAGAACACACATTCTTCCCCAAAATAACCCAGAGCGCACACACTTCTAAGTCTTTAAAACAACTGTATTGTTGAAGAAGCCCATGCCTAAGCTCTCCTCCTCTTTCCCAATTTAAAACTGAAGTAGAACTTCGAGGACAAGAATTTAAACATCAAGTAAAAAAGATTTTAAAAATTAAGCTAAGCAAATTCAAGTACCAGCAAATTCTATTTAAACCACCTACATGTACTAAATATTTAAAAGCAAAACCAAAACATTAATTGCAAAATTACACAGCACAAATACTTTGTATTTATCCAATTCTAAATGGCATCTCTTCACAATGCTCTATATTCCTCAAGGCAAGCACATGCTTGGCACCATCTAGCATTGGCTGACACATGCAAAACAACCAACATCTTCATTAGAATCTAAATGTGCACTGCTTTAAGTGCTAGAGTACAAAATGCCAGAACAGGAAAACACAACAATGCAATTCAGCAAACAGAAACTGAACATGAAAATATCTCCCTACCTGTCCCAGTCGTCATCTCCAGCTCTTCTTCTCCAAGACCTTTCTGCACCAGGCTTATCAAACTGATCAAAGTCATCATCTGTTAAAAAAAAAAAAAAAAAAAAAAAAAAGAGTGACTACATTAAATAATTCTTACTGAAATGAAAGGTTGCCAAAGCAACCACACAGACAGGATTTTCTGGGTGGGTGTTGGGGGTGCATGTTGTTCAGAAGATGCAAAAATACCTTTTTCTACTTTTCAACGAACATGAAGGAAACAGACAAATACCAACATAGAATTACAGAATCATTAAGGTTGGAAAATACCTGTAAGATTGCCAAGTTCAACCATCAACCCAGCTCCACCACCATGTTCACCATTAAACCACGTCCTCATGTGCCATATCCACACGTTTTTTGAACCCTTCCAGGGATGATGACTTCACTCCCCTGGAAGCCTGTTCCAAACCTTTACTTACAATCCTTTCAAACATCCAATCTACAACTCCCTTGGCACAACCTGAGGACATTTCCTCTCATCCTGTCCCGATTACTTAGGGGAAGAGACAGACTCACCTGGCTACAGCCTGCTCTCAGGTGGATGTAGAGAGCAGTAAGGTCCCCCTGAGCTTCCTTTTCTCCAGGCTGACCCTCCCAGCTCCCTCAGCTGCTCCTTGTCAGACTCGAGTTCCAGACCCTGCACCAACTTCCCTGCCCTTCTCTGGACACACTCCAGCACCTCAGTGTCTTCCCTGTAGTGAGAGGCCCAAAACTGAACACAGGATCTGAGGTGTGATCTCACTATATTGAGTAAAGAGGGGTGATCACAGCCTTTGCTCTGCTGGCCACACACAAACCAAGCTGGCCTTCTTTGTCACCTGGGCACACTTCTGGCTCATGGCCAGCCACTATCAACTGACACCTCCATGCTTCAACAATTAAAAAAAAGCCAGAACGTACTACACAGCTTTGCCTCCTCTCACTGTTGCAACAAGGATCACCCGAGGAAAACAGAGAATGATCTAAATCACTGGCAAATTCTGCTAATGAAGGTCATTCCAGAAACAGCAGCTCCCCAGAAATGCATGAAACTAAGGTGCAGTGGAGGTGAAGGCAACATCATCTGTCAAAACTCTGCTTGCCTCGGAGGCCACAAGCTCATGCACAACACTGAACTTGCAAAGGCACTTAGAGAACAGGAGTAAAGGGCAGGTCAGCACCAGCAAGGCGGCACAGAAGAGAGAAGTCAGGTGGAAGGACCATCGGTCATCTCAACTGGGGCAGTAAAACCACCAGGAGTCACTGAAACAGATTACACTCTGTATCTAAACATGTACTTGCCTTCCAAGAAACTGCTGCTCCACATTTCTCTCAACCAATACCCTAATTTAGCCCACCACTTCCTCTTGTATAGCTTAGTTTGCAAATGACAATTTTGTTACTTAAAAAACTAAAAATTTCCATTTCTCTGCAAAAATTCTTTGCAAAAATGCAAAGGTCATTTGCTCTGTTCAGACATCACATCTTGTCACCTGGAAACTGGAAGCACATAGCCTCAACCTCCACTCTCCCCTTCTCTGATTACAGCCCAACACAGAAAGCACACTGGATTTACTCTTTTCACACACTAAAGACTTTCCTAAGAATCAAACAAGTGGGCAAATAAAAGTTATGCTCAACACAGAAGGAAACCTGCTGCAGTTTAAGTCTGCAAAATACAAGAGGTGAAGCAATCCAGTCCCTGCAGTCTGACACTGAACTGGGGTCACTAATTTGCCATAAATCCACTCACCCTCCTGAGTCTATTTGCATTCAAGTCTTTGACCAAGTATATTGCCAAGGAACAATTGTTTTATTCAACTGGGTTTTTTGGTTGATTGGTTTCTTTATTAATCTCCAAAACCAGATCTATCTTCAGCTCATTAAACTCAGTGCAGTATTCTTAAGTGAATATTTCCCATACGCAATGACAAACCTATTCACTTCTCACTTCGTCTTATCAAAATATCAGTGTTAGCAACTGATGGAAGTTTAAAAGGTAAAATCATTAAAAAGAGAAAATCCAGATCTTGCAACATCACTATATTAAGAACATTCAAACCAGAAATTTCAATCATAAATAGCTATGAAAGAAAGAGTGCTCAGTATGAATTATGATGCAACATGAGACAAGTGTGGGAACTCTATTACTTTGAAACAGTAGGTAGAAATAATTCTCCTTGATCAGGTTCTCCCCTTTACTATCAACAGATACGTCTATATTTTAATTAATCTTTTATATTTTAACTTATTTACATGAGCTAAACCCATTGAAAACAGTTGTTTTACACTTCCCTGCTCAAACATCTACATATTGCAACCTCCTATTCCAATTCAAATTTCACTCACAGAGGAAAGAAACAAATACACAAGTATTTTCCATCTTCCTCTTGAACACTAAATTAACTAATTCTGTGGTCTCTGGGGGAAAAAAGAAAAAGCCACATGGCTGTCTTTATGGTCATCCAAAACCATGCTGTAGCAGCTTAGTGCACTGACATTGTAAGGGCACAAATATCCTGCACTGACTCTGTTCTTACAGCTGCATTACAGAAACCCCCTGACTTGATGTAACCACCACCAAAGATCATTTTTTAAGGTAAAGCAACTGGTTTGGCAGCAACCCAAATAACAAGTGTCCACATATTGCCTAACACAGCTCAAGACAATGATCACCATCAGGAAGACTGTATATTCTTTTTAAGCTATGTCTGCTTGCAAAATATATTTTTTCATGCCAGGCACCCCTTTAGCACTAAGGTTGCATTATAAACCAACAGCACTTGAAGATCTGAGCTCTTAGCACACAATCCTTCCAGAGATGGACCTTCACATCAGCCAGGTTTAAATCTAGACAGCACAAAACTACACACCAAACCCTTCTTCTCTCCACATATCTCTCCACAGCACAGTGAAACACTTTTTGATACACCTCACAGTTGACTTTTCCAACCAAAGTTTCACAGCCATAAAAATGTTTCAGCCTATTCCTGCTGCTAGTGAAGAAACTATAGCAAAGGACAGTCCAAGCTCCTGGCAAGTTTTTAGTGTGGACCTGAACTCTCACCACTCAGCCAACATCATGAACCTCCATGTGCCAGCTCTTCCAACCCCTCCAAATTTCTCACATCCTATTCCTTATTTATAAGCAACTTCTACTGAAATCCAAAGCTAAATTACATCCACCAAAGCTCTTTTCCCAAGTACCCTCTAGCAGGATACACACAAAATCCTCAAAAATGACCGGTCCCTTTGCCTGTAGCGATCACAGCTTGGAAGAAGTGCTCCACATATATCTCCTTCACCTCCCTTTTCTCATCTCTTCTCTCACCATCTCAATACACATGATATAAAGATCTCTGGGATAGAAGGAGACAGCGTTTCTTTTTTATGCTTATTTGTTCTGTGACAGCTGACACTAACAATAAATGCTACAAATTATGCCATTCTGACATTAAGGACTGTCAGAGCCCAGAGCAGGTTGTAGCTTTCCTTTAGAAAGGAGGTCACAACAGCCACGCATCTACAAATAGCACTCCGTGTCAGCTTTATTTGTGAGACAGCAGCTCTGAAATGGACTCAGGCCTTCACCTGCAATGTGATGTGATACCTAACAGCCCTCATGAGGCATCATTTTCTCTCCATTTCTGAAACCACAGACTTATTTTTCTTCAACTTGTCTAGGCAGTAACATTGCAAAATACCAGTAAATAACAATCAACGTAACATAGCTGTTTTTTCCCTGAGAAATTTGTAAGTCAATGTTTGTGTCACAGGTGGTTAAATGCCTGTAAAACATTAACTTGTACAGAAATAAAACCACCCAGCATCAGCAGAGTACACAACCACTGAGAGCAACAGTCAAAGTTTGAGGTTTTTATAAACAAATCTCAGTATTACTGTGTGGAAGACAGTAGGAAAAAAATGGATGGTAGGAATCCATGAATATAAGCTTTTAAAGCATTCAGATGCCTATGGCAGGGAAGAAGTTCTGTATCTCTGTCAGCAGTCTCGGTGTACACAGCAGCTGTTGCTAAGACACGCCAGGCGCTGGCCATGGCTCCTTGCAATTCCAGGCACCCATGTCAAAGCTCACCAAGGTGATGTTTGTGCATCAGCTGGGTACCAACTGGAAGATGCTTATTTGTGATCTCTAAACACACTAAGCCCACTCTAATTTCCAGGCAAAACTAGTACGTAAAACAACCCTACCCCCCCCCCCAGCAAACCAAAGGAGACCTATCAAACACCAAAAAAGCTTCAACTGAATAAAGAAGCAGTACGGGCCAGTTATAGAGGGAAAAATCAAACCAATCCACCACTTGGCCCTTCCTACTGCAGTTCTACGCAAATCACCATGATGAGATTAGCAGGGAAGTTTGAGGATGCAGCATAGAAGGTCTAACACTGGCTGATTTGTTAGACCAGCCTGCTATGCAAGGCTCTGGCCAGCTGTGAAGTAGAATAAACACAAGCACACTTGGGCCCCACACTAAAAGGTCCCTATTTTATTTATATTTACCCTGGTGCTGCACCAGCAGTGATGCAAGCTGTTCCATACAGCTTATGTGTTCGTTTTACAATATATAGCCAAAACTGGTTATCTTTTTTCCTGTTCAATGAGAACAGATCATCCACACCAGAAAACCACAAAATACAAGCCTCACTGCTTCTCTGTCTGTGCTGATGGTCGTTTTTAACTCTATGGATACCCCTTCAATAAAATCCTCATTAATTTTTCTGTGTAAAATGGAAGTGTTAAGCTGCACAGACAAGTCTCACAAGCGTAGGAGGTGAATCAGCAGAACACTGCAGAGCTCTTAACATCTTAAAATGGTACTAACAGCCTAAAAAGGTAGTCACACATAGCAACTGTTGCTACGATGGAGTATTTTACTGCAATGACATGGCCAAGACTTCTGGAGTAAGGAAAACATTTGACAACTGCATTTTTAGTCCTCCCAGACACCTGAAAGCTTTCTGGAACACTAATCAGGTGGTGTCTCATAAACCTGAACAGTTCAAAATTCTGTGTTTTGGTTTGTTTCAAAAACAAAGGTTTAGTTTGCTTACTTTCATAAACACAAAGCTTATTATTGTAGTTTTAGGCACTGAAATGGCAATCTAGACTTCTCTTTATCGAAAACGAGATGGAGATGCCACAATGATCCTATAGTTCCATGGCTAGAAAAGTTCTATGCGCTCTGTACCCAACAGGTCTTTCAATGAAGTAAAACTCACTGCTTTGGGGAAAAATAAAAATAAACCCAATATGGTTCTATGATAGGTAAGGGAGCTAGTTAAAGGAAAAAAAAAAAAAAAACACAGAACAGAACAGAAAATTAGAGGAAAAAAATCACAAACCATATGAAAAAACACCATTTCTCTATTCTTCAAATAATACTGAATATAACAAGCCCATCTTGCTCTATCCCATTCAAAAAACTAAACATGACAACTTGGCAGCATTTCAAGAGCAAGACTCCAGAAGAAAAACATTTTACCAGACTGTCTTTATGTAATAGCATATTTCTACAAAATATTTTTCTTCATATTTCATTGCTAAAGGTTACATAATACGAATTGTAAAACGTTGATCTTCAGCACCTGAGTACACCATGTAAAAACAGCTAAACAGTGAACTGAATTTCAGCATCTCTTGCTATGCAATACAAAATAAATGGTTTCATGAGCAATGCCTACGCCTGTAGCTCAGGCTGGCAATGTTACTGTAGCATTCACACCAGTTGAACAAAAACTTCTGGTAACAAATCCTGACAGCATTTAGAAGGAAGAAACCCACAAGGTCAACAGGAATTTCTGAATACAAGTCAGAACCCAACACTTCCTGAAGCCCACTATGAATCCAGCCCCACTTACTACAAATAAATCAACCTCCCTACACCATCACAAAAATCACATTCAGTCTTACTACCACATTATGCACAAATATACCATACTCACACACAAACAGTTTAGTTTATTTGTTCAGGAACACATGCCAGGCAGCCTTGATATTGGTAAACAATTACTCAGAGAAGCCTTAAGTACTTGGTGACTAAGTGTAACAACCTAACAATTGCCTAACACGTTCCTCAATTAGTGCATTTCATGTTTTGTTTCTAAATTACTCCTATAGACAAAGTTTAGCTTCCTCAAAGAAATAAAGAAAAAAAAAAAAAAAGTAAGTTCTATGGGAGATAAGGTTTTTTTTCTTCTTAAAACCAACTTTTTTTTAGAGTTTGTATGCAAAGCGAGTCACTAGCAATATGCAAGATCAGAACTAATTATGATATGACGTCTGGAACTGAAATTTTCTAATCAATGCTTGAAAGAAATAGGGCCTCTTGCTCCTTTTCTTTTTCAATTAATAAACTACATCTAAACCCAAAACCACCAAATGTCACCCAAAAAATTAAAAAATAAAAGAACAATTACTTTAAAATTAAAAAAATCCTTTCTAAGTCTGATTGAACTAGAAAATATATTTACTTTGGAAAACCAGAAGTGCCATAGTCCTTGTTTCACAAATGCTGAACAGTAAAGGAAAGGCATGAGTTTAAATGAAATCCACAAGCTTGGCTCCCAAATGGATTTGGATACTGATGAGAAACTGCAACTCTCCAGAAACTCTCCAGCATCTTTCACAGCAACCAAAAGTTATAGTTAAAACTGAGTCCGCATTACAGCACAATGTAACACAGGATGAATCACATCACTTGCTTGGAGGTTTTGTGGTCAAGCCTGTGACAGCCATCATCTTAAATTATTCTGGACAATGAATTGTATGTGACCTAAAATCTGAGGTTTAGTACTTGATACAAAAAGTTTGGCCTGGCTTTTGTAAAAGCAACTTGTACTAAAGCTGTTTATTTCAGATGACCTGAAAAGAGAAAACGCTGAGAAGAGTGAAACCTTATCAAAAAAGCAGAGATAAAAAATTGCTGTGTTTAAAGGACATCTCCCTGCCTCAAGCACACTGAAGTAGCATTGTATTTTGGCACTAGTTCTTAGTACAATACTGAGTACAACATGAGGGCACTAGTACTTGGTACGCCCCTGAGCACATTATTTCATGAATTGTAAATTCTAGAGCTTTAAGACTTGGAGTTTTAGTTTGTGCACCACAAATGCAGAATCTATCTCCAGTCCCTGGATGCCACTGCTGAACAGCCCAAAGCACAATGACTTCAAGTGAATTTGTCACACTGGACAATTTCTACTACATCCTTGGACAGTGACCCACAACAGAATGTACCACACACACTGTGCTAGTAGTATCAGCTCTTCTCCACTTTTTATCAACTGCTTCACAAGAGGCTTTTAAAGCCCTTACACTGCTGAGAGTGCAACAGCAAACCTCATACATGCTCAAATGAAATGAACCTGATGACAACCTCGAGGTAAAGAAACACCCATTCTGCTACTCTCAGTACAGGACTTCAGCAGGAAGGGACACACACATGGGTCAGTGGGACCCTCCCCAACTCCTCCTCCACCCCATCCCATGTCATGACTCACAACCCAAGGACATCACCCAAAGTCTTGTAGGCCACCGACTTCATCAGAAGTAAACTATCTGACAGGAAAAAAATTACAATAATTTTCCCTTACTGCAATATGGAAGACAATGAAAATGTGCTCCTTGCTTCGTTTTGAACATGGTTTGTTGTTTAACCTGTAACCATCTCTCCCTAAATGAGACTAAAATCTAGCTGCACACTGATTGCAGTAAATATCAAGAAAAAAATTTCAGCATCTATACAAAACAGTTGTTACTTATATGATCATTAAATTACATACAGTCCAGGTTTGAAGGGACCCTGCAACACCACCTGGTCTCCCATGAAAAAGGGAGCCCAGATGACATAATTTATCTAGCATCTTGTCCAAACATATCCTGAAAGCCTCCATCAACAGAGGTTCCAACATGTCCCTGAGGAATTTTTTCAGTGAGTATTCTCCCTGTTAAGAGTCTTTTTTCTAGCAAGTAAGCCTCCCCTGGCGCAATTTGTAGCCATTGTGCCTTGTCTTCTCCATGTGGCTCCTTATGAAGAGAAAGCCTCCATCCTCTCTGTAATCACCCTTTAAGATCATGTTATTCAATATTCAGTGTCTCCTATGGTTCTATTTTTGTATGTAAAACTGAAAAAAAAATTTGGGAACTATTGCCTTATCAATGAGCAACTATGAGCCTGCAAGGTCCCTCATCACGAACACACCCACCCCGACTGTTCATGTTTCAACATGTTGCCATTCTAGAATTAGAAGCAGGCTAAATCAGGCCGATTAGCTAAAGAATTTGCCAACTATTACGCAACTGTGAACTACTCCCAAAAACCTCACAGACTTGAAAACTCCCTAGTTTGTGAAACCTAACACCAAAAGAGCCTTAACCTTCATCCTCAGAAGGCTTTGCTGCAGCAACACATCTGGTCACAAAAGTACTTGTGAATGTTTTATTCTTAAGAATCATGCCAGTATTTCCCCAAAGCTTTAAAGATTATAAATGATCAATGAGTCGATGCATGCTGAACAATAAATCACCTTCCTTCCATCAAACACATTTAAATGTTCAGCCAACACAGAAATTTCACATTTCATTCTCAGTCCTGTAACATACCCTTACAGAGAACTTAATCGGCATCCTCAAGGGCAAAACTATCTAATTTTGCCAGCTGTTATGCTACAATGTCATCAAATTTACACTAATTTATATTTCCAATATCTATTTTGTACTATTTTACCAATCGTTAATGGTTTTGGGGTTTTTTAGAAAACAGTGGGGTGCTGTTCTGTCTGCATTTTAAAGTCTCCCTCACCCCAAAAATTCAAAAACTAAATCCCAAACATTAGTTTCTACAGTTAAAACTTTAAATGACCAAAACCACTTACTTTGGAGATTATTTCGCATGCTACCACTACTGACTTTAGACAGTAGCCCCTTTCTAAAAATTCCATTTCTGCAAGTCCCAGGCTTTCTTGACTGGGCTTTCAAAGTGTATTTAACAACCTCAACCAGGAATTTTCCCTGAGCAGTCACATGGACGTAACTGTGTGACGTGTGGGTTCCTCCACTCAGCAAGTGTTGCGCAGGGATCACCACGACTGAACAAACACTGTCTATATGGGGCAGGGATCAGATTTTAAGTGGCCACCATTTACTGATGAGCACAGGGTGAACGCTGAACAAACAACTGCTGTGCCCACTGAAAACAAAGGGATTCCAATTCACTCTTGGACACAAATGGAACTCCACAGCAACAACAAAAACCAGCCTTGAAACTGCAGTTTCACCACTTTGTTGAAGGTTGCCTGCTGCAGCACATGCCCTTGTACATGAAAGCACATTCATTCAACTTGAAGCAGTTTCAAACACAAGAATCAACATGCTTCACAAGTGACACTTTCTTGAAATTACTCTATCCTCACTATACCACAAAAATGTCCACCTAGTGCACAAATGGCAATCTTACTTCCACATGACAAGTAGAACCGCAGAACTGAACCACAGAAATTAGCACAAAGATTTTTGAAAAGTAACTCCAATATTGCAGTGTATTTAATACTATCATAACAATGCTCAATGTATTAAACTATTTGCTGTTTTACCAGTACTGCTGTCCTTCCTAGCCTTCTTCCCAAACATAATTCCTAAATTTCGGAATTTTTTTGTAACATTTACTTTTACGTATGGCAAAACTTAGCATAAAAACGTAATCATGTTTATGTGCCTTGTTACCCATCAAACCAACCATGGAGCAGTCAGAACCCTCAGCTGAGTGAGAACTGAACCAGCCACACCTCTCCTCCCCGACAGCAACTTACAGAGACTATATCACCCAAAACCTTTGTACAGAAAAGGACAAGTGAGTCAACTGACCACTCTGATCAGTCTCTTATCAAAAACTGCTACTCCTAATCAAAGCAAGCACAGAAACACACATATCTTCTTAACTGTATCTCTCATGAACTGTCCAGAGAGACCCCTCAAAGAACTTCTTTTAATCACCCATGAAAATAGTCTTATTTTAAAGTTTACTTAATCACAACCACAGAGGATTTTGAACTGTCTGTGAAAATGCCTCGCACAGAGATGTCCATAGTCACGCAGAAGCACAGTGGAACAAACACCCAAGAGTCTTGGAGTCAAGCACTAACTTAATTTTAAGCTTTTCAAGTGAGATCTTCCACTTCTAGACAGTCTATGAGATAAATTATAACTACACCGCAGATTAGAGAGGTGTTATTCAAATCACACCCCTGTACCTGTAAAAACTATGTGAAAAAACACCCACCACCCCGAGAGGTGTTTAAGGAAAGACTGGACGTGCGCTTAGTATCATGGTTTAGTTGATACGGTGGTGTTCGGCCATAGGCTGGACTGGATGGTCCCAGAGATGTTTTCCAACCTAACTGATTCTGGGATTCGGTGAATGTCTTTCAGTAAAACACACCCACGTCCCCTGAAGGCCCCGCACACGGGGCGAGCCCGCTGTCCCTCCGGGCCCTGCCCGGCCGAGCGGTCCCAGCGCCTCCCACGGCCGCACGGCGCCGACTCCCAGGACCCGGAGCGGCGCTCCCGGGACCCTGCGGGGCCAGGTCAGCTCCTGCTCCCACCGAGCCGCGTCCGCCTGCCCCGGCCACGCGGGGTGCGCCGCCCCCAGCCAGGCCGGCCCCGGGCAGGCCCCGCCGCAGCCCGCGGCTCCCCGCACCCCGCCGGCCGCGCCGCTCCCCCGGGCCGGCCCCGCTCCCCCGAGCCGGCCCCGCTCCCCCGGGCGCGGCCCCAGCGCACCCACCTGCGCCTCCTCCCAGCGCGGCAGCCATGGCTCTTCGCCCGGCCCAGGCGGCCGCGGGTCGCGGCAGCGCCGCGGTGCCGCCCGCCGGAGCGGCGGGTGCCGGTACCGCGGCGGAGGACACGGGCAACGGGCCGGGAAGGGCTCGGATTCAGCGCCCGGCGGGCCCCGCTCCCGCCGCCGGAGAACAACAAACTAGCACAACATGGCGGCCGCCACCGCTGTCGCCGCCGCGCTGCATCCTGGGCCGGCGGCGGACCTCGGTCCCGCCTCCGCGGCGGGGGCGGGCGGGCGGCGCGCGCCGCTGGTTGGGCACGCGGCGGCCCCCGCGCGTGCGCGGAGCGGGAGGGCGGTGCGCGTGCGCGGCGGGAGGGGCGCGTGCGCGGGGGCGGTGTGAGGGCGGAATGGCGGCCGGGCGGGGCACGCGCGCTGTCCCGGCTGCGAGGGGCCGGCCGAGCCGGGGCGGCTACCCTTAGCCTGGACAAACAGGCGAAGTGGCAGGGAAAGACTCCCTGACGGCGGTCTGTGTCTCTTGCGGGCGTGGGTGACTCCTCGTACCGCCTCTGAAATGCGCGGCTCACACTGAATCACGGTCTCAGGTTGGGAAAGGTCTCTGAGGTGACGGAGTACCAGCGTGCCAGTTACACCAGGGCACTGAGTGCCACGTCCAGTCTTTCCTTAAACGCTTCCAGGAGCGGTGACTCCTCCACCACCCTGGGCAGCCCATTCCAATCTCTGATCGCGTTTTTTGTCCAACCTAAACTCCCGCTGGTGCAGCTTAAGACTTTTTCCTCTTGTCCTATGGCAGATGGCTTTAGGAAAGAGTTGGACTCTCCGCTGGCTCCAGCCTCCTTTGGGGCGGTTGTAGAGAGCAGTAGGGTCCCGCCTGAGCGTCCTTCCCTGCCGCTGAAGGCCCGCGGCTCCCGCGGCCGCTGCTCGCCGGAGCTGTGCTCCACACCCTGCTCCAGCCTGCCTGTGCAGCCGCTCCACAGGGGCCGACGTCCCTCCTCAGTGGTGCCAGGGCTGGACACACTGGCTGTACTGAGGCTTCAGGAGTCCAGCTTGAGCCACCGACTTCAGCTGGGGTGACAAAAGCCCTCGTGAGTTAATGGATTAAGAACACCATGGAGGCGATGGGTCAGGGTGTGTTAGTTCCATCTGTGGTTCCCCATTTTTCAAGGCTTGGGAATGCAGGGAAGCTAACCCATGTGTTAATTGAACTGAAGAAGTTCAGATCATGTGGATCTTGCTTCCCCACTGAACCCTCACCCGAGTTCTCCCTTTAGAGTTCAGTGTTACAGGGAGGCTCAGTTTAGTTCACTGCAAGCTGGGAGTGCTTTCCTGCTGGCACTCCAGGCACTGCCCTCCTGGCTGCTTGGCTGTTAGCTCCTCTCTCCCTTTCAAAGGACCCAGTGTGGCTGCTGAGTATATCAATTTGGATCACTGATCAGAAAAGTAATTACCAAAAAGTTTTCCTTTCGACTTTCCTTCCTGACTTCTCAAAGTTTTAACAGCAGAACCCAGACTTCTGCACAGGCCAGGTTAAATACAATATAAAATTATGCCGTGATGACATAAAACAAACTTTTAGGTTATACTACTTGTAAGGAAACCAAATCTGACCTAAAACAGTTTAATTGAGCCTACTATAACAAGACTAGTTCAAATAAACGGCAAAACTTTCCCAGGTGGACAAGTCCTCATGGAAATAATTAACAATGTTAGTATTTAAATTATCAGCGTTATCTGATTAAACCCTCGCTATGAGAATAGGGAAGTTCTCATGTCACTTTGTTATGTGCTCCCTGCAGACTTTTCTCTACATCGCATTTGATCTCATTTTTCAGGTTTTCTTCACAACAATACAGCTAGAGGTTTATTCTTTATGTATTCCTACAAACTCACAGCCAAATTCCATCTTTAATGTGGGAAACAGGCCATCAGTAGGTGATGCTTGCTGATAGTTGAATGTGCAGTCCATCAGTCCAGCTCTGATTGCCTGACATGGGGGCAATAAGTGAATAAACTACCAGTGGTAAAAATGCACGATAATTTCAGTGGGAGGCCAGGAGTTCACCAATTGCTTCTTGGTATTGATCTGTCTTTCCTGAAGATGGTTTGCAATACAAAAGGGTTTCCTGACAAGGGAAGGAGTTTCCTGTACCCTTTAAAGGTTGTGTGGGGCAAGACTCAGCTAGGCTCAGCTGCAGCCTGTCACAATTCACAGTTCCCTTGTCAAAATTCTCTGTATCCCTTTTGTTTGATGCTGGGAAATTGTTAAAGATAAACAGTGTTCACAGTGGGCAGCTTTGTGGAACTCAGATATGTAGAAGAGTGCATTTTATGGATATTTTATCCTCTATATTTTTGCTCATTTTAATAGCAAATTTTTTTGACTGACAATCCAAACAGAAACCAATTTACCATTTTCTTAACAGACGAGTCCAATGTTAAAGAGGAATAACAGGACACTTAAGTATTATTTTATCAATATAAAAAAACTTTAGCCATGTTGCACAGCTCTGGTACAAAAAAAAGCGACCATTCCCAGGTGTCCAAACTTCAGCAGGTATGGAATAGGGACACAAATGATAATGATAGAGACAGATATAGTGACTGTACTCATCTTCACTCAGAACTTAATATGAATTTTCAAATTCCAGGAACTATATTTGCTCTGGATTCTGTATAAAAAACTCCAGCTTTTTCTCTGTACTACCTATGCCATGTTATAAAATGCAAATGTGCTCATGTCTTTTTTGGTAAGTTAACAATCAGCTTCTGGAACCCATAAATTAAAATTACTTTATGTGAACTAATCTTCATCAGTTTAAAAAATACTTTTGGAAGTTCTGCTTAGATAATATATTTGCCTGTGCATCTTCCAAGCAAATTCTGTTGCAGTCAGGAATGCAACAGATTGTCTTGAAAGGTGATTAAGTAAATGAGAGAGAGAGAACTCAAGATCCAGTAATCTGGTTCTGCACTCACTGCATTACTTGTGCAGGTTACTTTGTATTTCCTGCCTCAGGTTTCTTCTTTTAACCTTTCAGTAAAAATTGTTGAGTCCTAACTTCTCTATATTTATCAGTTTCCACAGTAATAGTCATTATCAGTTTTATTTACAATGGGTTTGGATGTTAACATTTTCTTTTCAAAATAATTTGTAACTTATTTCTGGAGAAGACATAATATTTTTTTTTTTTTATATATTTAAATCATTATTTATTTTTTCACTCTAGAATAATTAAAAATCCGTCAGAAACCCAGTACAGCAACCTTCCAAGTTTAACTCCATGAAACACTTGGGATTAATATGAGGGTGTTTAGAACAGTGTTCTCAACAGCAAATGGTTCCTAATTCCATAGACAAAATACATTTTTCACTTACTTTTGAACCGCAGTTACCTCTTGGTGAGCTAGTTTATAGTCTGGCAAAACCAGGCTGAGTTTTCACAGCAAGGCAGGCTGGCCCAGAAGGGTGATCCCGTCATGGGTTTGGCTCATAAGCTCCTGGTGCTGAACCTCTCAGTGACACCTCACTCCGAGGCCCCATCTTCCTTTCAAAGCTAGACCTGTCTTTGGGTGAATTCCTCCAAACCAGACACTAAACACTTCTTGAGTTATTTCAGCAACAGCACATGTTCTGTCACACCTGTCAGGAAATTCTGGATTTAAAGTGTACAAATGAGGGGCGCAAAAGCAAGTTTGCTCTCTTGAAGGTGTCATGAGCCTGATCTATGTCCCCTTGGCAGTGACAGCAATCACAGGAGGCAGCAGTACCTCCTAAAAGAGAGACAGCTGAAAGTGAAAGGTGCTTTCCCTTTGAGCCAACCCCCTGGAAGGGCAGAGGCAGATTAGGAAATTGCAAAGACTTAAAAGCTAATAAATGTCTAATTTAAAGAAAGAGAGCAGTATGAGGATTAAAACAAAATATATGAGAAACATTGGTGATAAACTTTGAAGAGAAACATTTATGAGTGTGTTACTGCCCCATGACTAACTGTAGTTTCAGAGCTGTGGGCAGCATTCATGTGTATTGATTTTGGTTTCACTCTAGTTTTTCTGTTTCCTCCTGCATTCTTGTTACATATTTATCCCCTTGTTGCATTTTATCTGCCTTGCGGTCTGCAACCCACTTGATGCATCTCATATCAACAGAATTTCTTCAGAGCAATGTGACCCTGGGACCCCTTAAGCAGCTGAGAGAGTGGAGAACAGGAGAGCCCATGAGCTGAGAAATGGCCTGCACAAACAACATGTCAAGTGTGTCACGTGTGGAGTCCCTAGAAAGCTGGTGAACCACCAAAGATCAAAATCTCAACAGAACACATACGTTGTTGTAGTGTAAAATATAGAAATTTTCACCAGCTCAAACTGGCTGCAGGGAGGTTTGGGCTGTACTTTGGGTTCTAAACAGCAGCACTCCGAAGCCTGGGTAGTGCTCTGGACCCCAGTGTTTGCAATATATTTTAGGAATCTAGTGAAAAGGAATCAAGAAACACCAAGGAAATCCAATGTTAAGTGTTTTACAGTGGTTTATTTTTAGGGTTTTTTCAGTCTGGATGCTGGATGTCTTACTAAGCTTTGCTTCATTTCACCAGGATCCCATCAGGATCAGCAAGTGAATCAGGATGAAGTTGACAAATATAAGGCAATCCTTCCTTTCAAGAATGAGTCCATGTAGTGGAAAATGCTAAGATCCCCCATTCTTAGGTAAAGGGAGTGGCACCCCATGATAAACACATCAGAATAAATAAAGGTTAGGAGTATTTCCCAAGACTTCCTGACAAGGAGCCAATATACAGCATTGTTGGCCTTGCCCAAATGCTGAGCTTTGAGAAGAGCTTGCTTTCTCTGGACACAGGCCAGGCTGTAAAAGAGCAGAAGAACACGTGATGGCTCTAGGCAAACCTCAGAGCATCACAAAGAACTCCTGTGGCCCAGATTCCTGTGACCCATACCTGTGAGCAAAGCACAGTGCACTGTGGAGCCCCATTGAACATTGTGCTCAGGTACCAAATGTCAGCAGTTGTGTATGAACTTCCAGATACCAGCTCATGTTCCTAAGAACTCCTCGTGCCAGAAGGCTATAATCCTGTTAAAAGCCTCTGGGAACTACTGCAATGCAAATAATAGTAGCAATAATTAGCTCTGCTTTAATTGATACTGTGTATTCCTCAAATGTCAGTGAAAATTTGCTTTGCTAAGCCAACAACTTCTCCCCTGGAACTCTGCTGTCTTTACCAGAATTACACGAGGGGTGAGTTTGGATCATTGTAGGTTCCTGGCATAAATTATCAGCTGTTGATTCCTTGCCCTTTAAAACTTGGCAAGCATACAAGAAGAGTTTGCCAGACATGCAAGAACTAGGTCTATGCATTTATGGCTAAATCCTCTGGGACTATGCACAGAAAGGAGTACAATTTGCTAGAAGTATCCAGCTGTGAAATCCAGGAACTCCTGCACACAGCTCGAGCAACTTAGAGCATATTTAGCCTGGCATCAATACCAGCATTCCTGGAAGCAGTTTTTGCACCCTCAGCTTTACGAAAGCAGAATTGATAGCAATAAACCCTGTAAATGTATGAAGATTCTTAATTTACAAAATAATCCTAATGGGGGTGATTTGGAGTGGTATAATCTAGAGTCAGTTTATGGTTTATCCCAGTGGCTAGGAGTTGTCTCTGCTTAACATTGAGAGTGCAGGTCTGAGCACATCATTGGCATAAATTAGTAAAGATGACACACTCCAAAGCTCTCAGCATCTTCAGCATGAACCACGTCCTCATCTGGACCTTTTGCCTTATTGACCACCTGAGAATTTTAGTGTCCCATCCTTCGTGGACAGACATCTTGCCTTGTAGCACTGGTAGAGCTCCATGCTCAGATGCTCCTCAGGGCTTCTTTCTGAGGGGGGGATAAATGTTCTCTGCCTCTGGTTGTGTAAGCTTGTTGTGTAACCTCCATCACACAGTTACATTAGATGGGCTGAGTGGTGGCTTTTAGCTGTGGGAGACCTCTCTTGGTCAAAGTGAAGGGAAATAAGTCCCAGCCATAGAGTCTGTATTTTTATAGTACTGAGCAAGGTTAGTGCTGGCAACAGATCTCAAGTCCAACATTTTCTACATTTACTGGGGAAAGACTCCTGGCTTGGAGAGCTTCAGTGCATTATTACAGAACCAAGCCATTTTTGTGTTTGCTGGCCCTAATGGTAGTGGGTTTAGGCTATAATGGGGTCCTTCAAAGACTCAGAGATACAATGCACCTGATTTTATGGATTTTCCATATGTGCAAAAGTGTTGTTGCCAAACAGATTCAGGAACAGATCACTCTAGCACATTACTAATAAGCCAATTAGTGAAATGAAGCATTGCAAGTATTAGACTGCATTATGCAAATATGTCTGCATAGAAAACAGAGTCATTTGAACTGGGTTTACATTCAGGAAGACCTTGCCAGTATGATATGTGGTGATAGTTGCTATAGCTGTTATTGATCAGTTTCTCTTTTCATCCTGATGTGTGGATTCAAATGTAATGAGTGATGTGAGCTTTAATGAACACAAGGATGGTCAGGATTTAGACCTTATCATGGGGGGTTTTTTCAGTAGCTACATTTGTTCCACAGGTTTTGCAACACCTTCTAACATTAACTTTGGTTTTACTATATTTCCAATACAGTCATTGTTAGAACCAGAATTTTCTTTCGTCCAAAATCCACAAATTTTTTACATTCAGCTCAATTCCTTACAAGGAAGAATGATAGAATTAGGGCTTATATATCAAATCAGTTTGATTTTGGAACTTTAATTTATCTGGTGGATCCAACAGATTTATTTATCACAGCGTGCCCACGTTAGGCTGGGTACCCTTTTTGTAATGAATTCCTGGCAGCCCAGGAGCAGGTTATGGAATATGACCCATTACAGTGGGCTGAGGTACAGGAAAGCAATAGAGATGCATTATCCAATGCACAGGTTGAAGTGCTATCTCGTATAACAAATTATTGACTTCGTTGTACATGGTACTAGGATTTAATTAAGCGATAAGGCCCATCATAGTGGCCCTTTATCTAGCAGATAAGGATTTACCAAGCTTACCCAAGAGGTCTTTATCTGAAAGATAAGAAAAAGGTATATAAGGTGCCTTCTGCTTTTAAATCTTTAATTGAAAAGACCTTATTTTTAAAGTTTTTTTTCTTCATGACTTAGTATTCAAGATTCAGATGGATTTTTGTAAGAGAGGTTGTAGTAGAGAGGAATGTTACCTTCACTGTAACAGAGGAATGGCCTTCACTGTGTGAAATTAATAGGATTTATGTTGGTTTTATTCGCAATGTACCAGCTCTCAGATGAAGTATAAATTCAGCTTTTGTTTCCAGGAGATTTTCTAGTGACTTCATGATCTCATGGCCATAAAAGAGATTCATTCATTGATGATTTCAGAGACTTGTAATTGTGACTATGTTGTGAAGTTTAGGAAAAATTGTGATTGCACAATAGACAAAAATGAGGGAAAAATAATTTCAAGACAGTTATTTTAATGACTGTCTTGTCAGCTAAGCTAAATGATGCCTAATTCTCTAGTTCTTTACCTATGTGATATAAAAACATATAAGCAGAAAACATATAAAGAAATTAAAGCTAATGCAAAGAACTGGCACTTAGAATGAAATTAACACACAGGAAAACACAAAATAATACTGCTGCTAATGCTCAGTAGAGAAAAATACGGAGGAAATTCCAGAGAAAGGAGAGAGGAGCATATGTTTTTTATGAGAAAGACACACATAAGAGCCACTGCATGGTTGAAAATAGGACAGGATCTTTGGATTTAGCTGATTTAATCCCTAATGTTACAGACTCTTTTTTAATAGAATAGTTTCATAAAGGCTCAAGCTCTTTTTAGGAGTAGCTGGGCAATTGCCTCCCCCTCCCTTAAAGGAAGGCTGTTGTGCAACATCCGTACACTCATAATTACCTGGCATCTTCCAGTTTACAGTATGACTGTATCCTTGGCCAGTCCATACTTGTTTTTCCTTCTGTGCTGATACTATCTTTTAGCATAGTGACATTTCTTTCTTCCCAGTGTTTTTCATTCCCATCCCCGTGTAAGCCCAGACATCAGTCAGCCTTTATCACAGTACATGAACAGAGCCCTCCTTGGACCATTCTGTCCTGGCCAGTCCAGAAGTGACAACCACCAATTGACTCTGTGTCCCTTCTGGGACCAGGGGCATATGAGACTCACTTTTTGTTCCACCTCAAGTTGCTTTGTGTATGCTCTGTGAAATCCTCCTGAATTTCCAGGCACCCAAGAACCTAAACTGCCACATACTGGAAATCCAGTAGGTTACTGCCCAAAGCAGTTGTCTACCACATAAATTGATAGCGTTGGCAGCTCTGCTTGTGAAAGACCCCCTGTTCCCCAGATTGTTAATCATCCTACTCTGCACCTGTTCCAGCTTGAATTCTTCATGCTTGAACAAGGGCAGTAAAGCAGAGTCTGAAGGGATCAGATTGTGTTAGAAGAGCTTGGAGCAATTCAAGCCAGGACCGAGGAGCAATTATAATGAGAGATACCCTCCAGGTTACACGAGAGGCAAATTGCCTCAGTGCTGAGCAGAAGTTTGTAGATCTGCTTTGAGCCTGTTTGTTCAGGAGCCAGGGGATTTCATTTCCATTGTTGACAATATGACACCTTTTATGGACAATTGATTCCCATTCTCAAAATCTATCTGTCACGGAGGCAATAAGTGAGTGGAAAGGTGTGAATTAAAATATGTGCACGGCTAAAGACGATCACTCAGGTATTTACTTAGATCTGAAATTCCAGCTGCAAAGCTGGTATTATTCTCTGTTGCTCCTACTGCCCTCCAGTAATTGCCCCATGAGCAATTATGATGTGTCTTTTTACTTATTTATTTGCAACTTTGAAAACCGATTGAGCTTTCTGCCTCTGAGAAAGCTGTAAGCAGGGTCCCTCCCTTCACTTTAATATACCCCACCTGGAGTTCCTTCACATTGGTGTAACCTCTCATGCCTGCAAGTCTTTGAAACAGGTCTCTGCTGCCTCATACTCCAGAGAAGCCAGTGAAGATGCATCCACTGGCTTCAGCAGAATAACTTTCCCACCACACACTTCATGTTTATTTCACTCAGAAAAAGATTTTTTTCTGAGTGTTGCTCGCAGGCACTTCTGCTGTCCTCTTCTTCCCTGACAACCTGGGAACAAATTCAACACCCCTTCACTTACATGTATTTCAACATGAAATCATTTTGCTTAGTACATTTGAATGGTATCTTATAAAAAGGGATTTTACTTCTTTGAAATCACACTCCAGTGGGAGCTGCCCCAATCAGCAATGTGTGCTCTCTCACTCTCTCTCTGTAGTTGTTCCATTAAAGTAGTGTGAAAGCTACAACTGTGTGTCCACTGTCATTCTGTATTAGAAGTCAGGGGTAAGGTAATGATATGCAAGGTTGATCCTTCTGTAATACTTTCCTTGGAAGTACAATTCTGCCGTTTCTGCTGTCAGCCTATATTTAGAGTGCAGAGAGTGCTGCATGACTTGAAAGCAGCAGTAGGCAATTCCCAGTTTAAGCCTTAGATATTTACATATTTATGCTCACTTCAGAGGAGTAAATATGCTATGAATAAATCCTATTATGTTTGAAACTGTACTTACAGTATAATAAAACCACAGTACTGTGGTGCAATCTCAGGTTTTATTTTGGTGTCAATAGGGGCATAGATTTTTTAAATTATATATTGTTAGCATTACATTTATTGTCCAGCAGTGATTAGAATACCTTGTATAATGTGAGAAAATAATGAAGAAAAAGTCCTTTAATCTTTAAACAAGAATTGAAAGAATAACATTGCCTGCAGGGAAAACAGTTCTGGTAGAAATGGCCAGTCTGTCAGGGGTGGCTCTATAGCTGTTCCCTTTGCTATTACTGTTTTTTAAGTTGTGTGCATCGGAACATGCTATCTAATGCAAGAGATTGTTCTCAAAGGGCATTGCCAGGTATTGCTGATACAACGCCATGGTGTTGCACGTGTCACAACCATATGCTAGTGCTGAGTTCTGGGGAAGAGACCATTTGATATCTGCCAAAATTTCTCAGAGTTTATGTTCTGGAAAAGGTGGATGGCTGCTGTTTGTGTTTGGGGGATCCCTGCAGCAGTTATTGCAGCATTATGCTAAGATGAGGGATCCCTATGAGAAGAGAGGCTTTTCTTGTAACAAAGACCCCAGCCAGAATATCTGCTTTGTGTTCTGAGTCTTGCTACCAGCCTTTTCCATGACATTCCTCAAGATATGACATCTTCCTCTGCTTTTATTTCCTTCCTCTCCTCCATGTGTATGTTGTATACTCTTCATAATATTACCATACAAAGGATTTTTAAATGCTTTCATTATTTCAAAGCACTCATTTGAGAGTGTGTGTGTGTGTGTGTGTGTGTGTGTGTGTGTGTGTGTGTGTGTGTGTGTGTGTACACAAATCTTTAGAACCAACATCTCATCTGGAAGACTTCTGAAGGAACCCACGAGCTGCTCAGTGTAGGGAGCTCTGTAGTAGGCTCCACATGGTTGCTTTTCTTTGACAGCTTGGCCCCAAATCCACTGAAGTGGAAGAGTTTCACATTACCTCAGCACAGACAATTCCCTAATGTTTACCAAGAGCCTTCTGGTAAATCCAAAAATTGAGTCTTGCTGCATCTGCTAGATGGTGTATGAAGACTACCCATCTTAATTGGAATAGTCATAGGATTTTCCATGGAGTATTTGACAGCATCAATCTAGGCTAAAGCTTTCCCATTCAGAGATGACCTGTATTGCCGAGAGAACTTCCAGGCTCAGAAGTAGACTCAAAGAAGCTGAAAGTGTAACACTTTTGTGTATGTCCTCCTAGTGCAGGGCATGAGAAGTCCTTTTACAGAGAACCTGAAGGAAGGAAAAGGAGCTGAAGAAGTTGTCAAGTAAGGAGAGTTGAAAAATAAAAATGGTGGGGAACTATAAAAGCTGTAAAAAGAAGAAAATGTATCTCCATCTAAGCACATCAGAACTTAAGCTATAGATAGTCATGTCAGGTTGTTGATGATAATTCAGGCTTTGCTGGACACAGGGATTTGGGCTGAATCCAGTAATATCTACTTGGCAAAGAAAAGATAAGAATATCAATTAAGCCTTTTGAAATTTCCCATTGAGACTGAAATGTTCTTACTTTTGAGGGAAGAATGAAAACACCTCCAAAATGCATTTGATGCTTTTTTCAGACAAAGTATTATCTTTGAAATTTCTGGGTGAGATACTTTCTAAGAAAGGCCAGTTTTAATAGGAGTTGCAAAAATAGGTTTGTGCCAGTTCTGTCTGCAGCCTTGGACTGTGTGTTGAGTGTGTGAGGGGTAGAGGAGTTACTGTGCTTTTCTAAGAGCACCTTCATGCACTGCTCAAGTGGCTGTACCTACTGTAGGACATAAACCATGTAACTTGCTTTCTGTGGAGTTAGTGTGCTATGACAGTGGCCATTTCACTACACATAATTTCCCCTCTGCTCCTTTATGATCCTCATTACTGTGTTTTCAATATATTGTTTTTATTGCTTTGTATGTTTAGTCTGTGAGTTCTTTGAGGTAGGGACACTTACAAGAGCTAGGAGAAGGCAGATCCTAATCTCAATAGGAGAAAGAAACACAAAAATCTCATAGGAGCACTGCTTCAGTCAGAACTTGAGGAAGATTAGGAATCAGTGTGCAGTTCTACTTTCAGCAGCTACTATCAAAATTAGCTCAAGAAACAGAATATCTCGTGCACTGCCTTTTATTGAAGTCTGGATCAAATTTGCTTGTATTTCCTTGCAGTTTGGTTTAGGGAAAATACAGATTTCCTTCTCTGAGACATCACTACTGTGTTATTGTTACATATTCACAGGCCATTTATTCAGTCAGCATAATCTCAGGTCACACTACTCACCACAGGACCATTATTTAAAAAGCAAATGAGTCCTTCTATTAAGAGAATGGCTACACCTGTGTCAGTAAAGAGAAGACATCAGAGGTCACCCTCTGGTCCTCGGGATGAATGGTTAATCTAGCTCACTGAACTCTTGTTACCCCAGAAGAGAGTGGCCAGGCTTTCCTCACCATTATCATTACCATTTAAAAATTAAGAATAAAATGCTACAGGAGAACTAAGGGTCTACAGAGACATATGAGCTACCTCAGCAATTGCTGAAGCCTGATGTCACAGGAATCAAAGCTCATTTTCTAGACTTCTTGGGTCTGTGACCACAGATACTCCCAGGGTTACAACAGAGATCAGTGCAGGGGTACCAGCACAGCTTGTTTGGACCTGGCTCAGGACCCAGGAAGAGACCAGTGACAAGAAACTCCAGATACACCAATTCATCACAGTCACACTGCTTCCCAGGCAGAGCAGCATAGAGCTTTGCAAGGATGCTGTCCAAGATCACACAAGAAGTTTGATGTTATGGCAAAACTGAATTCCTCTCCCCTAATTCTCAGCCTCATACAGGACTATTGGGTCATTGTTCCCCTCTTAGGAGGTTAGATTTCATTTCTGTGGCGAATCAAACACAAATCTCCAGAAGATTGTTGTTCCACAGAACACAGACTGCTGGCAGTTGTTCCCAGACTCGAAGGCCCATAAAACAAATTATGAGGTTATTTACTGAGAGAACAGAAAGACACTTTTAAATTGTAGCAAATATATTTCTAAATTGAGGCTATTAAGATTGTGGTGGGTAAGATTTTTGACTTTGCTTCCAGTGAATAGAGCCCTGAGAAATTTGAAAGCATGAAGACCTCAAGTTGTTTTTATTTTAGAAAACATGAGAAATGGTATGTGGAGAAAACTTTTGTACAAACCACAATAACTTGACAGATCTTCTGCTGAGGATAGAGTGCACCAGAGCAAACCAGTATGTCTTAATTAATAACCCTGTCTACTCAGTACAACTGCAGTAACACTAATCATTTCCCAAGTAGTCTTGGCGGAATACAAAGGCTTTTTACACTTCTGTTTGATTTGTTTTTTCAGAACTGTAGTGTTTTGAAGATAAATAAAACCTGCTAATGAATATGTATGTGTTTCCTGATGCAGAGTATCTCAGTGAGTATTCTAGGACAGTTTTGTAGTCTGCAATGAACATGTTCCTTTGAAGTTTTTACTGATCTAAAAATGAAGTCATTATGTTTGGGTCACACATTAGTTTACTGATCTAGTTAGACAAAGAAACTAAGCTTAGACAAAATATTCCAAGACAGGAACACTTTTCAACCTCAAAGCCCAAAATAACGTGAAAATTCTTCTCAATATCTTCCAAACAATTAAAAATCAGCTTAACAATATGGAACAAGTTTTAGTTTTACCTCTTAGAAAAACCCAAAAAAGCCCCCCATTTTTTCATTGCTTAAAACAAGAAAGGTGAATGAATTGAGAGGCACTGGAGGACTAGAGAGATGTCCATATGAAGGCTGTATGGACAACAACATTGTGAAGCACCTGCTGCACAGACTGATGTCATGTCCTGCTGTCCAGGGAGAACAGTGACAGCTGGGTATTGGGAGGCAAGTGTCCCTGCTCCAAGCTTGTGGGTAATCCCAGGGACAAGAGCAGAACTGGCTGCGTGGCTCTGTTGACTGCTCATGTGGTCTGATTTCAGAATGACAGCTGTGGGAGCATCCTTCAATTTGGCTTTGATGGGAAGTGAAGGTGGGTGAGGTGAAGTCTTCAGTTTCCTTCCAAAGCAGGGAAGCAAAAATGACATTTCCATTTCCTCTTTGTGTTTCAAACCTTCCAGTGTCAATCAAAAGACTGAAGCAAGAGCATTGTCCTGTTGCATAAGTTACTCCAAAAGCTCCAGGCAGCCCAGCCACATTCAACCTGCTGCATTTAAGGTTGTTTTGGAAGCATCGTTCACCTTTGCCACAAGACGAGGGAACTATGCTTAGTATGAGAGCATTTATAAGAATTTATAAGAGAGTTGAGCAAAATTAAGATTAGCTCCCTTGGTTAGAGCAAGGCCCTAACAAGGTCACAGATCCCCTTATGGGCCATTTGCTTACAAGGGGGACTCAATGATCCTTCTGGGTCCTTTCCAACTCAGACTGTTCTGTGAGTCTGTCACTGCAGCGACCAATGCTGAAGCCATTACCTGCTGCCACCCCAACCTCCTCACTATAAGTATCTCTGGAGAAGATGCTCTGTGAGTGTGTGTGTTACACTCCTGTGACACAATCAGCTCTGAATTAGTGAAATCCTATTTTTATTGATGATTTAAAGGAGGATTCAAATTCCATGAAGGGACAGATCCTGCCACCATCAATGCTCAGGTCCTGTAAGACAATTAGCATTACAATCAGCTTTACTGCATCATCCAGAAATCCTGTACTAAGTCTCCAGGGAGGTCATTTCATCCCAGGTGCTCGGCCCTGAGGACTCCAATTCCAGCCTCAGTATGATACTACGTGGCCAGAGCTCCATGGCAGGCATGGCAGGAGGCTCTGCTGCTGAGGCTTCATGGTTCTCCTCACCCCTGTTGTCACCTCCCAGGGTGGTGGCAGTAGCAGAGAGCCCTTGGAGCAGACCTGTGATATACCAGCAAAGTTCTGTATCTCTTCAGAGTGGGTGCCAGATGGCAGGTGCCAGTGGAGGGAAGGACATCTATTGATCTGCCTTGGGCTCTGAATGAGTCTGGCCTGAAGTCGAGTTGGGCTGCCTGCCCCCAGATGGAGACGGTGGGTTTGGGGAAGGTTTCAAATCCAGCTGATTAAGTTGACAGGTGTCAGACTCAGCTGCAGAGCAAAGGCTGCTCTTTGATGGGACCTGCTGACCTTGTTAATCTGGGGAGATCTGTGGCCAAGTGCTCTCTGTGGGCGGAAAATTGCAAGGGAAGATGCAGCATCTTTCACCTGCTTGATATTTTGGCTAAGTCAAGTTTGGCAGTCACTTAAAAACAAGGTTGATTTTGTGGGTTTTTTTTGTTGACAAGTATTTTGCATTTAGTTAGCCAGCAGCCAGAGACTGATGGTTGCATTCCTCTCTTTCCAGTAGGAGCTGTGCTGAAATTTTGCACATTTGCTGCATTCATGGGCCAGAGCTGCCTGCTCTGGTACCAACGGTGCTGAATTTGCATTGTACCTCCCAGAACCTGCTTACCTTTATGCTTACACTGACAATACAAATCTGCTCAAGAGCAAATGTCAGTGATTGCACAAGTACCAGCTTGTGGTGTATCCTTAAGTGTGCACAGCAGCTGTGGAATTGTGTTGAGCAGATTATTCCAGAAAGCGCTTTCACGTCGTGCCATGCCTCCTGCAAAGAGAATAGTCAACAATGCTATTTAGTGCCTAAATTTAACAAAAGGGATCTTCTGCAGCAAGCTAAGGGAGCGCTGCTATCAAACTTTTCTGAGTTTTAAAGCCAGGCTTTGTTGGCCTAAACATCCTGCTACCAGTTTGGTCTTGTTCCAGCAGTTATTCCAAGAGCTGACGTATTTGTGGAGTTTGTTGTGGTCCTGACTGTAAGAAGAGCTCTCTGACACACATTGGCTGATTCTGTGAGTGCACATGGGCTGTATGTGTCTGGGTGTGGAAGCTCTGGCTGGCAGAGATCAAGAAGGATGGCAGTGCCAGGTCTTGTCTCGTGCCTCCCAGGAGGCTCAACACAAGACAAGGGAGGGGAAGCAGCTTCATGATGTCTGTGCCTTTCTGGGCTTCAGGGATGATCCAAGGGCTGGCACAGCTGCCAGTGCCATCCCAAGCGTTGCTATAGCTCATGGATCCTGCCCACAGTTGCCCACCAGCTGCTATGCAACCCAAAATAGGCTCAGCACAAAGCACTCCAGGAAGCTCCTTCTTCTTTTCCCTCTGAGTCCCCTTCATCCGGCACTCTGATGCAGAGAGGTTAAACTGAAATGAAGAGGTTACTCCATGAATGAATGGAATTAATTTGATTCATATTTAATAGATTTCAAAAATAGCCAATTTTCTCTTGCAGATTTGAAATTAAGCAGCATTTTGGTTTAGCTAATCATTTTTAGCATTTATTTTCACTTCTTAAGATAAATTTAATACTCATTTCATCTTTTTTTGACTTGTGGAAAATAAAATGAGTGGTTGGGGATTTCTATCTTTTGTTTTTCCTCTTGTCACCTTGTAAATACTTAATATTTTTCTGGTTATTACAAATAGTGCAGGGGATAATATCAATAATAATAACAATAACAATAATAATATCAATAACAACACCCAACCAAAACTTAGAACTGTTACTAGATTGATGGCATTCCTTTTTCTTTTCCTTTTCTATTTTTCAATGCTTCCAAACCTGGAAGATTTTGGAAAGCTCTGTCCTGGTCCTACAACCATGTAAGTTGTGTACTAGGTCAGAACAAAAGTCCATTGGACACAGTATTTATCTCCAGGAAAGGCCAATCAGAGATATTTAGAACCAAGACCAAAAAAAGAAGGAAGAACAATTATATGTACTCAAAGTGTTTTCCATACATTTGTGACTGAGGAACTAAACATATCTTTGTGAGCAAAACTGTTTTACTCTTGTCATTGCTATCCTGCTCCTCAGTACAAGACCAAGGTTCAAAGACAAGGCTAGATCCTCTACTCCTGCTGCAAAATTTAAGTTGTGAATGACTACAAGTGGCTGCTGAATTTGGGGGATTTACCTGAAATTTCGGGTGTTGCACAGTGAAATTTTTATGGCACTCTAAATGCATTGTGGCTATTCAGCACAGACTTGTATGAAGTACAACCATGGTGTGGGATGAAAATATTTGTTAAACAGGCAATACTAGTCAAGGAGGTTGCTGGAATGCTTGGGTGAGAAATTAATCTTATCAGAGACAATAGAAAATGGAGAGGATATTTACTGAGAAAAACATATTCAGAAATTTTCAGTTAAGCCGCTTAAAAAGTGTTGGAGAGGATCAAAAGCCATTTGTTTGCTTCTTCTTTTTCTTTCCCCATGGTGCTGTATTTCTTCCTGAATAAAGTAATTTCTTTCTAGAAGGTTTTACACAGTTTTACCCTTTATACAGGATTGCTGTATATCAAGGCTTAGCTTAAATATCCAGTCCAAACATTCCCTGCCTTTCACTGCGGAGAAGGTCATCCCTGCTCACCTCACAGCAGTGTCTCATGAGCTTTGTTATCCTCTCTAAAAATTTACTGAGATAAGAAACCTTTACCATTCCACTTACCAATTCAGAAAGCCTTACCAGGGTGCTGATGGTTGTGCTGAGGGGACAGCAAGGTCCCTGGCCTCCCAGCCTTGAGCATGTTATATTGTGGTCATGAAGATGCCCTGCTCATGGAGCAAGATTCTCACTCTCCTTTACCTGTTCAGCTTCTGACAGGTTTTCTCCTTTGTTGAACAAGACATCCTGCATCACACAAGGGAGGTGTTTTTAGTGATGTGCTTGAGGTGTGCAAGGATTTGCTGCCTTGATTCATTCCCTGCCATGAAGACAAGCACAGGATGGCTCCTGAGTGCCACCCTACCAAACACAGCTGTGTTTGCCACATCTTTAAACTTAATTTTGAGATAGAAGAGCTGGAGAGCCTGGAGTGTTACTTCTCCTCATACTTTAGGTGTATTACTTTAGCATTTGGCATCCTTACCAGGACTTCCATAGCTTTGCCATGAGCCAGAGGCTTTGCTGTTTGACTCTGTGGTGCCATGTGATGCTTTCACCCCTTGATTTGGAGTGGAACATCTTTTAGAGAAAGAAGCTGTCAAGGAGAAGATGAGGAGGAATAAGGGTGATCCAAGGGAGTTTTCCAAGATATCTGGTCAGCTTTAAGGAGAACAATGCTGCCTTAACACTTGGGTTTGTTGCTGGCTTTTAGGCTTGGAAAAATGCCCATTTGGCTGCTGAGGCAGCAGCCTGAATTGTTGTGCAACTTGTCTGTGAAGGGAATGCAAAGGGATTTCTTCCCCTTCAGGTTCACGCATCGCTAACCATGCCAGGCGTGTTGCTCCATACTGTACACCCTGAATGAATAAACTGTTCCTAATAAAGAACTGATGTTGCTAATATCTTCGTGTAATTTAAACCAAGGCTTTTTGAATTTAGCTCATTTGGGGAAGAAAAAAAAACCACTGATGTTGCAAATGCTTATGCATCTGATTAACTTTGCCGCTTAGCTTAATTTGCAGGATCAGGGCCTTAGCTATCAAGAGGCTACATGGCATTACAGCCCTTCTATACATCTTCATTAGAGCCTCTTTCTTATGAATTTGCTTTCATACGTATTTTTACAACCTCAGTTATAAACTGGATTGTATCTGCCAGCAGCAGTGTTTAACTATGTCAGCTCCTCAGTGCCTGAGCTAATCCCTTGTCCTCCTTGACAGGAGTCGGGGGGAGGAGAGCTGTTTCCTAAGGATCGATGTGTAAAAGTTGTCATGTTGTTGGTCATCTGCCTAAAAAATTGAGGAGATCATGAATTTTTTATTAGGGCCATCATTTTTGCCCATTTAGAGTTCTTTCTTTGTGTTTTGTGTTAAAATTTCATGAGAGCAAAATTGTTATTTTTCTCCAAAAGTACTCATTTTCAGAACCGAAAGTGATGGGGACGTTTTCCTGTTTTCTGTTGCTTCTGTTCCTCTCCTTTATACCCTGGTCTGTCCACAGCTTTTGTTCTTCCTTTCCTGTTCTCTTTTTCTTTTTTTTTTTTTTTTTAACTCTACTTTAATTTCATCTTCTTTTCCATTTCAATTTTTTTTTTTGAATCACATGATGAAAAAATAGTTCCTCACAGCTTCCTCCAGCTGCTGTGGCTGCTGCACCTCGTGTTTCCAGATTTTAGATCTGGCAGCCCTAGTGGGTGTCCATCTGGGGAATTACACAGGTGCAGAAAGGAGCAAGTGTTTCGCTTCTCGAAGCTCTGTGTTGTTTCTGCCCTTCCTGGTGTCCAAGGACATGCTCCCTCAACCAGCAGATCCCTCCAAGGTACCATGACTCTGGCCTGCCTACCCTCCAAAGCACTGTGGGAAAAGCTTGACAGAGGCTGAGATGTGAATGCAGATATTAAAAAACAAAGACTTCATTTGTTTTAAGGGTTATGCCTAATCCTCTCCCTCTCAGGGCCCTCTTTTTTGGAGTCCAAATACTTGTTACAGGACTCAGCTTCTAGAAGCAGATGTAGCACTGGCAGCTTCCCAGTTGTGAGAGACCTGGAAGAAAATTTTGACTGTGTGGGTCCCCACATAAATGCTGGTGAGCCTGGTCCATGGCTGAAGCACCCCCAAGCCAGGGGACCCTGCCAGCTGTCCCCTTGCCATGGCATCCGACATGCAGGTGCAATATGTGGGCACTCAGAAGGAATGTGTGCAGGCAGACCCCGCTGAGAGCTCATGGCAGGCAGAGCTCTTCTGGAAGTTGATTTAAATACAGAGATTCACGTGCCTCAAAGATGTATGTGCATAAATTATCTGTTTGTTTGAAAAGAGTTTTATGAGTTCTTAGGGTTTCATAGGCATGTGTGAACTTCAATTATAGTAAAGTAAATTAATGGAGGAAGTAGAGAAGAGATCTGCAAGTTATCCTTTCCTCTAGTCAGAATATTCTATTTAAGTGGTTTCTTTTTCTTTTTTTTTTTTTTTTTTTTTTTAATTTAGTTGGTAAATTAATTCGTGATTCTACTCTGTGAGATAGGAGAAAGGAGCCTTAACTACACATAGACTTCAAAGGTGAAATCTCTGTGTGGATGAACTGGGCATCAGTCAAAAGTTGCATTTGTCTGGAAAAATCTAGGGTGAGAAGTGCTGGTCCTTTGGTGCCTCCATGACACCTTAGGCTCTCCCCACCTCCCTCATGATTCCTGGGGTTCACACCTGATCCCCAGTGGCACATCTGAAGCGGGGACCACCTCAGCTGCCTTTGCAGGTGCACCAAGCCTGGCCAGAGTAGGTGTGAGCAGCAGAAGCCCTTGAGACTTTGCCAAGGTGGAAGGTTTGGTTGAGCTCTCTGTTCTCTGGGTCCTGCTTGGCTTTTTTAAGAAGAGACAGATGCAAACATCTGGTGGCACCCCAAAATCCTGCCTCCCAAGGTAGTATCTAGGTCTGAGCTTTGAAAGCAGGTTTGCAGAAGAGCTGAGCTCCTCTGTCTGCTGGGAGTAGGGCTGGGGATGAAGGGGAAGATGTTTCTAACACTGGTGTAAAAAATTATATTTTTTGATTCATTTTCAGAAGGCCTTTCTGGCATGCCCACCTCAGAAATGCTTCCTCATATGCAAAGAAATGATTTACTGCTTTGCTGCTGACTTGTGCCTTCCCAGAGGACAGCAGTGCTGCTTGCACTGGGAAATGCCACTGGCTGCTGCCACCCTTGTGATGGGAGAAGTGCTGTGAGAGCACAGAGAGAAACGTTTGCTTTCCTGTGAAAATAAATACAATGTCAGTTTCTATTCTGTTTGGGTGAAATACCTGTTCCAAAGGGACCACAAGAACAGAGTGATCTGAGCAGGCTGGCTCTTTCTCTAAAACTTTCCTTCCTAGCCAACATCCCCTTTCCGTAAATCTTCCAATTTTCAATTAAACTTCCTGTTACAATCTCCTGTCTGTAAAGTCTCTCTTTAAAGCCTCCAGCCCACAGGCTCAGAAGTTGGACCCAGTAACACTGAAAAAGTATCAGCTCAATATAAAAAGGTGTGATAATCACCCCTGGAATAAAGGAGTGTTATTGATGCTGAAGTCAACTGCTGCTTATGGCCATCGGGGGACCTGGTGCTCACTCCGTGTTTGCTTTTCCCCCACAGGACTCAGGGGTCAGTCAGCACAGCAGGTTTCCTTTGCAGCCTGGGGCACTGGGGACACCGTGTTCAGTTAAGCTCACACCAAGCCTCCACTGGGAGCTGAGGCATCCCCACGGAGGCAGCAGTTGAGGCTTTGGGGCTTTTCTGTCTCTGAGGTTCCCGGCGCTGTTGCCAGGTGGTGATTTGGGACAAGCACCATCCACAGCCAGCCTGCAGGAGGGTCAAAACTGCAGTGGGGCTGCACGAGTTGCATGGAGCCACACAACCTCCTCCTTGAGCTCTGCTGCTGGAGTTTTTGCTCAACGTCCTGCAAGTCAGAGTGGTTTTGGTCCACCAGCATCCCCTCAGTCTCTTTCTCCCATGGCCTCAGGTTTATGTTGTCCATGTAAGGAGCCCAGGCCAAGTTATGATCTATCCTATTTAATTTGGTTCCCACAGGTCTGCACGTGTTGCATGGAGCCACACAACCTCCTCCTTGAGCTCTACTGCTGGAGTTTCTGTCCTGTGAGTCAGAGGGGTTTTGGGGACCTGCCCTTGCTGGTGCAGTCTAGCTCTGTTTGTTCAGCTTGTCTGCACGCCATGAGCCAGGGTTCTTGGGAAGGCCCGTGCAGCAGCACCCTTCTTCCCAGGCGTGCTCGTCGTGGTGGTGATTCCACCTGGCTCCAGCTAGGAAGGCTTTGGCATGTATTGACAGTACTGCACACAGGGGAAAAGCTCCCCATCTGTGGTCACGGAGCGGAGAGACGAGTGGCTGCCTTTCTTAACAGATGGCATAACAAACTACACGGAACTCGCGGCCCCCTGAGACACATAACTTGACATCAGATAGTTTCAAGAACATATTGAAATAAGTCCTCCCTGATGATCGCCGTGACTTCAGACGCAGCCGCATCTCTCTGCCCGAATCCCTTGACAAAGCCATGGGTGAGGGAGGCACAGCAGTTTTGAGGGGTCCCACCCTGCTGCCTCTGCTGGCAGCAGGATTTGGGGTGGCAGGCTGAGCAGTGACTGAGACAGCCCCCAGATGCCAGGGACTGGAGCAGCCGGGAGCTAAGACAGTAGCACTTCTCTGTAGGTAGTCTTTTCAAGCTGAATAAGCTCTTTGTTCTGAGAAATTCTAACTTTAAACATCTGTGGTAGGAGTTTTAGTGTTTTACTTTAGACTTGGGCTTGTCTAAATGTAAAAGGAGCAGAACCACTTTGAGGAACAAGCACCCTAAGAAGTAGCTTTTGCTGTTGGGAAGCTCTGTGTAGTGGAAGGCTGCCCTAAAGCTGGGCAGTGGTGGTGTCATCCTGACCCTAAGAATATCCTGGATATGTGAAGCAATGATCAAATATGAGCAAAGTTGAAAATTCTGGAGCTCTAAATTATAGTGGTCAGCAGCCCAGGCAGAACCATCAGCACCAGAGATGCCTGCTGTGTCTGCAAGGGATGGGGCAGGACTCCCATTCCATGTCTGTCCAGGGCTTGGGATGCTTCGTGCCAGTACAGCCGTGTCCTCAGTGACAGTGATGAGTGAGAAACAGGAAGAAACAACCCACCCGACATGCGAATAGCATCAGCATCAGATGGAGTGGGAGCTGGTAGAGAAACAAACATTAAATTAATTTAGTTCACAACTCTCCTGTAGGGTATGGGATCTCCCTGTTTTCCCAGGAAGAAGTCTAGAGAGATTAATGTCAAAAAGATCCACTAATTTTGATGACCCAATTTGCATGCCTAATGACCTGATTTTTCTGAACACTTCACGTTCTCTATCATTTTATGTGCTGGAAGGACAATGCCCTTGTTTTCTTTCACAGCAACGAGTGCTCAGCAGTTTTGTGAATCAGAACTTGGGGTATTAATTTATGCATTCAAAAAACAAAACCCCACACAATTACCAAGACACAGCTTTCAATGTATGGTTTGGATGACTTGGCAGTCTCTCAGAAAAAGTCTTCAGCAGGGACAGAGATAGCAGCCAGTGCCCCAGGACACCATTCAGCTGCCTTCAACATGTCTCCTTCCTCCTCAAATTTCCTGCCTCGTTCACAGGGCAGTTTCCAGTTTCAGCAACAAATGAGAGGGGAATTGAGTGGATACAGGGCTCTTTCCCAGCAGATGCTAAGGCAGGTGTTTACAAACTTTGGACATCCTGATTTGAAACCTTAATATATTTGTGTGATTACTTCTGTAGAGCATAGCATCCTATTTTTTGCTCTTCTATTATTTATTTTATCCTATTCTGAATAACTTACACTCTGTTTTAACATATGACCGAATCACAGAATTGTTTGGGTTGGAAAGGACCTCCGGAAGTCATCCAATCCAACCTCCCTGCCAAGGCAGGGTCACCTGGAACAGGTTACACAGGAATGTGTCCAGGTAGGTTTGGAATGTCTCCAAAGAGGGAGACTCCATGACCTCCCTGGGCAGCTGTTCCAGTGCTCTGCCACCCTCAATGTTAAGAAGTTCTTCGTGCTAAGGTGCAACATCCTGTGTTCTTGTTTATGGCCACTGCTCCTCGTCCTGTTGCTGGGCACCACTGAAAAAAGTCCAGCACCATCGTCTGGACACCCACCTTGGAGATATTTATATGCATTTATGAGATCCTCTCTCAGTCCTGTCTTCTGCAGACTAAACTGGTCCCATGTAATTTCTTTCCTCTTAGTGAACCCATGCTGAGTTATCCTGGTGACCACCTTTTCTTCTACATGCTTGGTGATGACCTCCAGAATGACCTGTTCCCACACCTTTTCTGGAATGGAGGTGTGGCTGACTGGCCAGTAATTTCCTGGGTGTTCCTGCTTTAAAGTACTGGGCAATCCCTTTTTTCAAGTTGGGAGTAATATTGCCTTCCTCCAGTCTCTGGGCACCTCTCCCATTCTCCATGACTTTTCAAAGATGGTGGAGAGTGGCTTAGCAACAATATCTGCCAGCTCCCTCAGCACCTGTGGGTGCATCAGGGCCCATGGATATCTGGGTGCGAGGTGTGTATGGCTGATCTCTAATCCAATCCTCTATGACCAAGAGAAGTCTTTCTTGCTCCTGACTTCTCTTACCTCAAGGGCTGGGACTCCTGAGAGCTGACATCAGCAGTAAAGGCTGAGGCAAAGAATGCAGTAATTCCACCTCTTTCATGACTTTCATTACCAGGACACCCAACTGACTCATCAGCAGCCCCGTATTTTCTCTAATCTTCCTTTTGCTGCTGGTGGAGTATCTCTGTAGCTTACTTCTGGGATTCTGCAATTATGTGTGTGGATTTGAACATGAGGAGGGTCTCACAGGCCACCACTGTCATCCTGCAAGGAGCATTGCCATCAAGTGACAGCTTTGCTCTTCCCCCCCTCCACCACTGCACTTCCATGGCAGGTATGTGTCTGGGTCCAGACCACAGGAATCACCCCAGTTAAGCCCTTAAGGCTTTCATCCATGGAGCTGAAATAGAAAATGCATTGGATTTGCATAGTCTGTTGAAAAGGAACGACATTACTTCTCTTCAGCCTCCTGCTATTGGTCATACCTGTTGGGTGCTGGTCTGGCCCCACTGTGGACCAGTGCAGAGGGACAAGCTATTCAGAGTATCTTCCTGGTTGTTTGCAGGGTATTTGCTTTGTTGCTGGTCCCAGCATAATTTGTTCTCTGGCACAAGGAAAGCCCTTCCTGTGCCAGCAGGTTCACTTTCACTGTAGGTACCTATGCCAAATGCAGACCCTGCCACCTGCACGGGACAGGAGCCCTGCTCCTCAGTGGGAAATGTGCCAGGGGCTGGTCTGTACCTGGGATGATCTGTGTCACCCACAGAGAACCTAAAATACAGAAATGTTCAGGAGAAGTGAGGTGGCCTTTTGACTGTGACATGTTACACACAGCTTTGAGGCAGAAAGAGAAAGAGAAATTCTGGCGTCTTGCTTGAAATCAAATGTCAAATAAAATCAACACGATTTAATTAAAAGGAAAAAAATCTTTCAAAAAAATCTTTGAATTAGATTGAAAACTCTATCTCTTAAGAACATACTGCAAGCTTAATTTTTGATGTTACAGTTAAATAAAGACATACTTATCTGATTAACTGTAATCCTCTCATGTTCATTCCTTGAGTCGGAGACCCTATAAAAATGTATCTGAGATTTGGAAGTGGGACCCAAGGATGGTCTGCACCTGGTCTCTGCGTCTGATTGCAAGAAGATATCCCTGCAACATTACCAACAGAAAAGTACTCAGCTGTTTGGATAATCTCTGTTGTGCTCAAAACTGAAATGTAAACCAAATATATTTGTCTATATCCTTCCATGGCTACCAGTCCTCACCCAAGGTTTTTGGACTTTCTCTCCTTATAACAGAAGTGGAGCACAGACTTGACCAGAATCCCAAGACCCCATGAACCCCCATGCCATGGCCCTGATCCCACCGTTTGGGCTCCCTAGAAGGGAGTCCTACATAATGGCCTTGTTTCAGCTGTGGGTTTCCTCACTGGCTGAGAACAAAGATGGTGTTTTCTGAGGGACATCACCTTGCAGTCACGCTGGGGCCATCTCCATCACATGTCTGGACCAGTTGTCCCAACTCCATGTGTAGTCAAGATAGAAGTTTGTAGGAAAATCGAATTAATGACTCATCCCACGCCTGAAATAGGTCAGACCATCAATGGGAATCACACCCTGGATCCTGCTCCCTTGTATCTCTAGAAGTCTCCATTGCTGGTGTCTGATGGTGATATAAAACCCACACAAGGAGACTAATATTCAGATTATTTTCTGTCATGTTCATATTTTGACAATAGAAATAAATAATGAAAATCTAGTTGGTAACTGTACTTTTAGGCATTTAAAACCAAACATCAGGAATGGGTTAAAGAAGGATTTGCAGAGGGTTTTCTCTCTCTGCTCTGTTGGGAGTGCCCGAGCTTTCCCTTGCTGCCATTAGTGGGAGCCATCGCACAGGGCAGGGCAGGACCCGTCTCTGCCTGGGGCTCGCTCCACTTCGTTATCCTGGTTGGGATTATCTGCTGCAAATGTTATGGAAACCAAAGTCTCAGAGGATATCTCAGGTGGGATTGTTCTGGGGGTTTTTTCCCTAACAATTATTGCATTTGTTTGTGAAAAAAGACATTTTCTAATGACCAAATTTCCAAAAATTAAGTGTTCCTCTGCCCGCTTCACGATAAACCTTTAACATACTCAAAATTAATTAATTTGGGTTTTCAGTTTAAAGTGATCTTTTGAGCCAGAAAATTGTCAGTGTCTGCCATTGACTGTTATTTCCCATTACACTTGTGTACCCGTGGCTCCCTTGCCTGTGAGCAAATGTTACCTACTGCTACTACTGAAAAATTGTTAGATTTGTAAATCTCAAGAAGTGGCAGGCGGGGCAGTCTTCATTTCCATCAGCTAGCCATTTTCTCAAGTTTTATATTCATTCATAGTGAGAGTCACATAATATATTACATCAGACATCACAGTCTCACAGGATTGCATTGAGGCTGCTGCTGAAGCACACGTGGTAGGAGTGGGAAATTGAATTTGTAGGGCACTGGGAAATATTTTTAAACTACAGAGCCAGAGGTCCTTCAGTTATCTTTCCCATTAGCAACACAATGGCATATAGAATGAAACTGCTCCTTTCCATGGAGAAATAAATGGGTCTGGTTATGCTTCTTGCCCCTGCAAGCTGCTGCACTGTCATGCAAAGGTGCTGTTCTTCCTTGGGAAGATCCTCAGCCAGAAGACTCCTCCTCCATCCAGGGACTGGACTCCTCCTTTCCCAGGGACTGGGGGAGCAGCCCAGCTTTCACTGAAGTTGGTGACAGTGCTGTTGCTTTTGGAGGGGGTATGATCAAGTCCTCCATCAGAGCTTTATTATGAAACCTCTGCCTGTTCTTTGGAAGCCACACAGATAAACAATCAAAAAAAGCTTTTCTGTCTGGTTTGAGAGCACAGCTGTGATAGAGGTGTGATAAAAGGGCCAGCTCCAAAACCTGTGTGATCATGGTGGTCCTAGTGTGAGTTACGGCAACATTTCACATCTCTGTTTATTTTAGTTAAAGAAGAAAAGTTTCAGTTACTGTAGACTTAACAGATTTTTATCTCATATAAAATATGCCTAGCAAAGGACACACTTCATTCAGTATGGTTTCATTGTTAGCAGACCTTCGGCAGTTTGTGTCAAATATCAGTATAATGGACTTACACACACTATTGATTTAATGACAGCTATCACTGCAAGGAATTGATCTAATGTTTTCATTAGTCTTAAAAAATGTTTCAACAACAAGTTCATTCAGAACTGGATAATTGCAAAGCCCTACGTGGCCAAAGATCACATTCCCTATTGAAGTGTAGTTTAGACGATCTTTTTAGAAGATAAGTAGATTAATAATAATAGAGGCACAGTTGAGGGAAATTAAAACTAGTCTTCATGCCTTAAAAACATAAATAAATTGAATTATCACTCATTATATTACTGGAGGGAATTTTCTGAACTTTTGAACAAATCTTAATGAATATGCAGTGGTATTTTACTTGCTGCTGTAGGCACAATGTAGCTGTTTTTGTTGCCCTCTTCTATTTGTCTGTCATTATTTTCCCTGTCCCATGGACATCAGCAGAGGTTGGTCTCTTCTGCTTGGATATACAGTTTTATTAATTTTCAGAAGTAATAGCATCTTTTGCCCTTGAAAGTGAACAGACCAGGGAAGGGCATGTTGTGGGAGATTTCAGGACATGCTGTCCTCACAGACATGATGTTGGACTGTCCTCCAAGGAAGTTTTTGCATTACTGGAGCAATGCTGGACCCATCAGTGGCTCTGCATGAGGTCATTGCCTAAATACAAGTGGAGAAGGAAGTTTCTTCTGCTGATGTGGAAGGTGCAGACACATTTCCCCCATGACTCCAGGTGACAGTGGTTTTCTTGTCAAACTATCTATCTTCTGCTTCCCTTATACAAAGGCTCCTCCTTTCCAAGTACAATGATCAATATTCCTTTTATTTTTAACACTGGGCACATATGTCAGTGCTCACTGAGACAGGTCATGGCTTGCACACAGATATTCCTTGGCTTTGTGGTTTTCTTGATAAAGGTAAAGGACTGCAGCTTTCAAATACTTCTTGAGAGCCCACCCAGTGTCCCTGTGCACCTTGGCTCTGATTGCCTGCAGTCTCTTGTGCTCAGGTCTCTAAACCAAATCTTGGATCTCTCGAATGTTTCGAAACAAGAGAAGACAACAATAGGGTTGCTTTGAATATGATGATCTCAGCATTACCTGGAGGAAAACCTGGGTCTTCCCTCCCACCTATGGAAAGAATTACTTGTCTCTAAATTTCAGACATCTTTTCCTGCCAGCTTTGCTTCAGTCCACATTCTGGGAGATGTTATAGCTCAGGAAAGTGTAGAATAAAGAGTGTGTCTTGTTATCTAGACTGGTTATCAAACAGAGAAATTCTGAACCAAAATGCCTATTATCCTATCTCAAAAGAATCAGAAGCTTCTCTTTCAAGGAAATTCCTGACCTTTCATATAAGTCATGTAGTGTTACTTAACTTGGGGCTGTGAATACATTTGAATTTGAATACTGAATACATTTACAGTATAACCATTAGTATTTGACTGGGACAAACATTGGACCTACAGAACAAATCTGGGAAGTAAGGCAGACCCACCAAAAAATCCTACCAGAATATGTGATGTATTATTAGTTGTTTTCTAGTAGAATTATATCTTGTAAGAAATACAGTAATAGATTATTCTGATGGTCAAAAAGGTACTTAAAGTAATTAAGAATGATGCAGTGAACACACCCGATCTCTTGCAGCAAAAGTACAACCTACAGCTGCTACTCCTTTTCTGCCACCAAAAAGCTGTTTGCAGGCCAGTGAGCTGCATGGTTAAACTGCTGAGAAGCTCATGCACCCCAGCACAGCCACACAACTGAAACCTTTGGGCTGCAGAGCTGCAGTCTGCACGTCTGTGGAAGAAGGAGAAGTCCCTTCCCAAAGCCATGGTGATCTGCAGTGTGGCAGACAAACCTCAAGTGCTGTGGTGGGCAGGGAAACCAGAGGGACACTGTGGGTGTCCAAGGGATTGCCCTGGAACAAGGCCTGGGCTTCTGAACAACACAACATTTGCTTTAAATAACTTCCACAGGAATTCAGCCACTGTGGGAACTGAAAGTCTCCATGTGTCCTTTGGGGCCATGGTTCTGTGTGCTTCAAGGTATAATGAAGATTAAAGATTAAATATTCTTAAATGAGCAGGGAGATGCTTATGCCAAAATATACATGAGTAATCTAGAGCATGATACAAAAATGCAAATGCAAGAATAGAAGGAAATCAGGACACTGTAATGCATATTGCTTTAATTTGAGGAGCAAAGGGATTTGAGTGGATTTCTAGGGTATAATGCAATACAGAATAATACAGTGTTTATGTCAGATATAGCTGACGAAATCTCCCAACAGATCAATGCAGGAAAAGGGTATAAATCAGAAGTATTGGGAAGTGTCACTTGAGAGGAAACCTATTCTCAAGCTGAGGTAATATTTTCTGATACTCCCTGTAGTTGAATATAGCTAATGTGAAACAATGTGGGAGAGGAAAAAAACAATCCAAATGGCACTTGAAGGGAAAATGAAAGTTTCAAATATCATCTTCAGGATCCATCTTCTGTGCAGATGGGTCTGGGTGAAAAAGAGTACCCATCATCCCCTTAGCAATCATGAAGATGAAGTTGGAACAGCTAACTTTGCTGCTGTGCCAGAGCTGAGCTCTGCCCAGGGCAGGGGAGCAGCACCCTGCACTTGAGCACTGCCTCCACGTGTTGCTCAGTGCTTGGCTCTGTGCACAAACCTCTTCTAACAGAATGACAGACACAGCCCAGCTGAAATGATGGGGCTCCCTGCTTATGAAGTGCCACACATTTCTTTCACATTACATTTCTTCCCTCTTCTTAACTGTTAAAACACTTTAAGTTAATGTGCTGGATACAAATTATCAAGTTTCTGTTGAGCATAGACTTGACTGAGAAAAAAGAAAATTAATGAACTTTACTAAGAGAACTACTATTGCTTTCTCCAATAATTGCTTCTCTTTCATCATCTGTTGAGTTTTAATATGTAAATGAATGGAGGAAGCCTTCTGGCTTTGGAGTCTCTGTGAGAGAAAGTTCTACATGACAAACACCATTTTGGAGGAAAAGGGAATTTTCTGTAAGGTAGGCCCAAGCTAGGGCTCCTTTACACTGGTTTTAAATCACTGGGTTCATTTCCTGTCATCAGTGATTTGAAATCAAACCAAGGGAGCACCAACTGGGCACCTCATCTTCTGCTTGGGCTGGGCTCTTCCTGCCTGCTCTGCACACCGTCCTTGCCCAGTTCCCTCTGGGTTGTTGTATTATTCCTAAATTCAAAGAAAAGAGAAAGACGAGTAGGTCATTAAGGGTAGAAGAAGAGCTGGCTGCAGTGGAGATGTGTGCCATCCTGCCATCCCAGTCCCCTGGGGCACGATTGCCCCTCTCAGCTGAGTGGATCACTTCACTCCTGGGGCCATGCATGTGAGGGCAGGAGGCATGGGCTGGTAATTGCCACTGGCCCCCCCAAAACTCAGTTTAGCAGTACTTCCAGGGGTGTCCTGTTCTGCCTTCAGAAATCATTTTACATGTGTCTGCCTGCTTTAGCTTCTGCTTGATTTCTCTATCTACCTAAAGCTTGGCATTTAATAGATGGGTAGATAGATTCAAGTTATCCTCTTGTGCATGAAAGCCTGGGTTTTTTCAGATAAAATTTTCTGACATCTCAAACTTTTATCTTGAACATATATTAGACAACTTGTTTTATATATATATTTATGGTGTTCACAAAGTGTGGATCCGTCAAAGTTTCTGTTAGAAAATGTTTTTTCCTTCACAGGCTGGAGGCGAGGGGACAGGTTTGTGGACCTCCCTCACAACCTAACTCTGACCTGGGGTTCAGTTCCCTCCAGGGTGAATTCTCAAATGCAAAGAGACAGAGCAAATAGTCTTGTTTTTGGGCCACCAACTCGGGTTTGAGGTGCATGGTTTCCCCTGCCTCCCCATGTGCCCGAGCCCTCCTATGATTCCTGTGTCCCTTTCCTGGGGGGAGAAAAGAGAGCCTGCCCTTCCACCCACCACATGCCACGATTCCTTTGCAGAGCTTCTCAGGGTCTCTGCTGATCCATCCCCTGATGGTGGTCTGGGCTGCTCTCTCTCCTGGAGGCAGTTTCTCAGCAGGGACCACAGCAGACTTGCAGTGGGAGGTGCTGTGCCCCCCACTTTCCCATCTGCCACTCACAGATTTTCCCCAGGTTTCACACTGGCTGCTTTTCCCGGTTCCAGTGCAGCCTGTGTGGAAGTTCTCCCAGCATTCCTCATTTGGTGAGGAGTTATTTCATGTCCAGCCACACCAGCTGCCCAAGTGCAGTTATGAGTGATGCAGGTTACCCCACATCCATGATTATCCTTTTGCTGTTAATCATAGAATCAGAGAATGTTTTGAATTGGAAGGGACCTTAAGGTAGTTTGTTTCCAACTCTCCTGCCTTGGGCAGGGATGCTACTGTAGATGGGGTTGCTCAGGGCTCCATCCAATCAGACATCAAAAGTCTGTGCCTTCTGATAATATGAATTTTTTTCTCCAGATGCAAAATATGCAAGACCAAGGACCTAGAACCAGGACTCTTTCAAAATTACCTGCAATTACTGATGGTTTTCTTTTGTAGTTACCATTAAAGACATGTTTTTAAAGTATTTTCCTTTCACATATGATATGCCAGGTTAATTTTGGTTGAATTCAATACCAAATCTATCACTATTTACTATGGAGTAAAATGAAAGTCTCTTACATGTTAGAGTATAATACTGAGTCAACAACCTTCATGAATTCACACTGCATTGCATTTAGTACAGTATTTTTTATATCTATTATGGATTGAATTCTAAACCAGCACACTATCCTTCCCATGAGCTGGGCCTGCCTAGGATTTGGCCAGGTCACTACTTCTGAAAATCAGTATTGTCTTGACAGTTGTCCAGCCCTGGAATTTCCAGGGCTTACTGAATATTCATATTAATATTCCAATATTAAGGCTTTTGAGTAGGTTCTCTTACATTTCTGTAAATAAAAGTTTAACCAAGCTGAAGCAGAGACTGGCTCTGAGGTGAGAAGGCAGCAAAGCATGAGCAGGGTGGACAGGACTGCTCAGCACCTGACAGAAATCGCTAACCAAGAGCCTTGTAGTGGTTCTGAGAAGGCATCAAACACCCTTGTTCAAGATAAAGGAGCTGTTAAAACTAGAAGGAGGATTAATTTAGGAACTCTGATCCTCCATCTCTTCCAAGAGTGCAAACTGGGAAGAGCTATGCTGAAGGAAACCCAGAAGGAAAGTCCTGGAAAGGGCTGGGGATCAGAGGGGAAGCTGAGGATCCTGCTGTGGGGTGCCTGGGGAGCTCAGGAAGCCACGTGCCAGCTACCAGCCCTCAGACAGGGGCTGCAGCTCCGTGTTCCTCTGCTGGGAGGTTGGGTCATGTGTGCACAAACCCCCAGGGAATTTTGAGATTAAATGTAACTCTCCGGAATGCAGTAACTTTACTTCTTTTAAAATAAATTTTCAGCCCTTTGCCAGTGATTAAAGTTCAAGGTCGAGATGCATCTTTCCTTGTGGACATTCGCTTTGATTCCTGATGTGCTTTAGTGAAAAACCTCAGACATACAGCGAAGGAGGTGACAGCATGTCAGAGAAGTACATATTTAGTCCTAGCAGCGAGTCAATCAGACATCTAGGCAATTACCCTGTGCTCAGGATGACAACTGAGAGATGTGTTTATTCTGTCTACAGGAATCTCTGTTATTTTAGGATCCTTTCCAGAGTGCAACCAGTGCTAACTTGTCAGTACGTGGAGACTCTTGTTTATGCTTTGGTTTCCTATCTGGGTGGGATTATTCAGTTATTGACTTGCTGGCCCCCACTCAACCTTTTAAATTCGTTTCTACCTTCCACACAATTTTTTGGCAGGAGCTACAGGCTGTCTAAGCCCAAGCCCTCATATCTTCATCTGTGCTGATGAATCTTTTATCTGCTTTTCAAAGGGTATTAGCTCTTCCGTGAGCTGTGAGGTAGCACCTCACTCTCACTGCTGAGACTCTTGCATTTGGCTGTGGTTTGGCATCTCCCACAGCCTGACACCAGGATTTTCTGGTCCTTCCCAGGGCTTCCCACCCCGGGTGGCCCTTGCAGAGATAGGGCTCTGCTTGTGTTGTGGGATCCCCGTGTAAAACCCTGCTCTCCTTTACATCCCTGTAAAGCCCTGACCTCAGAGGCATCACTGTGGGTCAGTATGGGACACTGGAAGCCAGTTAGTGCCTGTCTTCTCCAGACCTACTGCAGGCAGCCACACTTACACCTCCTTCCTGAGACTGATTACTGAGCTAAATATTTTCTGCTCCATGGGAGATCCCGGTGCCATATAAGCTGGAGGCTTCCCTCAGGCAATGAACAGATGAGTTTAGCTGGAACAGACTTTGTTATCTTTTGACACTTTACTGGGGAATCAGTTACTTCCGTGAGGAAAAAGGTGTTTCTGATGGTGTTTGCTTTTCTGAGTGGTGCAAAGCCTCCGGCAAGCTGACAGAAGTGAGCCCCAGAGCTCAGCTCAAGGGCCGGCCTCTGTTACCCCCCAAAACACCCCCAGATGGGGCAGGAGTTATAAGCAGCCTACATGTGTGGGACAGAAGCTCTCCCTTTTCATTTGAAGAGGATTCAATATAACCTGTACTGCCTGACAAGGCAAGACTCAGAGCACCCATCTCCCTGAGCCCCTCCAATGTCACACTCGGGGTGGCACGGCACCTGAGCCACGCACGCAGGCAGCCCTGCCCCACCACACTCAAACCCCTCCCCACCCAGGCTCTGCCCTCACACCCCCCTGCTCCCACTGCGAGGATGGAGGACAAAGAGGGGTTTTGCAGGTTCAGGAGGCCTTTCTTTCTTTCTCTCCCTGGAAGCCTGGTTATTATAGCAGTAGCCTCTAGCTACATCTGTGAAGAGGAGCACCTCCACCAGGCGCCTCTTGTAATAATGACTTCTTTTTTCTTTGAACTTGCCAGGCACTGTGGTACGACATTAAGAAGGTGAATCCAAAGAGGACCATAGATGTAGGGTCATTCCAAGTAAACCCTGACGGGACACAAGAGAGGAGTAAGGTAGCAGAAAAATTATATGACAGCACATAATTGCTGATATGTGCAATTACCAACCACTTATCCAAACAGCAGTTGGTCTTAATCTTACAACCTTTTTTCTTGCTAAGGGTATCAGCCACTAAATTGCTTCTGCTTCCTCTGGGACCCAAAGTAATCTTTAGGCTTGAAATTGAGGTATTTTCCTTCCTTTTCAGTACCTACATTTCTTTGCCTTTTTAATATTTGAAGTAGTATTGTTCCATTGTTAATATCTATAAAAAATAAATCAGAGCTACATGCATTATTAAGACAGAGAAAGAAAAAGGAAGAATGAAAGAGAGAGAATATATTCTCTACCTAGAGACAGACAGTTATCTAATGAGGCATTGCACTGAGGTCCAAATAGTGCCCATTGCCATCCATGGGCTTCCTGTGGTTGCTGGATACCTTCAGCTTCCACTGCCTGTGGTGGGAACTGAGGGTCATCAGCATTTTCCTGGACCAAGGCATCACATTGCCAACCTCCAGGAGAAAAGCTTGACTTACTCTATGTGTTTAGCAGCATGGAAATTAGAGATTGTCCTTTATACATGTAAATAGAAACCCCCTGGAAATGTTTGGTGAGCTAGGCCATTTAGCAAATATTGCAGGATTGTCTTAGACTCAGATAATGAACCTTTCCACCATCCCCAAGTGTAAACTCAAAGGCTTAAGAGAGTATATAAGGCATAAGATGATGGAGCTGCTTCTTTATAAATGGCAGAGCCTTCTCATGATCCTCAGGCCTGTCTTCAGCAATTATGTCGATTCTCAAGCTATTTCTGAGGAGGACTGAGGATCAAGCTCTCCAAGCACATGTCTGGGAAGAGGAAGCAGCTTTCCAAGGCATCTGGAAGTGACAGGATCGGAAGCTATTCAAGACATCTGAGTCTTCTGAAGCCCTACTCCAAGGAGTTTATCCTCCCTGTCAGTGCATGCTCAGGGTACCCTTGTGGCCCACAGCAAGAGACCAGCTCATGGTAAGTAAGATGAACGACTTACAAGAGAATGTGAGAGGAGAGCACGGTGGCTTGCCTGGCATTGCATGGTTAGTCTGTAACAGAACAAGTTCTGGGTGGTCCCAGGTCAGTGCCCCCACCCATGGACTTGGCTGGCTCAAACAGCATGGGTCAGACATCAGTACTGGGGTGACATGAGGCTTTTCCTCACTCTGAGCAAAGAGCCACTCCAGCACACAAACCACAGATTGGTTTGGGTTTAAAGGGACCTTAAAGACCATCCAGTTCCAACTCCACGATGTCTCGAGGTGGGCAAGAGTATGGGTGGCTGTCCATACCTGCCTGTGAACACACGGACACACAGGACCTGACTGCAGCAGATCTTGGGATGATAAATAAAGCAGTATAGATAACCAAGCAGATATTAATAGAGCCTGACTCTAGTGCACAGTGCCACTCTTGTTTATTCATATGTTGACCCCAGTATTAGCAGTACACATTTCTTAAACAAAATCTGTGTCCTGCACTGCTAATTGTTAACATAACAGAGGGTTCGTGAACCCGTCTTTCATCACATCACTTAAACATTATTTAAACAGTATTTTATTACGCTTATTTCTTCAGAGGCAAAACCATTTCCTTGCTGTGCCTGTCAACTGATTTGAAAACTAAATATCTAAATTGCTGTAGTTTATTTTTCACAATTTCTATATTGTTTCATTATTAGCCTTGGAGAATAAAACAAAAAAAAATGTAACCCTCTGTTGTCTTAATTTTAGGATAACAGAAGACTTCTTTCCCAGGAAAGAAATATTGGCTAGCTTGTTAACAGAATGAATTTTAAACCTAGGCTTGGATCTTCAAAAGTGAGCAAGGGAGTTAGAAGCCCAAATCCAGTGGCTTTCAAAGAGAATTAGTTACTTAAAATTCAGAGGCCTCCTTCAAAAGCTCATCCCTAATCTCTTCAGAACCATTTATTCTTCATTGTAATTAGCTGTGGATTTAGCCTTCAGTATAAATTCACCTTGACGAAAAATTACAAAAGCATCCTGAGGTCCTGTTTTCAGAATGACTCAGGCCCCAGAAAGCCAAATTTCTACTGAAAGTCCCCAAAATTACTAGGGCCATACCTAAAGCATGGTGCTGAAGATCTTTCCTGAGCTCCTGAGTTCAGATGTTTGCATCTGGCACATCCAATTTCCACCCCACAGTGAGGTCTCTGCACCCACTGCCTTCCCTCCCACCATAAGCTGGGGTGTGGGCCATAGAACTAGAGCAGTTGCCCCTGCTCATTACCCTGGACCTGGCAAAGGTGACCAGGATGGTGAGATGGGCAGTTCAACACACCTGGCCATGATCTGGCTTGGTTGATGGGCCAGACAATTAAAAGAATGCATTTTATTAGGATATTGTTCTTCAAGAGGAAGGGAAAGATTTGGCTTGGTATGTGTGAGTAGGGGTTCATAATGTACATTGAAGTGAACATAAAGAATGGAAAAATATGGAAATAGGTTTTCTTTTCTCAGCTGAGCTGTTAAATGTGTAACATGTACAGTAGGTTTTAAAAGAGTGGCATAATCACCTCCTGTCTATTCATTGCTCCTCCATCTTTACAAAGGGGAAAGGGCAGTGAAACCAAATAATGAAAGTAATGTCAGAAAAACAAGGAAAAAACATCCTCTGGAAGAATTGAGATTCCCATTTCTCATGGTGTGATTGCAGAACTCTCAATTCTAGGTTCTGTTTCTGCAGAACTCTACCTATTTTTATGCACATGAGCCATCCTGTAAACCTCTGTACTACGCTGCTCCTAGCATGTTCCTCTGTGCTCTGAAAATCAGGGCTGGGATCTACGGGCTGCTGGCTCTCACTGCTTCACTGCAAATTTCTTCTGGGTGGAAAGAAGGAAGCTGAGAAAAGCCCCTTTTTTGTGTTTTCCACTGGCCAGTAGTGGTAGCTCCTACTGTCTGGGATGCCCCAGAATAAGATTTCCCCTCTGAAATTCACTGATTCACACAAGAGTTTTGGTTGCTTTAGGTAGGTTGGGTTTTTAATGTTTTAATTGTTGGGGTTCTCTTATTTCAATGCAGAAAATGCTGATTGCTGATGACAACAGTTTTTTGGAAGAATCACATGAAGCAGCTCTGATGACAATTTCATAAGGGCAAACCTTTTAGTCACAAAAAGACATTTCTGCACAAGGCTGGATTGCACCTAGACAGAGCACATATTTGGGAAGAGGAGGTTAAATGGGAAGGTCTGTCCTGGTACCCAGCAAGGCAGGGACCAGTTCCCTGCCCTGGAAACAAAGGGTTGGGTCTGGATTCATGCTAAACATTCTTCAGCCTAAACAACTGCTCACTGCAACCTGCACTGTTCCCATAAAATATTATTAAATAGTGGTATTTGAGATGGGTTCAAAGATGTGGATGGTACAAGATCAGTGCCCGAGCCCGTGTGTAACCCTTGGCAGCCAGAACCCTGCCTGACACCACAGGCAGCAGCAGCAGCAGTGTCTGTACCTCCGCTACTGGTATTGCTGGACATTTCTGGCACTGCAATTCCCGATTTTCACAAGAAAAGTATTGATTATTCTGGGATCCACCTTCTGTCTTGCTTTTTTCTTTTTTCTTTTTTTTTTTCTTTTTTTTTTTTTTTTTTTTTTTTAACAGAAAATTAATCCTAAAGCCAAGAATCCTTTTTCTTTCAAGTTTTTGTGAGGTTTGTTACATTCAATAATCAGTTTTGGTTTCAGTAAATCAGGCTCTGTGTGAATGTGTAGACAGAATAAAACACACCTCAGAGCAACCTCCCTATAAACAGCTCTCCCAGTCACAGTATCGCCCTACATTTCTGCCTCTGATTTTGCACTGCTTGTCTAATTATGTTGGCTGCTGTGTAATTATTTTCATGGAACAATAATTTTAACAGCATGCAGTTTATCAGAGGTGCAAATTATTCATAATAACATACTGCAATTTTCAGTTAAAACTTGCATAGCATTCAGAAGTCCTTGCATTTTTCAAGAAATCGAGAAGGAAAAAGTATTCTTCATTTTGTATCTATTCTTTTTCTTAGAGAAAACAACCTAGTGATTTTCTTGGAGTCAATTAAACCCATTTGAAATAAAGCAGTTTTATTTTTGAACAGGACCGGTCCACATGGGGAGTTAATCAAGAATAATTATTCCTCTCTAAATTCACATCCTCAAACAATTTGAATTAAATCCCCAGTATAGACCAGCCCTAAATGTCAGAGGAGGTTAAAAAAAGAGTGAGCCAGAGGAGGTCTATCAAATCAGAAGCGCTGAGAATCAAAACCGTGTTGGACACCCAGGCCAGGCTGGTGAGGGAAGCCCTGTCCACGCTGACTCCCTCTCACCCCCACCCTTGGTCACACAGGCTTTTGCTCAGTGATGTGAAGTCAACACCAAACACATCCCAGTGGCATCATCTGTACATGCACAGGGGGTGGTGACAGCAGCACCAGGAAGGGAGATGCTCTGGTCAGGTGGGAGCAAGGATAAACATATTTCAGGGAAAGAATTTTGCTCAGGGATGCCTCTTCTTGCTCTTTCATCAGGCTGAAGGCAATACGACTTTGATACCTTTCAGAGCCAGGGAGTTATAAGGATTTTAAGCACAGCTGCAGTTCCATCTCAGAGTTGCCAAACTCTGGTTTTATTTAAACCCAAGTTTTTCTTTCATTGTTGCCATTTGAGCAACACAGGCTGTAGCCATTATTTCTCTAAAACAACAGTAACACTGCAGTGCCTTTGCTGTGCCAAGAGCCAGTGGCTGCAGCAGCCTCCAGAGAGTCTCGAGGCAGGAGCAGGTGCCCCTGTCCTCTGCAGTATCCCTACAGTCAAAGAAAAATACTTTCACTCTGTTCACCTGCATGATCCCCCAAGCCAACCACTGCCAAAGCCTGGAGGCAAATCCTGTAGCCATTACAAACCCTGCAGAGGTGGGTGGGAGGTGGATCGGCCAAGGCATCCATCCACAAAATTTTGATGTGGCACAAATGTCTGAACTCAAGGTTTTACCAAATGCAAGGCACGTGCCTTTCATTTTGAGCAGCACTTTCATTTTGAGGTGATTCTTTGTCCACAGAGCTTTTCTTACCAAAGTGTACACTGAGGCTGTCTCCTCTGCAGGTCTCACAGGGAAAAGGGGCTGCCAGGCAGGGATGGGAGGAAGCATCTTTATAGACAGGTGACCCTGCCCATGGCAGGGGGGTGGAACTTGTTGGTCTTTAAGGTCCCTTATAAGCCATACTGTGATTGTGTGGTTCAATGAGTCCATATACATTGATGCTCCTCTTATGGGAGGTTAGCCAGGCTGGCCCACTATAACACAGCATGGGCTGGGGTGCTTGGGTTTGCTTTTTATGGGTGGAAAACAAAGAAAGCAAAAAATTACTTGTGAGACAAACCCCCACCATTCCATCCCAGCTTCCTTGTCCCCTCCTCTTCATTCCCTGCACATCCTAACTCTCAGGGGTGCTCCAGACCCTTTCTTGAGGAGGGCCCATATGAGTTGGAGGGGAAGAACAAGCTCAGTGTCTTAGAGATGAAGGACACAAGTAGCCACTAGGACTATTTTGGGAAGAATTTCTTCCTTCTGATGAGGACTAATGGGGACAAATCTCAAGGGTGACATCCATCCAAAAGGAAAAAAAAATACTATTGGTTCACAAAGGTGACAGCAAAATGAAAAAAGGAGACTGCTGGCCATCATGGGCACCTCAGGCTGGGCACTGGTGCCAATATGTGGAGGGAATTCTTTCAGAGGTAGAAAGTCATAGACCAAAGCCTCAGATTGTTCAGACATCAGAAAAAGAATCAAGTCATAGTATTGACAGGAGTTCAAACCATTTGGAAATACCTGGAGCCCTTGAACAGCAGGAGGATGAAGCACCACCTGACTGTTAGTGAGCTGGCTGGGGGCAGGTTGTGGTGTAAGAGCAGCACTTGGTACCACCACCTCAGCTCTGCCCTGAATCACACCCAAGCACTGGGGCAAGGGGTTTTTTCCAGTTCAGAGGGAAATGGCTACTTGTAATTTTTTTCAGAAGAATGTAATTGGATGCTTTCCAGAAAGTTTACTCTGGAGTTTTGTAATACCACTTTGTCATTCCTGTGCTCAACTGTTGCATTTTTAAGCCAAGGCATGGAAATACCAGGGTGTGAATGAAATCCCTTTTCATCTGCTTTGGGTCCTGGCAGTATAATCCTTCATCTGCCCAATTTCCAGCTGTGTTGGTAGGAACCAGCAGAGCAGGGCTCTGTGTCTGACTCTGTTCCCAAAGGAGGCTGGTTTTCACATTTCCCTGACATGGTTCTTCCATGCTGCATCTGGAGGGTGACTTTCCCCCCTACTCCATGTCTGACCAGACAAATTCTTCTCTTTCTGGGTCTTTCTGGGTCATGGTGTTATAATGTTTGTGAAGAGTAAGGCTCAAACATATAAGCAATTATTATGGCTTATGTGTAACCATGTTACACACTACCGTGTTAGCTCTGGTTTTAAGGAAAAGGAATTCATCAGACAGTTATTGTGGATTTTAGTCAAGGTTTTGGACTCAAGGGAGCGCTGCAGCAAACACCAAGAAATTTCTTTCTAGACGATCCTGAACTCACTGTAAATGCAGGCAGACGTAGCCAAGGAAGTGGAAACAAACAGGATTGCATGAGAATTGTCACCTCAGCAGGACGTTGACAAAAGATTGTGATGACCATACAGGAAAAAAGTGCCCACACTGAAAAAGAATCCAGTTTTCACAGAAACTTATGGTGGATTCTGATCTTGTGCTCCTATGAGGGCAGAGAAATGATTCCTGCCATGTCTTCTTCTTCATGCTCTGTACCAGCTCTCATGTTCTCTGACTGGGAGAGGTTTCCTTGTCTCTGCTGTGAGTGGATATCACCCTTGGTGATGACCCACACATGCCTGTGGTATTGATGCCTGCTGAGGTTATAATTTCAGGAGCCAGCTTAAAATCCAGCATTTATCTCCAGAATGATGAAAAGACTTCATGAATCTATGAGTAATGGCTTTAGCAGCCAGAGTAGTGATCCATGAAGATTCTGACTCATGTCTGAGGGCGATAGGCTCTCCTGTGTTGTTCTTGAAAATCAGCCTTCTGATTTGTTTTAGTATAGTGGAGTCAGTTCTCATGAATTGTAAGATAAACAAGAATCATGTTTGCATTCCTTTGTAAAAGATATCACCTGATGGACTCCTCAAGTGACCAGTGAAGATGGAGAGGTGGGAACTTCTCTGTCCAATCTCTGATCACTGTCCAGAAACTTAAATATACGAGATAAACAATAAACGAGAGACTTCCTTTCTTCTTCTCTGCCTGAACCCCTGTTGTGTGTGTTGCTGTGTGTTTCTATCTGCGTCACAATAACACTCCTGGGCTGTTTGTTTCATCAGGTCTGAGGGACAGGCATAAGCAAACTGAAAGGAAAAAGACTAGCTCAGTCCAGCTCAGATAGATCAGCCTCTCAGCTTCAGGTAGAGAGATATTTCCCATTTCAGGAGCTCCACCAGTGTGCACTTCTGCTAAGAGTGGATATCACTGAGGCTTCCATTAAAACAAATTCAATTAGGGAGCTATCCTATTTCATGTAAGTCACTTTGGTGGACTCATATTAGACTTCCTCTGGATCTATCAAGATGCAACATGAAAGAGAATAAATAAGCTCAGACCATATCTCAAATTAGTACCTTGCCTCTTTTCTCCTGTTCTCCAAAATTGTACAGGAGATAGACTGAAAACCTCTGCTACTGTCCACCCCTTTTTGTCACATGGGTTTTCTGTCACATGGATTTCTCTCAAGTCTTAACTCAAAATCTTTGACATCTTGGGTTTTTTTCCCAGCAAAAGTTTTCTGTTGCAAAAACTCATTGGGGAAAGTGTCTGTCAGACCAAAGCATAGAGATGGATGGAGTTCTTAATACTGCCTTGGGCGCTCAGAGAAGTCACTGAACAGGATTTAATCTAGTGTGTGACATGAAAGGATGCTCTTCAGCTAATACTCTGGGCAGGTTAAATGTGACTGTAGGGTCAGATCTTGCAGCAGGAGCAAAATATTTGAGTAAAATGTCAATTCTTCAGAATGTCAGTTCTGCTAGCCATGATGTTACTGAACTTGTTTGAGAAAAGCTCCAAGTAATAAAGCTGCTATGATATAAATGCTTCTTGTAATTCCCTCTTGAAGTTTCACACCATGACTTTGCTACAGTGTTCTCCACCTTACATTTCTGTGCCAGCTGATGTCTACTGTTCATCAGGTAGAGTCTCCAGACACATAAATTTCAAGTCACAAAACCTCCACCAAAAAAACAAAAAACGAACAACCCACACCCCTCAAAAGAAAAAAACCAAAACCTAAAACCCCACCCAAACAAACCAACTTTAGAAGATAATTTTTTTCCCCTTCAACTAATTATTAAATTCCATCTTTTAGCAATAAAGCAGAAGAGCTTCCTAGCCAGGGCAGACTATACAGGTGAAGCCTGGTATGGATCTGTAGGCTGTTTTGCTCAAATTAAGTGTTTCAGGAGAGCACAGACATATTCTTCTGACTGCCTGAACTGTCAGCCAGCAATCCCATTTCTTCCTCTAACACTGAGTGCGTGAGGCATTTTATGGGTAACAGTGTCTGTGGATATCTAAGCTTTTTCTGACCACTCTGGCTCCTGCTATAGCTACAAGGTAAGAAGTGTTGCTCTCACCTCCTATCCGTGTTACATATGTTGGACAGACAACTCAGAAAAATCCACTCTGCAGCTCATTTAAGCACATCTGAACATCTTTATTGGATACCTTTTCAGACAGGCACTTTTCTACTGAGTGGATTAAATTCTCAATACACAACAATATTTCTGACTCTGAACATGAACAGGGATTTACCTCTTCTCCTTTACAGTTCTTTTCCCTTCCCATTAAAAACAGCACATCAACAACAGGAGAGACCAGCTCCACCAGCTTTTGCAGAGGGCCAGGCAGCCGTGCCAGCAGCAGCGTTGGTATTTCCTAGCACCCATCCCTACAGCCACGAATCCCCCTGTGGCTGGAGCATCCCAAGGGGTCCAAAGGGAATAATGTGTCTGCAAACCATTTGTCTCCTTTGTGCTGAGATTAGGACACTGACTGCAGCTGCCTTTGTGGTTTATGTCCTTGTCACTTAAAGACAAGAAGCAGTTTTGAAAACTGGGGGAGATAAGTATGCTCAGTGTGGACGCTGTTCAGTGAAGCAGCTACCAAACTGCCTTTTGAATAACATCCCTGAATTTACTAATCTCTGTGCATAAAAGCAAAATATTTACACTCCTGAGTCAAAGGCTGGAATCTTCAGTTTGCTCAGTGCTGTCTCAAGTCTGTTCCTCTTGGATACAATGGCAGATTTACCATCAGCTTCTCTGGGAGTCATAGTCAGGCCAAAAACAAGGGCTTATGGAAATACCATCCATAGTTTATAATCCTTTGCTGGAAGACTTTCCAGAAAAGCTGCACTGGCGAGCATCTCCTTCCCTTTCCACAGAAAGTTACATTTGCGTTTTATGTAGTGTCCCCATTTACTAGATCCTTTAGTAAAAAATTTGAAGCAAGCAGATATATTTAAGGTCCATGCAACCTGCAGTGCATATGTGTTCAACAATGGAAAGATTTTGCTTTCAGTCTAGTCAGACCCATCTCTTCATGGCAAGGATATCTACTTTATGATGTTATGAGTAAGACTGTATTCCTAGGCTTCCAGATTGCAGAATTTCCTATGCACAGTACTAATTTATTTGTTCCAAAGCCAAGGTAAACTGAGTAGGTGGCACAAAATTAATTCCCTAATCCAAAGACATAGTGCAATTCTTCCTTGCAGTTCTCCATTTGTTTATCTAGATCATAGCTTGTAATTCCTGTGCAATGCACAGCTCTTTGTAAGGACTGCTACCTAAAGATCATCAATGCAGTAACTGTACCACACCCCTCAGCAACAGCTTCATGGCCCCATTCCTACCATGCACGGGTACTGGGATACAGGCAGGATCAAGGAATAGGGAGAGAACATTTGGCCATAATAAAAATATTCATCCACAATATCCCTGTGAAGAGACCTGTATCGTAATATGTTTTGATCTCTCTTTTAGTTCATATATATATATATATTCCTTATTTTCACTATTTGCTATCAAGTTCCAAATCTATAGATTTGGAACTGAATAGGCTGTGGCACTGAAAAGACTGCCTGGGTCTCAGTGCCCACTGAAGACATTTGCTGTTTCTTCCTGTAAGCCTGTAAGCTCTCTGCTCTGCTGCTCTCTTTCCCCTGGCTACCTTTCCCTCCCTAGCTTTCCATATCTGCAGGCTCACTTCTGAGCTGGACCTTTTTTTTTTTTTTTTTTTTTTTTTTTATTGGGACACAAATAATGGTACTTAAAGCTTCTGAGGAGTTTCAGTTTGCATTCAACAAATGAACCAATTCTGCTTTTATCTGTCAGAAGTTACACACACTGTAGAGCCTTTAAAAGAAAATTATCCAGGAGGCTTGGGGGGAATTAAAGACCTCTCATTTATAATTGGTCAGTTGTGTTGATTATGGTCTTCCACAAACAGTTCTTAACTGGGCTGTGGTATCAAAATGGGAAATTTGCTTTTGATATTTCCCTGAACACCCATCAGCAGTGCTATAACCAGGCAGTGAGCACATCCCACTCTTGTGGTTTTTGTTTAATGACTCTCTCTTCCACTCATTTCCCTCTAATGCTGCACCCTTACCTTTTTTCAGAGACAAATACTATTCAACTTTTTGAACAGGCATGTTGTCCAGGAATATTGGGGTGCTTTATCACACAGTCCATATACAGATTGCTTTTCTTTGTTACCTGTCCCCGAAGCCCCCTGTCAGGGATGCTTTTCTGCTTTGTGTTTCTTTGAGCTTTTTTTGTCTAACCTCGGGGCATTGAAACTTAGACTCTTTGATATCCATGAGGTCTTCACAGTGAAACAGTCATCAAATAACTGCTCTGACATATATGTTGGTCTAATTTGAGTTTGGTTTGAAGAATTCAGCAGCTGACCCATCTCATGTCTTATTCAGCCTGAACTAGCCACAGAATTGACTCTGCTGTCATGGGGCCTGTGAGACTCAGGATAAATCTGCATGACTCAGCATGGAAAAGACCACCAGGGAAACCAGCAGACATTCAGGTGTTTCGCTCTGTCTGCCTCTGCACTGTGTTTGGTCCAGCTGATCCCAGCTACTTCCACAACAACATCACAAAAAAAAGGGTTTGGGCAGCCCCAGGAATGCCCGAGCTGCAGTGGTGCAGGAGACACTAACCTGTGCCAAGGCACCTCTTGTCTGAAGTCAGCTCTGAAACCCACAAAGCTGTGGCACATCCTGGCCTTTGTTTGATCTCTTCTTAAGACCACCATCATCCAAACCCTGGTCAGGATGCCTAAGTGCAGCCATATCTCCTCTGTCCCCATATCCTGACAGGAGACTGGCCTGGGCTTCAGTGCCTCTAATATCAAATTACTAGAAGGGATAACTCTGGCTGAGCTATGATGGTGTCTCCGTGAGCTTTTGGAGGCATTTCAGGAAATATAAATATCATGACATCCAAAGCTAATTTCTGCTTCTGTGCAGAGCATCTCCTTTTCCCAGTGATGTGGGGAAAGAAAGATTAATTCCTCCCTCTTCTCTGTCATCTTCTTGCTCCCAAACTAGACAGATATTGGTGCCATCCTTGGGACTCTTAACTCCATGCACAGAGGTCCCATCAACTGCAGGTTCTACCCTGTGGCAGCTTCCCAAATGCCTTTAATCAGCAAAGGACATGACATGAACCTGCCGGAGCATGTTCAAAGGAGGGCCATGAAGGTGATCAGAGGGATGGAACACCTCTCCACCAGGCTGAGTTTGGGTTTTTTAACTCAGAGAAGAGAGGGGTCTGGGCAACCCTTACTGCAGACTTTTGGTATTTTAAGGAGACTTGAAAGAAAGAAGGGGACAGACTTTTTAGTTGGGCATGTAGTGATAGGACAGGAGTTAAAGTTTTTCAAGCTAAAAGACCAGATACAAGGAAGATATTTTATGCAAGAGCTTGACTTGTAACCTGCCTGCCTTTGAGGGTTGGACACCACTGGACACCACCCATCTGCTGGCAGGTAAACCACCCACTGTCCCCCTGTTGCTGCCAGGATTTGGATCCTGGCAGTCTTCATCTCTCTTTCCTTGTGTTGTTGCTAAGCCTCCTAAATTACTGAAGACAGGTATTGGCTGTAACCTGGAGACTTTGATACAGAAATATCAAAATGTTAAATGACTTTCCATTTCTTTGGAGTCCCCTTGGGATTTTCATTTCCTGTGTCTAAAATGGCATATGATTTGAAGTGTCATCTCCCTGGCATCAATCCTCATTTCCTCTATGCTGCATCTGATTTGATTGCATTGGTCTCTCAGTCACAAAAATATCCGGCAGGGCAGATCTCACTCCTGCAATCAAATAAAGGTGTTTCTCTTTTATAAAACACTTGAAAAATTACTTGTGCAGTCATCAAAGCATCTCCTAAGAGCAGCAGGAAACACCTAGGTGGCACTTGTTGAGCACAAGAGACAGCAGGGGGTGAAATGGCAGCACATGGTGCTGGGATCCATGGAGGCTTTTCCCTGGCCCTGTGCAGGGTCACCCTGGGAGCTGCCCAGGCCATGGGCTCCCAGACATGATGAGGAGCTCCTTGGATTTCCAGCCCTGGATGGTGAAACAGGTGAGGATGTGCTTTGGAGGTGCTTAAGCAGAGCATCTCAGTGTTCATTACTGTTCAGTACATCTGTGATACTGGACTCTGAAAATCAACAGAGGAAGGAATTTTGCTTCCAAATGCAGCATGGAGTTGTAAAAAAAAAAAAAAAATCCCAAACAATAAAAATAAAAGGGGGGGAGAGACAGAAAAAAACTCTTTGTATTTAATTATTTCACACATTGAAACTTAAAGTCTTGAGTGCAGAGTCCCACTGTCTCTTAGTTTATGAGAAGGTAACTGAGGACAAGCCCCTCTCTGTGCGTGTGAGGGTGATGTGCCTTTGCACAGAGAAATGCAAAGAATCAGCCAAGCCATGAAAGGCTCCCGGAGGCACCCCGAGGTCTGAGCGGGGCTGGACTGCACTTCTGCCTTTACACCTCTGGGCTGCAGGGCAGGCACTCTTTCGGGGCAGTGCTTTCCCAAAAGGATGCCCCCAAAGGTGACCCGGCCACCACTCAGAGACAGGGGAAAAGCAGAGATTTATTTTTTATTTTTTTTTAAGCTGGCACTACCTCTTTCCTAAACTAAGATAATTTTGATTCTTTTTTCCACCAAAAGAAAGAACAAAACCCCAAAAGCCCCAAAACAAAACAAAAAAACCCAAGGAAAATTTTGTACTTGTTTTAGGTGAGTTATGGGAGGAGTTGTGGATTTGAGGTTTAAGGAAGAGCTGTTTTGCCATTTATTTCCTAAACTTACACAAACTAATAAGGCTTTTTGAGCTTTACTTGTCTGTTTTCAGACCTTGCAAAAATTGTTTTATTCCCCTCTTGGTTCTTAAAAAACTTCAGCAATTCTATTTTTAAAGGGGAAATTATCTCATAAACATCACCAAAATTATATAATCCTCTAAATATTAATTTTTCCTTCAAAATATTAAGACTGTATTAAAGACTGGCTCTTATTTCCTTCAGTTCAGATTTAACACTCTCAAAACAGACCCTTTCTGAGCATTTTCAGAGTAAGTTATGTTTGGCTAGAGTTTTCAAAGTAATTCAGAGTTTAAGTCACCAGTATTAAACTTTCTATGAATCACTGGTAATATTATAGGACAAAGATGTAACTATAGCTTTTCAATTCCTGAGATTCCTCTGAGTCTTTCTGGGTCTACAGGATTTATTGACAACCAAGATCAGATGGGCTCTGGTTGCCTTTAATCCAGACTCAAACACACATGGCTCCACACATATGGATTACAAACAGTAGCTGATACTTACTGCAACTGTTGTGCTAGAAGATTTACAGCAGAGTATCAGGAAAAGGAGAATTATTTTTTAATCCTCTCCTTTTAGATAATCTGGATAATTTTTCCTTTTTTTTTTTTTTTTTTTTTTTTTTTTTTTTTTTTTTTTTTTTTTTAATCTTCTTGAGCAAAATATTGCACTAAAAGCACTTTCAGAACTTTTCCTGGGAAGAAGAAAACACTTGACCAAGCCTGGATTCTGGTGTTGCCACACACAGCACCAAGTGCCTGTGGCAGTGGCTGAGCTCCCTGCTGGCACCACAAGACCTTCACATTGGCAGGGAGAATATTGCCTGCTCGATGCTTCCCAGGGCAGGAAATTGCAAGACTGGGGCAGCCCCGGCCCCTTGGTCTAGTCTGGGAAGTTGGGTTCATCAAGAAAAGATCCATTGCACATTCCACACTCAGTGGGGTGGGTTGCAGATGGAAGATTTACAGTAATTTTCTTGGCCTGGCACCCCTCATGTACTCACCAGTGTGTCATTTTAGACAGCAATGTTAATTTATTTGTCAGTGTCCTGTCTACACCCATACCTTTTGTGCCCTGCAGTGTGGTGGAAGTGGAGGCTGTGGGTGCTTTTAGCAGTGTTTGCAGCAGCCCTGAGGACAGCCTGGAAGGCACTGCTGCATCCCAGGAGATGGTGCTGAGATCCTGGAGCACACTGGAACCACAGAAACACTGAGAGGTGAAAATTAACACAGAGTCTAAACTGACACTCAGTGTTGGGGGAAAGCAGTGACTGGGTGTGTCTGCTGAAAAAACAACCAAAACCAAAGGAATCTGGACAAACCCCAACACCCAGTACAGGTCACTTATAAAATGCTGCTCTTTACCTTCCTGTTGGCCTGGTTCCATTCAATGGAGACTGGAATATCCTTTGCGGCATCCAGCTCAGCTGCCATGCAGTCCCAGATGGAGAATTGCTGGTCCATGTACACACACATACAGATGTAAACACATATATATGTATATTTAATGTGTAGCCCATATTTGAAATCTCACCTATGTCCACACCAAGCCAATTTATGGGTAGATGATGGAAGGTCATAATTAGAATTAATTAATCCAGTGGGAATTCTGCTCCCAAGCAGCTCTCAGCAAAAGGCAGATTGGCAATATAAGGAGGATAAGCTGTACTTCTAAAGCTCTTCTTAGATATTCTTGTCACTTCCAATATCCCCTGGGGTGTAAGTGGCTTTAATCTCCCACCCTGGGATGCACCCATTTTACTGGTGTGCACTCCCTGTGAGGAGTTGAAGCTGAAGACAAAGTCCAACACCTCAAAGATGCTGGTGAAATACCAACACAGATCATCCTTGCACCCCAATACTGCCAACAGACTGAGTCACCAGCAACCAACTCCACATCACCCAGCACAAAGGCATTACAGAAATCAGCTTTTGCCCAAAAGTGTGTTTCTGATCAAAACAATTTTAATAATAAAAATAAGTATATTTTAAATAGAGGAAATCAGAGTTTGCACAGAAAATTTGGACACCAGAGGATAAAAGGAAAGCCCATTCCATCAGAGAAGATAAAATTAGCTGTGGTCTAAATTTCATTGCAATATCTCATGAGCCTTTGGTGTTCTTCAAATGTCCCACACGTATATTAGTTTTATACCCACTTGAGAATGAAGTCATTTTCACATAGGATTTTTAATGCTTAATTATTCTTCTTTTGTTCTTCTCTCTGTCACTATTGGAGTTATAAGTTGTTTAGCTGCTTGGTGATTTGAGTTTTTCTGAAGAGAGGTTTCCCCAAGAGAGAGCTCAAAGGTGTTGAGGAAAAATGTTCCACCAACACAAATGGGGATTTGCATCAGAGGGTGTCAGGGCCAGCTGGACAAGCACAGCCTTCCAGGGGAAAAAAAAATCAGTGTCCAGTAAATGGCAAATTCAAACTCATACGTATTAAAACCTGTCTTTTCTCTTCTAGTTACATTTCCACTGGCAGCAGCCTCATGCCTGTGCTCACACTGGGACACTAACATCCTTTTTTATATCTGTCAATCAACACACAACCTTCCCTCTGAAATGCAATGTCAACAAGAAGAAAGCACAGACTGGCTGTATCTGTCTCCATCTACTTTCTCTTTGATTTATCCTATGATTCCATGTGATTTATCCTCATTTGTCTCAAGGTGGTAAAAATTTTAGGTCTCATAAAGTCCTTGGGAAAGCCCACAAATCCATGAACACTCCAGCAATGCATGCCTACAAAAAATCTTGTATTTCTTAATCTCACTCCCTTATTCACTCCCTTTTCTCACTTCCTTTCTCCCTTTTAAATTTTATGTTTTTAAATGAGAGAAAATCCCAGAGACAACATCTGTGAAAAATGAAGATCAGAATTGAGAATGTATTTATAGAACTTAAGGGCATTTTCCTAGCAGGTTGTAATTATCCTTAAAAAGATCATAAACCCCCAGGAAACCCAGATATAAATATACACTACTGAAGAATTAAAAGCACATTAAGGTAATAAACACAGAGGTATCCAGTGACCCGATCTGGCTTCCATCAGAATAAATGAAGAATACTATTGCTGTCAATGGGACACAGATCCTGACTTAGCTATAGGCTGGGAGGGGTGAAGGGACAGTTGTTCAAATCATTGATCATGGGAAATTGATCACAGTTCACCTCAGGTGATAAGAGTTGATATAACTTCCTTGTGTCCTGTACTGTCTTTCCCTACAATTTTGAGTATCTGGTTGTCTTATACAGCTTTATAACAGCACACCTTTTTTTTTTTTTTTTTTTCTTTTTTTTTTTTCTTTTTTTTTTTTTCTTTTTTTTTTTTTTTTTTCCTTGAAGTATTTAATGTTAACATGTCAAGAGAGTTTTTAAGGAAATTATTTTCACCTGACTGAGATTTTCTTAAAGAGTAATTGCAGTTGCATTCCCTAACAACTCTTTCTTCACTGAAAGAAATAAGGCAATCTTTGAAAAACACAGACCATCCAGTATCTCCCATCAAAATGCATTTGGAAATGGCATCACCAATTTAGGACACAAACCCACCAAAGAAATGCAAGATTTCAGTCTGGAAATGACTCATAGGGCACCATGGCTAAGGTTGCTGGGCAATCTCTTCTTCCCAAATGGGTTTTGGAAGAGGACAGGAGCTGGCCTGGCTCTCAGCCAGGACATGTCAAAATCCTTCAGGAACCTTCTGCTTGTCAAGCTGAGCAAAAAAAGGGGCATCTCTCAAAAGGTCTAGGCTAGCAGAATTGGGATGGAAAAGGTGATTTCCAAGAAAAAACTCCCAGGCATTGCTGAAACATCCTGAAGACTTAAATCATGGTCAGACCTTGGGGTAAATATCTTGGGCATTTTGGCACGGAGCTACAAAACCAGGAATGGCAATTCCCCCCCAGTTCTTTTTTTTTTTCTTTTTTTCTTAATTGAACTTCACGTTAAAAATTAAGTCTAGCCGGGACCCACGTCCTCATACATCTGTCTGGGGAAGCATCTCCTCATGGGCTGTAGGAGTACCTGCCACTTCTGCTGCAATGGCTTTGGTGAAAAGAGGTGATTTGGAAAGGAAACGCTCCAGAGAAATTAAGCCCTTTTATACAGGTAATCAACTGAAGTGAGTGAAAGGGCTTTTCCTCCCGAGAGCTCCTCGCCCTAGTGGAAGTGATTCTATAGATGCTATTTTGAAAGCATGTCATATCCATTGTGTTTTGAAACATTTAATTATTTGTGACTCCCTTCAGCGTGGGAGCCTTTCCTCAGCAGTGCTAGGTGGGGTAATGTGCTCCTAATCATCTCCTGAGCAGCACGTGGAGTCTGTGGCTGCGGGGTGGGGAATCGGGGGCGGGAGGTGTTTGGGGGTGCCTGGGGTCCAACACGGGTTTGTGCTCATGGTATTCAGCTCATGGCATGCAGGTATGCCTGCTTCTGTATAGCATTTTCTGATGTGCAGTCATCCCCCTTCATTTGCATTTGCTTTGAAAACAGATGACTTTGGTATTAGAGATTTCTGCTGTAAAAAAAGCACTCGTAAACGTTCAGGGTGATCTGGAAAAGTTACACAGCTGTATCTGAAGCACTATCAAATATATCCTTAGAGCAGATGGCCCATAAAAATATGCATGTGCTTGGAATACTTGGGTACACCATCCCTAGAAACTTTCTAGTAACCAAGCTAGAAATTAGAAAGGCTTAACTCAGAAAATTAGGATTATTTCAAGAAACCAACTGTTCTCCATATTTTCTTTTAACTAAAATAACATCCAATTTTATCAAATAACTTTGTGCATTGAACAGAAAAACAGACAGACTTGGGTTTTGCCCCACCAGCTGTACACAAGGGATGCTTTAGAGACAGCCATCCCTGTAAGATAAAACCACAAACTAGTTCTTACTGTTAATTTCCCTACGCGTATAAACATTTCCAGTGTTTAAGTAAAGTCAGCTCTTAGTTTTCTGCTGAATGGGGGTTAACTCCCTGGAGAAAGGCAGGGAGTCCCAGCAAGTGGCTGGAAGGAGCTGACCTTTGGTACCTGTGAGTGCAGCAGGGAGGAGGCCACTCCTGCCAGCTGGGGTGATAATCCCCTGTGCCTCTGGTAAGTGATAGCTGATAAGTCTGCACAGAATTACTCAGAGATGTTTATTTATCAACTGAGGCTCTTTTCATCACTAAGTTACTCAGAATCAATTTTTTTGGGGGTAGGGAAGCTCAGTTTAGGTTGCTCATAGGTGAGGTTATGAATTTGCTGTCTTCCTCTGGGCAGGTATGCAGACAGATGTGTTGGAGTACAGCTCTAAATATTTGCAGTAGATATTTTTTTGAGAAAGACAAGGTAAAAATCCACAAAAACTTCAACATTCCTAGAATACCTTTCACAGATGCTAAATGCCCTTGTTTTTGTTCAGACTGAAGGAAGAGGCAGTATCTGATTTTCTCATGGCTGCTGAGATGCTGGCAATGCTCTTGGGGCAGTGGGGAGGAGACCTGTGACTTCTGTGCTCCTTGTCCATGTCCCAGACATCCCGGCGTGGTGAGTTACAGCTGTCTCTAGCAGAATGCAGGGCTCTGCAGCTGGGACATGCTCTGCTCTCCCTATTTTTGAGCAGGATTTATACCAACAAGACATAGGCTGGTAGTCTGCATTGTCATAGAAAACCTAGCAAAAGATATATAAATCTTCTGGGCAGTCAAGCACTCTTCTGTGTGCAGAGCTCACCTGGATCACCTCTGCTATTGGTCCATCAGTCAGGCAGACTTCAACTGCACTTGGATGCCCTTTCTCAAGACAGGCACACTCAGAGATTTATTTTGTGCTGCAGAATTGGAGTGAGGCTCTTCTGAACATTTTGAATCCAATGTGTTTGGATACCCTCCATAAGCTTGGTACAAATATTTAATATAAAACACATAGTTAAGGTTATAGGTACAAACTTACTTCCCGCTGGAGTCAAAGGATCAAGGCTTTGAACACTGACTATAGCTGAAGGAATAACACGATTCTGTGCAATATTTTCAAATGGACAATTTGCCATGGCTCTTTAGTACTTTGTGACCCAGCAACATCCTTCAAGTAAACCTCTTGCTCACTTCTTGTTTCCTGGACATGAAAAAACCAGTGCAGCATGCAATGGAACACCCTATAAAGAAAGAAAAAAGAAATCATAAGTGATGAGATGTGATAAGAAGGCATGGCGCATTGTGTCTTTAGCAAAGTCTTTTTTCTGCCTGCTAATTTACAGCTCTCTCCTCAAAAGTCTTTTGTCACTGGGCTGGGTTGGCCTGACGGAGTTGGGAAGAGCTTTCTCAGGCAGAGAAAGGGTGTATTGCCTTCTGTCCTGAGATAGGAAAAGGAAAAATTCTGTTGCTGTTAACTGAGGACAGGCAATGTCACCCAAAGCTGCTGTCCACAAGAATGTATTTCATCATTTAGACATTGGAATGGACTGTCCAGGGAGGTGGTGAAGTCACCATCCCTGGAGGTGTTTATGGGCAAAGACTGGCCATGGCACTCAGCACCATGGTCAGTTGACATGTCATAGCTTGGACTCAATGGTCGCTGGGGTCTTTCCCAGACTAATTGATCCTGTGATTCTGTGATCATCTCTGGTAAAAGTGGGGATGTGCTCTTGGGACTTTGAGGGCAGAAAAGGCCCTGTTGTAGAGGAGGGCTCGGGGTCAGCAGTGTGTGAGCAGCTTCAGACACAAGGAGAAAGTGAGGATGGGGCAGGCAGGGGAGACACAAAATCCATCCCCTGAGGCAACATGGAGAGCACTAGCTTGAGTAGCATCCATGCTGCTAATGTCATGTTAGAGGTGGTTTGAAGTGGAAATGGAACTGCTTTAACTGAGTCCCCAGGCAAAGAGAAAAGCCAAGATAAAAGGATCATTTATGTGGAGACCTGTTGTTCCAGACCTTGTTCTCATGGAAGGATGAGTGTGAGTACCAAAGGACAGGCAGAGGATCAGCAGCGTGCAATCACTGTTCAGTTGGCACAGCTCTGGGGCAAGCAGGAATAGGATTCATCAATCCACATCCCTACTGATGCTGGGGAGACACATACCAGCTTAAACCTGTCCCAGCCTTGATCACTGCTGTGACAGCGCAGGCAAAACCCAGGGATTCCAGCTGAAACCTAAGCAGGAGCCTAGGTTAACTGTAACTCGAAGTCATGGCCAGATGGTTACCATCCAGCAGAGGAATAATGAAGGTATTAAGGTTAATTTAACAGGCTTAAGTCTATAGGTGGTCTTAGAGGGCTGCAGCCAAGTAGCTGAAACCTACCACCCCTTCCTAGGCCTGGGAGCGTGCAAGCAGCAGCGGTGGATGGAGGCTCCTGGTGCAGGTTTAGTGTTGTGGAGGATGTGGAGGATTTCCCCAGGGAGCATGGGGGGAGGCTAAAGACCTGCCTTCCTTCCTGAGCAGAGGCTGCTGGCACAGGAGGACAGAGGAGTTTGAGACATTCTGAGGTTTTAGCATGGAAATCTGTGAAGCATAGAAATTGTCCACGGATTAGAAAATTTTATCTACTGTCATGTATAAGTCTGGTTAAAAATTTCCAGCGGGGTTTCCCTTTATCAGTGCTATTTCCTGCACTCCAGTCACAGCCTGTCCCCTGACAGGCATGTTGCTGCTTTAAAATTACAACTTTAATAGAGCAGTGAGAAGAACTTGCTGTCTTATTTTGAGCACAAGAGAGTAGCGACTCTTTTGACTCACCTGCTCCCAGGGATGGAGAAAAGGGTTCAGGAAGTCCAGGGTGCCACCCCCAGAGAGGAGGGGGCCTGGCTGGGGTCAGTGGGGAATATCATCTTTTATCTGGGAACCAATGGCTCCAGGGATGCAGTTACTCTGCCCAGATCTGTATCCCACGGGAATCCCAGCTCTTCATCTCAGCCCTCTTTCCCTCAGGGAAACTCCAAGTGTACTCTCCAGCAGAGGCCTCCTGATGGGGGTGAGGCCCTAGGCAGGGTGTTCATCTCCAGCCTGGCCTTCTCAGCCCCTGAGCCCTCAGCCCTGCCCAGCTGCCCCTCCAAAGAGCTGCCCCAAGCCCATTCCCAACAGCACAGGCAGCTGCTTCTCAGTGCCTGCAAGGGTGCCTGCTGAGCCTTAGTCCACATGTGGCCACTGGGTCTGAACACTTAAACCTTCTCCAGCACAAGAGACTATCAAACTCGATTATATTTCCTATTTTCTTTCCTTTGCTAAGTACTCTGTCACACATATAAGTTCTTCCAGGTTCTCTGCCCAGCCAGGCTTTCCTGGCAGTATCCAGCATCCCTTGCAGGCAGACCTTCATTAGGAGAGCTCCTGCACCTGAGGAAGAGGTGGGAAAGGATGATCAAAGCACATGGGTTCCTCCTGAGTCATTTTTGCTTCCTGAGTTTATCCAGCCAACATTTAAACGCATTTGAGTCCATCCTGCAGAGCAAGGGAGGAAAAGGGCCCTTTGTTTGCTTGTTGCTAAAGCACCTTACTTATAATTAACAGAGTGATTTAATTAACATTAGGCAGAATCAGCCTGGTTTTGTTCCCTTAGGGGATAAGGGGAGGATAGCAAGCAAGGCAAACAGGTAACATCCTCTTCTGACACTAATTCTCGAGGGCGCAGTCCTGATTTCTCAAGGCTGCTCCAGGCTATCTTCTCCAGACGCTTTGAATCGAAGGAAGAAATAAAAACAGTGTGAATAAAGTTCACATTTGGGGAGGAAGGTTGGTTTTGACTGACTATTTGTTTCCTCAAACGGTGCTGGGGAGTGGGGGAAGTTTCTGAGAGATCACGAACAACCTTGGGACAGCTTTAGGCAGAACCGGGAAAAACAAACTCAATTATTTCTTTTTCTTTCAGCTGAAAATGATGTGTACAATATTATCCTTTTCTATCATACTGAGATTCTTGTTATGCAGAGGAACAAGCACTTGCTGCTGCAGATTTCATGTGCATGGATCAGAAAAGTGTTAGTGGAGAGCTACTGGTACTATCCAGGCCTCCACCCAGACCTCAGCACAAAACAGTTGTATAATATGCCATGCAAAGCATGGTAAGTTTATAATATATTCACAGCAATATATTCATTGCCTTTATTAAGTGTGGGTTTGTCAGATTTTTGGCATTGCAGAGAGGATCTCTGTGAAGCACAGGGCCAGAAGTATTTGGGCAAGGCACAAAGAAATGAAACATTTGCTAGGTAGCCTCAGCCTGGCTGCGTGGACACCTTGCTGGCTGCAGTTTGTGCTGTCTGTGCAGGCTGGCAGGCCACTTACTGGGATTGTGCTTCCTCTAGGTTTGGGTAAATCTACTGCTTTAGTCAGCACTTCTGATTTTTCGAAAAAAAAGTGTTGTTGCTACTGATTGTTGTTGACAGGGAGAGAAAAAATGCCTTTCTCTGAATGCTACACCAGTGCAAAGTATCCTCTGTCTTTATTTTTTTCAATTAATATTAAGACTGAATAGTGCAGCCTTGGCACAGTCTGAATTGCAAACAAGGCGAATTAGGCAAGAGATTACACATTTTTTGCATTCTGGCATTAACTAAAATAATTTAAGCTTTGTCTTTGGTGGTGGTCTTAAAGCAAGTGGAATGCGAAGGTGGAATTCAGGACCAGCTCTGGAATACCCTGGTGTGAATTTCTTTCTTTAGAAGAGAGGGTTTAATTCCACATATTAACATGTTGGGCTATTTTACTAAAAGTGAAGTTACGCTGATTAGTTACACTACAGAAGCTAAAGTATGTACATCTGCTTGAAGCAGGCATTTAATGGCAGGAATAATGGCTAACTTTGTAGTGTTTCACTTTAAGGATCTTTAAGAGATACACATAACTGACACTACAGCTGGGAGTGGTTTTTTGAAATTATTATTTCTTTTCATTTTCTTTTAAATAAGCAGAATTCAAGTAGTTTATTTTTTAAGTTACTTCCCCTCCCTCAGATTACAAGAATTTCACCTCCTTACATATTACAAGAATTTAGTCTCCTTCCTTGCCAAAATGAACTCTCTTTCCCCTAAAATAAAACTATGATGAATGGGACTAGAAAGGTAAATTCTTAAACTTTCTTTAAAATATGCCATTACACAACAAACTTCCTGGTATTGATTAAGCCCAGGTGGTCTGCTCACCCAGCAAACAGATATTTTACAAAGCTTTATTATGCCTCATTAGAATTCAGTCCTTTAGAAGATTTCTAATTATATTGTCTAATAAAACTAAACCTTCGAAGCTATTTGCATATTATATGAAGAAATCTCATACAACAAACTCACAGTGGATTCAATTAACATAATAGCTAATTATATATCCCATCAGCCTTTAGAGTAGCTCAGCATTCATGTTGCTCCTGTTTTAGCCTAGAGCAAAGGAGGTTTGAATTTTCACTTCTAAATATTGACTTTTAACTAATATCAAAAATGATTTGAACACTTTTGTGGATGAAAAGATAATGATTAAACTACATGAAACATTTTAAAAGACTTATTTCCAAGTCATTGAAACAATTCCTATTTAAACCTAATTCTTCCCAGATTATCCATTCCAAGTCTGTCCATATTTTATAAAAAAAAATGACCAGATATGTCTAATTATTTTGACAAATGTTGGATTGACAGTTCGATTATTTTGAAACTGCTTCCTTCCTGCAGTTACATTTTGTATATTTTTCATTGCACTTCGTAATGCAATTGTATTCTTGGCCAGTTGTGGTATCTATCAAGCAAGAAATTTAGGACTAGATTAACAGAGACATAGTAATGAACAGGCATTTGAGCACCCTATAATTGACTGTTATTAAGGTGTTGTCACAGTAGTCTGTAATGAATTCTCTTGTTTTCTTTTGAAATTGGGTGAGATATTCTGGAAAAAAAAAAAAAAAAGAGAAAAAACCCCCACAAAAACAAATGCAAAAGTTTCGCTTGACCCTCAAAAAAATGCCTCAAAGAAACAAAGCCTTTTTTTTTTTTTTTTTTTTTCTTTTTAAAGATTTCAAATGATTTGAAGGTGCTTCCAATTTTGAAACACTCAGCAGAACAATCAGGGAGGGAAGGAGCAAATTTTGTGACTTATGTGAAAACCTGAAAAAAAAAATAAATTGCATGTTCATCAATCTCCTCATCATATGCAATGAAAAATCATATTTGTATTTTTGCAGAGGATAGAAGATAAAGTTTGTTGCTGAGTACATGGTTTTCTCCCATTACAATGATGGCTGCCTTTTCATTCATATTTTAATGAGGTTAGTATCTCTGAGACAGCTTTTTCGGGGTGGAGGCCCATGTCTCCGGTACAATTACAATAGGAGTTGCTTTATTGACAAGTACTATTCAAAATCTTCACAGTATAGAAAGAAAGGCTTTAGTTTTCCACCACTTGTCCAAATACTTATTCCTCTCTTACTATTAAAACACTTGCAGAAAGAGCACTTTCAACTGCCTGGAGCCCTGTACACCGGGCAGAGCACAGCTCAGCAAAAAAATACTTTGCTTAAATTCAAGTTTCATTTATGTCTGCAAAAAATTTCCCTCAGTAAAACCCAACAAATAGACAGCAGAAACTAACAGTCTTGGCAGCTTCTGCATCCATGGGTTTACAAGAAACAGGCTCATATAAATGATAGTTCCTACCCAAATGGTGAATCTGACTCCAAACACATGAGGGAAGGCAAAGTTATGCAGAGATTACGCATCCAATATATAATTTATTAGACAAAAACAAAACAAAAATGTAAATCTAGCTCTTGGCACGTTAATCTCGTGCTTTTTTTCATCTTCTCTATGTCTATGCTATCTATCAAATACTTTTCATTACTGTAGCAAGGGAATACAGCCCAAATCTAAATATGATACTAAATAAAAGCCTGAACCACATCACAGAAGTGCTAGTACTTGTACTAAAACTTACTTTTGGTGCATCCAAAAGAAAGTTCACACAGCAAAACCCTCTGTAAATTTGTGGGGATCATCACATGATTTTCAAGGGTTCATTATTCCTTTCTGTTGTTGGATACGTTTTCTTCCAGCTCAGCCCTTGGCTGTGGTGCACATGACAACGTTCAGGAGAAGGGAGCGCCCTGTGTTTAGGCAGGATACCCGTGGCATCCACGGGCTTTGCTTCAGTCATACTCATACATTCCTGACCAGCCAGGAAGCCACAGGAAAGGGCTGCAGGAGATACGACTACACATCTGAATACCGGTTGGAGTATAGCCATAGGAAAACCATTTTATCCAAAATTTGCAGAGTAAAACCCTTCTGTTGCAGATGCTGAATCTCTCTATGTGAAAAGAAGCACAGCCACAAAAAATGCCTTTCCCCATCAACTAACTTAACTTACTGTCCTGGATGTAAACTTAGAAAGGGGATGAAATTGAGTGCAATTTATTGCTAGAGAAGTCAGATTGCAAATAAAGCCCAAATCCCTCCCAGAGCAACACTGACCTCAGTAAAAGGGATGCCAGGGCTGAAATTGGACTAGGAGGTCGAGTCACACCTTCAGTCGTAAGGGCTGTAAAACCTTCCTTCCACGTTCACAGGTGTTTTTATTTTTTACCTTCAGAAACTGCCACGTATTCCTTGGAATTTTGTGGGAAAAAATTCTTGCTCTGTGCCTGAGCTGCCGGAGCCTCTGCAGTCCCTGTCCCAGTGAGAGGAAGAAGCAGCAGAGTTTGGAGCACAAGTTTGAAACTCCACTTCTGCCACCACCTTCTGCCTCCACCAGCTTTTTTTTCCAATTTGCAAAACATGGTTTTCCTGAAAGAGAAATATTTGCATCTCAGTGGATGTGATGGAATTTTAATAGCAAAATGTGATTTTGTGAGAGACTGTCTTTACTGTAAAATAAGTTATGCTGTCCTACAAATGGAGTTGGGTTTAAAAGGCTGCTGTCTTTTTTTTCTTTTTTTTTTTTTTTTTTTTTCCTACTAGGCACTTTTTTGCTTTTCCCAGTTTTTTTGGGTTTTTTTGTCTTTTTTTTTTCTTAGACACTTTTTTTGCCCTTCCCAGTTTTCATAAAAAGTAGACGCGCCATCCGTATGTGACTGGGGAGGGAGGGATTTCATAATGGGCCTAGTGCAAGAAGAAGACGAAGGGGGAGAGAGAGAGGGAAAAAAACCCTCTAAGCTTTAATTTTAATTCTCCTGCCTTTATTTATCTGATTTGTGGCCAGATGGTGGTGAAGCAAGGCAACCCCTTTGTGCAAATGAAGCCCACATGTGAAAGTCCTTCTGTAATGTAATCATTGAGACCGGAAGGGTTCATACTGTGTCTGAAAAGAGACAATGGAGCCGGGATATATCAACATCGCCGAAATCGAGTTCATTTGCGATGCAGGCCCTTTGACTATGGTTGTCATGAAAACTTCCTACTTTGATCAGCAGAGGGTGGAGAGAAAAAGAAGAAGAAGAAAAAAAAAGAAGTCTTCTAAAGGGGCAGGGATGCGGCGCGGGTGTTTGCTGTGCACTTGGCTCCGGTTCACGCCCCTTTCCGGAAGACGCAACAGGGAGAGGAGCATCTTGCACCTTGACCTGTCTAGACGGGCCATGAAGTTTGGGGGGTTTTTTGTCCCCGTTTCCAAGGGCGAGGGTTGCTCTTTGACCCCCACCACCAGCGGTGGTGGCTCTCAGGGCGTAGGTAGCGGCCAGAGGTTTCCTGCCGAATTCTCGCCGCGGCCGGGAGGGAAGGGGATGGACAAAGACACGGACCAGCTGTTCGGAAATAAAGCTGAAATAGTAGAACCTGGGAGAAGCTAGGTTTTGTAAGCTATTATTTTCTGCACAAAACCCCTGGGAGGTATTAAACAGCTGCATCTGAGCTGGCGAGCAGCGGCTAAAAGACAGAGCAACAACTGAGAGCCCAGGACTTTGGCGAACTCCGCTTCGACCAGAGAAACAAGTGGCTGGAGCGCCAAGGGCTTTCATGGCCCGACCTTCGCCGCGGTGTCTTCGGGCTGCCGGGAGGTTTCCGAGCGGGAGGATGGCTCTGGAGGAGGGCAGGGGGTGCGGGGCTGTGAGCTGAAGGGCCCACGCAAGTTCTCCAGGGCCACCTTAGCTGGAGCTGACGTTTTTAATTATGTGCGTAATGTTATGTGCGACGGTTCTACGTAGCAAGAGGGATGCTCTTTTTGCTCTTTCTGCTGTCGATCTGTATGAAGTGTGGGGGTTTGGTGATGTAACAAGCAAAAAAAATCGTTCTTTTCCTCTATGAGGTTTCTTTAGCAAAGTCAGAGAGCAACTTAATGGAGTTGTTTGGACAGAAAAGGAGATGGGATGGATTTACTCCTAGGCAAGGGGAGAAAAATCTAAGCAGCCTAGAGAAAAAAAAATCAGTATTTAATCTGATGCTTACCAACCTTTGAAATTTGGGGTAGGCCAACAGAACAAACAAGTAACCTTTTATTTTCCAGCCACAGCTGCATCAGTGTGCCCACTCTTTCTCATCACTAGGAAATCCATGCAGATCATGCCTTGCTTTAATATTCTTGCCATATTTTAATGTGGTCTCTACTGGTTCTGCACAGAAACTGGCTGAGTATTTTGTGATAATACTGCTTTTTGTCAGATGCTTTATAACATTATTTAGAAACATATTTGGATCTATTCAGGGCTTCATAAATATGAATAAAGCATTTACAAAAGGCAGAAGTAACCCACGGATTAGATTAGATGCTTTATATGTTACAAATTTCCTAAACTTCAACAGTTTTAAACTACATTTTACTTGTGGGGTTTTTTTTTTTTTTTTTTTGTTGTTTTTCCTAAGTGATTAAATATAAATTAGCATTTCCCAGAAAAAAAAAAAAATCTCTGCAGATATATGTGCAGGAAATAAGGGAATTGTACGAATGGCTAAAATCCAGATTGCTAACTGGAGTTTCAAATATTTATAGACAAATTAAGGGAGGAGGGGAGGGATGTCATTTTTTTTTTTTTCCTGAGGCCTTGTGGTGTAGAGATGTTTTTTTCTCAGCTAATTCTGCTAAAAACACTGAGGTGCTCCGCCTGGCTTCGTGCCAGTGCCTTCTTCAAAATTATATTTTATATATTTTTCTTTAATGCTTCTGGGGCCTTTTTTTTTTTTTTTTTTTTTTTTTTTTAACTGTTGTGGAAAATGAACAAAAACAAACACAAAAAAAGACAGAAAAGCCAGGGGGTTGTGCTGGCTGTGGCCTTCTGAGCAGTTGAAAGAAGCAGGCGAGTGAGAGAGTGACACAGCTCTGCCTCTGTCACTGCCAGCTCACGGTGATTGCGTGTCCTGGCAGGTATTGCTTTGATTCTTTCAGTCAAGCACAGCAAAGGGCCTTTATTTGAGTGTGTGCCTGTTTTTGTGTGTGTGTACAACTTCCAGCAGCCAGATTTTTTTTCTGTGGTTATTCTCTGCCCACGTTAAAGGGCTTCCCCTTGTTTACGGGTTGAAGGCTGTATTTTGGAGACAGGAATTCCCTTTAACATGCACCCCGACTTCCAGCAAGGTGCCCAGCTCCAGGCTGGGTGGGGCACCCCCCTGGACCTGCACTCGCCCCCCCATCCCAGGGGTGGGGACGCATTTTGGGGCGCGGAGGTGAGCTGCCAGCAGCTCCCTGGATGCTGGGGTGAGGGGGAGCTCGGCAGCTCTCTGCTCTATCTGCACTGAAATCAGAGCTGCATCTGAAGGCCGGGGAGCTGTATTTATGGCACATCGTCACCACTAATACCAGACTACAAAATGGGCTCGTTTTATTTAAATTTCGAGTGCCTCCTCCATGAGTCCGTGTTGAAAGGGGCGTGGGGGGGGCGGTGGGTCCCTAACCAAGTGAAATGCCTTTTGGAGGGGTCCGTCCCCCCCCCGACACCCCCCCCCACCCCCCCCCCCCCCCCAGTCATCATGAATGTGGTTTTGAAACAACAGTGAGGCTGGGCATGAAGTTTAAGTAATATTTGGTAGCATGAATTCTCAGGCAGCCCCCATTCATCCCCACGCTGAGCAGGGCAGGGAGAGCGGAGTGAGCCGAGGCTCCTCGCAGCCGCCCTGCTTGTTCGTAGCTTAAAAAAAAAAAAAAAAAAAAAAAAAAAAAAAAAAAAAAAAAGAAAAAAAGAAAACGAAAAGGCACAGTACGAGTATTCTCCTTTTTTTTTTTTTTTTTTTTTCTTTTTTTTTTTTTTTTTTATCCTTACAGTGGGGAAGTATCGTAGAGGAGTATGAAGATGAATATTCTCACTTATCGCCCAAGAGGCAGACTATCTAGCTGACAAGCTGTGCAGTGAAAAATCAGGTACTGTGTCTGATGTAACATGTGCTCTCTCTACAGCCGTGTGGGGTTGGGTGTTTTTTTCAAACCCAGCGTACTGCTTTGCAGGAGAAGTGGGCTGTTGTTGAATAAGCAATGACACTACATGGCTTTAAAAAAAACCAAAACTAAACAACCAAACATCCCCTTTCTTAAAAGCTTTTAATTCTTTTCATTCTTTTGTGCATTTTGATGCAGCATGATTTGAGCATCCCAGCTAACGTGGTATGTTTTCCTCCTGGTGTTACATGACTTTTTGCTCCTTGTCTGTCTGCGCTGTCATTTCCAGGTCAGAAATGAAACTAACCCTCTCACAGCAAAATACAGGCATTTGTTTCTCCTGTTTAATTGCTAATTGCAGCCACTAAGCTGAAATGGGAGCCATGAGAGGGCAGGTTTAGAAATGTGTTGTTCATTTTTAGGTGAACTCTTCGTTGCCATCAGACAGGAGCTGTCCTTAGAAGGGCTGACCAGCCCGCTGCCATCACCTCCTGGGGAAAATGTATTTTATAATCATTTAATGTTTTCTTTCTCTGTAAAATATATGATTCCATATAATTAAGGCCTCATTTCAATCCTGACAAAGTGAGAAACTGCTTTCAAAAATTAATTATAGCTTGTTTAAAATCTTTTTCCATTCGTCTGTTTCTTTTCCTCACTTTCAATGTTTTGGGGTATTTTTTCAAGTTTTATTTTCATTTCTGGATGTAAAAAGCATATAACTTGAAGCACTAAGTATTCTAAGATTATAAATGAAGTTGGGTTATCCCTCCTCAGCATGCTGCCTTCAGTACTAGAATATGCATGAAAATATCGATCTCCGAATCAACGCTTTTAAATAGTGGTTTGTGGGTTTGAGATTTAAAGGCTGTAAGCATTATTTGGAATGTAAGAAACATGAAAAGTACTAGACTATAAAAGACTAGTATGGAAAAGGAGTTCATAGAAATAAGTTTGTATACTTTAAAACACGAGGATATTTGTAATACTTATTGAAAACACATAGTCTGGAGCACAGGAGAACTCCATCTGTAAAGACACAAAGTTCTCTCTATAATCTTCTTGGACAAATAAACTCCAAAAAATAAACTTTCCAGAACAAATTTGATTTATTACAGATATTTCCTATTTATCATCTCTGCCATCATGGAGCTACTCTTGGTCGTTCCAGAACAGACCCAGCAAGTAGCAAATTATTTTGAAAACAACATACTTCCTCCAAAATGGACGGCAGGATTTCTGGTAGTAGGCTTTGCACAGAAAAACTTTCTGAGCATTTCAGAAACAAAACCCAGAAGAGTGGGATAGTGTAGAAAATCAACACCTTCCAGAGTGATTTTCTCAGAGAAGAGAAGACTGGGATAAATCCCCTTTCCTTCTTGACTTCTCTTATAGCAGCCTCTAAACCTTTTGGAGAACAAATTGCAGTTTTGTGCATCTTTAGTAACACTGTAAAAATATTTTCCAAAGGCACAGGCAAAATATTGATATGAAAGTATCAAAGCCCACGCTGTTAAAAATATTTTTTTTTTTTTCATGGATACGCTCAAAAGCTTTCTCCCCCCTCCTTGAAACACATTTTGGGTTTAAAACCCACACTGTGTTCTCACCCAGCCTTCTTCTATTTCCTCCCCCCTGGCAGACAAGATTGTTGTAACTGCACATTAACCTCCTTCACACAAATATCCCCCTGCATATGTGCAGGGCTGCTCTTCCTGACTATAAATAGTGGTCCATAGAGGGGAAAGTAGTTTAGTTTTCTTCCTGGCAATTAGCACAGATAAACAAGCTGCCATTTAATAAACAGAAGTGCAAGTCCTCATCGTTGCAAATATAGGATGCTTGCAAAAGCAGCAGGAACATTACAGAGCTATGCTGAGCTACACTGATATAAAATAAGGGCAAGAAATTAATCTGCCCTTCCCCGTATCGCCCTGTTGCCCATTTTAAAAATATCAGTACATTAAAGAGCAGCAACTAAGAAAAGCCACAAGGACTTCTTTAAAATCTACTTAGCCCAACATTTAAAATGGGATGAAAATAAATGTATTAAATTGCATGAAAAATAATGAAAACATGTTTTCATTAACTCTGCAGCAGGCAGGAGATGGCAGAGGATTACAGTAGTACCTGACAGAGCAGGGAGGTGCCTGCTTGGGTTTTTCCAGGGAAAATAAATTCAGGCACCGATGGCACTGGAAATGGCGAGTCTTTGAAATTGTGTCAGGCTTCACGCCAGCCACACAGCACCAACATATAACTTACTAAAGCCTCCAACTCACAGAACACAATGAGACTTATATTATTGGGTCTTATCTATCTTACAATGGCAATTTTCATTAATACGTTATATTAAAGCAATATTACACTTTTATCATCCTACTGTAAATTATTGGCTCCCTTTATTCAGAGCTCCGCGTGTTCATTCAGAATGGCATTTTTAACTCCATTTTTTTTTTTTGGGGGGGGTGGGTGCAAATTATCATACTAAGTGACAGAAATAGTATAGAAAACCTCTCCACAGGCCCAGTTGTAGATTTTGATGCTGTGGATTTCACCATGAAGCAGAAGAAAAAAAAAAAACAACAAACCAAGTCAGTGATGTATTCATTTCATTATAATGCTTTTAATTTTCTTGTAAAAGGCTATGTACATGAACATGGCTTATTTCTTGTGGGCCACTGCAGGCTTAATATTGGTGTAATCAAATCCTTTTTCTTCTGTTCTGTGGTAAAATAATAAGAGCTGCAGTTTTCTGTCAGCCTACAAACATGACATTAATGGAAGTTCCCTATGACGGTAAGCAAACCCCTTTTCCACAAGTCCCCTTTAGTACTTTTCTTTAATTCTAATATCATAGCAACCTTTTCTTTTTTTTATGGCTACTGGAGGTGGATGTTTCTTGTTTGATTAAAAAGTGGGAAACTTCAATAAAGTCTTTTAGCGTGATCAAACCGTTTGATATTTACAAGCATAGATCCGTTCGCTGTCATGTATTCTTTGATCACGCAAAAAGTCTCAGTGTTAGACAGGCAGGCAAAACCTGCTGAGACGCACCTTCAGATCCTCTACTATTTTTACAAGCTTAAAAAAGCCCTAAAAGTTAATTTTTGAGGTGTTTACCTTTTTTTTTATCCCCCCCTCCCCAAACAGAAGGCACGATTGCCAGTCAGCCCAATGGAATAACACAAAATTTTTTTTTAATTGCCCTCTAATTTTCTTTGCTGATTGCAATCATTTTCTGTGTGCTCTTTCTGGGGTTATATATATTTTTAGTTGTGATGGCTGGGGCTCAGTGCCATGCCAGCAGCATTTCATTCAGGGTTAAATGGAGTTATGTGAAGGCCAGTAAGGAGCCAGAAACCAGTTAAAGCTTGTGCTAATGTACAGACCAGAGCCAGCTGATTTATAAGTGGAAAATAATTTAACACCACATATTTTATGAGTGCTGAAAGCTACTGTTTAAGTAACAGCAGGACTTCTCCTACATAATTTTCTTTTTATGTGCTCACAGCCATAAAAATGTTCTGTTTGGTTAAAATCTTGTAGTCCCCATTTTATCTTAAAAGTGTCTTGCCCCATGTGTTTCTTTATTTAGCTGTTTGGAAAGTTTAACTATAATTTAGGCACCCGATGTTGAGTTATACAAAAGTGAAACAAAACGCTCTTATTTAACTGCAAAGAAATCCAGAAGTCTTTTTCTGCACAATTATCGCTCAAACTATTGTGTTTTTGCAAACTGATACTTTCTAGGAGGCTCATTCCCAGTGAGAACTACTCTCCTGGAGAGTTTAACAAAGCTAGTAGCTACATCAATTAAGAGCAACTAAAATGTCTGTTATGGGTATGTGCAGAATATTAAGCTGCCATTAAGTCATTTACCGCTCACCTTAACACTCTCTGCAAGATTGTGGTTTAATAAGGCAAATATATGGGGTGAGAAGCTGTAGTTTAATGCTGCCACAGAACTCTGGAATTACGTATTTTCTCACATTTTTCTCCCCATGCAACTAGGAAAAAGAATAGGAGAGAGAGAGATTAGCCTTTGCATCCCTGCCTTGAAATAGGATCTGTGAGCACTCATTTCTCCAAATGCTACAAGGGACTGGAGGATCCATATCGGTGGGGTTTATTAAAGAACTGGGCTGTAACACTCCTTGTTTTAAAATACGAAGTTTGATCTAAAAATACCATCAGATTTTAGCTACAGCAATGAGGTTATACTGGGAAGACAAGAGAAATGCATTTGAAGACTGAAATGGGGCCCTCAGTAGAGAAAAACGGGATATTTTCTGTATTTATTAGTGTCATATTGTGCAGTAAACTGGGGTCTGTTCTCCAAGGCTGATCCATGGCCAAACCCACCCACAGGAGCACCAGCCAGAGCCCAAAGCTGGGTGAGAAACCCACCTGGGCAGCGACAGGTTCACCACAAGAGCCTGGTGCTCCCTAGGTGGTTTTCCAGCTAGTGCTTAAAAAAAACTCCATAAACTGTGTTTATGTGATGTGACAATCATTAGAGGGCCCGATGTGGAGGGATAATTTTTCAATTCAAATGAGCCAGAGTTTTCAGGGCTTTGCAAAAATGCCCTCTCGCATGGGGATGCATGAGTTGTGTCCCTACCCTGTAAGGGAAGAGTCAAGCACTGAATTATTTAGCACATTTGAGGACAGGAAATGAGAATAAATAGATTGCTTTACTCTTTAAAAAAAAAAAAAAAAATCCTTCTTTATCTGATTCAGTCGAAAATATCTCAGAGTCTGACTCACTGTCAGTGTGTCAAGGTTATGCCTCATGCTGTCCCTCATTTCTGATTTATTGGCCAAAGTTGTTTAATGTGTTTTAATTTTCACCTTCACACATTCACTGGTAGAAGTGCTTCAAGAAGAATATCTGTGTTTTTCTGGTTTGAAAAATATGTATTTTTGATTAAAGAAACAGGTACTTTCAGCAGAGCATTTCTCTTCAGGACATCAGTTAATCACATGGGACTTTTCCTACCTTAGGTGCCTGAGCAGGGACTGCTGCTCACAAAGGTTGCAGAAGAGATCAGCCCTCATAGCAGACTGAAGTAAAGTGCAAACACCAGTTTTTACCTTAGGTAGTCAATTTTTGCTCTTGCAATATCTCTGCTGGTTTCTACTTTTAATCTTTGAATGTGCCCACGTTCCACAGGGGAGTTTTAATTATTATTTTTAGTTGTAGCAGTAGTAGTATTTTCAATGTTTTTCTGTTTCTGATATTTTGATATGAAATGTGCAGATGAGAATGTGCACTTTTGATGACAATGTGGAGTTTAATGGGCAACTGGTTTTTCAACCTTTAGTCTATGTTCAGGTTATTTACCCCAAGGTATTCATTTCACTTGTGCTGATTTTCATAAAATCAACATCTGATTTTCACAGAGTTGGGGACTGTAAAAACTGAGCCTCCTGCTCCAGCAGAAAAAGACAACTCAGAGAACTCAAAAAAACCTATTATTTTTTTCATGCATTTAACAGATGAGTTTTTCATCTGTATTTCCAGACCAGAAAGAGTTTAGAATTTATAGCTAAGAGCTGCAAAGTTTCTATCCCTGTTATTGAGATGATGGCAAACTTCTGAAATAATTTGCCCTTTTAAAGGTGAAATAACTTAGTAGAGAGTGTGCAGTTCTTAAAACAAGCCATTCCTTTAAAATTTCCATATCAAAGTCCTACTGATCCCGATATAAATGTTCACTCAACATGAACACCACTAGTGTAATAACTTTTTTTTAATTAAAGCTTTCTTGCTGAAGAAATGACAAAAAACATCAAAATATTCCTGGCAGAGGTTATGCCTTTCATCGTTGGGATGGTTTTTTTATGTCCAAAATATTTATTAATCAGTACAAAACATTTGGTCATAATTCTCATCCAGAGATGGAACTCAGTTCAGTCCCATCTCTGTCGTTTCTGTGTCTCCAGAAGATAAAGTGGGAGAATATCTGCTTCAGGCTCCAATACTCTGTAAGAACACTGGTTGAAAGGATGTTAACTACTTAGCCAGGGTTTTAAGGTAACAAGGCTAGTTCATTCAAAGCAGAATATTTATGGTAAAAGTAAGCTTTACAACACAGAAAAAGTTCCAAAAATGCATAGGTCACCTTTATTACAGATGGAGTAAACACCAAAAAATATAAAGCGATGAATTGATTCATGAAAAACAAAACTCCTCTCTGATTAAAACTCTGATAATAACTGTCACATAATTTTAAAATTTATAGACTTTTACAATATTTTTAAAGTATTTCAACAATGACACAATACATCCCTCAGTGCATGTAAATTGCTGGAGCTTCACAGAAGCAATTACAGCAATGCTGATTTATAGCAGTTTAATGTCTTATCCCCTAAATCTGTAACACAAAGATTTGTTGTCTGATTTAATGTTTTTAAAAAGACTGAAGCCTTTGCTTCAGGTGGAACATTCCCTGCCATATCCTACTGACAGGCCAATTTTGGAGAATGCTTTATCAAAGTTATAAATTGATTATCGTGGAGCATCTATACTCTATAAAATGGAAATAATGCCTTCAGTATTTAAGGAAGACTTTCTTCACACTTAATCCAATCCAACACCTTCTTTGATGTGCATGTAAACAGCAATTTTAAAGAAACTTTCAAATATTTGAACTCCCTTTCTATTTCATTCTGCTTCCGAGCAGCCAGTTTAGGCTGAGGTGGGTTCTTTAGTGCGGGTCACCTCACACACAAAACTCACAATCAGCTGGCTCTGTTTAAAGTCTGAGAGCAAGAAAATGTTTCTTATTGTGCATAAAACAAAGACATAAAATTATCAAACTGATGGGATAGGTTTGGATTCCCCTCCTGTTTCCATTCAAAAAATCTGTTGATTTTTGAGTGGGTAGAAGAGACAGATTTGGCTCAAAGTATGTTTAAAAAGCATATGTTACCATGTCACATAAAAGGAAGGCAGCTACTGGGACTCTGTACAGATATTTCAAAGTCCAGCTAATTCTCACCTTGTTTCAATCATATATTTTCCCCCAAAAATTTAAAAATATTTTACCTTTCTCCAAAATCATCTTTTTATCATTCAACATGAAAAACCCATAAAAGTAACTAAGAAAATTGATTATCTAGGAGAACAGCATAATACAAGTGGCTGACCATTATAAAAAGATCAAAATAAATAAAGTAAGGTAGCAACAGGGAGTAACTTTTGGGATTTTTTTTTCCTTTGTATTTTATAATAGAGGAAACTTTTGTGCTTCCTCTAGCAACAACTGCTAAATTATTTCAGGCAGATATGTTAGAATGTCTCTTTAAAATTTAAGTGCTGTCTTGTGCTTTGATATGCCTTCAAAACTGATCAGAGCCGTGCTACAAAAGAGCTCTTGAGTAACCTGGCTGGTTTTTTTGCTGAGCATCAAGTCCTCCAGTGCAGTGCTCAGCACAGGCATTCAGCCACTGAGGTTGGCGTGGTTCGTGCTGAGGAAACACTGCGAGGTGGCAGCAGCAAGATAACCCTCCCGCAGAAGGAAAGCCTTCCTTTAAACTACGGTTTGCACATTTGCACTTCTGCAATCAGTCTTTGAATTTCACACTGCAGAACTCCCAGGGAATGTTGGTGTCTGTTGGTTTTGCATCCATGTTAAGATATGAGGCAAATTCACTCCAGTATCACTCCAGTCTTATCCTGGTGTAACCTGGTGCAGCTGAGGCAATGTTGTAGTGGAACACATCTGATACATACTCTCCCCAGCCCTGGGGTATTTATTTTTGGGGCAAGTACTCACATTGTTTCACTGTCACTTTATTGAAGCAGATACTGACTGAAATGCAAACTTAAAATTTGTGAGGATCTTAGTGAAGCCAAATTCATCTTGGGTTTAGTAAGAAGTGCTCAATTAAAAAAAAAAAACAAACAAGATTAATGCTTTTTATAATCTGTAAATTAGCATATTAGGTAAAACGATGTGATATATATGATGTGATATGACATGAACTTCTTGGAGCCCCATCTATCCAGATATTTATGTAGTTGTCCTCAGCTGGTCCCCTTGGTTCCCTCCAAGAAATGATCATCTCAAAACCTTTATGGAGGAGCAAGGAAATGCGTCCTGACTTCAGACCCTGTCTTTTCTCCCTTATTTATCTCACCCTACTCCGATGAAGTCAGAGACATATCCAGAGGCATGATCTTGCCTTTTATCAGTGCATCAGAAGTGCAAAGGTCATTTCTAGGGAAGGAGGACCAGATCTGTGCTCAAAGAAAGTAGCTTTAGTCTGTTGACTTAGGATAGAGCTGTCTCATTTGACCTAGGGAGACTTGGCTTCTCCAGTTCATAAGGACTGTTAATATTCTTTTTTAAATAGTTTATTTCATTTTCATGCCAAATATACCAGGGAAAGGGCACTTTCCTGATGACAGATTTTATTTCAAATGTGGCTTATGCTGGGTGAGTGGAGGCCACTGAATTCATTTTACTGAGGAATAAAAATAGATGAAGCAAGAGCCTAAATGGTCAAGATCGATGTTTTATGTATTAAGATAAGTTCTAAAACAAGGTTATCCACTAACTAATCATGTTTTTTTATTCATATTTATCTTTGTAGTCTAACATTTGTGATAGCTTCATCAAAATACAGTTTTTAGGAAATGCATCTTGCTCGTCATTGTTTCACTGACATAAAGAACAAGCATGTTAGAATATTATGAACAAAATATTAACTCGTATGGTGTCCCTAATACATATGAAGTTTACCAGAAATGAGGAGAGCCAGATTCATGTTAAATGAAATACTATTAGTGGGTCTTACAGCAGGAGCAGTGAGGAATACCTTGTAATTATGGTGTACACGTCCAAGTGCAGCATACTTTGTTCTGGGGCTTAAGTAGGTAATTAGCATTTTGGTTATGGAGTTGTGAGCGATCTTAAATTGTGTTGGTCTCTGAAAATTGTCCTTACTTTTAGTGCTGGGTTGGATACAGTTATTCTGGAACAAGTCTCTTGGAATTCCCCACTGGGCAGGAGCACCTCTGCCACTGGCAGGGTGGAGGCGGCAATGGAGACCAGCCCGGGGCAGGGCAGGGGGCGAGGGGAGAGAAGCTCTTGGGCTGCTGCCGGGGGCACAGAGTGGCTGTGAACCCAGCACTCACACCTTCTATTGCCTGAGCATGGGGATTTCTGAGACTGGATGAGAACAAGGAAAGCTTTTAGTGTGGGAAAAGTGTGAAAGGTTGGGAAATCACTGCCAAGCGGAGTTGCTGCACTCGGCAAGTTCCCCATCGCCGTGCCCGCGCCCGAGCGGTGCTGCAGCGGCTCCGATCGCTGCACGAGCGTTGATTAACAGCAGAACTGTGCTTAATGCAACACAGGTTAATGCAGAGGCTTTCTTCAGGAGCGCCTCAACAAGGCTGCCTGCGAAAGAGTGGGAGAAAAGGAGAGACCAATTCACAAAGCTCATTTAAACTGAGCGAGAAGCTTTGGAAAACAAGAATGTCTTCGTGCCTTTAACCATATTTACAGACCTGGCTGGTTTAATGGCATTCAGCAATAAATTTCATTGCCTTCGGGAGCAATTGATAAAGGTTCTGGTAACCGCCTGCTCCAATCTACTTTGGGGAATGTTAATAAACCAGTACCCAAGGACTCCTAGGTGTATGCCGTGGAAGAGAGGGAGCTAAATGTCAGCTAATTAAGCAGAGCTGAGACCATGAAAGATCTTGTGAGTTAAAAGTTAAATATTAATATCGGTTTCAAACTTTATGAAAAGCTGGCTTAGTGGCAGGGAAGCAGAAGGGATATATATCCAGCATGTTCATGACATTTTCTATTTCTAGTTAACCTCGCAGCCACATTGAAAACTAGCTGAAGTTTTCTTAAAGCAAATTCTAGAAGAGCAGCCAATAAGGAATTACAACAACCCTTGAGGTGACACAGACATTAATGAAGGAAGAAAGAAAAAGATTTCAATATGGCAGTGTTTCTTAAATGGTAGGAAAAAGAAAAGAAAAAAAAATCTTCCTTGTCATATTAAATATGACATGAGCAAAAGGTGAGAGTTCAGAAAGCCTTGGTGCTTGGCAGGGTTGTATTTATCTGGCTGCACATGTTGATCAATTCTGCAAGCTCCTGAGGCCAGGGCCAAGCTCCAGTCAGCACCAGCCTTGCAAAGGCACAGGAGCAGTGCCTGTCTGCCACAGTTATCAGGGCCAAACACACCAAATCCAAGGTCAGCACCAGCCATTTGCTGTTGATGGGGACCGAGGGTTGGGATGTCATTTTCAGCATGACACTGGTGCTCATACAGAGTGGGGAAGTGATGGTGGAGCACTGTGCAAAGTGTGTCACACAACTCACCTTGCCTGGGTTACCTCGAGCTGATCTGTTTTGGGTTTGAGTTTTGTTATGACTATTGTTCATTAGGAGCTGTGTTGTTCCTTAGGAGTTCATTAGGTGCTCTCAGCCCTGGTCAGGGCTGGGATCCCCTGTGCTCAGCCTTGCACAAGCAGCAGAGTTAATTCACCCAGTGCTCATCACACACCAGCTGATGCAGGATCACTGCTCCTTCATTAACACAGCTTGAGAATGTGCAGACATTGAACACCTTTGCCTTGCCATGGCCAAGTCTTAACCACATGGCCATCTCTTCTGGCCTCCACAGGGACAGTAAATTGCTAGAAAGTATTATTTGGGTACAAAAAAGATTGATTAAAAGCCTGTTTTCTGATACCAAAGGAGACAAAGCCTTGTCTCAACTTCTTTCCCCATGTAACCTATATAATGATGACTAAATATTCACATTTCCACTGCATTTAGCTGAGTTAGGGGTTTTCTGAACTGTGCTCAGCTGTGCTGGCCAGAAGCAGGACAGTGTGATTGTGCACCCAGCCTGCTGCCCTGCCCATTGCTGCATACAAAGTGAACTGCAAAGTATCAGTTTCATCCAGCTAGGTACTCCTGACTCTTCCAGAAGAACAAGAAGAATCAGTGTCATTCCTAATCTGTGAAATTTATGATTGATGGATGCAAAGAGAGTATCACAGCACCTTGCACCTTGTGCCTACATGGCTAAAGGCAGGGAGGAGCTGGAGATATGTCTCCTGTGTGGCTTTATTTATCAATATACTTAATGTGAGTCCTTCCCTCCAAATTCCCCCATTGCCAGTGAATTTCAGAATATAAAACTGAACTATCTAGGTTTGGAAGGTTTTATGGTTTCAGACACCTACCTTCCTTCCTTCCTTCCTGCCTGCCTTCCTGCCTTCCTTCATGCCTTCCTTCTTCCAGTCCCCTGCACCTAATCCCAGTGCAGGCAGTGGTTCCAGCCTTCAGCCCCCAGCCTGTGATGCTGCCTTTCCTAAAGAAGCTTCCCAAGCACAATTAAACCCCAACACTCACCTGGTCCTTTAACACTCACCTACCTGGAACAGGCTCTGTGTTTCCAGAGCCTTCCTGGCTGTCTTACCCACTTGGAGGCAGAGGGATTTGTGGTCTCCTGGTGATGGCAGAGCCAGGGAGGATGGTAATAATTCCTGAACCCCAGGGATTGTGGGAATATATGAGGTTGGTTTTCTGAGGGTAATTTTGCTTTGACTTTCAAAGACTAAACTTTATGTGACCGGGTAAGATCATAATAGGCATTTCATTATGCTTGGTGCTTTCTGAGGCTGAGTCATGTCTCATGTGGCCTTTGACTGTGTTCCTGCTCAGGGCAGCCTGAACACACCAGAGCACTTTTCCAGGGGGAGCAGCTATCTTTCAAGATAGAAACTAGGATGAGAAAGCATCTGGCGGTGCTGAGCACAGCCAGGACATTTCAAAGCAGCACATAGAAGGGTGACAGCCAGGGTCATTCTGGGCTGAGCCACACTTGTGTTGGGGACACTTGAGGGCAGTGAGAACATTGGGAAAGACATGAACTGGGGCAGGTTGAGGCTTTCTGGTGTGATAGCATAGCATAGTGCACAGGGAATTTCCTGGTTTTAGATTGCCTCATCTTCCCAAAATGAGTGAGCCACACATTTTCACCATGTTTATTCTTCCCCTGAACTGTCAATCCTTAAGTTCTCAGGAAAGCCTCCTCTCTGCTGTGTCCCAGATTCAAAAGAGGGATGAATGTCTATCTACCTGCCTGCAGCCCTTTCCCACATGGTACCTCTAAGGAACAGGGAAGTGAGATACCTAGAAAGGAGGAGATATCTTCTCTCCATGATAAGAGTCTTTTTAGGTTAAGACTACTTCTTCTCAGTGGGGATTTTGTCATCCTTGTTCATTCTGACCAGAATGGCTACACTGTGGAGGGTTTAAAAAGTACTGGAGGAGAGCCTTGGAGTACCCACATATGGCATAAGGGAGAGCTGCTCTCCCCTTGGTGCACACCAGATGGGATGCAGTGGAGGCACGAGCAGTACTCACCTCTGAGGGACTTTGCAAAGTCTCCACTGTGGGAGATGCTCCTCCACCCTCCTGTCTAATCTGCTTATTTGATTCCACCCATTTTCCTTCTCCAAATAGTAAGGATGAAGCTCAAGTTTCTTATTACATATTGGTACAAAACTTCATGTCATGGGCTGTCTAATTTCAGGGGGCTCCTGAAACAATACAGTGATGGAAATAACAAAGATTATCATAACCTCTGGTTGTTTCTCTTTGGGAAGGATCTTCCACCTCTCCTGAAAAGCCTGTAAACCGCCCTGAATATGTCTAGGAAACCCCTGCCCTCATGAAACTGAATGAACAGCTCCTTGATTCATTTGAAGATGATGATAAAAGGCAAAACAAAAATAGCTGAGGTCAGCCATCTGATCTTTCACCTTTCTGCACAGATGGAAACACAGATTTTTAACCTTTCAGCCCTTCAAACAATATCCTGATGCACTTCAGCAATGGCAACAAGACTTAAGCTGCCACAGTTCAAGGGAAGGTTGCTTGAAAGCCTCTTTTATACTTCACAGCTTTGGGTTTTAGCTCTATGTGACAATAGTTTTTAATAAAATATTAGTTTACCTTGACTGGAAGCTGATTTTTCAGGGCTGCATTCAGAAAGGCAGGTAGGTTCCACTTCCTTTTCAGGGGTCTCAGCAGTAAATCAGTGTCTGCATGGAAAACCCTGTCCCTGCCCTATGCAGATCAAGACCTTGCAAGAAATTAGGATTGCTGACTTCTAAGCACACAAGGAGATTTATCACAGAGTTACAGAACAGATTGGGTTGGAAGAGACCTTAGAGATCATCCATCCAGTTCCCACCCTTTGCCATGGGCAGGGACACCTTCCTCTACCATGTTGTTCAGAGCCACATCCAAGCTGTCCAGACACTTCCAGCTGCCACAAGCTGTAAGGAAGGAGTGATTGCATGACTTGTCCCTCTGGTCATTTATTTACAGGGTGACTCAAGGGAGAAAAGCATGTAGCTGAAGTTTTGTGATATATATACCTGGAGATATATATAACCTTGGATATGGCCAGAGTTTTGCATACCCCTGGAGCCACCAGGGGTGTTCTGAGATTCTCCTCAAATCCCCACCAGGTGCTGCCATTTACAGCAATGGTTTCAGGTTTTTAGACTGTGTATAAGCCACAGGTTTGTATGGGAGGTCCTGTTTGGGATAATGTTTTTGGGAACATCTCCAGAAGGTATCCAGCACACCTTGCAGGTAGTGTGTACACTCTTCCAGTTCCACAGACACTGGGAGGAGTTTAGGCATGCATTGTGACATAGCACTGCCCTAAAAGTTTTAAGTGCTTCATTCTCTTCTTGATAAGACTTATGTAATACCAGGAAAATTGCGGGGATTAGACTGAACTTACTCTTTATGTTCCCAAAGGAGAACTGAAGCCAACATCTTGGTGTGATTACAGGGAAGAGTTTTTCTCATTCACTAATCATCCAAATAAGATTTCTGACTACAACTGTTTCTTCCACAGAGAGTGTCACTCTTTGCCATGTTTTAAATTTTGCTCCCATAAATCTGGATAGAAGAAATGAATGAACCTCAGTGGGACACAGAGAGTTCATTTAAAGCACACCTCAAAAAATCTAGGCTTTTCTATTTCAAAAGACTTTTTCATTGTTCTCTACCACTTGAAGGCAGTTCCAAGGGGTGCTTCAGACAGAAGGTAAGAGTTGCCTTAGACTTTTTAGAATGGTTGATTCTTGGAAAAGCTGGGTTGCATAGAAACACATAAAGAGCTGAGATCTCCATATAAAATTTCATTAACAAATCAAGACAACTCATCTAATGTTTTGAGGTTTTCTTGCACAAGTTAAGAACAAATCAGCAGATTTTTCTCACTGCATGGACATTGTCCATGGAACAACAATATTGTCTATGGAACAACAGGAATATCTTTCTATTTGTCTGCATGCTTCCAGACCTAGGAACTGTCTTTTTGTCACCAGGTACCATCTCTGGCAGCTCTTGTTCAGAATCATATCTTGGATTATGAATGAACTATACCTAGAATACCCAGGTTGTATTTTCTCTTTTTGTTGTGTTCTCCATCTTCTTCTTCCTATAGAGGAGAAAGAACTGAAAAAAACTTGTCCAAAGAGCTCAGGTTTGGTCCCTACCTTCTCTACAAATGAAAACTCTGTGTCACTGTCCCTTCTGAATCAGCTGTGTCCTTCTGAGTGTTTGTGTCTTCTCCAGGACAGGCTCCAAATCCCAGGGAGAAGCAAAAGGGGAAATCCTGGGAAGGAGCCAGGATGAGGAAAAGAGGAGAAAGGCTGAGGCAGAGACAGGAAAGCTGAATCAAACCTAAGGAGCGAGGAAACAGGAGAATAAAGACAAGAGAGAGAAAAGGTCTAGTGTGGATCAGAATCTAGAGTAGGACTGCACAAGGCACAGGGGGTACTGGGAACTGGAAGGAGGAAAACCAAAACCCATTGAGCACAGAGCAGAGAGATTTACATGTACCAGGCAAAATTAAGTACTGTTGTTAATGGTTGGGGTTTTTTTTTTAAGTTACCCTTTAGAGGAATTTTTAATGAAAACAACTGAACAAACTAGAAAAGTTGTTCAAAACTAAGAAGGTGCTGACAGTCCTTCCCCCAAACAACGATAACAGTAGTGCAAGTGGTGCTGTAATCACTGCTGTGGGATGCAGGAAACACTGGGCTGCTCTTCTTTCCCCTCAAAGGTGAGGAAAGTTATTTACAAAATCAAATAGAAACCAATACCCCTGAAGGAAATTAAATAAAAACTGTGTTTAAATCAACTTACAGGGAGAGAAGAGGAAAAACTCAGTTTATTGAAAAAGGTAAGGCCAAAATTCAAACTCAAACAGAGGTACCAAATGTCTGATTTACAACAGCCTGTGATGGAGCTGGTGGTGAGTGTGCAGACCTGAGTGATGCCTGGGCAGTGTTCTGTGCTGTGTCAGCCTGCTGCAACATTCAGACCTTGCCCCAAAGGTGACGGGTTCCAAAATGAAGAGACCTCTACAGAGACCCTAGCTGGCCCCAAAAAAGCCTGGCTGAAGAAATGGATGAATTTTTGGGGAGCCTAATTTTGTCTCCTTCCCTGTGTGGGAGAAAGCTGAGCACAGAGGTGTGTATAAAGCCTTCTTGCTGTCCATCCCCACACTGTTTTATATATTTGAAATACATTTAGGAGGCATCCCAAGTATGGTCCAGAAAATCATGGCTTTTATGCTGACCCATTTTCCCAGCACACCTCCCAAGAGCCCCAGGTATCAGGGGCAGTTCCAGGCATCCCCAACATGGCATCCTACCTGATGGGAGGATCTTTAGTGCTGGGGATTAGAGCTTCTTCCTTTCTTAAAGATGAACCAATGTTTCTGAGGAGATAAGGAAGTCCTGAGTCCTGACAGGAATGGGACAGGAAGAGCAGTGGAAGGTGGAAACCAGGAGGACACCCAGCTCTGGAGGGAGCCAGGAGCTTTGTAGGGGCACAGGTGACAATTGCTTCTCCCTTGGGGTCCATCTGGCTTGTCACATTTTGCCCACCCTCCAGCTCTGAGGCTGGGCAGAGGAAGGCCTTACCCTCTTCTTCACCCAGAGACCACCGTGCTAGAGCTGATGGTGCCACCCGTATTTGCCTGTAGCAAATATTCCTGTAAAACTTTCCCAGTTTTCCCAGTACCATGGATTGCTTTACAGCCCCCACCTGCCCTGCTGGGTCCCCCCTCTGGAGGGGCCTCTCCTCTGCTCCCAGTGACGCCCAGCACAGCAGATCCCCGGCGTCTTTGATGTGATGGCTGCAAGAAACCCACTGTCAGTCACACACTGCGTGCGTGCACTGCAGCTCCAGAGGTCTTGTACTTATTCATTCTTGCCACAGCTCCAAGTCTTCATTTTCTTGCCCCGGGAAATGCGCTTAATTATTTATTTGTATTGGGCCCAGGCTCGTAATACTTGGGTGCACACTACAAAGCAGTGTGCGAAGAACTATTGCTGGCTGCCAGGGCCCATCAGGCCCTGCTCACCCCAGGCCCCTGACAGCATAACTATCCCCATCGACTGCACATTAGGACACACATTAAGAAAAAAGAAAGGTGAGGTCCTCCGTGCTTGTAGCACTGTTGAAAGTAATGGAGCTGACATGCCCAGAAAAGTTAGTGCCTTCAGCAGGATTATCCCCTGGGACCCAGCTGGGGCTGGGGCAGGAGAATGGGGCTGGCTTTGTGGTGGGCTCTGCTGTCCCCAGCAGCCTCACTGGCACCTGGCCAGGACATGTCCAAGCATCACAGTGCCATCACCATCAGCTGGTGAGCACTGCAGTGTCCTGGTGCTGGAGGTAGGAGATGCCACCAGGCACTGGGACAGGATAAAGATCAGTTAAAACTGGTGCTTTTGGAATGTCATTTAATATTATTTTGCTTTTAGCTGTAGGAGCTCATGCAGAGTGTCACTGCTCTGGGTCATTGTTCTGGCTGGTGTCTGCCTTTACCAATATCTGCAAAAATGTCCCCTCCTCTGACTGTGGGACACTTGAGAGTTTGTCAGATGACCTCTCGCATGGCATGCTCCTGGTGGCATCACCACAAAGTCAGGTCCTGTCAGGAACAGGTCAGATCTGCTTTCCAGCTGGTTGGGATTCATAGGATGGGAAACACCAGGGATGGTCAGGGACTGAGTCACACTTAAGAGGAGATGGTACTCGAGCTGTGATTTGGAGTCAGACAGAGAGCACAGGTTTCCCCAGGTATATCACATGCTGCTCTCTGTTGGTTCCCCTCAGAAGGTGGATGGACTTGCCTGTCTGTGTGAACAGCTCTCAGTACTGGCAGGGAATTATGCCCACAAATGTTGAAATATTCCTGTAAAACTATTTCGTCAAGGGAGGCTGGCACAAGGACTCTCTCTCCACACAGCACGGCCAGGACTGGATTGCCATTTATCCAAGTGGTGGTGATGTCATTTGGTTTTTGCCTTTTTTTCTTTTATATGTTCCCTGTATTCTTTGCACATATACTTGTAGCTGTGTAGCCTACTGTATTAGTAGCTAGTTTTCCCAGTACTTTTCCATGGCCTTTCCCTAGGCAAAAAGAAAAAACAAATTCCAGAGCTCCAAACCCTGGGAGGTACAAGGTCCTTATCCTATCTTGGTTCTTCCCGAAAACCAGGCCCAAGTATCACTCTTCAAGATACATTTTCAGGGACAAAATACAGCCAGTGCTGAGGGAGGGACCCCAGAGAAGGGCTTGACCTTAGGGAGAATTGCATCATCACTCGTCCTCCTAATTGGTGCCTCTTATCAATTATGCTAATTTCCTAAAACCTATAAAACTGTATTCACCCCTGGAGGGGGTGGGCTTATGTTGACATCTTTCCATAACTGCCTCTGAAGGCCTTCAAATAAAAATCCCCTTTTATATTACTTCATTGCTAAAATTATCTTGAGTTTCATTTCCAGGCTGGGAAAAAGGCAAAAGTGGGAACACCCAACGAGCCCCTCACATCTTCACCCACCCAAAGGAGACCCCAACCCTGCTCTGCCCATGCCACACTCATTGCTGGGATCCCCCCAGGCAGCCCCCCGTGCTCACTCTCCCTACTGCTGCTCCTGCCAGCTGGAGTCCTGCACCACAGGGATTGCAGGAGCAACCTCAGGAAGTGTCTACTTTTTATCCTGACTTTGATATTTTGCGTATTCTTAAAGCATAGTAAAAGCTGCTCCTTTCTTCTATCCCCCTGCAGCTCCCTTGCCAGGGGGGTGTGTGTTTTTCAGCTTTCTGCTCAAGTAGCAGTGCAGGAAATCAGCAGTGCTGGACCACAGCGAGGTTTGCTCCACCATGAAGAGGAGCTGGGTTCAAGCATCAGGATTTGTTAAATCTTTGCCAGGGATCTAAAAATCAGTTGGATGGCGCTGGAATTATGGCATGGGTCTGGGAGTCCAGGAAGCTCTTTGCACTGCCTGGCTCTGACACTAACTTCTTACATGGCCTCAGGCATGTCACTTTGCTGATTCCTACCTTGATCTCCCCATCTGGCAAGTGGAGATAATTCTGTCCTGCCCCACACAGCTGTTGGGAAGATAAGTTCGTCATCATTTTCCGAGGTGCTGCGATGCTACGGGAGATGGATAATGAGACAGACAGAAAGATAGCTAGATAAATCAATCTCTCCTCATTCAAGTGAAAGCAGGCACTGCAGGTGCAGCGTTTGAGATTAATCATCAGAAAAATTAGTTCCCTCAGTATCTTTTCAGGAGGAAGAAACAGCCGTAGGGCCCAGTCCTGAGGAGGGTTATGCACATGAGTAACCTTAACTTGAATTCAAAGGCAGTGCACAAGTAAAACTACTCATGTGAGCGAGTGCACACTCCACTTGCAATTTCTGAAAAATGCCTAAATAAATGATGTGTCCCAACTGACACATGTCCCTAAGTCACTGGCATGCTTTTAAATATTTCCCTCAGACATTTATTTCTGCCCTTTATTAGCCGTGTTCTTTATTAGCAGCTGGCTTCCTGAGAAGCAGTGGGTTACTGCTTTCTCTGCAAATACGGTGAAACAAAAATAGCCACAAATATTGTTGCTAGTGGGCCCTACACGTTGTGATTTTTATACATGCTATTAACTGTGTTATTAATCCAAACTAACCTGTTACTTTTTAAATAGCATATATCTTTGCCCTATTTGAAACCCTGTAAAATATATCTATGTTCTTTTTTTGTTTGTTTGTCATATCAGAAAGGAAGAACTCTAAAGGCAGCAAAGTGTTATCTGAACTTCTCTACCACTATGCGCTATAGAAATTACTTTTTTTTTTCTCCAGACCAGAACACGAAGCCCTTTAACAGATCAGACTGGAGTCAGAAACTGAATAGGGTTATATATTCAGTTGCCATAGCTGCCATATGGTGCCAACGTTGAATGAAATAAAGTAAGAGTCCGGGAGGACTGGGGATCAATATTGGGGCAGCCTGCACAACAACGCTCACTCTGGGAAAAAAGCCCAGCCCCGGCAGAAGATGGCAAAAGAACCCAACCCCCAAATGGCCAAAAATCTGCTGCCGAGGCCGAGGGGAAGTGTCGCCGAAGGGGAAGGCGAGTGTGCGGGGATGTGACTGCGCCCGGGAGGCGCGGGAGAGGCAGCCGAGACCGTGCGGGCAGCGCAGAGGGGAAAAGCCGGCGGAGCGCGGAGCGGCGAGCGGAGCGAGCAATCGCCGGGAGAGGAGGAACGCGCTCATCCCGGCTCGGCCGCGCCCGTCCCGGCTGGAGCAGCGAGCATCCAGGGTCCGCTGGCACCAGGGGCAGCGCCAAGCGAGCGGGGCGAGGGCTCGGCACAGAGAGGGAGCGAGCAGCTGAACCCAAGTGATGTTAACAAATGGGACAGCGCTGTAAGGCACCGACCGTGGGCTCGGGGCGGGGGGAGATGCTGCAGACCTGCCGGGCTCCGTGCGTGCCGCGAAAAGGGGTGGCCGGGAATGTGGCATTTTACAGATGTGAGAACAAAAGATTTCGGGTGGTAAGAGTAGATGATTGGGGGGGGGGGGGGGCGGGGGGCGGAACGGGGAGGTGGAAGAAAAAAAAATAGAGAGGGAAAGAGAAAATAAAGGAAGAAAAAATGAAAGGAAAACTGAGAGGAAAAAAAAAGAGGGAAAAAAGTCACCCACCCCCAACTCTGTCTAAAATCTCTCATAGTTCAGCATTCACAAGGAGTTACAAGATGCTCGCTAGGCTGAGCACATTTCAGAGCATCCTCGTACCAATATTTTTTCCACTTTTAGTTAACAGAGCCCTCCCATTCTAATTAAAATAGCTTCATGAGGACTGAGAGTTGATTCCAGAAACTCAAGCTATCAACATTGGCAGGTTTATATATATAGAAAAAAAAAATTAAGCTACTGGGAAACCAGCACCCAGGAGTGCCAATATTATCAGGAAAATTAGAAGGGCTTTGAAATCGCTCCCAAGTGTCTTGAGGAACTTTGAGCTGCATCTGCTGCCTGCCGAAAGCAGGTCTAAGGGAGGAAAAGGCTGCAGAGATTTACCCCTGCACAGAATCTGGCCCTCATTTCAGCTGTTTTCAGGTGAAATGTACAAAATGTGCCAAAACATTGGCCATAGATCAGACATGACCTTGAAGCTGCAGTTGCTGGAAAACAATTTTTAAAAGATGGATGCTGAAGCTAACAAAAGGAGCAGCATCCTCTGGTGCTTCTGGAAGTAGATTTAATTCCAGAAAGAAGGCAAAGGACAGGAAAAAATCTGTCTGGATGTAAATCTCTGGGCAGGTATTTTTATACACCAATGAGGGAGAAATCTGGTGGATCTAAAAGGTTGTTATGCACTGTGCATACTGTATTTAACAAAAGTCTGCAGAGGAGAAGGAGGAGGAGGAGGGAAAAGAGGAGGAGGAGGAGAGGAGGAGGAGGAATACTGTACAGCCACCAGCGCAAGGGGAAGCAGGGGGACTCCTGCAAGAAACCATAATTAAGCTGCAAGAGACTCCTGCTCCTCTCAAAATGAAGAACAGAGAGAACAAGAAGCGGCCAATGTGGCTTCATAAGGGACTGTGCAAAGATCTGAGGCTTTAATTTTTTTAATTAAAAAAAAAAAAAAAGAAAAAAAAAGAGAAAAAGCTGTAGTCAAAATTAGAAAGCAAGAAGGGGCAGAGGAAGGAATCAAACAAGCAAACTCAAGTTCAGTTAGGGATTATAGGGCAAATAATAAGGGGGGGGGAAGAATTTAAAGCTAACCAAAGAACTTTAAAAGGGTTTTAAAACATATATCAAAGGGAAAAGACATTCTAGAGAGACAGCAGGCCCATTAATTAATTAGAAGGGGATTAAATTAAGAGTGAATAAAAAATTGGTTGGACTGATGAACTTTTAAAAAATAAATTATTCTTAATAAGAATAAAATTAATTGATGCAATTTTTTATAGGAAAGTCAGAAAACTTAGTAAAATAAATAAGCAGGCAAAGGTAAAAATAGCAGGAAAACATATAGCAAATTACCTGCTCAATTTTTATCCTGCTTTCTGGTCATGGTCTGTCTGGGATGGTATTACAGCTTTCTGAGATGTCAGTTACTAAATACCCTTGTGTGGTGTTTTACAAAAATTATTTGTGAGGTGTGTGTTGATGCCCAGTTGTTCATCATGAGCATTTGCTCCTCCAGCCCAAGGCCAGTGGGTTCGTTTGAGTGGCTGGAGAGGTCAGAGTCTGTGTTGGTCTTCTCTGAGCCAGGGGATGAAGCCTCCCCATCAGGAACCAGCTTTCCATCAGCCAGCCTTCTCCAGCATCACATCATCACTCCCTGTCTTTTTTCTGAAATATTCTTCAATATTACTTAAAACTTTCCTTTCCAAAGTAATCCTACAACAAACCTTTTTACCCAAATATCTACAGGATCTGAAGTGGAATTTCTTAAGGACAAGCAGGATGAAAAAGGCAATTCAGTCTGATTCTACAAAATGTGGCCATATGTATAAACTATCTAACCTGGATTTCTTCACCACTGAGGGAATTAACAAATTTCCTAAAGCAGTGCTACTTTATTTGCTTTTCTTAATGAAAAGCTGAAGAGGAAAATTAGGAGGAAAATGTTGTGATGCCAGAAGAAAGATGGTCCTGTTTTTCTAAAAAAGGTTAACAGATCTACTGTACAAATTCAAGTAAAAGAACAAACACTGTAAAACAAACATCAGTTTGAGCTTGTCTGTGTAGGGAATTTGGCCAAAATAAGCCACTCTGTCACCACCCTGCATCCCTGAAAAAAAAAAAAAAAAAAAAAAAAAAGAGTCAGACTAAGAAATAGCTAATCTGGAGCACCTCCCCATGTGGGCAATATCCCCAAATAATGAGGCTTTGTTTCCAAATAATCAACGTATTTTCTGAGTGGAGATTTCCAGAAACAAATGCTTTTTAACTTTAGATCAGATTGTACAAATAACGTATTTTGGATGCTGGGAATGATTTTATTTCACTGTAGATATTCCAAATTTTTTCTCCATGTGGATAAATCCTTGCAGCCAGATCTGAAGATGTTGGGAGCCAAAGTGCATGTTTCCATGACTTTGGAGGGATTGGGAATTTAAAGGTTAACAGAGAAAAGGAACAGAATAGACTTACATAAAGCAAATTTTGACCACCAAACACTGACTTCCTTTTTACAGAAATAGAAAATTTGTGAATTCAGGTCTGATGCTCAAGATACATGGGATTATTCATGTGAGCACAGTTCAGGAGTGCTCAGTTGGGTCCTTGGGTTTAATAAAACAGTCACTGCTGTCACCCAGTGTCTCACTCCCAACATTAATTCAGATCAACGTGGCTTCGAATGTGTCTCAGCAGAGAGAACAGGGGATTGGCCATGAGCTGAGCTGGGGCAGCCTCTGGGGGCATCTCCACAGGGCAGAACCCTAATTCAGGCCCTGACCATGCAGGTGAGGCTGTGTGGGGGCACCTGGCAGCCTGTGGTGGGTTTGCTTCACCAGCAACATTCGCTGCATCCTTTGCCCCACATCACCTGTCCCTGCCTCACCTCACCCTACTGCAGAGACCTGCTGCACAGCAAATAGGAAGGGTGCTCTCCCCATTACCACACTAACATGTCTTAATAGCTACTTCATCCCATACCTGAACACTGTGAGCTCCTAAAGGTTATAAGCATGTGCTGGAATGATTCTCTGAATGGGGAGCTTGTTTACCAACTGTTTCACTGACCCAAAGGAAGGAGTCAATGTTTTGTGGATGTAATATGCAAACTGAACTAAGCTGGGTGGATTGGAAAATCCCAAATATGAAAGCAAAAATAATGTAAAGGAATCTGAAAAGGCAGGAAAAATGAGTGGAGAATAAAATGAGATTCAACATAGAAAATAGAAGTTACGACATTTGTGGAAAAATAATCTAAAGCCCAGATATTCAATCAGCGATAAAAACCCGAGAAGCTGTAATGCTGTGAGAGATCTAGAGATGATAGTGTGGAGTAAATTAGACATGAGTTTGCCTTGAGATATGGCAGCAAAAAAAAGGCCAATTTGATTTGGGGCTGAAGACATCACAGCACAAGGAGGTAATAGTCCGTCTGCATATGGCTCTGGTGCGGTAGCGCCTGCAGTATTTAATTATGGGCACCATATTACCTGAAAGATAGTGACAGATTGAAAATTATTCAGAGGAGAGCAATAAAAATAGTTCAGAAGCTGGCAGGATTGAGTTATGAAATGGCAGAATAATACAGACGCTGAGCTCACACCAGAAGGTGCTTATCCCCACAAGCTGGAGTGTGTGATGGCAAAGCTGGGTCTGGCTTTCTCCATTTCCTCCTTGTTTCAACACTGAATTGGGCATGTTCATGGCCCACAGTATCAACATCTGGTGAAGGAGTGGGCATGCAGAAAAATGGCTGCAGCAATTTGTGGCTGCCAGACCCACTTGAGGTGTGCATGGAGAGACAGGAGCAGAAAAGAGAAGAAAGAAGAAAAAATCAAATATTTGAGCTGAGGCTATGTCCCTTTCTCCTCCGAAGCCACTGTTTTGAGGTGCTAAATCAGGTGTCAATAAATACCTAAGGGAAGGGAGGTTGGAACCCAGGTCATGGCTTGGTGGACACCCCTCGAGAGCAGCACCTGCTCCACCTGCAGCCCAGGGAAGGAGGGAGGCAGAACAGACACAGGCTGGGCACAGCCAAACCTTTCCTGTGTGTCTGACCAGCCTGTGAGCAACCATGGAGAGATGAGTGGAAGCTCCTGGGTAACTGTTGTATTGCACTAAATAATTAGTTGGTTTTGTTATTATTTCACACTGGATGACTAATATATATATATATATTATATATATATATATATATATATGTAGTATGTAAGTAGTTCTATCTTACTGCATACGGTATATTCTATAACCCCCTTCCTATCCTTGTGGTGTGGGTCTGACCCTTGCTGACCCTTCCCCTCTGAATGCCTCCCATTGACTGTATTTCCCATACTCCACCCCTCTTATCCCAAGTTTAAATTCTCCCTGCCATTAGGCTGGGGTCTCTTTGTCTTCCCTGGAATTGATTCCTACTGTAAAACTGAATCATGGTCCCAGAAGATAAAAAGTGCCTCTTTTCTTTTACCTTTTATCCTTGTAGGGTTATGCTTCTGGGATTCAGAGCTAGCCTGACTGAACCCTAGGACTGAACCACGACAGGTAACAGCAAGTCAAAGAAAAAGGTGGAAATGAGAATGGGAGTGGGAGATGCACTGTGCAAACAGCAGGATAGAGGATGCTCAGGGGAGGAAAGGCTGAGGATAGAGGGATGGAAAACAAGAACCTTTGCAGTTCTAGTACAAACACAACTGAAAATCTGGAAATTGATGTTCTTGTGCCTGTTAGAATTTTCCTGATTCTTTTTGATAATTTTTCTTCTTTTCTTTATTTTTTTCCTGCCAGCAGTATATACAAGTGTATTTGTGAAGGTGGGAGAAAGTGGAGAAAGAGTGCTTCACGGAAGGTGGAGAACAGGAAGAGGAGCCAGGCCAGGGAGCCCAGGTAAATGGAAAAGTCTTTGGGAGTTGATACAAAGGTTTGCAGAGAGTAAGAGGAGTATATTTTAACTTTCCATAAAAAAAATAATTTGTTGGGAAGATTACTAAGTAGGAAAGGGTCCTGATAAGAACTCTTTGTTACACTGAGAGAATATCTGCCACAGAAATTTTGCAAATATTGGCAACATCGGGGACCAATAAGACAAAGTGATGGGGTGCAGTTCTGAACAGGGATTTTCTACTACTGGGACAAATGGGAATGTTCCTTTCTAAAACCTTTCTAATGTCCTAAATCATCCTTTGATGAACCTTGTCAACAGAAATGGTGAAACACACAATTTAAAGGTAGGAGCAGTGGGCAAATATCCTGTAAACAGACACAATCTCCCCTGTGCTGGTGAGGGACCTGACAGTGTGGAGTGCCTGGAGGTGGCCTGGCTGTGAGGTGGTAACACCTCCCTTAAACACAGTGCCCTCACTCCCAATAGCACCTGTGGGTGTTGGTTTCAGTTCTTGAAGATCTACGCTCTTTTTCACTGTGCAAGAGAAGTGTTTGGTTTAATACCCAGGACACAGTCAGGGTCTGTTTGGCTCACAGAGCCTGGCAAGCAGCTTTTTCATCACATACAGTTTTAATCCATGTCTGAAAGTGTCATGATATTAGTGCTTGAGCACAGATTCATGCTGTGTCTTTAAGGTTTCCCTGGATTTGGGGCATGTAGATGCTGCTTTAAAAGCACTGTCATTTCCCGTGTTTGAAAGTGACTCCTTTTCTGAATAGTATTTCACTGGGGATTTTCTTTGAGAAGAGAACAGAGCTGGATGAAAAGAGTGCAGGTTTACACACTCCTCAAGTTGAGCTACTGTGCAAATGCGCGCCATTCACATCCCCCTCTTTTCTGTTTCATCTCATAAATTTAAAACACATTTAAGATTTGTACAGGTTTCCTGCAGCCCTGATAAAGACAAAGACGTTTGTCCCTGTAGCAGGAAAACTGGTGACAATACAGGGTGAGAGGCTGAGCCTGCACTGATGGATCTGCAACCTGAATCCCCCAAAAGGAGCCCCCCAAAACCTGGTGCCTGGCTAAGGAGAGATTCTTCTTGACTTTCTATATCTTACACAGTTTTAAGAAAAAGTACAGCTTCAGTGGAAAGACCAGGACCCTTTCTCTCAGGATCTCCTGTCCTAAGCCATTGGCTCTGATCTCACAAGGATCCCTCCCACTGAGGCCTTGCACTCCTGCACCAGATAGCCACAAAGTCTGGTGCTCATTGCAACTGCCCACAGAAAAATAGAATCATAGATTGATTGAGCTTGGAAAAAACTTCTGAGATCATTGAGTCCAACCATTACCCCAGTACCACCAAGTCCACCACTAAACCATGTCCCCAAGTGACACATCTACATGTCTTCTAAATACCTCCACAGATGGGACCTCACCACTGCACTGGGCAGCCTGTGCTGATGCTTGAGAACCCTTTCAGTGAGGAAATCTTTCCTAATATCCAGTCTAAGCCTTCCCTGCCCTAACTTGATACTGTTTCTCCTTGTCCTATCCCTTGTAATTTGGGAGTAGAAACTTACTCCCACCTGACTGCACCCTCCTTTCAGGTGGTTATAGAGAGTGATAAGGTCACTCCCAAGCCCTCTTTTTGTCAGGCTCAACACCCCCAGCTCCCTCAGCCGCTCCTCATCAGACCTGTGCTCCAGACCCTTCACCAGCTGCATTGCCCACAGGCAGGGATGGATGATGGCAGGAAGACCCTGTGCAAATCCAGGTGTTAGAGTGAGCAGGATCACAGGGAAGAGGGAAGAAAGAGCATGGCAGCTACTGTCTGTGGGGTCAGGCTAAACATGTAAGTCTCATTCTGGAGTTCTTATAGTCTTTTATTGATACCTGTGCTTCATGCCTTTGGGGTGTGCATTAATAAATGTTCCGTTTGTCCATGTATGATTTACATTTGTTTACAAATTCTCTAAAAGAAAAAACTTTCCTTTCCCTTTTCCTTTTTCCTCTTTCTTTTTCCTTTCCTTTTTCCTGCAAAACCCCAGGTGTGGTGGAGTTTTCAGTGCTCTGGGTCTTGTAAAGGGGCTCATATTCACAGCACCATTTTAAATGGGTGTCTGAGAAAGTTCCCTTCTGAGCAAATATATTTTACCATAATAACAAAAAGTTGAATTTTCCCCGCAGGAGGAAGGCAGTATCGACCAATATCCAGTATCTCCTCATGAAGTGACCTTGGGGATACAGTAGACTTCAGTGCTGAGAACCAAGAGATTTATGAGCCATCCCACAGGGAAAGGCAAGTTTGATTTGGCTGCTGGGCTCTGGGGAACATGTATTAGAGATGAGACTGGCAAGGGCTGCAGGGAGGGGGAAAAAAAGAAGCTTTCTGCTTTTGCAGAAGGTAAGAATTCAGTTCTCCTATTATAAAAAAAAAAATGCATATTAATATATATATATATATATATATATATATATATATATATAACACACACACACACATAAATGTATATGTTAAAATAGGGACTGACCCAAGAGCTGAAATATCAATGAATTGAGGGGTGAATGCCAAAAGAAAAGTATTTTTCCTGACGTTTAAAACAGAAAAATGGGCTATTTCAAACAAAATGACAACATGCCCTTGGTCTGAAAATCCTAACCTGACCAGATATATCTGCAATGAAGGTAAATGGTTCTGTTTCTGTGGTGGCAAACACAGAGTGCTGCAGTGTTGGGTGCTCCCTGAAGGACATGGACCTGCTGTGTCCCATGCCCGAGGCAGGTCCTGCTCCTGGAGCACCCCCACTGCTCCTCTGACCCAGCCTCAAATACCTCCAGTGCCAGATTTTTTACAGTACTCCCAGGTAACCTCTCCCAGTGCTTAACTCTCTTTATAGTTTGACATTTTAGCTAATATCTAACCTACATTTTTTTTTTTCCTGCAAATTAAGCTGATTATTTCTCATTCTACCCCCAGTGGATCTAGAGAACAACTGATGGTGTTTTTCTCTGCAACAACCTTTTACATCCTGGAAAACCATTACCCATCCTCTCTTTCCTAAATTAAACAAACCCAGTTTCATCAGTCTTTTCTCACAGGTCAAGTTTCCTAAACTTTTTCATTGTTCTTGCTCTTCGTTCAACTTTTTCAATCCTTTTAAAAGACTGGCATTCAAAATCAGACACAGCCCTTGAAATCCAGCTGCTGCTCAGCCTGATATTAACATTAACACATTGCAGGAAGGGATGTATCCCGGGCTTTTTGTATTTTTCCAGGTTTTTTCCCATTGTTACTTATTCAGTTTGTGGTTCAGCACAAGCCCCAGGTACTTTTCTAGAATATCCCATTTCAGTAATGAAACTCTGAGGGATTTTAAATGCATTTCTCGGTTGTGATACCACTGAGGTTTGTGAAACGAAGTTGAAATGAAGGTGGAAAAGCTCTACCTGGTGCACCACAAAGGAACATGTGTAATCTTTTTCATTTCAGTAAACTCGCTTTTAAAACGTCTAGGTTTTAGCATCAAAGACCTAATCCTCTTCAGAAATATATATTACAACATAATAAGTATTCTTTAGGGCTTTGGAAATCATCCCTTAATAAAGTCATAGCACAACTTGTAATGTTACAGCCGATGTCAGATGTTAAGAACTCTGCAGTATAAATTAACATACAAAATCTTAGCGTTCGGATCAGGTTTTCCAGGTACGTGGAAGGGCTTGCTATGGTTAATTTGAAATACAGCTGATGTTGTTCATGCATTCATACCCTCTTGGCTTGTTAAAACTGGGCAATTTTTATTTTTTTTAAAGAGTGTATCTAATATTTCACACTTTGCACTTCACTGCTTGTGGACAATTTCTCTCCAAACTTCCTCCACATCCATTTTTATTATAAAAGTAGCAGTATACAAGTACATTTTCCTCTCACACTGTGTGTTAAAATCAATTCAGAACAATCCTTTAAGGCATTTCAGATTTGTTCTAGACTTCCACTTACGTTGACTGATTTTAATTTTGAAAGTACTTATACTCCAGGATTCTACACTATTAAAGTAAAGTTAACATGGTCTTTTTAATGAATCCAGCAATTGTAATAAGGACCAAAATCATGTTCAGGTCAGATATTTTATATTGCCTCAGTGTAATGATTAATGCAGCCACAAAATTAAAGCAAACGATATTTCTTTTATTACTGTGTTTTCTTTTTCATTCATTAGTATAATTATTTTCCAGGTTTCCCTAAAAGAATTTTGCTACATATATCTTTACATCCTTAGATGTATTCAACCAAAATAAAAAATTTGAGAAGGAAAAATATATAAAATGATGATATATATGGACTGAATAAATAATTGTAAGGGCTCTGGTTTCAGTTAACTATATGGGATTTTCCTTTAAAGAAAAAAATAAAAGTTGCTCTTTTTCAAGTTGTAAGATTCCAAAAATAAAAAAAGCACTGACTAGCAGTCCCTTTTCAAACTGTGAGAGGAGAGCAAGAGAGAGGAGCGATTTTCTTGCCTCCAGGGTCTCCACAGGGGCTGCGTGGAGCCAGGGGCAGCAGCACCTGCAGCACCCAGCCCTGGGTGGCTTTGGCTCTCTCACACAAAGTCTCCTTTCTCCAGACCCTTCTTGTGTATATGGACATATGCACCCGTGGTTGAGCTCTTACACAAGAAACCATCAGTCTATCTCCTTAAAATGCTTCCATCCAACCTGGAATTATTGCCCATCTTTTTTCAAGGAGTCACACCCCTTTTATATTATCCAGATGGTGAATGCCACATATTGGCACAATCTGATATACATTTTCTTTTTTCCCTCGCAGAGAATAAATATCAAAAAGTGGTTTATCTCCTTTCAAATGTATTTCTTCTTGCTCTTTTTAATGATATTTTTTAAACTCACAGAGGCAATAAACAAACATCAAGGGGACGGTACAACTTCAGTAGCTCTGTAGACACAATGTTATTTCCACAAAGCATTTTATAATTACTGTAACAGAGGCATGTCTATCATGATCGGAGTGTATCAGCTCTTGTGAATACTACAAATGTGGCTGGTAAGATGCAAGTAAGAGCTTTCCAAGTAATGGAGGTAATTTATGCACCCTTATTATGGAAACATTTTCGAGCCATTGTTTGATTTGGGTGTAGTTTGCTTATTTAAGCATAGAATGTCACTCTGTCATTTCACACTTCCTCACCATTTTCTCTGTTGATTACACTTTGTCTGAGACACATGAAACAATTAGTTATTGATAGAGTTTAAGGTTTATGCATAGAGAAAAAACAGGAAAATTTACACATTAGGGAACATTGCTGTCTCAGCCAAAAAAAAGAAAACTGAAATATCATATAAGAATATTCATCCTGGAAATATTAGACCTGGGAATCTAGTGAGTATTTAGAGCAAATTCAAGGAGAAGGACTGTCTTGTCTCTCTGCTAGCAGTGTACCATTGCTCACTCTGTGCTAGAGACAGTGGTCATCCTGAAAAAGTGGGCATGCCATGGGGTGTCGTTTGATGGGGATAAACGCTCATCCTGGAGAAAAAAAAAAAGGGACAGGCAGAAACCTGCCCAGCTGAGTCAGTCATGTCGAGGTTTTCTCATGTTTAGGATGCACATAGGGTGCAAAGAGATTCCAAACTGAAGACTGGGTACAAAGGGCATTACCTCTGCTGGCAAGGCAAGCGGTGGCCCAGGCTGATGCTGATGTGGCAGCTCCCCAGGAAGGTGGATCTTGGCAGGATGACCCCTGGGGATGGAGGACACAAACCCCTTTGCCTCCCCAGCCCCGTGGCCTCTCTCCGTTCCCCTTGTCACACCTTGGCCTTTCTGTCCCTTGCACAGCCACGGTCCTCACCCTGGGGAGCTGGCACACAAGTGACACCATGCCAGCAGTGACAACAGTGTCAGTGCTTGGCTTCCCATCTGCTGGCCCTGCAAATCTCCCAGGAATAGAAGACTCAAGCTCAAGCCTACCCTGCTTCTATTACCTGCCTGCGTTTTTAGGCTGCTCTAATTTGCCAGCAGCGTGCTAAGTGGGTACTGCTCAGCTCCCAAAATTAGGGAGGCACAGGTGAGGGCACAGCATCCCTAACAGATTTCTTCCCAGGATTGACTAGCCAACAGAAATTCCTGGAGAGGTCCAAGGGAGTCTGGAGCACTGGCTGGGAGATTGAGAGTAGGATGCAGCCCCTCTGCGTTTGCAGTATCACCTTCCTTTTTCCCTGGGCAAGGTGATTAGATATAACTATAATTATAGGTATGTTGTCATCTGAGCTGTTTGTCAAGAGAGTTATGTATTAACTATGAATTGCCTGGACTGCAGCAATTTCAGGCAAGCCTGAATCCTGCTTGCAGTTATCACTCTTACATGTGAGTGGTATTTTTAGCATTTATGATTGCAAAAATCTCATGTTTGAGCAAGATCTGAGATAAGATTTTAAGACCCTATTTGTCTAATAGTCTCACTGGGAGGTATTACTGCCTGCAAAACTGTGTGGGATGAGGTTATAAAAAGTGGTCTCCCCGATCAGGAGATGCTCTGGTTTCTGAGTGCAGAGCTGTGAACCGAGGCACAGCTACTGCCAGGCAGACGATCATTGATGTCACTATTTAATAAAGTGACAGTTGTCCTTCACATGGGATGAATCCTGCACCTACTGACGTGAGGAATGCAACTCCCTCGGCTGGAGCGCTGCGAGGAGAGACCCCTGGGGAGCAGTTAGCACCTGTGGGGACCTGAGTGTCCCTCCAAATCCCAAACTGGAGGAGACCCTGCCTGGGAAAGGTCCTCCCGAGTGTATGTACTAGTAGGTCAACTGCTTTGCTGGTTTATTCCCCTATGGGATGAGAGAGAATAATTGGGGCTACAATTAGCAACAGAAATACGTGTGCTTCTGAGCAAGAAAAGACATCACTATGATGAACACTCTAAAGTTGGATAATCACTTCAAACTCTGACTCAATCTACCAGTTTGGTGTTTGGGTAAGAAATTTCCTGGGGTGGGGTAAATTCATATGCCACAGGGAAGAAGGGCAGGTCCTCTCCCTCACATTCTTTTTCTTACAGACTCAGTAAGTGTATTACTTTGATCACATGCAGATGTTTGCAGATGCTGGACTGCAGCAGTTCAGTTAAAGATGATAAGAATGATCCTTAGAAAGTTGGGGGTTTTTTGGGTCTTAAAAATTTTGAAATGCGGCAACCCCTTGATTACTTAGATGAGATTAGGAGAATAAAAACACGCTGTTTGAGTGCACCCAAAATCCACAAAATAAAAGTTTGAAAAATCGCTAGATAAAAAAAATTCCAACAAAGGTTTTTAAGTCAAAATTGTGGCTTTTTTCTGTTGTTCCCAAATATGATGGAGTCTGGGCCTGAGGTCAGTGCTCATGTCATTAACAGGACTGCAGACTGGCTGTCACAGTGATGCCAGAACCTCATGTTGGATCTGATTCTCATTTAACAAGGGTCTCATCGTGGCAGAGTTTAAAGCATGTATTGAATGATTTTAATGAATTTTTATAGTGCTGGAAAGGTGCAAAGGAATTTGAGTTCATTTGGCATCTAGCGAGCACAAACGAGATTACACACAAATATCTCCCAATTTCCTGCCATGGAAAGAGGATAACAGTTCTTGTTTCCTTAGCTGGATTGTTAATAAACTTTATTCATTAGTACTTGTAAAGTGATTTGAAAAGCACGGATGAAGAATGTCATATAAAATGCAAGGCACTTTTAGCCTGCAGACTTGCAGTTCAAGCAAGTTACTCTGCATGTTTAATGGCTACTTACCCAAACAAGATAATTGATATTTTAAATATCTCTTCGATGTTCTAAATATTGAAAATATCTTGGAACAAAGCCTGTCAGATCCCTGTGAGCAAAGAGAACGCTGTCGAATACCAAGGACTCATAAAGGAATTTAAAAATGTAAATTGATTTCT